>CM062817.1:907302942-907902942 GCA_031772625.1 Pinus tabuliformis | reverse complement strand
CTTGTGCTCAAGGAACCATGTATTTGTAATTCATTGATGTGCCTTATAGGATGCAAATTTGTTATTTGAGCTTCTGGATGAGATGGTTGGGACGATGGGGGTGAAAAATGTTGTTCAAATCATCACGAATAATCCCTCAAACTATGTTCTTGTTGGTAAGGTGCTAGAGTCCAAATATAGGGTCATATTTCGGACTCCATGTGCTATACACATTACAAATACCACGTGCTTGAGGACCAGGTAAAGTGGATTGTATAAATAACACTACAAAGCATACCAAGTGTATCACAAAATACATCTATAACCACTCATGGGTATTGAATCTAATGAGGAAAAACACCATGGGCAAGGAACGTGTTAGGCCTGCCATCACGAGATTTGCAGCTCACTTCCTCACATTGTTTCCATCACGAGATTTGCAACTCACTTCCTCATGTTGCTGCTATCACGAGATTTGCAACTCACTTCCTCACGTTGCAATCTATCCTTTCCCAAGCACAAAACTTGTAAAAAAGGTTTTCCATTGATGATTGGAATGTATCTCAATTGATTCGTAAACAAGATGGAAAAGACACCAGAAATAAAGTTATTTACAACACTTTTGAAAAATGTAGAAGAGTGAAAATTTGGCGGGCCTCTTGTTAAGGTGTTGCAGTTGGTGGATGGGGAAAATTTGGCCATGGGTTACAACTATGAGGCTATGAATCAAGCAAAGAGATAAGGGTAGCCTACTATAGGCTATGAATCAAGAAAAGAGATAAGGGTAGCCTACTATAGGCAATGAATCAAGCAAAGAAATAAGGATAGCCTACTATAAGGATAGAGTAGGTAAGGATGGGCCTATTTGGGTATTTGCTAAACCCAAGGTATCATTACAAAGCTTGGTTAGGAGAAGATCATACTAGGGAGGTGAAAGATGGTTGTGTGAGTGCTTGGAGTGCATGGTTTGTGATGAGTTTGAGCAATTGCAAATGCATCAACAAATCAATGCTTTCGTTAGGGCCTCATGTCCCTTTGGCAAAACCTAGAAACGATTGCAAAAGATGTGGAATTAACTAGACAAGCAATTCCAATTTTTTTTTTAAGTTCAATTGTTTAAAATTCAAATTGTAAATACTTGAGTCAAACTCATAATCTTAATTGTTTGCTAGTGAACTAACTTTATACTTTATCTTTGTGGCACATTGGTGGGAGTCATTTTGTAGCCAATGCCCTCAATTGCAAAAGCTTGTAGTTAGAGTCTTCAACCAAATTTGTAATACTTTTGGATGTGAGGGAAATTGGTTTGTTTTTGAGTAGATTCACGCGAAGAAGATAAATCAGTGGGAACAAAAATGATCAAATGATTTCATTTCGTACAATACAACCTCCGACTAAGAAACCACCAATTGCATAACTAAAGATCTAATATAGATCAAATTATGTTGGATGATATTCGCCCGACTTCAATATGGGTAGATGAATCTCAACCAAAAGAGTTTGATGCTTATTTTGATATTGATGCCATGTAGTTGCGAGGGTAGATACCAATGCAGATCCAATAGTTGGACTAAGCGCTGAAGGAAGCGAAGCACCAATCAGGGCACACACAACCACTATTTGTGCAACTTAGCCAACTCATGCTTTTGCCAGACCTACTACTACTACTATTGAGGTTGCAAATGTCCTTAAGGAAACTAAAGACTCTAATCTAGATGATATTTTTGTAGCTCACGCTGATGACTCCATTTCTACTAGTGGTGAATTTGGTGACGAGTTTGATGAGTGATCATGTTAAACAATGATTTGTAGTAGGCCAGTGTTTTTGGATTCTAGAGACTATTTAGAGCCTCATTGATTATGTATTTTATTGTTGATATGTATTGCACTCGATGCAATTTTCATATGTTCATCCTTACATGGTATTTTTTTTCCACGAAAAAAATCAGAACTTTTTATTAATTGACTATAAAAAGTTTTACATTCTATAATGGTCTTAAGCCATAACAGGCGGCTCAAACATTGCTGATCTGCTCAATCTTTTTGGAGCTGCTTCTACTGGTTTTGTACCTGCATAATCTCCCTCCCAATGAAGTCAAAAAAGCAGCCTTAAAGACAGCCGAAAAACAGCTGATCTGCTCAAACTTTTTGGATCTGCATCTACTGGTTTTGTACCTGCATAATCTCCCTCCCAATGAAATCAAAACAGCAGCCTTAAAGACAGCCGAAAAACATTCTAGCTGGGGTCTCCTTCAACAGAAAGAAAACAACCCCATAATATGATTTGGAGTTTAGAATCCGGAAAGGGACCAAAATTGAAATAAGTATCAATAAACCTGTTTGCTGTGGTTATATGCCTGTAATTTCAGAAAGGGAAATAAAAACTGATATATATGTACACAGAAAAACCAAATAAATCCGCGAAAGCTGCTGTCCAGAAGAAGGAAAAGTACAGCAATTTAAGTTACTGTAAGAAAGGAGGCTGATGTGAGATGTCTGTCTGACCCTGTCTGGTCTCTGCTACCTTCCAACTACCCATAACCTGTTGAAGACCAGCCTTAGAGAGCTGATCAGCTTCCTCATTCTTGTCCCTGTAAATATGGCAGATAGAGAAACTATTAAAAGATGCCTTTAATAATGAAATTTCTTCAACAAGAATCATCAAAATCTGATTTTGACAGGTTGCCTTCCCAGTGACCCAATTTATGACATTTAGAGAATCCCCAAATATCTGAATTGTGTTGATATTTCTGTGAAGAAGCCAACATAAAAGGTAACGCAGAGCAGATAATTCAGCGTAATTATTGGTGCCTGTACCCAGGCCAACAGAAGCTTTTATAGAGTGATTCGGATTAATATGAATACACAGGCCAGCTCCCGCCCTGTTGTTTTGGGAAGCCCCATCAAAGAAACCAACGGGAATGCCTTCCTGTATGTTGATTTGATTTTGGATTGGTTTTGGGTTCTTTGCCTCAGGGGGTGGTAAGGCTGAGTAGATAGCTACTATATTAATAGCAGTGACTGAAGGAGGGGTGTCCTTATCTTGGAAAAGACTTTTGTTTCTTGAAAGCCATATACCCCAGCAGAAAATAATAGGCAAATTTCTTAAGTTTCCCTCCGGATATGCATGCCACCATCTCCTCCAGGCTGTCTCCAAGGGTTCATTCCCCCACTGAGCTTGTATCTTTAGCATACCAATGGCCTCCTCCCATACCTTTCTTGAAACAGCACAGTTTATGAAAAGATGATTAATGGTTTCATCTTCAGACTTGCAAAGGGGACATCTACCAGGCCCAACCAAGAACCTAGCTTGTAAGATTTCCCATGTTGGGATCTTCCTTTTTAATATGCACCAAAGAAGAAGCCGAGCCTTAGCTGGGCTTTTGAGTTTCCAGATGTTTTTGGCCCACCAATCCGGTACCCCCCAACCTTTCTTTCCCATTAAGAAAAGGTAACCATCTTTTGGGGAAAAATTCCCTGATTTGCTTTGTGCCCACATCAAACAATCAGGTTCATCTTTTATCCTGACATTTGAACGTTTTAATTCTTGGATGTAACCCTCCCACTCAACCTTCCATCTGACATTTAACCCCAAATCTACATCATCCTTCCAAGCCTGGCCCCATATAGTAGACTGCCCTACCTTCTCCACCTGATTTAATGCTGAAATACCTTTACTTTCCAAGTGTCTGAGAATCCCTGGTGATAAAGCATAAGATTCGTTGCATCCGACCCATGGATCTCTGCCAATCCTTACCTTTCTTCCATCTCCAACTTTCCAAGCTAATCCTTGCTCGATCACTAAAAAAGCTTCCACCGTGGCTTTCCAAATGGCAGATATAAATTTTGTCTTCTTATTTCGACTCCGAATCCAGTCTTCCATAGGGATAGGGTCGATGTATTTTCTTTTCACCACCCGTGTCCATAAATTTTCCATAGTTATCAACCTCCAGCCAGATTTCGCTTCTAATGAGAGGCAGAATTCAGGAAATCTTTTAATGCCCCACCCCCCCCATTCTTTTGGTCTGGCCACTTTGTCCCATGCTACCCATGGTAGCACAGAAGACTCCTTGGATCCCGCCCATAAAAATCTGCAGCAAATTCTTCTGATTTTTTCCATTACGCCTTTGGGGATCCAAGTTAGTGCAGCCCAATAAACCGGAATGGCTATCAGAACTGATTTAATTAGGGTCAGCCTGCCAGCTCTGGAAAGCCATCTGAAGCTCCAATGTGTGATTCTGGATTCAATCTTAGCGATAAGCCAATTCCAATCCTCTTTTTTGTAACCAGTAGGCTTTAACCAAAAGCCCAAATATTTGAAGGGAGAGTCCAGTGGTTGAATGGGGAAAGGGAATAGATTAGCCATTCTATCCCTTTCTCTTCTTTCTATATCCGCCACACAAGCATGGGATTTTCTTGAATTTATCTGCATACCAGTTGCTTTAAGAAAAAGGTCAAAGATGCATTTTAGCTCCTTTAGTTCATTAGAGGAACCATTGGTGAAAATCAATATGTCATCAACAAAAAGAAGGTGTGTGATGAAAAGATTAATTGCTACCTCAATACCCTTTACCTTATCTTCTCTTCTGGCTTTGTGAATCAATCTACTTAGCCCTTCAGCCACAAGAAGAAACAGAAGAGGGGATAATGGGCAGCCTTGTCTGAGTCCTCTCTGGCTGTTGAAAAAAGAAGAAGCTGCACCATTAACCAGAACTGCAAAGCTAACATTTGTAATGCAGCCCATGATCCAGCTAATAAAGGGATAGCTGAATCCCACTTGAGTTAGCAACATTCGCAGATAGAGCCAACTGATCCGATCATATGCTTTAGATAGATCAATTTTTAGAACAACCCCCTTCTTTTTCTTCAATCTGACACTATGAAGGACCTCCTGAGCTACCCCAATAGCTTCATGGATTTGTCTTCCATCCAGAAAACCAAATTGCTCCATTGATATATTTTGCGCCAGGAATGGGGCTAGTCTGCGGGCAATTACCTTTGCTATAATCTTGTAGATGCAATTGCACAATGATATTGGTCTGAAGTCTTCAAAACTTTCCGGATCATCCTTTTTAGGAATAAGAGCTATAAAAGTTGAGTTGAAAGGTCTATAAACTTCTCCTTTCTGTCTAGACTCCTCAACTACTTCAGTAATTTCGGAACCTATTTGGTCATAAAAATGGAGAAACAGTTCTATGGTCCAGCCATCTGGGCCTGGACTCTTATCCTTGCCCATGGTTTTCATAGCAGCTTCAACCTCCTCCTTTGAAACCGGGGTTGATAAATCTTCTGCTTCATCTTCCTCAATGAATCTAGGGAAGCTTTGCACAGTTCTAAAAACTTCTGCAATAGTAGCCTCCCCAGAGTCTGTAAAAATATTCTGGAAGTGTCTTTTCCCTAACCCGGAAAGCTCTGGAAAGGATCTGAATTCCCTCCCTTCTTCGTCTTTAAGGCTCCAAATAGTATTTGCAGCTTTCCTACCTTTTGCAAAGTTATGGAAAAACCTGGTGTTCTCATCCCCAGATTTTAACCAAATTGCCCTACTCTTGATTCTCCATTCTTCTTCCTTATCCAAGAGGATTTTATTTTGCTGCTTCTCCAAAAGAAGAATTCTGTCTTTTGAGGCCTGTGATGAGTATCCATCTGTCTCCACACTTTCCATCTGTTCCAGCTCCTTCCTAATTTTAACCAGCTCCTCATTTTGTTTCAGTTTTCTTTCCTTTGCCCAGGAAATAGTGGCTTTCTTCAATCTTTTAAGGTTCTCCATAAACAAAAAACATTTATCCTCCTCTGAATTGTGGGCAGGGTGAACCCATGTTTCATTAAACATCTTGCAGAAAGAGAGATCCTGGAGCCAAGCTGGATTGAACTTAAAAGGGGCAGGCGGTTTGGGAGGAGGGAAAGAAAGATCCAGAAAAACAGGGAAATGATCCGAATTCCCTCTTTCCTCAACCCACTGTCTGAGCATGGGGGTTTTGGCGAACAAAGATTCAGCCACCAAAAATCGGTCTAGTCTTTTAGCTATCCGATCTTCACCTGTCCTTCGGTTCCTCCAAGTAGGCTTTAGTTTGATCGGTGAAGGATCTGTAAAGTTATTATCCAAAATGAGGTTAAAGAAAAAATCTGTTAGAGGATCTTCTCTAGCTGATGGTCCCCATGTTTCTGCTCTGCCTATGGAAAAATTTAAATCACCTCCCACCACCATCATCGGGGAATTCATCACAGATTTTGACATCAAATCTTTCCAAAAAGAATCCCTGCTCTGACATGGCCCATATACATTTACTAAGGAGACAGGAAAAGAGAAATCTGGCGATACAACCTCCATGCCCATGACTTGTTTCATCCCCCATTGGTTTATAACCTTTACCCGTCCTTCTTTTAAACCAATAGCTATGCCCCCCGAGTGACCAGAAGAGTCAATGGCAGAAAAAATCCACCCAGGCAGAAGGGAATGAAGCATGGCTTCTATCTCACAGGCCCTCCCCAGGGTTTCTTGCAGAAAAATAACATCTAAATTTGAATTAATTATCCACTCTTTCAATGCCAGTTTTTTCGGTTTGCTGGCCAAACCTCTGCAATTCCAAGTTGTCATGATCATTTTATAACACTCTCATGGGGTTGGGCTGCTCTAAGAACCCCCGTAATAGAGTACTGTTTACCATCTGCAACATCCAGTTTAGCTTTTAGTTTTGCCTTGGAAATATCCGATTTCCTACCTCTCTTATTTTTAGGGTAACTCTGGGAAGGGGATAATCCCAATCCACCTAAAGTCTCCTGCTCACTGAGAATCCCTCCCATAGATCTCAGGTTATAAGGGCAATGGGAACGAAGAGCTGGATGAGACAGAGGGGGCCATTGGTCTTCACAACTTATATCCAGTGACAGAATAGCATCAGCTGTAATGTCAACATTCAGAGGGCTGGAAATATGTTTTATATTTTCAACAGCATTAAAATGACTATTAGGATTTGAGACATACGAAGGAGAAATACCATGCTCAAGAGGATTTAAAGATATGTTAGGGACATCCGCATTACTGTCTGCATTTAGGGAACATTCGATGTGTTTCTTATTTTCAACAGAATTAGTTTCTTGCCCAGATTTTTTAGGATATGAAACATGCGAAGATGAAAGAACATGCTCAGGAGATTTTAGATTAGGGATCCCTGAGCGCATACCCGTTTCTTCGACTTCTGGCGGAATTTGACTTGCTACGACCTCCTTTACGAGCTCTTTCGCGGCTGTCTCTTCTTTCTCATGTTCCTCCACAGCAACCGCCGGATGATTGACGGCTTCCTGAGTATCCTCTTGATTTGAGACATCTTCATCCACCGGATTTTTGACAATCCCCTCTGTCTCCATATCCTCTGTTCCTAGCGGCTCAGTAATTTCATGCTCCACGGATATCTGAATATTATTATGGTCATTTCCTCTGTTAGCTGAAGTCCTCCTAAAATGACGCCTTCTCCTCAGCTGTGAGCAGTTTTTTGCCAAATGCCCGTATTCGTGGCAGAAATGGCATCTGAAAGGTAAATATTCATAGTCTAGAGTCTGTTCAAACACGAGTTCTTTGTACTGAAGATTTATTTTTTGCGCCAGGCCTCTACTCGGGTTAAGGAGAGTCAAAATTCGCGCCATCGATCTATCCTTCGTCTTCAAAAAAGACAAATCTGCCTCCAAAAAAACCCCCAGCCTATTCCCAATGGATTTTAAAACTTCTTCTGTCCACAAGAAAGATGGTAATCCCGGAGCTCGCACCCACACAGGGAACTCCGCCGTTCGCTCCTTGAAGGCATCAAACAAGGGGTTCCATTTCTTTAACAGTACAGGAATGTTTCCTATGTGCCAATGGCGATGGAAGACCCATTCGGCCGCGTCTTTATCAACAAAACAAAGCCTGAACCACCCCTTCCCTAAAATTTGAGCTTCAAACTGTAGAGGTCTGTCTGATACAAAACATGTCTCACCCCATTCTTGAAGAAATTTAGAGGAGAATTTCTTGCCTCTAACTCTGCCGACCAATGTACAATCTGCCACCGCTAACGTTTCTTCTATTGAGACCTCCATCCCCAGCACCAGGTTGCCCTCAATCTCCTGAGATCCAATGGGTCTTTGCTGTTTTCTTTTTGCACCTTTGTTTCTTAATTCTTTCACCGAAGATCCGAGACCCCTTCGGTCATCATTTCTTTCTGGAATAGTCTTCTCTATGCCCCCTATAGTTCCTATCTCCGGCAATGACGGGGATTGATCCGCAGTTCCTGCTTCAGTATTCTCTGAAGGCTGGGGACCTATTACCAGTCCTTCAGGTGCTGTCCGTTCCCCCACTGGATGTTCTCCGCTTCCATTTATATTAGACCCATTTAGGGAAAAGGGTTCTCTTGGCAAGGAAACCCTTGAAAATGAAGGAAAGCCCCCTCGGATCCTTGACCTGCTATATCCAGCCGAAATCCCTACATTAATAAAGTCTTCAGTACCCTTAGAGGGCGTGTCTCGAAACAATGATGCTTTGCCCTTTGAATCTGATGGCAGCCCTTCCTCATCTGGCCCCCTGTAAACTATTTCGCTTCCCACCTGATTGGAAGCTGCCGGAGTGAAACTATTGAGAGTCGTTCTGCCCGCTTCCTTGTCTTTTTGCCTAAACAGTGACGGATCTACCTGTGTTAAGTCCTCCAATCTATTCCGTTCAAAAGCCCCAAAGTAGTGCTCCATATTCTGAACGGTGATCTCCTTCCCCCACATTGAGAGGATATCCTCCACTGCTGGGTTCAGATCTACGAAATCGGCGGGGCTACCCATGATTACAAAACGTTTCAATATAAATGCTTCAGCCGATAATCAACAGTGATTAAACTTTACTGCTTCTTGTGGAGGAAGATCGGAATGTAGGCGGGAATCAATCTGTAATCGCCTGTGTTAAAGTTATAAACAACCCGACAAAAACCTGTCCCGATCCAGAAACTCCCGTCTCCACCTGCCAGGCGCCTTTGAGACCTGTGCCGGCATCTGTTCACTGACTTCTACCCGTTCAAACTACCCGTGGCCCGAGCGTGGTTTCGTCTTGGGCTCTGGCTTCAAAACCCTTACCAGCGCCATCGCTCCGCCTGTTCATCCTTACATGGTATATAGATGAGAAAAAAATACATATTTTTGTCTCTAATGGTTTGGAATCTTAAAAATATTTTTTTCATTAAATTTTAATTATTTCATGCATTTTTTTGAAAACCATGTCATTGAGTCTAAGTCAAAACCCGAGTTGATAGGTGGCTAAGTTGAAGTCCAAGTTTGAGTTTTAGAATTGTGTTACAAATTTTATTTTCAACCATCTTTTGCTTCATGGTTTGATAATATTCAACGCTTGTATGCCTCGCTGATTTGACATAAATTAAGGCTTAAATTGTTAAGTTCTTTCAATTAACATTGAAGAAGATATGACAGATTTGTTGTTGTATATATAAATGTTATAAAGTTAATTTCAAGTATGCTTTTTGCATGATAAGATTGATATAGGGGCTTAAATTTGTTGGCACTTTGGTATCTTTTTGCTTGGATTGCCTCGTCGATTGTGGTTATTAGGAGGTGAAATATTGTCCATTGTTATTACTGTTTTATTTCTTTTTCATACCAGCCTTGAAGTTGAAAATTCACAAGTTTGCCTTAGTGCAAAAAGTTGCTACTTGATATCACCCTAGGTGTATAAGAGGGAGTTGGAATTGTAGTCGTGGTTTACCCATGATAGTTGTTTGACCTTGTTAAGGTTGTCGGTGTGAAACCCTAGGTTGCTTAGGAGAAATGATTGAACTCTTGAAAGGGGTTTTATCTATTTTATATATTGCTCATTTGTGCACTCAAGGATTGTTTCAAGGTGTGTAAGATAACTCTTGTTCATAGCAAGCTTGACAGGTTGGATGAAGCTTCCAGTTTTGTTCTTGGGATGTTGAGAAATATATCTCGAGCAAGAGCTTCTTGCACGGGTTAGGTGTGAATGTGTGAGAAGTAGTCTGAGACAACTTGCAGTGATCACTTTGTAAAGTGAGAAATAATACCAATCTTGTAATTTCACTTAAATAAATACAAGTAAAAGTCAAATTTCCTATTTTCGTCTAGTCTTAGAAATCTAAATGAAATATTCTAGAGATTATAAAAAGTTAGTGAATTATATTTGTTCTAATTTTAGCCATACAATTCATTATTAAGATAAAGTAGTTGCTAGGATGAAGGGAATTAGTTGCTAGGATTGAGGAGATTAATTATCTTTCTCAAAGTATAAGTAGGAGAAGATGGGAGAAGTTGAAACGCACATGAGGCCATTTTAGAGAGTCAGAGACCAAGAGAAAAAGAAGAGTGCATCTGAGAGAAGGGAAGTGTAGCTATAGCAAACAATGAGAAGAAATTTATACAACATCATCTTACAGTGGTACAATAGTAGTTGCTACCTTCTTTACTAGAGCCATACTTTTATTTTGGCAAGTTATACTTATCTGTATTGTAGCATTTTTTTAACTATACATATTCTAACTTACAACAGACTGTGGAGTTACCTTGTAAGTTTTGATCATTGGAATGATAAGCTGATTTGAATGGGAAAATCACTATGCATGCCTTGTAGAAAATCCATGAAATTCTGCAACTGCTTCTATGAACAATCTGAAATCTAATTTCTTTTCATAAAGATGTAGGATTTCCCTAATAATTTTGCAACGGAATAAGAACAAAAATAACACAGTCACACAATAAAAAACACAATTTTTCTAGGGAACTTGACGAGGAAAACCCTCTGCTTGCCTGAGAATATTATTGAAGAATAATGGGCAATAGATCTCTTACAATACAATATAGTTTCTGTTAGCTTTGCTGAAAAAAAAAAATCAAAAATGGATTCAAAATGCTCTCAAAGGCTGCAAAAATGATTATAATCATGCCAAAGGATTCATTGATGCTGTTCAAGTTCTCAAATCATGGCTAAAGTCTTCCACCGAAGACTTTAGCCATGGGTATCCACTTCTATATCATTCACATCATGCTCTCATTCCCTAGAGCCCCGAGCGGTTATAAAAGAAAAATCATTAAAAGACAAAAGACATATGAAGAACGGTGGAATAACAAAGGTCAGGGTAACTCATGTACCACGATTGCTCTCTCCTTCATCTACATACCCATGTGTGGCCTTCCCTCATTTTTTCTACCCTTGTACCATGGCATGTGGCTTGGAGTCTCCCTTGATGCCCCCAATCCATTCCATCATTATATCACATGACACCTGCCATTTGAGGGATGTACCATGGACCTATCACTCCCTTGGACGCTGAAAACACCTAATAGGGTCCTTGATTGACCTCTTTATTATACCTGGGAACACTTGTACATTCTAAAGCCCATTATGGAAGGGCGTGCGACTATGAAGTGTTCACTTGGTTCCATGATTTGTAAGATCATTTTCTCAATTACACTAATGATTTGAGGTACTGGAAGGTGAGGAGACACATTGGATCTTATACAGGATTACAGGTGGGTCTTCATCTTGGTGGTTGGTCTCCCTATACAGGGTCCAAGCCTTCCAGAGGATCATATTTACATTTATAGAGTGTGCATTGAAAGCCATGGGTTTCCACTATAGCAGAGAGTGGATTTCCATGCCATGGGATCTTTTAGCACCATTCATTTCCCGCTAGTGTTCAATTTATTCAATGATGATGATGCACCTGGACCACCTTTCCCAACCAACTACACACTTGCACCATCCACTTAACAGTTGATCCAAGGCCCAAATGGGGTTGTGTCTCACGATGGGAGACAGAGGGAGGACTTGCATCATTGTTCCAACCCTTCCAGATGGGATACATGCTTTAGTTGGAGAGCCATGAGGATGCTTTTGTGCCCCCACAATGATTTGGGAGCACCACAAGTCATTTGCTCGGAAATTCAGGGGCCCATCCCCTTCATCACTATTTTGGAGCCCTTTTACTCATTTTGGCGCATGAAGGACTTCATTAGGCCTTTCAATGGCCCTCTTGGCAATTGTATCACCATTTCGGCCCTTGTGAGAGGCTTATTTTTCATATTATGGAGCTATTTGGTGGGCTTGTCACCAAAAGGATGCTATTTTGCACATTATTTTATTATTAGGGGCATTATTAGGCCCAATTAGGCATTTCAAATCCCTCAGAGGATCATATAAATTGATGAGAGGTTCATTTCATTCCTCATCATCACTTGGATTTGTATCTCTTGGAAAAGGAACTTGGACCTGCTATTGTTCGACAAATTGGAGATTATATGATGCATTTTGATGTTTGGATAATTGCTATCTTGTCTTGGAGCTTCATTCTTGCAATTCTAATGGATGGATATAATATTCTTGTCTTGTAATTGCTCTTTATATGCAAATTTTTTCATGTTTTATTGTCTAATGTATGGAACACTATGCTTGATTACTGTTATGCCCTAACTAGTGATGCGAATTCATTAACACTTGGTAATTTTGGCTCATTGCATATGTTATTCATCTTTTCAAGAAGATCGAACTATTTCTAGGGGTGGGTTAACTTTTTACACCTTGAAACTCCAATATTTGGCAAGTCGAAATATAAATCCTCCTTGTGACCTTGTCACTACTTCTCTAGGGCATGCAAAGTTGCAATTAGGCTCTTAGAAGAGCAAAAATCCTAAATCAAATCACTTTGACTCCATTCTCCACAATTGGAAAGGCATTGGTCCACAAGTCCTTGGTGATCACCACAATTTTTTTTTTCCTTTCTTGAATTTTCATGCCCTAACCCTAGACGACCTACCCAGGGCATCCAACGATTTCCATTCTAGCCATTGGTTTGCCCAACAATTTGGTAAGGAGCTGCATTCGGGTGTCCTCTACATGCCCTTCAAATTGGAAGTCAATCGCACAGTCGGTTTGTGAGATACACAAAGCCCTAGATCCTAAAAGTTTATCCCTTGGTCCTTCTAGGTTAGCAACCTTCAATGGGATCTATTTCACTAGAAAACTCAAAAGAATTTCACTTATTTTTTATCCCTTCTTTTCCCTTGCTTGGTCTAGATCTTTTGTTTGAATTTTCACCTGAAACCCTAGGATTGGATCGGGACTCATTGGGATTTTTTGTGGTCCCATCTCTTCATCATTCCTTATCGCACAAGGCCACTTAGAAACCTTCTTCATTTAGGAATCTTAGGTCTAGGGGATCCCTCATCAAGGAATATTCATAATCCCTAGGTCTAAGCCTCCTTGAGCATTTCTTAGAGAGCCCCTCACCTAGCTTCTAAAGCAAGCAAACCCGATCATTTGAGTCTCTCTTGTGAATGGGCTCTCGCAATCACTACCTAGCCTATCATTGACTCATCATTCCTAGTGATTTCCTTATACTAAAACTCTTCCCATCGGTAAAACTCTGTAAAGAGTAGGGGACATCCACTAAGGTGACAGTGGGTCCTTGTCCCATTGTTGCCACTTGATCTAGTAGTAGTCCCTTAGCAACCCCTCCTCGGACCTCTGCTAAATTGAGCAGTAACACACCTTAGTATGCACAACTTGAGGGGTTCTCTTTTGCAAAAAAAGGTTTTGTTTATAGATGAATATTTGAAGGAGTTTAAATAGTCACAGGCTAACACAAATTGTACCATCTTACTATCATAAATTTTCTTATCTCTTGTGCTCAAGGAACCATGTATTTGTAATTCATTGATGTGCCTTATAGGATGCAAATTTGTTATTTGAGCTTCTGGATGAGATGGTTGGGACGATGGGGGTGCAAAATGTTGTTCAAATCATCACGAATAATCCCTCAAACTATGTTCTTGTTGGTAAGGTGCTAGAGTCCAAATATAGGGTCATATTTCGGACTCCATGTGCTATACACATTACAAATACCACATGCTTGAGGACCAAGTAAAGTGGATTGTATAAATAACACTACAAAGCATACCAAGTGTATCACAAAATACATCTATAACCACTCATGGGTATTGAATCTAATGAGGAAAAACACCATGGGCAAGGAACGTGTTAGGCCTGCCATCACAAGATTTGCAGCTCACTTCCTCACATTGTTGCCATCACGAGATTTGCAACTCACTTCCTCATGTTGCTGCTATCACGAGATTTGCAACTCACTTCCTCACGTTGCAATCTATCCTTTCCCAAGCACAAAACTTGTAGAAAATGTTTTCCATTGATGATTGGAATGTATCTCAATCGACTCGTAAACAAGATGGAAAAGACACCAGAAATAAAGTTATTTACAACACTTTTGAAAAATGTAGAAGAGTGAAAATTTGGCGGGCCTCTTGTTAAGGTGTTGCAGTTGGTGGATGGGGAAAATTTGGCCATGGGTTACAACTATGAGGCTATGAATCAAGCAAAGAGATAAGGGTAGCCTACTATAGGCTATGAATCAAGAAAAGAGATAAGGGTAGCCTACTATAGGCAATGAATCAAGCAAAGAAATAAGGATAGCCTACTATAAGGATAGAGTAGGTAAGGATGGGCCTATTTGGGTATTTGCTAAACCCAAGGTATCATTACAAAGCTTGGTTAGGAGAAGATCATACTAGGGAGGTGAAAGATGGTTGTGTGAGTGCTTGGAGTGCATGGTTTGTGATGAGTTTGAGCAATTGCAAATGCATCAACAAATCAATGCTTTCGTTAGGGCCTCATGTACCTTTGGCAAAACCTAGCAACGATTGCAAAAGATGTGGAATTAACTAGACAAGCAATTCCAATTTTTTTTTTTAAGTTCAATTGTTTAAAATTCAAATTGTAAATACTTGAGTCAAACTCATAATCTTAATATAAAGTTAGTGAACTAACTTTATACTTTATCTTTGTGGCACATTGGTGGGAGTCATTTTGTAGCCAATGCCCTCAATTGCAAAAGCTTGTAGTTATAGTCTTCAACCAAATTTGTAATACTTTTGGATGTGAGGGAAATTGGTTTGTTTTTGAGTAGATTCACGCAAAGAAGATAAATCAGTGGGAACAAAAATGATCAAATGATTTCATTTCGTACAATACAACCTCCGACTAAGAAACCACCAATTGCATAACAAAAGATCTAATATAGATCAAATTGTGTTGGATGATATTCGCCCGACTTCAATATTGGTAGATGAATCTCAACCAAAAGAGTTTGATGCTTATTTTGATATTGATGCCATGTAGTTGCGAGGGTAGATACCAATGCAGATCCAATAGTTGGACTAAGCGCTGAAGGAAGCGAAGCACCAATCAGGGCACACGCAACCACTATTTGTGCAACTTAGCCAACTCATGCTTTTGCCAGACCTACTACTACTACTATTGAGGTTGCAAATGTCCTTAAGGAAACTAAAGACTCTAAGCTAGATGATATTTTTGTAGCTCACGCTGATGACTCCATTTCTAGTAGTGGTGAATTTGGTGACAAGTTTGATGAGTGATCATGTTAATCAATGATTTGTAGTAGGCCAGTGTTTTTGGATTCTAGAGACTATTTAGAGCCTCATTGATTATGTATTTTATTGTTGATATGTATTGCACTCGATGCAATTTTCATATGTTCATCCTTACATGGTATATAGATGAGCAAAAAATACATATTTTTGTCTCTAATGGTTTGGAATCTTAAAAATATTTTTTTCATTAAATTTTAATTATTTCATGCATTTTTTTGAAAACCATGTCATTGAGTCTAAGTCAAAACCCGAGTTGATAGGTGGCTAAGTTGAAGTCCAAGTTTGAGTTTTAGAATTGTGTTACAAATTTGATTTTCAACCATCTTTTGCTTCATGGTTTGATAATCTTCAACGCTTGTATGCCTTGCTGATTTGACATAAATTAAGGCTTAAATTGTTAAGTTCTTTCAATTAACATTGAAGAAGATATGACAGATTTGTTGTTGTATATATAAATGTTATAAAGTTAATTTCAAGTATGCTTTTTGCATGATAAGATTGATATAGGGGCTTAAATTTGTTGGCACTTTGGTATCTTTTCGCTTGGATTGCCTCGTCGATTGTGGTTATTAGGAGGTGAAATATTGTCCATTGTTATTACTGTTTTATTTCTTTTTCATACCAGCCTTGAAGTTGAAAATTCACAAGTTTGCCTTAGTGCAAAAAGTTGCTACTTGATATCACCCTAGGTGTATAAGAGGGAGTTGGAATTGTAGTCATGGTTTACCCATGATAGTTGTTTGACCTTGTTAAGGTTGTTGGTGTGAAACCCTAGGTTGCTTAGGAGAAATGATTGAACTCTTGAAAGGGGTTTATCTATTTTATATATTGCTCATTTGTGCACTCAAGGATTGTTTCAAGGTGTGTAAGATAACTCTTGTTCATAGCAAGCTTGACAAGTTGGATGAAGCTTCCAGTTTTGTTCTTGGGATGTTGAGAAATATATCTCGAGCAAGAGCTTCTTGCACGGGTTAGGTGTGAATGTGTGAGAAGTAGTCTGAGACAACTTGCAGTGATCACTTTGTAAAGTGAGAAATAATACCAATCTTGTAATTTCACTTAAATAAATACAAGTAAAAGTCAAATTTCCTATTTTCGTCTAGTCTTAGAAATCTAAATGAAATATTCTAGAGATTATAAAAAGTTAGTGAATTATATTTGTTCTAATTTTAGCCATACAATTCATTATTAAGATAAAGTAGTTGCTAGGATGAAGGGAATTAGTTGCTAGGATTGAGGAGATTAATTATCTTTCTCAAAGTATAAGTAGGAGAAGATGGGAGAAGTTGAAACGCACATGAGGCCATTTTAGAGAGTCAGAGACGAAGAGAAAAAGAAGAGTGCATCTGAGAGAAGGGAAGTGTAGCTATAGCAAACAATGAGAAGAAATTTATACAACATCATCTTACAGTGGTACAATAGTAGTTGCTACCTTCTTTACTAGAGCCATACTTTTATTTTGGCAAGTTATACTTATCTGTATTGTAGCATTTTTTTAACTATACATATTCTAACTTACAACAGACTGTGGAGTTACCTTGTAAGTTTTGATCATTGGAATGATAAGCTGATTTGAATGGGAAAATCACTATGCATGCCTTGTAGAAAATCCATGAAATTCTGCAACTGCTTCTATGAACAATCTGAAATCTAATTTCTTTTCATAAAGATGTAGGATTTCCCTAATAATTTTGCAACGAAATAAGAACAAAAATAACACAATCACACAATAAAAAACACAATTTTTCTAGGGAACTTGACGAGGAAAACCCTCTGCTTGCCTGAGAATACTATTGAAGAATAATGGGCAATAGATCTCTTACAATACAATATAGTTTCTGTTAGCTTTGCTGAAAAAAAAAAATCAAAAATGGATTCAAAATGCTCTCAAAGGCTGCAAAAATGATTATAATCATGCCAAAGGATTCATTGATGCTGTTCAAGTTCTCAAATCATGGCTAAAGTCTTCCACCGATCGAAAAAATTGCAAGGGGAAAGCCCTTTGGAGGGCAGAAATACATTATCGGGAGGCGGAAATACCCCAAAAACCATGTAAAAATCAAGTTACAGGCCTAAGGATCCGCTTTAATCTCAGCCGTCGGATCTGGCCGATCAACGGTCCAGATCGCATCGGCATATCGCAGATCGGGGGATGGCAGTGGCAGCGACATAATGGAACGCCGATGGGCGATCGCCGATATCACTATCGGCGTATCACAGTGGAGGACTTATCGAAGGGGCTTTATTATTCGCGCGATGAGTGATCGCCGATATCGCTATCGGCGTATCGCTATCGGTGATGTCAAAGGGCCAGGGCTTTTAACATATGTATGTTGCGATGCGATGGGCCAGACCCGATGGCCCTTCAACATTCCGTTTTATATTATTTCGGGTCCACAACAATATTACATCGGCATTATCAAAGAAATCGGGGCTTTTATGTTTGCGATGAGCGATCGCCGATATCGCTATCGGCATATCGCTATCGGCGATGTCAAAGGGGGCGGGCTTTACCATGAATTGTGTTGCGACCCGATGGGCCGAACCCGACTACAGTGCAGCACTCCATTTCATAATATTTCAGGTCCGCGTTGTTCGCGTTTTTAAATGTTTTTCATGTATTTTCTTTGTATAAATAAAATACAAAGGATGCCTGTTGTGGGGAAAAATGCCTATGCAGGACGATCCTATCCACCTAAGGTGTGACAGTACCTTAGCAACAAACGAATACAGCTACACTAGTTTCTTCCTTTATGAAATATGAAAGAGAGGAGATCGATAGACTTACCGTTGTCTTCCGTTTGTCCCTCAATCTAGATCCTCTTCTCCTTGGATGTTCACAGCTACTTGCCTCCTCGCTTGTTCAAGAGAACAGCTACTTGATTCCACGAGATCACAAGAGAACAGCTACCTGTGACAAGAGAACAGCTACTTGCGACAAGAGAAGAACATAACACAAAGGCATATATTCATATTCATAAATGATTCAGGATTAGAAGTAAATCAAATACACTAATGCAATCATACAAATACACCAGTATATAGGAGCAAACCAAGATAGCTTTATTGATAAGTAACAGGGTTTAGGAAGAGATACAACCCATAGGGCTCCAATCCAACATCTCCTTCCCAGCAGAATGGAATTCCTTCTTCAGCTCCCTTCAAAGCATTAAGCACCCAATGATCCAGTCTCAAACCAACAACAATTCTTTGCAATAACAAAATTTCAGCCTCTAGATCTCATGGAGGAGAGATCTATATATAGATGTTTGGAGAGAGGATGAGTCAGCTTGAGATCTGACTAGTGTCCTCTCCATCTCTCAATTCTTGAGTCCACTTGGAGGTTCTTGCTTCCACTTGGAGATTTGGAACCTCTTACTCATCACCAGTCGAATTCCTTGATGCAAGTGTCATTTTGGAAGCTTCCTGGGCATTGACACATTGAGGAATGAGCCTGCCACTTGTCCAATTACGCTCAGCGCAGGTAGCCTTTGTTGGAGTTGACATTCAACGCAGGTAGACAGTGGAGCAGTTGACATTCAGCGCAGATGCTCAGTGGAGCAGTTGACATGATCTAGAATTGGCTTGTTTTTGAGTGTTTTTAGGTGGAGAACTTCTGTGAATTGCTGTGGTTAGTTAGCCTTGTTCCTCTAGGGGTAGGAACAACATGTTTAGGGAATTTGGATCCCTTAGATTATGGACATTTCATGCTCAATGATGTAAGGCACAAAAATGTCTATAACAGTTGCCCCCTAAAGTATGAGGTCGTTTATCGGGTGAAATGCTTTATCCAGGAGGGTCCGAAGTTCATCCATCTGCTGGGAGGAGACCTGTAATAAAATACAATACAATACATTATGATTCATACTGCTTTCATGATCTAGCTGAGGCGGGCATTCCCATGCTCAGCTTTATAAATTCATTTTTGTACATAGAACAGACGATCGTCTGATGGTAGACTGATAATTTTGGCGAAATTATCATCCTTTGAGTAGGATGATCATCTGCTGCAATGATGTACATGTCAAATGTATTTATCTTTCCTGAATATATATCGCAGCTCGGATGGATGAAACTAGATCCGGGGTCTTCAAACTCGTTCGATCTTCACTCTAAGTACAAGTCGATCCATGTGAGAATTGCGCTGAAGTCGAACATGGAAAGACATCGCTTGATTACCGGTCAATGATGTAAACCGTTAACAAACGCGAGAGGAATCACCGATAATGATAATGACCCTCAAGGTACTGCAGTACAATTCACGTGGTGTGAATAAAGGACTTGGCGTCGAACACCACGCAAAATCTTCTGGTCGAAGGTCATTGATGTATACCTGTCGCCGGAAGTGAGAAACTTGCCATTGAGGCATGCAAGCTTCAAAGTACTGAAGGGGTTGTTCCTAGATCAACTCCTTGGATAATGAGCTGATGTCGACAAGAAGCGATCCGTCAAAGGAGGGCCTTGATGAATCCCACATCAGTGACACGGAACAGAGCTAATGATTTTAATGGAGGTGAAAACGATCTGTGACATATGATTCAGGGTGGCGGTCATGAATGGATGAAGGATAATGTATGGTAGTGGATGGGACCCGGTTGACTCTTTCTGAACGACTTCTCTTGAACATATGGCGACACTGATGCGATGGATCGGTAGCATTACCCCAAATATGGATGGTATGGCGAGACCATGGTGATGTGACCGGTGAATGAGACAACCCAACCCGATTGTGATACGGAGGAAAAGTGTCATGTTCAAGAGCGACCTGCTACCATCAAAGTTTTCTTTAGTTTTCTCCCAATTTTTCCCCAGTCATTGCTGACCAGTACCTCTTTATTTTTGTTAAGCTTGAGGAGGATAACATATGCTTGTTCTATAACCTGCCCGGGCAAACCCATCGCTATGTTTTAATGAGCCTAGCGATAGGGAAACTCGTTCTCGTCTAAAGACAAGCTTGTCGCTATTTAATAAATTTAACGAGTCTAACGACAAGGATGACTCGGTTCTTTTCATTTTTAGAGAGTCTGAAAAGGTACATAAAGTCAACTCCAAAATTCCTTTTTCATCATCTAATCCCTTAAGTCCGAAAAAGTATAAAACAATACAGAAGGGATGAGTTTTCGATAATTTTAACGAGCCGAATAAAACAAGCGCTCGACCTTTTTGTGCAATAATCCCTCAGGTCCAAAAATATTAAAATCTAGAGGAGGGATAGCTCTTCCTGTCCTTTAACGAGCTGGAAGGCCAAAACTTGGCAATCTTTTCATATTTTACGAGTCAGTTGAAAAGAGCTTAAAGAAGACTCGTCTTTTGAGGAACGAGTGATAAACAGGGTTAGCAGCAAATTCCAGGTACAGGTTGGAATTTTCCAATCACGGCAGTGTCATAAGGATGGCTAAGTGAAATCACTCTTCGCAGCTGTTCCTCAAAATGGGTAAACAATCATATGGAGGTGAACGATCGGCCAAATGAAAAGTGGAGGTGGCAGGTGCAAACACGACCAAGTCTTTTATGGCTGATAAATTTACGATCACAGTGGTTATTTACAGGGATAGGTTCATTTTTTAGTTAAAAATGAGCTTAAACACTGGAGGAAACATTGCTCACTGCTTATATTTATTTTTTAACGAGCATGAAGACCGCATTAAAACTGCTCGGATCTTGCGTTTATTTTTTAACGAGCATGAACTTTATGCTAAAACTGCTCGTTCTTGCGTTTATTTTTTAACGAGCATGAACTTTGTGCTAAAACTGCTCGATGATAAGTTTGCATGCCCCCAGCATAATAACGCAAATCGAGGTGCATGCCCCCCAAGCTTCATTGCATTCAACTCGGTGGTTGGAATGAAGGTTTACCTTTGAGATTTGAAAAGGGGATTTGTTTCATTTTTTAATGAGGTTGACATAGTAAAAGAACTATCCTCATGACTCCTTGTTTCATTTTTTAACGAGGTTGACACGAGATAAGAACCGTCCTCGGAGTCCAAATCCATTAGATGTAGAAGGTTTCATATTCCACTGTGGCCACTTCCGCCAGATTACTTGGAGGCGGTAGGGCAAAAGTACCCATTAAAGCAGGGTCTTTTAGGAGACCTACTCCGATATTTTGGAGCGAATGATTGCTTCCATGGATCATTGGAATGCTTCCCGTAACTTGTGAACTGTTGGGGAGAAAAGTTTGTTGGTCGACGATTGTAATTCCTCCTTGGAAGGGAAATGCAATCTTCCTGAAGTAGGTTGACACAACTGCGGCCATGGTATAGATCCACGGTCTTCCTAGTAGGATGTTGTAATCAAGATTCCCATCGATGACTTCAACATCTATTTCTATTGTTTTCCCTCCTAGTTCAACTTTCAAGTTACTTAGGATACCATATGGGGTATATGTCCTTCCGTCGAATGCTTTTAATGTCGTCGAAGATCGCGACAAGGTTGGAGATCCTAAAGTTTTCCAGCAACTCATCGACATAATGCATGTAGATGCCCCCTCATCAATAATTGTTCGATGAACAGTTTTGTTGAGGGCTTTCACTTGAATAAGGAAAGCTAGTTGAGCTGGTAATTGAGGGTCATATCCTTTATGATCAAAGGCCACAAGATTGGAATCCATTGGGTCAATCCCACCTATTGCTGATAATAAAGCTTGCTCTTGGGAGAAGAAATTTTGCGGTACCTCAAGTGTCGACATAGCGGACGGCGATTGGGTCAGGTCCTCTATCTGTGCTATTTTCGCACAAGGATTAAATGTCTATTTGTGTACTGCTTCCTTTTGCGACTTTATCATTGGCTCAGGAACGATGGGTGGCACAACTTCGGTCAAAGTTGTTGTCGAACTACTAGGTTGTTCATTAGCCTTGTTGTTCGACAGCTTTGGATTCCTATAATCTTTATTCCTCGTCAAAGCATCATTTTGCTGCTTTGATACAGACAACATAAGCACTTGGGATCGGGAAGCATTTTGATTAGCAACCAGTTCGGTTCCCGGGCTTGGAAACGGATCGGTCAACACAGCTGAGGTTTTCGAACTCTTAAAGAATCTTTTAAGCTCAGCTTTGTATGGACAATCTGCTGTCCAATGATCCTCATCGCATATATGACACCCCGCAGGGGGTTTCCTTTTTCTCCCTTTCTTTTTCTTCTTGCCCCCTGGTTGCTTCAGTTGTTTTCCCTTGTCGGTCGACGCGGCATTTACTTCCGAGGCAAGAAGTTCCTCATTTGCATTTTGATCTGAAGTCTTACGGGCTTTCTTAGACGAAGCCTTTGTCGATTTCACGTTTGTCGTGCCAATCACACCATCGCCGGCATGAGAGTCACTATTTGATTTAGGAGGAGGAGGAATTGAGAATTCTGGTCTAGGGGCGTCAGGTATTTTGTCGTAGAGCGTGCCAGACTGAGTGTATACTAAGTCTAGATATTGTGCACGAGCAATAACTTGCTCCTCCGTTACGACTTCCCCCTTGGCCACATCTTCTGTTATGGCAGGAAGTAACGACTTGATAAACCATTCAGCTAATAGCTGATCGAGAACGTACGTTTTCACCATCCTATGACGACGACGCCACTCATGTATATGATCGGATATATGAGTGGCCGTTGTTTGCTTGAAGTTGGTTAGGATTTCCATTCCTGTTTCATATCTTATCGGTAATTGAAAATGGGTTAAGAATGTCGTGGCTAAGGTGCTGAAATTGTCGAACGAAGCTCTAGGTAATTCAATATACCATTTTGCCGCTGGACCCGTTAACGTCCTCTGAAAAAGGCGAAGCCTTATCGAATCATCATTCAGGGTGTTTGATGAACACCACAGCTGAAATGTCATCACATGATTCGACGGATCTTCACCCGGATTTCCATTAAATTTAGGAATATCTGACGGAAGTTTATGCGGAATCGCTGGCCACCAAGGGGCATAAGAAATTGGATCATTCGTCAGCCGGTTTAGATCTGGTAATTCTAGAGTTGCTACAAAGGGCAACTGTTGATTCAGGTCAGGCAAAGCATACCCAGAATAAGATGGAATCGCCTGAGCAGTGGGTCTTTGCATACCAGCATAATGCTGGCAACTTTGACAAGGTTGATGGGCATAACCACTATAATATGGTTGCCCATTACTTACAAAGACTTGTTTCTCAGGTCCTTGATATGATTGCTGGAATGGCGGTTGTTGAGATTGAACCAGCCTTGGTTGTTGGACCATTTGCTGTTGTCCAATACTGGATGATTGACCAAGATGAGAAGTCATAGTACTTGTTTGACCCTGAGTCGCTCCAGATAAGGAGTCACTAACCTGAGGTTGTGATTGAGTCGTTGAGACAAGAGGCTGTTGTATTGCAACCTGAGGTTGACATACAACGGGTAGCGCTTGTACTTGTGACACAGTAACCATAGCAGGTATAGTGGGAATATTCGACACAGGGTGGACTGGTTGCATTGAATATACAACCCTTGGTTGTTGAGGCAGTATTGGTACCCAACCGCTGGATGTAATTCCAGTTTGACCTGAAATTTGTTGTAAACTCCCATATGGTTGTTCTCCGAGAGGGAACAATGAAAAGGCATACTGCCCTCCATATGGTGGCAATCCAATACTTAAAGGGTAGATTGGCCTTTGAAGACACATTGGATCAATTTGTTGAGTTTCAACATAAGAAATACCAGATGATAATCCAGATGAAGAAATAGGAACTAACCATGTCGTCGAAGAAGTCCCTGGTGGGACCCCAGCTTGTTGTAGATAACTTGTCGGGACAGATGGTATACCATTGAACATCGTTGGAGTAGCAGTAGGAGGTTCTGCCGCTGCTGTGTCGGATGACACAGTCCTGGATGTCGACGGTTGTTCAGACATATCTAGTATATCCAAAATATTTTCTAGCGATTCTACAAGAACTTACAGTGAAAAGAGACTAACTTCGAAGATCAACGAGGGAATGGTGATGATTATTCCGTTTAAAATAAATTTTAACGACGCTTAGACACAACTTTCTTTTTAAATTTTAAAGAGTCGAGAAAAAGCTAAAGATGACTCTAGTCTCCTTCGATGTTTTAACGAACCCGAAGTGACAAATGCTCGGATGGAATTTTTCTGTTATAGAGTCTGAAAAAGGCCAAAAGAAACTGCTCTGGAGTTCTAGGCAGAGGGTGTGCCAAACTTTTCGCAAAACCGCAGAATACTTTTTAAGGTACGGGCGGTCGATCTTCGTGAATGTTGTGTTCACTGCATTGCGATCAGTAGGGCGGCCGACACGACTTCCTAAGGATAAAGGATATATGCCTATAGGGGTCTCCCAATATATACGCGACGGTACGTGGGAGCACAATCCGTACTGGCGCTATCGTCTCTTAGGAGGAATCACCCACCATCAACGAGATCGACAGTCACCAGGCTTTACGATGCCGGAACACGTCTCTAGCCTAGACCTCTATGTTGTGCGTTATGTTACAAAGCGTTGTTAGGTTCATTCAGTTTATTTTAGGTTGATCTTTTTAAAGTTTGCCTTTCAAGGTTCACCACGAGATGTATGATACAAATTCCTAAATGCAGTCTAAGATGATAAGCAAGCTTTATTATCTTTTCAACTTTGAAAATCCTAGCTACTAAGGGAAAAGAAAGACACTATCTTTTCTCAAAGAGCAATCAGCACACTCTAATGCACTTTCCCTAAATCCAACATGCAAACTATCAAATGCAAAATGCACAATGCAGGTGTTTGTTTTCCACATTCTTAGTATAAATGCCTACAAAGAAAGCTTTTTGCACAACTTTGAATTTTCTTTTAAAATGATCAATACAAACAAGTTCACTTTTTCGAAATCAGAGAAGAGAGAAGAGATTACAACACTTAACGATTTTCGAAATAAAGACTTGTTTTGACACTTAAAAAGAGACAAATTCAAACCAATAAGCGAAAGTAAACCTATAATCAATCTGCAAACAACCAATGAACTCTCTTCTAAGATCACAATCAATCAGATCTGAATCAAAGGCTACAGGATGACTACTTTACTCATGCAAAGGAAAACTGTAAATGACACCACAAACATATAAAAACATTCACAGTCCTTTTGTACAAAAGGAGGCGGAATCTAAGCAAGGAAAAGAAGTTATCTGACTGGTAACTATGCTGGTTAAAGGCTGCAAAAAACAGAGATCAAAACAGGGCAATAAATAACAGAGAACCCCAGCTGCACAAGGCCAAACTAGTTCAGCGCAACCTCAACACTGAGGACTTGACATTCAGCGCAGGTAGCCCCTTCGGGACCTGCGTTGAAATGCAGACTGCCTTCACAGCAGTTGCGCTGAAGGAGAAACTCTCGTTTCCCCTGGGTTCTGGGTCACAAAATGCTCAAAAATCAACTGTTTCAGGCCAAATCAGAAACACAAGCAAGGTATAAACAGAGGGATGCTTTGAGAGGGTACTAAAGACTATCACAAGGATCATCAAATCATTTGTGGATCTAGTTTAGATCATAGACAAGTCCAACAACTGGATCAAAGCAGCAACTTTCTACTTTGCATCCGGGAAAGATGCAGTTCGATAGTTGCTGTCAAGTCTATGAAGTAAACAAATGACGGAAACACAAATGAAATGAATAAACAAATTCTCCCCAGCGGAGTCGCCAATTTGTTGTGGGGAAAAATGCCTATGCAGGACGATCCTATCCACCTAAGGTGTGACAGTACCTTAGCAACAAACAAATACAGCTACACTAGTTTCTTCCTTTATGAAATATGAAAGAGAGGAGATCGATAGACTTACCGTTGTCTTCCGTTTGTCCCTCGATCTAGATCCTCTTCTCTTTGGATGTTCACAGCTACTTGCCTCCTCGCTTGCTCAAGAGAACAGCTACTTGATTCCACGAGATCACAAGAGAACAGCTACCTGTGACAAGAGAACAGCTACTTGCGACAAGAGAAGAACATAACACAAAGTCATATATTCATATTCATAAATGATTCAGGATTAGAAGTAAATCAAATACACTAATGCAATCATACAAATACACCAGTATATAGGAGCAAACCAAGATAGCTTTATTGATAAGTAACAGGGTTCAGGAAGAGATACAACCCATAGGGCTCCAATCCAGCATCTCCTTCCCAGCAGAATGGAATTCCTTCTTCAGCTCCCTTCAAAGCATTAAGCACCCAATGATCCAGTCTCAAACCAACAGTAATTCTTTGCAATAACAAAATTCCAGCCTCTAGATCTCATGGAGGAGAGATCTATATATAGATGTTTGGAGAGAGGATGAGTCAGCTTGAGATCTGACTAGTGTCCTCTCCCTCTCTCAGTTATTGAGTCCACTTGGAGGTTCTAGCTTCCACTTGGAGATTTGGAACCTCTTACTCATCACCAGTCGAATTCCTTGATGCAAGTGTCATTTTGGAAGCTTCCTGGGCATTGACACATTGAGGAATGAGCCTGCCACTTGTCCAATTACGCTCAGCGTAGGTAGCCTTTGTTGGAGTTGACATTCAATGCAGGTAGACAGTGGAGCAGTTGACATTCAGCGCAGATGCTTAGTGGAGCAGTTGACATGATCCAGAATTGGCTTGTTTTTGAGTGTTTTCAGGTGGAGAACTTCTGTGAATTGCTGTGGTTAGTTAGCCTTGTTCCTCTAGGGGTAGGAACAACATGTTTAGGGACTTTGGATCCCTTAGATTATGGACATTTCATGCTCAATGATGTAAGGCACAAAAATGTCTATAACAATGCCTTGCGGGTGCCGATAGCGATGAAGCCCGGACCCGATGGGGTCCGGAAAGCAAAGTGTATATATATCTCAAGTCCGCCAAAGCCATTTTTCGTGGTTTTGTGGCGGTTTTGCATGTATTTGTCAAATGTTAAGAAATAAAGGAGGGTTTGTTTAAATGTGCATTGCAAGCCAAAGGCAGACCCGATAGTAAATAAAACTATGCCTGAAACCTTTAAAAATTCAACATGGAAGCAGTGATGGGCGGGAAAGAATAGTTTGGGCAGCATTACTCTGTTTAAAAGCCAGAGCAGTCATATTAAAGCCATTCAATGATTCAGCAGTAGCATTTAATTAACAGTATGGCCGAGGAGAAGCAGGACACCGCCGATCAAATCGGAGCATTCAACGGTTATGGGTTTCACCCATATTTCTTTCCACCTGCCCAAAGAATGACCACAGAGAGCCAGAGGGAGGCAAATCCATTTACAGCACATCCCGATTCGTATCAAAGGCCCATTCCTGAATGTAAATGTTGTTGGCCCTCATTTATTGATTCCTGCACGCATAACCAGCAGAGCAATTCTGTAAACAAACTCTATATATACCCAGAACAGAGATGTAATATAATGATGAGTGTTTGATTAATGAGAGCTTATTGTTGCCTTTTAACTTCTGGAGACTGTTAATACTATGAGACCTGCAGCTTCTGGTCTTGATTTCCATTAATACAAGCTTCTTTTGCTGTCACCTGCTCACTTTCCACTTCTTCTTCTTGTTCTAGGCTGTGCCTGCTTGCATTTATTTGATGTGCTGTGAATGTTTGATATCAGAGGGGCTGTCATCCCACCTCTGTATTATAATTTAGTGGCTCATTGAAATTGCTTGCAGATTGCTGTTGTTTAATATCAGGGAGCTTTCATCCTGTCTGTATATTAAATGATAGTTCTACAGATCTTCTGACTGGTTGCAGTTGGCCATCACAGGGTCCCGTGCATCTGCTGGTGCAATTAGTTTTCTCCATCATCACCTTTACCTTAAACTGTGAGTAGTTGGTGGTTGAAAGCCTTGTAGTTTGGGGGTCTTCACCCATGTCTGGGGATAGTCATAGTAGGAGTGGTTATCTTGCTTAAATGTGCAGAGTATCTTCATTTATCCATCATCTTATTCAACATAATTGTTGAATTTTTAATGTTCCTGAGCATCACTGATTTACAACCTAGGTGAGTTTCTTGGGGTGATAACATTAATTGGCATCGTTGCCAGGGAGAGGAGAATCGAAGCTCAGCTTCCCTGGGAGAACGACACAGCTTCAAACTTTGATGACAGACAAGGTGTGAACACAGATTTTGGTTGTAATCATCTGTCTGGCGACTCCACTGGAGGAAGGCCATCCTTTGGCGAATCCACATTGAAGTTCTGGCGCAGTTTGTGAGGCATACTAGAAGAAATCCACAGAAGTCTCCGGCTGTACCAGTGCCTGACCCTGAAAAGATTGTTAACCCGAAGAAAACATCGCATAAAGGAGCATCAGGATCAGGTAAGCCCAAGAAATCTTATTTGTCTCTGCATGAGGAGTTTTTAGTTGAGGATACACAGTTTGAAGATTTAGAGCCTAGTATTCCTAAAGAAGAAATACCTGAAGAGATTCATAAACCTCCTTGTCCATTTAGTTCCCCTTTGAATCCCAATATCTTTCCCATCCATTACATTATCTCCTACTGCTCCATCTGTTAGTATTCTTCCACATATTCCAAACATGGCAGGACAACAAGCACCTACTAGGATTGAAAGGATTGTTGCTGCTAGATATGGACCTTTGGTCTTGCCTGCACCTTTAAATGCCATGCCTACAGGAGAATATCAAAAATATATGCCCAAATTTACTGGAACAGAGGGAGTGACAGCAGAAGAACATCTTGAAGCTTTTTATAGTTATGCTGACAATTTAGATATCAGTGAGAATGATGTATGGATGAGAGTTTTTGTCCAGAGCCTTGATGGAGAGGCTAGGAAGTGGTTTAGAGAATTACCCCAGAGATCTATAACAGATATTGAAGCATTAGATGAGGCATTTTTGAAGCAATGGGGAGATAAGAAGGACCTGTTATATTATCATACAGAGTTTGGAAACTTGAAAAGAGAAAAGGGTGAGTCTTTGCCTGACTTCAATAAAAGATTTAATAGAATGTATAGTAAAATACCAACTGAGGTAAAGCCTACCCCCACTGCTGCTAAACTCACATATGCCAATGCTTTTGACTCTGATTTCTGCTTATTGTTGAGGGAAAGACGATGTGCTACTCTGGGTGATATGCAAGAGGCAGCCCTGGAGGTGGAATCCAATATTATGGCAGCAGAGAAGCTGAAGAGTCAGGTTGATATAAGAAGGCCGAGAGGTGAGACTTCCTCTTCCCCTGCTTCAATTTCAAAGCCTAAGTTAGACAAAATGACTAAGATGATGGAGTCATTGGCTGCTCAAATCTCCAAGCTAAATGTTGAGCATACTTTAGGCAAAACAAGGCAGAAAAACACATTTGCTCCAAGAAATCCATACCCACTTAGAAAGGCAAATGAGCAGCTACAAATTATGCAAAGGGGTGAAGAAGCAAAAGAATATCATAAAGTGAAAGCTCCTTTTCAAAATGCAGTCATGGAGGAGGAACAATTTGAAGAAGATGAGGATGAAATTCACTGCTTGGAGGATAAAGGTAGTGTTGCATTTTTAACATTGGCCGAATATGAAGAGTCATTGCTGCAAGAGAAAAACAGCCAGAGGTGGGACAGTGGTGCCGTTCTGCAATCTGGTGAGCAGCAACAAAGATATAATCTAAGATCCAATGCAAAGAATGTCAAAGAAAATGTTGCGCAAGAAGCAGCTACTCAAACAGTGCCACAGAATAGCAGGCAAAGAAGACCAGCAACTGATCTTGTTACCCTCAAAGCTCCAGTTCAAGAGGTAAAAACCGCTGATAAAGCACTCTCTTCTTTTAGTTTTGAGTCAGAAGTTCAAAAATTGAAAATAGCTATACCTCTGGCTGAGTTGGTGAAGAGTGAGTTGTTTAGGAAGCCCATTCTTGAGGCCCTTGAACTAGAGTCTAAACAAACCTCCATTGATTCTGTCAATTTGCAAGATGACAAGCCTGCTATCGTGCTTAGCCCCATGATTGAACCTGCTGATAATAGCTCTCCATCTTTCTATGTTTCATTAACTATCCATGATAAAATCCTCCACAATTGCCTGCTAGACACAGGGGCCAGCCACAATCTAATGCCAAAAACTGTCATGGAAGGGTTAGGCCTTGATATCACTAGACCTTATCATGATTTGTTCTCTTTTGATTCAAGGAAGGTAAAATGCCTTGGATTAATTAAGGATCTGGCTATTACCTTAACCCAGCTGCCCATGAAAAGTATGATGATGGATATAGTGGTGGTTGATGTTCCTCCGAAGTTTGGTATGCTGTTATCTAGAGGGTGGATTAAGAGACTGGGTGGGACATTGCAGAATGATCTATCTTATGCAACTGTTCCAGTGTTTGGAGGAGAAAGCAGGAGGTTATATAGAGAAGCACAGCTGGCATATGTTATTAGTGATGAGAAGAATCCTACAAACCATCCCATATATGGAGTGGACACTGATTTTGGAGCTTGCATTCCCCAAATAGAAGAATCTCATAAGGCTGAATTGCAGATCAGGAAACCAACAACTCAAGCCGAGCATGATACAGGAGGTCAGATTTGGGAGATGTTCTTTGATGGAGCATGTACCAAGGAGACTACAGGAGCAGGGGTGGTGCTAATATCTCCACAACAAGAAACAGTTCAGTTATCTCTAAAGCTGGTTTTTCAGGTGACAAACAACATAGCAGAATATGAAGCACTGTTGTTGGGCCTTCATGAAGCCAAAGATAGAGGAATAAAAAATCTGAAGGTATTTGGAGATGCTGATCTGATAATTCAGCAAGTAAACAGAACGTTCCAAGCAAAGCATCCAAGGCTGAAAGCTTATAGAGATGAGGTATGGAGAGTCAAAGAGTTCTTTGATTTTTTTTGCATTTCATATATTCCTAGAGCCCAAAATCAGCTTGCTGATTCCTTGCTGTCTCTGCTAGTTTGTTCATCCCTCCATCGCCTCCCAAACTAGTTTATGAGGTACAAATGAAGTATAGACCCTCTGTGCCTGATAATGTCCACCATTGGAAAGTTTTTAATGATGATGATGAGTTAAATAGGTTCCTTCAAGTTATTGATGAGTTCTCTGAAATGCATATTGACCAAAATAATGATGCTTTGCTAGAGGATCCCAAGGCCCAACTTAGAAATAAAATTGGCAAGAATAGCATAGTCCAGCTTCCTAGTAACCATATTCCTAAGGGTCTAATTCCTCTTGAGAGGTTGTTTGACCACAATGATGTGCCTTACAAAGCTTCCCAAAAAGAAGATCATTCTGAAGTTTGCAAGCATGATATAGGAGGTCCAGGTCAGCCCAAATTCATAAATCTGTCCACTAATCTATCTGCTGATCAGAGTGTTGAATATTGCAAATTAATGAGGCAATTTGCTGATGTGTTTGCTTGGGAGTACAGTGATCTGAAAACATATGACAAGAATATAATTCAGCACAAAACTTGAGAAAGGCACTACTCCTTTCAAACAAAAGTTGAGGCCAATGAATCCTGTGCTCCTTCCTCTGGTTGAGAAAGAAATTAAAAAGTTGCTGGCTGCTAAGGTTATAGTGCCTCTCAGATATTCTAAATGGGTGGCCAATCTGGTTTTTGTGAGGAAGAAGAATGGAGAAATTAGACTGTGCATTGATTTCAGGAATCTAAATAAGTGCTCCAAAAAGGATAATTATCCCCTGCCAAAAATGGAGCATTTGTTGCAGCGAGTCTCAGGTGCCAAAGTGATGTCTTTCATAGATGGGTTTTCAGGCTTTAATCAAATTGTTGTGCATCCAGATGATCAAGAAAAGACAGCGTTTACCACTCCTTGGGGCATGTTCATGTATGCAAAAATGCCATTTGGGCTGATGAATGCTGGAGCCACCTTTCAGCGCGCTATGGATATTGCTTTTGTGGGTGAAAAGGATAAATTCGTGCTAATATATCTTGATGACATAACTGTTTATTCTGGCAGCCACCATGATCATTTACAACATTTGAAAAGAGTGTTTTTAAAATGCAGGAAATTTGGAATTTCACTCAATCCCAAAAAGTCTCAATTTTCTTTGGAAGAAGGGAAACTGTTGGGGCATATAGTGTCTGTTGCAAGTGTTCAGATTGACCCAGAAAGAGTCAAAGCGATTTAGGCCTTGACTCTTCCAAGATCAAAGAAAGATATACAGTCTTTTCTTGGCAAAATTAACTTTGTAAGGAGGTTCATTCCTAATTTTGCTGAGCTGGTTAAGCACATAACCTCCATGTTAAAAAAGGGAGCAGAGGTGAAGTGGACTGATGCGGCTAGAAGATCTTTTGAGTCCATTAAGATGGCTATTGCAGAAGCTCCTACTTTAATAAGCCCTGATTATAGCAAGGAGTTTCATCTATTCTCATTTGCCTCTAAGGATACCATTGCAGCTGTCCTGTTGCAGCAAGACGAAGCAGATCAAGAGCATCCAGTGGCCTTTTTCAGCAAGAATTTGAGGGATGTTGAACTAAGGTATGATATTATTGAAAAGCAGGCTTATGCTCTTATCAAATCTTTGAAAGCTTTCAGAGTATACATCTTGCATTCCAAAATAGTTGCATATGTGCCCTCTGCTGCAATAAAGGATGTCTTAACGCAGCCTGATGCTGATGGAAAAAGAGCGAAATGGATTGCAAAAATGATAGAATTCAACATAGAGCTGAAGCCCACCAAGCTGGTAAAAGGTCAGGGGCTTGCTAAGCTGTTGGCTGAAGAAAATTGCAGGTCTTTGGACATTGATTTCTTGTTCAATGTAGCAGAAAATAGTCAGATAGAAGAGCATGAAACAGCTGAAACGCAGAAAGGACAGTCAGTGGCCGAGAACCTTGCTTCATGTAGCTGGTATGCCGCAATACTTAATTTCCTGCTAAAGCTAGAAGTTCCTTCGGAAATTTCTCAAAGTCAAGCAAGAACGTTAAAACTCAAGGCAACGAAATATTGCATCAATGGTAGCTTGCTTTGTTGGAGGGATCCATCTGGAGTGCTTTTAAGATGCCTGGATAAATAGCAGTCAATAGAAGTTATGCAGCAGTTCCATGACAGCATGTGTGGAGGACATCACTATTCGGGAACTACAGCCCAAAAGATTCTCAGAGCCGGGTACTATTGGCCCTCTTTATTTTCTGACGTATTTGCTTTTGTTAAATCTTGTGACAGGTGCCAGAGATTTGAAGGTAAGCAGCAGTTGAAATCCCTACCCCTAAAGCCAATAATTGCAAAAGGACCTTTTCAGCAGTGGGGCTTGGATTTTATTGGTGAAATCAACCCACATTCCAGTGGCCAGCACAGGTGGATATTAGTTGCCACTGATTATTTTACAAAATGGATTGAAGCAATCCCAACAAGGAAGGCTGATCATAATGTGATAATGAAATTTTTATCAAAAAACATTTTCAGCAGATTTGGTTTCCCACATAAGCTTATAACAGATAATGCAGCAGCCTTCAAGGCAAAAGAGTTGGTGGAAATGTGTGATTCAATGGGCATTAAACTTGTTCATTCCACCTCCTATTACCCCCAAGGGAATGGTCTAGCAGAATCCTCTAATAAAAGTCTGATCAGTATTATTAAGAAGCTGCTAGAGGATAATAAGAAGAATTGGGATGCCAAGCTGAAGTATGCACTTTGGGCAGACAGAGTGACCATTAAGAGATCTACAGGCTGCTCTCCCTTCAAGCTGGTATATGGTACTGATGTTGTTTTTCCCATTCAACTTACCCTCCCTGTGGCAAAGCTGCTCCAAACAGCGCAGAATGAAGAAGATGATATGGCCAACAGAATCACTGATTTAACAGAATTATATCAGACCAGAGAACAGCTGATTGAAAAAGCTACAACACATCAGCAAAAGATCAAGGAAACCTTTGACAAGAAGACAAAAAGAAACAATTTCCAGGTTGGTGATTTGGTCATGAAATGGGATGCTTTTAAAGAAAAGAAAGGCAATCATGGGAAGTTTGATGCTCTCTGGACAGGCCCTTTCATCATTTCACAGATTCAAGGGAACAATACCTTCATACTGAAAAGTATGGGAGGAGAACCAGTCTTTGATGGCCCAGTTAATGGGCGGTTTCTGAAGAACTATATGATTTAAGGTCTTTTGGCCTTAAAAGCTGTAAATATTATGCTTTTATCAGTTTTTAGTGTAGCTGTAATAGACTCCATGCCCAATGGAACACTAGGAATTTTGGCTAATTTGTTTGATGCTGGAAAGGCATTGATCTACAGGTTATTGAGACCTCACAGGGAGGATCTCATCCCCAGAAGGAGCCAGTGTTAGCTTTGCTGAACAAAAAATCAAAAATGGATTCAAAATGCTCTCAAAGGCTGCAAAAATGCTTATAATCATGCCAAAGGATTCATTGATGCTGTTCAAGTTCTCAAATCATGGCTAAAGTCTTCCACCGACCGAAAAATTGCAAGGGGAAAGCCCTTTGGAGGGTAGAAATACATTATCGGGAGGCGGAAATACCCCAAAAACCATGTAAAAATCAAGTTACAGGCCTAAGGATCCGCTTTAATCTCAGCCGTCGGATCTGGCCGATCAACGGTCCAGATCGCATCGGCATATCGCAGATCGGGGGATGGCAGTGGCAGCGACATAATGGAACGTCGATGGGCGATCGCCGATATCACTATCGGCGTATCGCAGTGGAGGACTTATCGAAGGGGCTTTATTATTCGCGCGATGAGCGATCGCCGATATCGCTATCGGTGATGTCAAAGGGCCGGGGCTTTTAACATATGTATGTTGCGATGCGATGGGCCGGACCCGATGGCCCTTCAACATTCCGTTTTATATTATTTCGGGTCCACAGCAATATTACATCGGCATTATCAAAGAAATCGGGGCTTTTATGTTTGCGATGAGCGATCGCCGATATCGCTATCGGCGTATCGCTATCGGCGATGTCAAAGGGGGCGGGCTTTACCATGAATTGTGTTGCGACCCGATGGGCCGGACCCGACTACAGTGCAGCACTCCATTTCATAATATTTCAGGTCCGCGCCCTTCGCGTTTTTAAATGTTTTTCATGTATTTTCTTTGTATAAAGAAAATACAAAGGATGCCTGGCGGGTGCCGATAGCGATGAAGCCCGGACCCGATGGGGTTCGGAAAGCAAAGTGTATATATATCTCAAGTCCGCCAAAGCCATTTTTCGTGGTTTTGTGGCAGTTTTGCATGTATTTTTCAAATGTTAAGAAACAAAGGAGGGCCTGTTTAAACGTGCATTGCAAGCCAAAGGCGAACCCGATAGTAAATAAAACTATGCCTGAAACCTTTCAAAAGTCAACATGGAAGCAGTGATGGGCAGGAATGAATAGTTTGGGCAGCATTACTCTGTTTAAAAGCCAGAGTAGTCATATTAAAGCCATTCAATGATTCAGCAGCAACATTTAATTAACAGTATGGCCGAGGAGAAGCAGGAAACCACCGATCAAATCGGAGCATTCAACGGTTATGGGTTTCACCCATATTTCATTCCACCTGCCCAAAGAAGGACTGTAGAGAGCCAGAGGGAGGCAAATCCATTTACAGCACAGCTAGATTTGTATCAAAGGCCCATTCCTGAATGTAAATGTTGTTGGCCCTCATTTATTGATTCCTGCACGCATAACCAGCAGAGCAATTTTGTAAACAAACTCTATATATACCTAGAACAGAGATGTAATATAATGATGAGTGTTTGATGAATGAGAGCTTATTGTAGCCTTTTAACTTCTGGAGACTGTTAATACTATGAGACCTGCAGCTTCTGGTCTTGATTTCCATTAATACAAGCTTCTTTTGCTGTCACCTACTCACTTTCCACTTCTTCTTCTTGTTCTAGGTTGTGCCTGCTTGCATTTATTTGATGTGCTGCGAATGTTTGATATCAGAGGGGCTGTCATCCCACCTCTGTATTATAATTTAGTGGCTCATTGAAATTGCTTGCAGATTGCTGTTGTTTAATATCAGGGAGCTTTCATCCTGTCTGTATATTAAACGATAGTTCTACAGATCTTCTGACTAGTTGCAGTTGGCCATCACAGGGTCCCGTGCATCTGCTGGTGCAATTAGTTTTCTCCATCATCACCTTTACCTTAAACTGTGAGTAGTTGGTGGTTGAAAGCCTTGTAGTTTGGGGGTCTTCACCCATGTCTAGGGATAGTCATAGTAGGAGTGGTTATCTTGCTTAAATGTGCAGCGTATCTTCATTTATCCATCATCTTATCCAACATAATTGTTGAATTTTTAATGTTCCTGAGCATCACTGATTTACAACCTAGGTGCGTTTCTTGGGGTGATAACAGTTTCAATAGAAACCAATTTGATTTCTCTCTACCTGAACTAGGCTTGAAACACCTGCAAGACCCTGATCTCCTTTACTTTTCCTTTGCGCACTCTTGGAGGCCTATTTCCTAGCGCAAATCCTCCTAAATTTTAGCGCATAGGCTGCTCCTATAAAATAAGAATTTCCTTCTATTTCTTAGCACAATTCCCAAGGAGAATTGCTCTCTACTAACCCTCACACAGGCTCTTTCTTGCACACATTCTCTCACAAGTTCACACACAAACTAATGGTCAAGATAATGATTACAATGAGTGCCTTCGTCCTCCTTATAAGCAATTCAAATGGCTATATCTGGAAAATTATATTTTAGGAATGGAACTAGTGATGGAGTTGATAATTGAGTTGAAGTGGCTCATGCAATTTGTCCTAAGTCTTGTTCCAAGTTAAATCGCAGCAGAAGACAATGAACTTGGTCTTCGACTTTTGTACATTAGTTAACTGCTTCATAACTCATCCTAACTTTTAAAAACTGATCCTAAATTATAGGAACTCGTCCTAATTTGTAGGGACTCATCCTAAATATTAGGAATTCATCCTAGCTTATAGGAATTAGATCCTAACTTATAGGAATTGGTTCCTAACTTATAGGAACTCGAGCATGCTAAAGAAGAATTCATTGAGGCCTCTTTGACTAAGGCACAAGTCAAAGAAACCTTTCTCGCTATCATTTTCAACACTCTATCTTAGCGAGGGAGGTGCTTCTGGAAGAACCTCATCCACCTGGATCTGTCTCCAATACTACCACGTTCTCTGTTGCTGCAACTGCTCCCTCTGAACTAGAAGACTTGCTTTCTTTTGCGGAACCTAATTTGAAGACTTGTTCTTTCCCACCATGCTCTGCGAGTCCATCATTTTAGTCATAAGTTCCATGTACCCTGTGTACCTCTGTGGCTACTTCCTCTGGCTAAAAGTGATACTGGAAGACCCAACTCTATCGTGATCTCTCGTAACCAAATCCTTTGCCCACTTGGCTTGAACTCTCCCTATACTGGAAGTCTCTGACTGAGTGGCTGCCTCCACTCGCCCTGGGCTATGCTCCTTCTCATCCTGCTGGTCAACCCAACTTCCAACTAGCTTAGACTAAAACTGAGATACTCGCTGAGGCTCCATCTTGAGAGCTCTATCATGCTCTTGCTCAACCACCACATCTCTACTCCGAGAACTCCTTGCCCTGCTGCTCAAGGCTGCATTTGTCTCTACCTACAAGTTATAGAGATTATTCAACTCTCACACCTATTTGCTTCTTACATCCAAAAGCTAAGTGCTGGAGGTAAGCCTTACCTCTACTGGAGATTATATCATAACCCTTGTACTCAAGGGTAGCTACTAAAACAAGATTCTTCCTCAATCCTAGAACATGGAGAATATCTCTGAGATGAAGAGGATTACTTGACTCCCTCTGAAAACTGATAGTACTAACTCCTCTAACTACATACTGACCGTCATCTCTTAGCTCAATCTAAACCTGCATGTCCTTCTCCTTTAGGTTGTTGAAACTCTTTTTTTTCCTGGTTATGTGGAAGGATGCTCCTTGAACATATCTGCCAGGTACTTTGCCTCCTCTTCTGCTGATCATTGCAACTTCTGCTACTGCAGAATGTTTGCATCCCCAACCATGAAATCTGCGACTATCAATGATCCCAGTCACAACTCCTTTGTGTCACTGAACTTTGGCTCAATAATTTGTCCCACTAGTAGGCCTCTAGCTCCACTAATAAGTCTGCTCATTGGCTCTTCTAGATCTTCCCTCTTATCAGTGGTTTGGCCATTTGCAACCCACTAAACTAGGGCTCCACAACTCTGCCTCCTAAAAACTCATTAGTCCTTTAATGATCACTGTACATGATGACTTCAAGGATTGCCGACTTGTCTAGATTCTAGCTGCTCCAGAACGCTGCTACTAGGGCACGGAAATATGCCCTGTCATTGTGACACATCAGCCCTATTGTCAGCTCCTTAGGGCCTCCAATACTGCCCACACAGTCAACTCTTTAACTGATCTAAGGCTTGCAAATTAGCTACTAACAGTCCATACACTTACTGTTCTTAGGCTACTACCTACTCAATCCCAATCCTAGACTCTCACCAACCTGACATCAACACCATACTTGAAAGAGCACGAACATACCTTGGGTTTGGATGATCACTTCTGTCTCCAAATCAACTCGGCTTGTGCATCTAAGTCTGAAGTTTCAACCGTTTGGTTAGGGCTAGTGACTGTCCACGTCAGCTCCCTAAACCTGGTCCAAAAACTCCTTAAAAATTGTGGTCCTCCTCCTCCTCCAAGCCTCCTCCATGCGTTGGTCTCTAGGATTGTTCTAGCCAGGCCTTTCAGCCCCTTCAAACTTGAAGCTACAGGGCTCGACCCTCCTTCTAGAATAGAAAAAAAATTGATCGTCAGAGAATTTAGCTCCTCAAACATGCACAAAAAACTACCTTTAGACCTCAGTGACCATTTTCCCTAACTCCGACCTCCAAAGACACAAGAAGACTAGCAAACTCGACCTCCTTTCATTTCATAAAATCTCCTAAGGGACTACGACTACCTCATAGATATTCTTGCTCTGTGACATCTTGCTCTTGTGGTGATCTTAAATTTTATTCCAAGAGCTTTCATACCATGTAGAAAATCCCCAAAATTATGTAACTGCTTATATGAACAATCTGAAATCAAATTTCCTTTCATAAAGACACATAATTTCCCTACTAAGTTTGTAGCGAAATAGGAACATAACTAACACAATCACACAATAAAAAACACAATTCTTCTAGGGAACCTAAATGGGAAAACCCTATGCTTGCTTGAGAATATTATTTAAGAAGAATGAGCAATAGATCTCTTACAATACAATATAGTTTCAATAGAAACCAATCTGATTTCTCCCTGCCTGAACTAGGATTGAAACACCTGCAAGACCCTAATCTTGTTTCCTTTTCCTTTGCGCACTCCTGGAGGCCTATTTCCTATCGTAAATCCCTCCCAAAACTTAGCACATAGGCTGCTCCTATAAAATAAGAATTTCCTCATATTTCTTAGCACAATTCCCTGTTGGGTTGTGTTATATTCTTTCCACGTAGTTAATAGGGGGTTTGAAGGGCACCCGTAACCCCACTTTATGGGGTCCGGGGCAGCGCCTCGGAAAATTTTGGTTTTGGACCCTATGTTAGGTTGGGCGGACCCACCTATGGTTTTGTGCATGATTTTCGCACATGTTTTTTTGGACGCGATGGTTTTCTGTCCATGGTATTGGACACGATGGTTTTTCAGTCCATGGTATTGGACACAATGGATTTCGGTCCATGGTATTGGATGCTTCGGCATGTATAAATATGTATTGTAACATTGAAAGGAACATAATGAAAAATCAAGCTGGTAGTCCCGGTTTTGGGATCCAGGGGAAAATCTCTGTGCATATGTGTTTTATGTGTTATGCTCTCGCATTGTTTATTTTCTTTGTTTAAGAATTCGTATGCAGGTAATTTCTGTACAGGGTTAAAACCTACATTTGGTATCGGAGCTGTTTTGGCTTCAAGGGGATGCCTTTCTTGCTGAGGGGTTTTTTGCTCAGGCTTGTGGTAGACCCTGTCCAGTGGGAGATCTGCGAGATCGATTCTGGTGGTGAAAGAAGATGGCGAGTAGTGGAAAGATAGAGATTGAGAAGTTCAATGGTCAGAGTTTTGAGTTGTGGAAACTCAAGATGGAGGATCTGTTGGTGGATAAAGATCAGTGGATCGCGGTAGATCCAGGTACTAAACCAACGGGAGTGACCGATGAAGAATGGAAGAAGTTGGATCGGAAGGAAAAGAGCACAATACGATTGTGTGTCTCAGATTCAATATTGTTGAATGTATCAGGGGAAGCTACGGCGAAGGCTTTGTGGGACAAGTTAGGGACTTTGTACCAATCTAAGTCTCTGGTGAATAAATTGTTGCTGCTGAAAAAGCTGTATAACCTGAGGATGAAAGATGGAGACTCGGTGACAGAGCATCTGAATGCGTTTAATACTGTGGTAAGTCAGTTATCATCTGTTGAGATTAAAATTTCAGATGAAGATAAGTGCATCAGTTTGTTGTGTTCTCTACCAGATTCATGGGATAGTCTGGTTATTAAAATAGGTAGCAATGCAACTGCTTTGCAGTTTGATGAAATAGTCTCAGCCTTGCTGACGGAGGAGATGAGACGAAAAAATATGGAGAGCCAGAATGGTGATGCCTTGTCTGTACGAGGATGGTCCCTGAATAGAAACAAAAATAAGTCATCGAGTGGGAGATCTAAATCTAGAGGGAGATCTAAATCTCCAGGAAAACCTACAAAGGTGGTGTGCTGGAAATGCGGAAAGGAAGGGCACTTCAGAAGGGAATGTAAATCTAAAGCTCCTGATAAAGGAAAGGGATCTGATGATGCTCCTTCTGCAGAGACAAAAACCACCTCAGATGAAGGTGGGGATGTGTACTTGGCTTCTTCAAGTACACATGTAGATCATGAGGCATGGTTGATTGACTCAGGTGCATCCTTTCACTTCACTCCCCATAGAGAGTGGTTCTGCGAGTATGATAAATACGATGGTGGTGATGTCTTCTTAGGAGATGATAGGAAGGCTAGAATCATTGGTTGTGGAAAAGTAAAGTTGAAGTTGCAAGGTGGAAGGGTTAGAACACTTCTAGGTGTTCTGCATATTCCTGCATTGGCCAGAAATCTGATTTCTATAAGCAAGTTGGATGATGCAGGTGTAACGACAGTGTTCGAGAAAGATACCTGTAAGATGGTTCGAGGAGCACTAATATTGATGCGGGGAGTTCGGATTGGAACTCTATACAAGCTGCAAGGTAGCACTGTTGTTGATGGGTGCAATAGTTCTATGGTTCCTGAAAATGGAGTAGAAAATCTAATGGTCTCTGGAGAGAAGACCATGTTGTGGCATCAAAGGCTTGGACATATTGGAGAGAAGGGCCTTCGAATACTTCATGGTAAAGGTATGGTAGAAGGTATGAATAATAGCTCTCTGGATTTTGATTTCTGTGAAAATTTTGTATATGGGAAGCAGAATCAGGTGAGTTTCCCCTCTGGTGGTAAGAGGACGAAACAGATATTAGAGCTTGTGCACAGTGATGTGTTTGGACCTGTGAAGGTTTCATCACTGGGTAAGTCTGTCTACTATGTATCATTTATAGATGACTTCTCAAGGAATACATGGATATATTTCCTTAAGAAGAAATCTAAAGTCTTTGACAGGTTTAAAGAATTTAAGGCTCTGGTGGAAAATCAGACAGAGAAAAAGATAAAGGTGTTGAGGACAGATAATGGTGGAGAATTTTGCAGCAAGGAATTTGAAGAATTCTGTAAGAAGTGTGGTATAGCACGGCAGAAGACTACTCCCTATACACCTCAGCAAAATGGAGTCGCAGAAAGAATGAACAAGACGTTGATGGAAAGGGCAAGAAGCATGCTCAGTGGTGCCGAGTTAGGACAGGAATTCTGGGCAGAGGCGGTGGATACTGCATGTTACCTGGTCAACAGGTCACCTTCATCAGCGTTGGAGGATAAGACTCCACAAGAAGTATGGACTGGTAAGAAACCCTCTCTTTCACATCTGAGGGTCTTTGGATGTGATGCATATGTACATGTTCCAAAGGAGAAACGAACCAAGTTGGATAGTAAATCTGAAAAGTGCATCTTTATTGGGTATAAAGATGGTTTAAAGGGTTATAAGCTTTGGAACCCAGTCACACAGAAGGTTGTGTACAGCCGAGATGTGGTGTTCAGAGAGGTAAAAGATGTTATTAAACATGAAATCCAACCAAAGGAACCTGAGAAGATAGAGTTTGAGCCAAAGGAGGAAGAATCAGACTCTGCAGCAGAGGAGGAATCAGAAGATGAAGAGCCACAAACTCCGGCTGTGAGAAGATCAGGTCGAGAAAGAAGGCAGCCAGAAAGGTATAGTCCATCTACTTTCTGTTCAAATTTTTCTTTGTCTGTTACTGATGATGATCCCAGAACTGTGAAGGAAGCAGTGGATTCAGAGGATGGAAAACTCTGGAAAGAGGCCATGGTTGATGAAATGACATCTTTGCACAAAAATGAAGCTTGGGATCTGGTGGAGTTGCCGGCTGGAAGGAAACCCATTGGCAGCAAATGGGTGTTCAAGAAGAAGACAAATGCAGAAGGAAAGGTGGAGAAATACAAAGCTCGGTTGGTAGCAAAAGGTTATTCCCAGGTGCCGGGAATTGATTTTGGTGATATTTTTTCTCCTGTTGCCAAGGTAACTTCTATTAGATTACTTTTATCTGTTGCTGCTGCTTTTGATTTTGAGGTAGAACAGATGGATGTGAAGACAACATTTCTTCACGGGGATTTGGAAGAGGAAATCTACACGAAGCAACCTGAAGGCTTTGTGGTGAAGGGTAAGAAAGAACTGGTATGCAAGTTAAAGAAGTCTCTGTATGGGTTAAAACAGTCACCAAGGATGTGGTATCAGAAATTTGATACATTTATACGAGGACTTAGCTTCACCAGAAGCAAAGCAGATAATTGTGTGTATTTTAAATTAATTAGTGACCGTGTTATTTATCTGGTCTTGTATGTGGATGATATGTTGCTGGTTGGAAATGAAAAAGAAATTATCCAGGATTTGAAGACCCAATTGTCCTCCAAATTCGACATGAAAGATCTTGGTGCTGCAAACTATATTTTGGGCATGGAAATTAAAAGATATCGGGCAAAGAGGAAGCTCTGGTTAAACTAGAGGAAGTATGTCGAGACAATACTGTAGAGGTTTAATATGCAGGATAGTAAACCAGTGAAGGTTCCTATTCCTGTAGGTGTGAGGTTATCTGCTTAACAGTGTCCCAAGACACAAGAAGAGGAAGAGGACATGTCCCGTGTTCCATATGCAAGTGCAGTGGGTAGCCTGATGTATGCAATGGTCTGTACTAGACCAGACATTGCACATGCAGTGGGAGTATTGAGCAGGTTTATGTCAAAACCTGGGAAGGAGCACTGGACAGCAGTGAAGCGGGTTTTCAGGTATTTGCGTGGCACTAGTGATTGTGGTTTGTGCTACCAAGGAAGACCAGGATTGGACAGAGTGTTGGATATTCATGGCTTTGTTGATGCAGACTGGGCTGGAGATCTGGATCAGAGAAGATCTACAAGTGGGTATGTCACTACAACAAAACCAGCGATTAGCGTCCCTTTTTACTTCTTTTTTTGCATCTAGAGCCCATTTTTGGTGCTATTTGCATCCATTTATCAAATATGGTGCAAAACTTGACACAAAATTTGCATCAAGTTTTGCACCAAATCTTACACCAAGTTTAGCACCATGTATTGCAATAGGTTTTGCACCACGTTTTGCACCAAATTTTATGCTAAGTTTTGTGTCATCCTTTACACCAGGTTTTGTTCCAGGTTTTGCATCAAGTTTGGCACCTAATTTTGTTTGACATACTTTTGCATCCTCATTTGCATCCACTTTTTGCACCTACACTTGCATCAAATTTTGCATCGACTTTTGCATCCTTTTTTGCATCCTTTTTTAAATCATTTTTTGCATCCATTTTTTCATCCATTTGTGCATCCCTTTTGCGCCAAGTTTTACATCGTGTTTTGTGTCTAGTTTTGCATAAAATTTTGCATCTACTTTTGTTGCATCCACTTTTCCCTCTTGTTTGGCATCCATATTTACATCCTCTTTTGCATCTATTATTGTACCCACTATTGCATCTAATATTTTTGTGCCACAATTAGCGCCTAGTTTGGCACCTCCTTTTGCACCCACTTTTGATTATAATTTTGCATCCACGTTTGCGTCTAGGTTTTCATCAACTACTACACCTATTTTTGCATCCCTTTTTGTATCCAATTTTGGACCGGGATTTGCATCGGGTTTTGTGTCTCGTTTTGCATCGACTTCTATTGCATCCACTTTTGCACACAATTTTGCATCCACTGTTGCACCCATTTTAAATTTCACTTTTTGCATCCCTTTTTACATCTTCATTTGCATCATACTTTGATTCTTTTTTTGCATCTATCCTTACATCCACTTTTGTTATGCCACAATTTGCACCATGTTTTGCACTCACTGTTGTATCCACGTTTGCTTCCAATTTTTCATCCATGTTCACATCCTATTTTGCATCAAATATTGCATCTATTTTTGCATCCACTTTTATGTCAGGTTTATGCATTGGGTTTTGCATCTCGTTTTGTATCTACTTTTGCATCTACTTACATTATATACATTTTTTGCATCCAATTTTGTTTTGCCTGTTGCATCAATGTTTGCTTCCACTTTTACATCCATTTTTGCATCTTATTTTGCATATTTTTTGTCTATTGTTACATCCACTTTTGTTGCACCATATCTTGCGCCTACCATTGCAACCACATTTGCTTCCACGTTTGCATCCCCTATTGCATCCACTTTTGTTTCATCCATTTTTGCATATACTTTTGTTTCCGTTGTTGCATCCACATTTGTTTCACCACAATTTGTGCCAAGTTTTACACCTACCATTGGACCCATGTTTGCTTCCACTTTTGCCTTCATGTTTGCATCCAAGTTTGCATTGACAACTGCATCTACTTTTGCATCCACTTTTGTGTCAGGTTTTTCATGTTGTTGTGCATCTACTTATGTTGTATCCACTTTTCATCCAATTTTACTTCTATTGTTGCCCCCATTTCTATGTTCGCTTTTGCATCCCTTTTCCAACACTCATCATATTTTCTGCATTGATGATATTCCTTATGGCATTGACAATTATGAACAATTGATGACAATGTCAATAATATTGACAATGATGAAAATGAAGATGATGGCGATGACATGAATTGTGATTATGATGATAAAGACGATAGTGGTTACAATGACAATGATGATGATGGCAATGATTATGATGATGACGATGCTAATGACGTTGGCGAATCTTCCCAATTTTAGATGTTGTCATTGTCATAATCATAAGCATTATCTTTGGTGTCATGATCATCATTTTCATCTAGGTCATCATCAAAAACAATAATGGCATGAATGATGATGATGCATGATTACAACAATGTCGATAGAAATTACATTAACGATGATGATGGGGATGATAAAAATGACAATGACGATGATAATGGTGGTGATGATGATCATCATCGATCATCTGTCAAAAATAGAGTTGTTATTTCTCTTACATATATCAATGTGTCCTAAACAACCCTTTTCTAGCACTGATCACATTTTTTGGGTTGATGATATTTCTGACAACATCTACAATTATGAACAATTGCAAACAATGTCCATAATGATGATGATGATGGCATGAATGGTGATTATGATGATAATGTAATGATGGCAATAACAATGACAAGGATGATGGTAATGATGATGACAATGATTATGATAATGAGAATGACCTTACAATCTTATGGATTCGTGAACAATTACTAGTTTCAATACCATCTTCTGGATACATATTACTATCATACTTTTTAAATTTTCTGTCTCTCTTGAGGTATCTTACTATAATGGTGTTGTCAACACTAGAAATATATCTTGTTGTAATGGTGGTTCTAATGTTAGCACTAGCAAAGTTTAGTAGGGAGGATGCTACTACAAGAGGAATTCCTTCTAAGTGACTATGGCATTCAAAATGAGGCTTTATGGGCTGCTTGTTAACACATGTTCTCATGCTCATATAAAATTAATGTGAAAAGTTGCTTTAATTGGTTCCCATGCATAATTGATATTGATAATGGGGTGGTATAAAATTGTAATGGGCATATCCGTTAGTTAGTTATGATGGGTCAACAACATTGAAACCATCCAAGTGACATTTCACCTTGGAACAATCGTCGCTCGTGCAAAAACACGAAGTTTATGTAAATGAAAGTTGTGATTGTAGTGGAATTAAAACCATCGAGAAATATCAAAGAAGACGCTGCCTACCAGTTTTGAAAGACACCCAAGGCATTGAACAACTATTTGCGTTAGGATGTAGTGAGGGAATCGAAGGAAATTTGGCAGCCCTAAGTTGCCATTACTATTGCCAATCACACATTCATTAGTAACCATAAAAGGTAGCCACATATAAACAGAACCTCGAGGTGTTGACAGTAAGAATCTATTGTAATAGCTTTGACGTATATATAGTTTTGTGTTTAGATGAGAATGAAGTGGGCTTCATCCAGGGTTCGGCTCAATCCTCGTCCATTCCATGCAGTGGTGTTTAATTCGCCAAGCAAGAGAATATTACGTGAGTGTTCAGAGTTAAATCAACAGAAATCAAGGACGTGTGATTGTCAAATTATTGCTCCTCCCTTATGATTGAGCGCTTGATGCGATGGTCATTATCCTTGGGTGATACTTTTATTCCCCATTTTCTATTGAAAAAGTAGCGTTTTTCTGTTCGATTATGATAGGATTGGATGAACGCCGGTTTGGGTGGATGTAGACCCATGTTTTTTTGTGGTGATCTTCAAATGTCTTGAGGATAAGAAAAAAATCCTTGACCAAGGTCCATGGTTTTGGGGATGAGTTGGTCTTCTAGTGAAGCCATGGTTTCCCAACTTCAATCCTCTCACTATGTTGCCGATGACTACTCTAGTATGGGTAAGATTCCCAGTTTTCCCATTCACTTTACCCATCTAGATATCTTAGAAAAAGTGGGCAATTTCTTAACACAGGGTTCAAAATTATTACAACAATATACTCATTAATCACTAAATATGTCATTTGTAGGAATTGCAGTTAGGTGGGGAGGATAACACTCCTATCCATTTTTAAAGCTACACCCAATTAATAAGTTCTCCATGTGCCACAATAAATGCAATTTTTATGACTATAGTGACACATCCATCGAGATTTCCTTCCACACCAACACTTTTATCCATGAACTAAAGAGTGACTATTTCATTATTATATTATACATACATGTTAATATAAGCATTAAAATTTGTATTCCTTTGTAAAAAATGCTAGTCCAAGAGATACATTTGATCACCTTGTCTTGTATCCAATATCCAATGTTGACCCCTATATCCTTAGATCTAGAGTGAAGGTTTCATTTCTAATGTTGTGTTTGAGCTTAAATTCTAATTAAATATTTGGGTTAGCCAAGGTCATTACTTAACTTAATGGCTTTGCAATATACAATGTATCATATTTTTTTTAAGTTCAATTGGTGAGATATGTCTGGGGGATTGAACTTTCGATCACTTGGATACACAAGGGCTTGCCAACATGATTTTTACCAATTGTGCTACTACCCTCAGAAAATATACAATGTATCATATTAACATCCACTTAAACCAAATTGACTTTTGGGACACATGTCTCTTTGATGATGAAGGGAATCCAATTATGTGATGTCAAACACATTCCCTCACAAACACTCACAAAGAACCTACACTTTTTAGGGTTCGAACCTAGGTTGTCTGTTATGAAACCAACTCACAAAAAGATAGAAAATATAGATCAACAACTTAGAAATCAGCCTCTTCGAGGGGGAAACCTCCTTTACATTACACAAAAGAACAATTATTGGATGATACAAATGACAAAGCCTCATTTCTATATATAGGAGTCTAAGGGCTCACAATATAATCAAAGTCAACATAACAATAATAATATAAGGGCACAAAAATAACAATAGTGGGCTTCTATGGGGCACAATAATAACAATATGGGGACAATAAGGGCACAACAATAACAGTAAGGGCCACAATGACACTAGTAATGGTGGAATCACTAGTGTTATAGGGACCTAACATTGTCTATATGGAAACACTGTATAATTTTGAATTTATTTATTGTAGATTTGTACATAGATGGATATTCCTTTCTTTGCATTTATCTTTTAGACTTCTTGCTTTCACCAATTGATTTAGAGCTTATGGAGTCTCAAGTAGCACCAATCCCCTTGCTTCTATTGGATTGAATAACATGATTTCTCTTTTGAAATCCATAATATCTCATTCACATGCTTCCTATTTCTCCCATAAGACTTTAGCACAGACTCCATGATCATGTTTTTGTCCCTCTTAATAACGCACTCCTTGGAAGGGGCCATAAAATCTTTTATTAGGACTAAACTTGGATGTCTCTTCTTTCTTTCCCTTTGATTCTTCATTCAATCATACCACCCATCAACTTGTTATTTTTCCATTTTTCTTATAATGACCTTTGTTGTTGGGAAGGTGCCTTTCAAGTATTTTGTCTTTGCATATAGATACACATAAAGTATCATTATTTTAATCTAATGGACGTGGTTGTTAAAATCACCAATATTTAATTAAATATGCATTGTTATACCTTTTCTCAAGTCAACTTCAATTCAAATTCTAACACATGTGTGTATACCCTTCCTTGCTTAGTTTGTATATTGTTGTAAGTCCCCAATATATTTATGTTGGCTTTTGAAAGATCATCTCATCCCAAAATAAATAGGGGGGATTCAATATTCAAATCTGGCAGAGTGGGGTTGAAGAAATGGATATTGAAGATGGATTCAATTATAGAAACTATCTTTTGAAAAAAGGTTAGTTTTGCCCCAAAAAGAAAGTCCCTCCTTTGAGACCTTGCCACAACTTCCATATTTGTGAAATTTTACAATAATAGAACCTCTAGAGTAGAGGTTTACCATATACTTAGAACTTTGGTTGGAATTGATTTGATTCTTGAACTCTTTAGATGATGACTAGAGATCATTAAATACATAGTTTGAAGCATTTGCTTGTAGTTATTAATGAACTTGTTAACCATCCATAGATGAATACTTCCCTTGCACATGTGCTTGATTTTGTCAATAATGAAAGAATCCTACTATGTTTTTGGTATATTCGACAAGACTACATCTTTAAAATAAAGAAGATTCAATTCTTAATGCTTTGCAATCCTGTAAGAGGGAGGGACAATCGAAGTCACGCAGGAGGAGGTATTCCCTTTGTTTAGCGAAAATCTACAGAGATAAAGCACTAAATGCAAGATTAACCCCTTGTTTATGTGATAATTAGGGAATATATATCTATTCTCTCAAAGATTAGTCTTATATATTCAAAACGAAATTCTCATTTATTCTAAATAACACTTAACACTGTTTATAGAATAATTTCTCACCATTACAATCACAATAATCATTTTTCAAGGAAAAAACTACATCAAAACTTTTTGAATATGCAAGTAGATAATCTCCACAAATGAAGATGAAAACATATTTTGAGCATGTTTAAAGTGGATTAAAATATAATAATAAAAGACACAACAAAAATCTTGTTACAATAATAGCTCAAATAATTATCTTTAACAAAAATCTATTAAAAATTACTATAAAATTATAAAATGAAATTAACATTAATAAATAATCAATTAATTTATATAAAATCCCAATTTAATAATGAATAATTACTTAATTCTTTAAGTTCCACTTCAAAGAAAGCATTGACACATCAGCTAGAGAAGGGTGCATTATTGTTTTGGAGTAAGAGAACGGTGCATTATTGTTTCGGATTTCTATGTCCGTCGCATGAATATTTTATTTGATGTGCCCAATTATTTTTCCAAAGTAAAACTATTATTCGGCTTAAATAATAGAATGTATAATATTTCAAATTCTATAAAATGTATAATATTTCAAATTCTTTGAAAATCCGTTTTACTGAAACACAAATATATGGCCGTCGATGACATGATCGGACGGTAGATATTCTATCCCACCTTTAAATTCAAATCCTCTTGGTAGTTTGGCGCCATTGCGTGTATCCCTCTCAACGAGCTTAGTAGCTCGCATATGAACAATCATGGTTTTCAATCGCATAAACATTGCCCCAAAATCGATACAGGAGCCACCAGATCTCTCTCTGCACGACTTCCAACAATTCATCTGTGTTTCTTCGTGGTCAAAACGATTTCAGAAAAGGTATTTTTCTGCAAGAGAGTGCTAAAATTTCAAAGCGCCATTATTTTCTTATCGCCGTCATGAATCCTCTACGCCTTGTCCTAATGAAATTATTTAGAGTTCTTGATTGGAAAAATTTGCCATATTTCAACTTTCTGGAAATATTTCAACTTTTTGCCTTGCAGTTCATTCCCCAATGTCACTTCAGGAGCACGCAGGTAGTGATAAAACTTGGGTCTGGCATGCAACTGATTTCTCAGATGGGGAACTGAAGGAAGAACTCTTATGCATTCGTCTTGGCTCTGTAGACAGTGAACATTGTTCTTAGACTCTTCTAATCCTTGTTATGATCTTTTCTTTCTGTCTTGTATTTTTCTTTGATAAAATCAATGTTTGAGTACCTATATTCTTGGATCATTTCATTGAAGGGTTGATTTTGCATATGTTCTTAGGATGCTTTTGTGCAGATTATAGTGGGTTGGTAAGGGATCCCCCTCCCCAAACACCCTATCAGCATAGTTAAGACTTGAGTTTAGGGTGGCTTTAATTATCTCTGGTAATAGCAAATGATACGGAGGATTGTGCATAACCCACCCCCTTTTTTATTCCAATAAGCAGAGGTGGTCACTATGGTAATCCGATTTCAATTTGTAGTTAGAAAATGGGGTCACAAATTTCCATATTTTTTGTTTTGTTTTGTCTTTTTACATCAAACAATAGTATATTTATTAGAACCATAGTCAATTAAACAAACAAGAAACAATTTATTTGACAGGTGGAAGAAGTGATAGGCTTAGAGCAATTGAATTGTAGGCCATGCTTCTTGACAAATTGATGAACAGATGTCTCCTTACTTGAGATTTAGGTTGGCACCATGGCACCATCCTGTGCATCATTATACACTAATCTTGTCATTATCTTCTTCACTGTGAATGACTGGCCTGTTCCCTGCAAATAGATCTGGGCATAGAGGAGCCAATCCAAGAAAAATAATCTCTAGCACAAGACAATATTAATGATCTAAATACCTAATCCCGAAGCTTGAGTTTGATTTTTCTCTACTGGTTCTGAATCTCTGATTGAGAATCTCCCACTCGTCATTATCAAACCTTCTCCTTCATCATTGGCATCAGCTGCACTGCTGAGGTACTTTGGTTGGTTGTCATTGGACTTGAGAGCTTGAAGTTTCAAATGATTATAGTAACAGACAGCCAGAAAAGCCAGTCCACACCCACTCAAGTTTATGACTGTAACCTTTTCATTTATTACAGACAAAGATTATGTTATGAGCAGCCAGTCCTTGACAAGACCAGCAACATTCATAGTCAAGGCTGAAGTCTTTCCTATCAGAAGAAACACTGCAAGATTAAGAGCCAAGGCACAAGCAAAAATGTCATGTAATCCAAATCAAATGAAGAGACCCTGATTATCAGAAATGGGTATTCTACTAAGGCCCAGGGGGTGCTGAGAAAAACAAGGCAACAAGGAGCAACAAAGATGTGATGGGATTCAACTTAATCCCTTTTGATGTTCATGGAATTTGTATGAGAACCAATTAGGTAGTCTCACATGCAACTGCACTTAACTGGAGAATCACCTCCCATGCATTCATCTTGGCCTCCCCATAAGCTGAAATAGTAACTCCAATGGATATGGCCAACATATTGGCCTCGGGCTCACCTTTATAAGCTTCTTTCTTCAGGGAAACCACAATCAAATACACAGCAATGGGAATTAGAGCTTTCAGCATTTGAAATAATGATACTGAGAGGAAAACATAGGCAGAATTTGAAAACCAGAGACCCAAAGAATACACTTATCAATACTATGGGTTCAACGAGCTTGAAGACTCTTACAATAGCAACAGCCAGTGTTGAGTAGAAGCCCATGTGAATCATGGTGGGACTGATCACACTAAAGTTGTCAAGCAATGGCAACTCCAATGGATATGGCTAACATATTGGCCATGGCCTCACCTTTATAAGATTCTTTCTTCAGGGGAACTGCAATCAAATGCATATCAAATGGGCACAAGAGCTTTCAACATTTGAAATATCGATACTTTGAGAGACATGCACCAAGGGCTGCATCATTTAGGATTTGTACTCAGTTTAGGTGTCATATTCAAGGGGAAGTTGTTATGCTTTCCACCACTTCATAGATTGTTAGAGTGATGAAACAAAAGAGGCTCCCTCTTGAGGCTAGATTATGTCATTCATATCAGCTGTGTTGTTGATGTCCTAGCTCAGCCAGGTCTTGCCAAAACTCTGTTGAGGTTCAAAATTTATTATAAACTGAGATGTCTTCACAAGAATTGACCTCATAAAATGCCATAATCACAAGATATGCCATACATGGCTGTGATTATGCCTCGCAAGACCCTTAGACTTTGAGCAATGAGGCTCGCAACATCACTTATGATTATGCACTCTACAATTTTGTGACCAGCTGAATGTCAAGCAATTGAACCGCGATTTAAATCCTATTTTGTCAGCAATAAGTATTATACTTTGTCTTTATTTAGTGTAGAGAACCAAGCACTTATTCTGCTCATCTATAGAAGGGACAATGGTTGTTTGCCTATGAGGTATAAGGAAATCCTATCAGATGTTTTGTATTTTCGTATGGAATTGAATCATACTCCTGCACACTGTAACATTCATATATATCAACCTGTAGAGGCTTTAATAACACCTGGTATTCTGGTTAGTGATTTTATTGGACCTCATGTGCATAGCCTACATGCACAGGATGGACTATTCATATGTTACAGGGTATTATTCTTATTATTTAGGGTGCACATCTTCAGGTGCTCAAGAACGATTACTAGAACATTCAGTTAATTCTGCAATTTAAAGGATGAAAAAGGAGGTTATAGGAGTCTAGTTTTGGTTCTCATCCACAATGTCACACTAGTCTGCCTGGGCATGGTTCTCATGGTTTAATAGTGACTTGAGGAGTTATAATACCACAGATCACTAAACACGAACAGCTAAGGTAGCCCAAGGACAATAGCCATCTTTACACATTAATTAACAGGTCTTACATTAATTATCCTAGGGGATTTTAATACTTCCAAATGCTTAAAAAACAGTTAACAGAGCATTCACATTACACATTCCAGCAATCTTTTCTATAAACCAACCAAATGCAGTCAGGAGAGCCCTTCTTTTAAACTATACAACCTTATTGTTAGTATGATCAACCTTATTTTAATATATAGTGTGACAAACCGTATGTGACAGGCAGGTTAATAGTGTATGTGTTAGAATTGATTTTTCTTCTAGTTGATTATGAGACTCTGTACTCAAGGTCATAAGAAAAAAAAAATCCAAAACTTTTTAGCTAGTGAAGTATAAGTTCCTGAAAGTTAAATAGTAACTATCTCTATCCAATTACCCACTGTGTAGGCAGGCATATCATTGATTTTAGCAAGCCTTAGCATTTTCTTGTCTACCTGGATAAGGAAGCAAAATACAAACGAATAACTATCTTATCCCTGGTTGAACAGGACAGGTAAAAACCATTGTTTCCTTAAATTAGTTTCATCTTTTACCCCTATAATAAGTTATTGTGTCAGGTTTCTGAACTCTTCCCTGACACACATGAAAGTCACATGCAGTTTCAACAATGGTATTGATAAATTATAACAAATTCTTGTACAAGAACATTCTTATAGTCGTTGCCTCTCAATGCCAAGCAGATGTTGCAATGAGAATTTTGTCCAACCATCCAAAATAGTAAATACATAGCTCCTCCTTCTTCCTTAGTCTTATAGCTATTGCAATATGATTAACAGAGCAAAGATTTAACCGTGTCCTTAACATTAGCACTGAGATGATATACACTAAATCCTGCCATAGTCACTCTAGCTCTCCATTTTCCTGTAACTTCATACCTCTCAATCCTTTCTTCTCCCTCACAAGCAATTATGTTCACTGTGTCTCAGGCAAGGCATTGTTTTTCAACATTCATACGATTTCTGCTATCCCTTTTAAGTGTAGCATCTAGCGACTCAAACACTGATGAGTAATAGTTTAATGCTTCCATGGACTGGGGGATGAAAGGTGTATTATTAGTGTTAACCTCTTGTTTTATGATCAGAAAGTAGAATGTCATGTTTGGAGGCCTTTTTTAACATATTGTTATTCGGTAACCATAAACTGCTATTCACAAAAACCAGGTATCATAATTTCTTTAATTTCAACTTGTTTCTCTTATTGGGGACAATGAAATGTACTGTCTTGCAATCTCTCTCACATGCAAATGAGCTAGCAGGTTTTCTTGAAATACAATTAAGAAACTGCTGCAAAATTAGCAAATTAACTCCATAAGATTCCCCCACAAGACAATGTTGTTGCTTGCCCCTTGTCATAGTTAGTTGCTTGGATTCCACAAAATACTCCCACGTCCTTTAAGAATTCAATTCATCTCCAATCATTCGCTGCTTCTGTGGGGAAGGGTGCATTCTTCTTGTTACCTCTCAAATTGTATGTAATGATAAGAGCCCTAATCCACAATGTACAACTTCAGGGAACTGTTAGGATGGTCACCACCTTCACCTCAACAACCTATCCTCTTCACTTTAGGCTGGCTCTCCTTTGGCTCAAGGGGATATACCTAATACTATTAATAAGACAAAGAAATGAGGCACAAGGTGAAGTTGAGAGAAGCCTTAGTAAAATAGAGTTTTGGAGTTTTTAGGGTTTTAGAATAAGTGATGGAAGGAGAATCAAATGGCTTATGAGGTCAAGAAGAAACTCTTCGGAGAAGTGGCTTATTTACTTCAAGGATTAGGGGTTTGATACTAGAGTCTAGAACCAAAAGGAAAGAGTGATCCCCCACTCAATGAAGAATAAAAATGAATATCAAGGTCTACAAGAAGGGAACTTTCAATGGAAAACTTTCACCAACAAGATCAAATATGCTTTGATAAATGTACTTAATACTTCTTACTAGGGAACTAAAGGAAAAACATAGCAAGGTGCCAAATAATCACCAAATCAACAAAGGAATAATGCAGAAGAAAAACCCTAAAACATCTCCCTTCCAAGTGGTAACTTACCCCCTAAATGGATTGATCTTGAAGTCTTGTAGAAGACGAGCATTTCATCATTAATCTGTATGCACCAAAATTCAAATAATAACCAAGAAAGAGAAGCTTCAAGAATTGAAAACAATCATCCACAAAAAAAGAATCCCTTACACCATAAATGCTTCAAGAAAGATATGTCAATTAAGTTCCAAGGAGTGAGAGCTACAAAAATCCAACCATGAGTGAAATTGAGGAAGTGCATCTCTTTACATAGAGTGATGCTAGACTTCCTTTATAATAAAATAATATTATCTCATGTGATTCTTTATATCTTGGCCTAAGAAAAATAAAATGTACTTCTCCTACAACTCGTTACTCTAATCAACAATAAAATAAAGTGGTCAAGCCACATGTACAATGATCAACATGAAGTAACCCCCAAAGAGAGGGATGTATCCTTTAAAGAATGACGAATGAGGCTCTAAGGTGGCACATCTAGCCTCCAAAGGTTCCCCAAAAGTTGTGGATGCTCAATGTTCCCTTAAAAAAGTGTGGTCCAATCCTCAAAACATGGTGAAGTGATATCCCATGCAAGCAAGAGTACGGTGTCTGGTTCTCAAGTGTGTAACAACCTTCTAAATAAGTGGAATAAACCCTCTAGAAGTGGGTGACTCCTCAAATAGCGCTCATAATCCCTCCAAAGGTGCCTCCAAGGCATGACCATGTCCATATCTCAATTAAAGACACCTCCATGAAGCATGAAAATGATTCTCCATGTCATAAAATAAGTTGTAAAATCGTCAACAGCCATATGGATGTCCAAGTTAGTGGGTCGCCCCACAAATTTAGTAAAAAGAGGCTCAAAACATGAGAGTGCTCTAGGAATTTTCACATGGCATGTCAAGAAGAGGTCCATGTGAGTGAAACTAGCCCATGTGTGCCTTGGAGGATGTGACCTGTGCCTTGAAATGCATGAACTACCTTGAGATCTGTGAATTGCCTAGGGAAACATGAAGATGCTCAAAATTCTGACTGAAGAACATGCCATGCTTGAACCCTATGTGCTCCAACAAAGGGGCTGTACATCATCAAATACTACATCACTAATTAACCACTATGTCATCAAATCCTCTGTCAATGTCCATAAAACCAACAAGCCAAGTCCTTGAGGTTCTTAGTGATGAAAAACACTAGGTTAGTAAGTAAATTCAATAGGGGTACCCCTGTGCAAAATAATGGGTAACAACTGGCTCCTACTTGGGGACATGTGCTTTTCTCAGAAGTGCATGAGAACCTCAGAATCTTGTCATGTACACATGAGATTGACCTCCTCATAAAAAAACACATCATTGACAATAAAACCAAATAAAATGCTCAAGGGAGCTTATTTTTGTTACACTACTGCTCAAGTGAACTTATTCATTTTCCTACCCTACTGTAGCATGTACAAAATGCCGCTACTAGGTGAAGTCAGTGATCCAATGCAGCCACCTTAACATCTTGGAAGCACAATGCCCCTTCCCTCAGTGCTTAGTCATCATGGAAAATAGGGAGACATCAAACTCTGAATGGTTACAAGTTGGAATCTCTGTCAATGCCTCTCTGGGAATGAATTTGGATGCCTGCAAATGAAGTATGTCATGAAGGGGCTGTAACTTTGGACATGTTCTGCTACATGATATATCTACCCATCCCTGCAAAGGACTGTTATAATTGTTGTCAAACCATAAGGTGTTTTCTTGGCTCTTGAGCATCTCTTCTGAGAAAACAATATCCCCCTTTACTGCATGTTTTTGGATTCTGGTTTTAAGACTATATGAAAAAGTACAAGACTGTTGTATTTTTGAGTCTTGCACAGATTCAACAGTTTGCATGTCAAGGCCATATTATCAGTTCTACACTCTTCTGTTCCATTTGGACACAAATCATTGTTCTTTTGCAAGGCATTCCCGGAACAAATTTCAACAATGTGGTGATCCATATGACCAATTGTGTGTTCTTCTGCCTTACAAGAGAATCAATTTTATTTTCTAAAGTATGCCAAAGAATGGCACCAATGTCATTCTCAGGGCATCTTCAAGCATGTATTCTTGAGTAGGGAATTGATACATCCTTGAAGGACTGTCCCCAAAAACTATCTGAAAAATGAATACAACATTTACTATAATATCTACAAGTTGATACTTTCCAGGAATGGTTATTACCTTGCTCAATCTACCACATACATCTTTTTTATTATAATTTTCTATCATGGTGTATACATTTTTTTCAACGATTTTGAAGTGTGCCTTGCCTTCAGTGCAATGTTGGTTCCAGGAAGGAATATAATCACTGTCGAACTACCATGACTGCCATTTAATGATATCAGGCCTGTTTCTTCAAAATCTAGCAAGCTCTCACAAGGCAAAGGCTAGACATTAATAGAACAATGAGGTGAATTTCCATTGTCACCTCATCAATCCTCCTTCTGCTTTTTAGTGGAATTATACCACACAGGAGGCTTCCCAATTTTCACTTAAATGATATTCTAAGTTATATGGATGAAGGTGATATATCAGATGAATCAAAGCTAAGTAAAGGTACTTTCAATGGACAAGGGCACAATTGTCTATGTGTAGGTGCAGTGTACCATATACAAAGCCCTAGAGAGGTACTTGTGACCTAGGGTTACATCGTGTAGATCAACAAAGGGATGCCTAGTGTGTAGATCAACAAAGGGATGCCTAGGGATCGTCTAGTTCTCAAGTGTGTAACAACCTTCTAAATAAGTGGAATAAACCCTCTAGAAGTGGGTGACTCCTCAAATAGCGCTCATAATCCCTCAAAAGGTGCCTCCAAGGCATGACCATGTCCATATCTCAATTAAAGACACCTCCATGAAGCATGAAAATGATTCTCCATGTCATAAAATAAGTTGTAAAATCGTCAACAGCCATATGGATGTCCAACTTAGTGGGTCGCCCCACAAATTTAGTAAAAAGAGGCTCAAAACATGAGAGTGCTCTAGGAATTTTCACATGGCATGTCAAGAAGAGGTCCATGTGAGTGAAACTAGCCCATGTGTGCCTTGGAGGATGTGACCTGTGCCTTGAAATGCATGAACTACCTTGAGATCTGTGAATTGCATAGGGAAACATGAAGATGCTCAAAATTCTGACTGAAGAACATGCCATGCTTGAACCCTATGTGCTCCAACAAAGGGGCTGTACATCAGCAAATACTACATCACTGATTAACCACCATGTCATCAAATCCTCTGTCAATGTCCATAAAACCAACAAGCCAAGTCCTTGAGGTTCTTAGTGATGAAAAACACTAGGTTAGTAAGTAAATTCAATAGGGGTACCCCTGTGCAAAATAATGGGTAACAGCTGGCTCTTACTTGGGGACATGTGCTTTTCTCAAAAGTGCATGAGAACCTCAGAATCTTGTCATGTACACATGAGATTGACCTCCTCATCAACAAACACATCATTGACAATAAAACCAAATAAAATGCTGAAGGGAGCTTATTTTTGTTACACTACTGCTCAAGTGAACTTATTCATTTTCCTACCCTACTGTAGCATGTACAAAATGCAGCTACTAGGTGAAGTCAGTGATCCAATGCAGCCACCTTAACATCTTGGAAGCACAATGCCCCTTCCCTCAGTGCTTAGTCATCATGGAAAACAGGGAGACATCAAACTCTGAATGGTTACAAGTTGGAATCTCTGTCAATGCCTCTCTGGGAATGAATTTGGATGCCTGCAAATGAAGTATGTCATGAAGGGGCTGTAACTTTGGACATGTTCTGCTACATGATATATCTACCCATCCCTGCAAAGGACTGTTATAATTGTTGTCAAACCATAAGGTGTTTTCTTGGCTCTTGAGCATCTGTTCTGAGAAAACAATATCCCCCTTTATTGCATGTTTTTGGATTCTGGTTTTAAGCCTATATGAAAAAGTACAAGACTGTTGTATTTTTGAGTCTTGCACAGATTCAACAGTTTGCATGTCAAGGCCATATTATCAGTTCTGCACTCTTCTGTTCCATTTGGACACAAATCACTGTTCTTTTGCAAGGCATTCCCGGAACAAATTTCAACAATGTGGTGATCCATATGACCAATTGGTGTGTTCTTCTGCCTTACAAGAGAATCAATTTTATTTTCTAAAGTATGCCAAAGAATGGCACCAATGTCATTCTCAGGGCATCTTCAAGCATGTATTCTTGAGTAGGGCATTGATACATCCTTGAAGGACTGTCCCCAAAAACTATCTGAAAAATGAATACAACATTTACTATAATAGCTACAAGTTGATACTTTCCAGGAATGGTTATTACCTTGCTCAATCTACCACATACATCTTTTTTATTGTAATTTTCTATCATGGTGTATACATTTTTTTCAACGATTTTGAAGTGTGCCCTGCCTTCAGTGCAATGTTGTTCCAGGAAGGAATATAATCACTGTCGAACTACCATGACTGCCATTTAATGATATCAGGCCTGTTTCTTCAAAATCTAGCAAGCTCTCACAAGGCAAAGGCCAGACATTAATAGAACAATGAGGTGCATTTCCATTGTCACCTCAGCAATCCTCCTTCTGCTTTTTAGTGGAATTATACCACACAGGAGGCTTCCCAATTTTCACTTAAATGATATTCTAAGTTATATGGATGAAGGTGATATATCAGATGAATCAAAGCTAAGTAAAGGTACTTTCAATGGACAAGGGCACAATTGTCTATGTGTAGGTGCAGTGTACCATATACAAAGCCCTAGAGAGGTACTTGTGACCTAGGGTTACATCGTGTAGATCAACAAAGGGATGCCTAGTGTGTAGATCAACAAAGGGATGCCTAGGGATCGTCTAGTTCTCAAGTGTGTAACAACCTTCTAAATAAGTGGAATAAACCCTCTAGAAGTGGGTGACTCCTCAAATAGCGCTCATAATCCCTCCAAAGGTGCCTCCAAGGCATGACCATGTCCATATCTCAATTAAAGACACCTCCATGAAGCATGAAAATGATTCTCCATGTCATAAAATAAGTTGTAAAATCGTCAACAGCCATATGGATGTCCAAGTTAGTGGGTCGCCCCACAAATTTAGTAAAAAGAGGCTCAAAACATGAGAGTGCTCTAGGAATTTTCACATGGCATGTCAAGAAGAGGTCCATGTGAGTGAAACTATCCCATGTGTGCCTTGGAGGATGGGACATGTGCCTTGAAATGCATGAACTGCCTTGAGATCTGTGAATTGCCTAGGGAAACATGAAGATGCTCAAAATTCTGACTGAAGAACATGCCATGCTTGAACCCTATGTGCTCCAACAAAGGGGTTGTACATCATCAAATACTACATCACTGATTAACCACCATGTCATCAAATCCTCTGTCAATGTCCATAAAACCAACAAGCCAAGTCCTTGAGGTTCTTAGTGATGAAAAACACTAGGTTAGTAAGGAAATTCAATAGGGGTACCCCTGTGCAAAATAATGGGTAACAACTGGCTCCTACTTGGGAACATGTGCTTTTCTCAGAAGTGCATGAGAACCTCAGAATCTTGTCATGTACACATGAGATTGACCTCCTCATCAACAAACACATCATTGACAATAAAACCAAATAAAATGCTCAAGGGAGCTTATTTTTGTTACACTACTGCTCAAGTGAACTTATTCATTTTCCTACCCTACTGTAGCATGTACAAAATGCAGCTACTAGGTGAAGTCATTGATCCAATGCAGCCACCTTAACATCTTGGAAGCACAATGCCCCTTCCCTCAGTGCTTAGTCATCATGGAAAACAGGGAGACATCAAACTCTGAATGGTTACAAGTTGGAATCTCTATCAATGCCTCTCTGGGAATGAATTTGGATGCCTGCAAATGAAGTATGTCATGAAGGGACTGTAACTTTGGACATGTTCTGCTACATGATATATCTACCCATCCCTGCAAAGGATTGTTATAATTGTTGTCAAACCATAAGGTGTTTTCTTGGCTCTTGACCATCTCTTCTAAGAAAACAATATCCCCCTTTACTGCATGTTTTTGGATTCTGGTTTTAAGACTATATGAAAAAGTACAAGACTGTTGTATTTTTGAGTCTTGCACAGATTCAGCAGTTTGCATGTCAAGGCCATATTATCAGTTCTGCACTCTTCTGTTCCATTTGGACACAAATCACTGTTCTTTTGCAAGGCATTCCCGGAACAAATTTCAACAATGTGGTGATCCATATGACCAATTGGTGTGTTCTTCTGCCTTACAAGAGAATCAATTTTATTTTCTAAAGTATGCCAAAGAATGGCACCAATGTCATTCTCAGGGCATCTTCAAACATGTATTCTTGAGTAGGGCATTGATACATCCTTGAAGGACTGTCCTCAAAAACTATCTGAAAAATGAATACAACATTTACTATAATAGCTACAAGTTAATACTTTCCAGGAATGGTTATTACCTTGCTCAATCTACCACATACATCTTTTTTATTGTAATTTTCTATCATGGTGTATACATTTTTTTCAACGATTTTGAAGTGTGCCCTACCTTCAGTGCAATGTTGGTTCCAGGAAGGAATATAATCACTGTCGAACTACCATGATTTCCATTTAATGATATCAGGCCTGTTTCTTCAAAATCTAGCAAGCTCTCACAAGGCAAAGGCCAGACATTAATAGAACAATGAGGTGCATTTCCATTGTCACCTCAGTAATCATCCTTCTTCTTTTTAGTGGAATTATACCACACAGGAGGCTTCCCAATTTTCACTTAAATGATATTCTAAGTTATATGGATCAAGGTGATATATCAGATGAATCAAAGCTAAGTAAAGGTACTTTCAATGGACAAGGGAACAATTGTCTATGTGTAGGAGTAGTGTACCATATACAAAGCCCTAGAGAGGTGCTTGTGACCTAGGGTTACATCGTGTAGATCAACACAGGGATGCCTAGTGTGTAGATCAACAAAGGGATGCCTAGGGATCGTCTAGTTCTCAAGTGTGTAACAACCTTCTAAATAAGTGGAAAAAACCCTCTAGAAGTGGGTGACTCCTAAAATAGCGCTCATAATCCCTCCAAAGGTGCCTCCAAGGCATGACCATGTCCATATCTCAATTAAAGACACTTCCATGAAGCATGAAAATGATTCTCCATGTCATAAAATAAGTTGTAAAATCGTCAACATCCATATGGAAGTCCAAGTTAGTGGGTCGCCCCACAAATTTAGTAAAAAGAGGCTCAAAACATGAGAGTGCTCTAGGAATTTTCACATGGCATGTCAAGAAGAGGTCCATGTGAGTGAAACTAGCCCATGTGTGCCTTGGAGGATGTGACCTGTGCCTTGAAATGCATGAACTACCTTGAGATCTGTGAATTGCCTAGGGAAACATGAAGATGCTCAAAATTCTGACTGAAGAACATGCCATGCTTGAACCCTATGTGCTCCAACAAAGGGGTTGTACATCATCAAATACTACATCACTGATTAACCACCATGTCATCAAATCCTCTGTCAATGTCCATAAAACCAACAAGCCAAGTCCTTGAGGTTCTTAGTGATGAAAAACACTAGGTTAGTAAGTAAATTCAATAGGGGTACCCCTGTGCAAAATAATGGGTAATAGCTGGCTCCTACTTGGGGACATGTGCTTTTCTCAGAAGTGCATGAGAACCTCAGAATCTTGTCATGTACACATGAGATTGACCTCCTCATCAACAAACACAACATTGACAATAAAACCAAATAAAATGCTCAAGGGAGCTTATTTTTGTTACACTACTGCTCAAGTGAACTTATTCATTTTCCTACCCTACTGTAGCATGTACAAAATGCAGCTACTAGGTGAATTCAATGATCCAATGCAGCCACCTTAACATCTTGGAAGCACAATGCCCCTACCCTCAGTGCTTAGTCATCATGGAAAACAGGGAGACATCAAACTCTGAATGGTTACAAGTTGGAATCTCTGTCAATGCCTCTCTGGGAATGAATTTGGATGCCTGCAAATGAAGTATGTCATGAAGGGGTTGTAACTTTGGACATGTTCTGCTACATGATATATCTACCCATCCCTGCAAAGGACTGTTATAATTGTTGTCAAACATAAGGTGTTTTCTTGGGTCTTGAGCATCTCTTCCGAGAAAACAATATCCCCCTTTACTGCATGTTTTTGGATTCTGGTTTTAAGACTATATGAAAAAGTACAAGACTGTTGTATTTTTGAGTCTTGCACATATTCAACAGTTTGCATGTCAAGGCCATATTATCAGTTATGCACCCTTCTGTTCCCTTTGGACACAAATCACTGTTCTTTTGCAAGGCATTCCCGGAACAAATTTCAACAATGTGGTGATCCATATGACCAATTGGTGTGTTCTTCTGCCTTACAAGAGAATCAATTTTATTTTCTAAAGTATGCAAAAGAATGGCACCAATGTCATTCTCAGGGCATCTTCAAGCATGTATTCTTGAGTAGGGCATTGATACATCCTTGAAGGACTGTCCCCAAAAACTATCTGAAAAATGAATACAACATTTACTATAATAGCTACAAGTTGATACTTTCCAGGAATGGTTATTACCTTGCTCAATCTACCACATACATCTTTTTTATTGTCATTTTCTATCATGGTGTATACATTTTTTTCAACAATTTTGAAGTGTGCCCTGCCTTCAGTGCAATGTTGGTTCCAGGAAGGAATATAATCACTGTCGAACTACCATGACTGCCATTTAATGATATCAGGCCTGTTTCTTCAAAATCTAGCAAGCTCTCACAAGGCAAAGGCCAGACATTAATAGAACAATGAGGTGCATTTCCATTGTCACCTCAGCAATCCTCCTTCTGCTTTTTAGTGGAATTATACCACACAGGAGGCTTCCCAATTTTCACCTAAATGATATTCTAAGTTATATGGATCAAGGTGATATATCAGATGAATCAAAGCTAAGTAAAGGTACTTTCAATGGACAAGGGCACAATTGTCTATGTGTAGGAGCAGTGTACCATATACAAATCCCTAGAGAGGTACTTGTGACCTAGGGTTACATCGTGTAGATCAACAAAGGGATGCCTAGTGTGTAGATCAAAAAAGGGATGCCTAGGGATCGTCTAGTTCTCAAGTGTGTAACAACCTTCTAAATAAGTGGAATAAACCCTCTAGAAGTGGGTGACTCCTCAAATAGCGCTCATAATCCCTCCAAAGGTGCCTCCAAGGCATGACCATGTCCATATCTCAATTAAAGACACCTCCATGAAGCATGAAAATGATTCTCCATGTCATAAAATAAGTTGTAAAACCGTCAACAGCCATATGGATGTCCAAGTTAGTGGGTCGCCCCACAAATTTAGTAAAAAGAGGCTCAAAACATGACAGTGCTCTAGGAATTTTCACATGGCATGTCAAGAAGAGGTCCATGTGAGTGAAACTAGCCCATGTGTGCCTTGGAGGATGTGACCTGTGCCTTGAAATGCATGAACTACCTTGAGATCTGTGAATTGCCTAGGGAAACATGAAGATGCTCAAAATTCTGACTGAAGAACATGCCATGCTTGAACCCTATGTGCTCCAACAAAGGGGTTGTACATCATAAAATACTACATCACTGATTAACCACCATGTCATCAAATCCTCTTTCAATGTCCATAAAACCAACAAGCCAAGTCCTTGAGGTTCTTAGTGATGAAAAACACTAGGTTAGTAAGTAAATTCAATAGGGGTACCCCTGTGCAAAATAATGGGTAACAACTGGCTCCTACTTGGGGACATGTGCTTTTCTCAGAAGTGCATGAGAACCTCAGAATCTTGTCATGTACACATGAGATTGACCTCCTCATCAACAAACACATCATTGACAATAAAACCAAATAAAATGCTGAAGGGAGCTTATTTTTGTTACACTACTGCTCAAGTGAACTTATTCATTTTCCTACCCTACTGTAGCATGTACAAAATGCAGCTACTAGGTGAATTCAGTGATCCAATGCAGCCACCTTAACATCTTGGAAGCACAATGCCCCTTCCCTCAGTGCTTAGTCATCATGGAAAACAGGGAGACATCAAACTCTGAATGGTTACAAGTTGGAATCTCTGTCAATGCCTCTCTGGGAATGAATTTGGATGCCTGCAAATGAAGTATGTCATGAAGGGGCTGTAACTTTGTACATGTTCTGGTACATGATATATCTACCCATCCCTACAAAGGGCTGTTATAATTGTTGTCAAACCATAAGGTGTTTTCTTGGGTCTTGAGCATCTCTTCCGAGAAAACAATATCCCCCTTTACTGCATGTTTTTGGATTCTGGTTTTAAGACTATATGAAAAAGTACAAGACTGTTGTATTTTTGAGTCTTGCACAGATTCAATAGTTTGCATGTCAAGGCCATATTATCAGTTCTGCACTCTTCTGTTCCCTTTGGACACAAATCACTGTTCTTTTGCAAGGCATTCCCGGAACAAATTTCAACAATGTGGTGATCCATATGACCAATTGGTGTGTTCTTCTGCCTTACAGGAGAATCAATTTTATTTTCTAAAGTATGCCAAAGAATGGCACCAATGTCATTCTCAGGGCATCTTCAAGCATGTGTTCTTGAGTAGGGCATTGATACATCCTTGAAGGACTGTCCCCAAAAACTATCTGAAAAATGAATACAACATTTACTATAATAGCTACAAGTTGATACTTTCCAGGAATGGTTATTACCTTGCTCAATCTACCACATACATCTTTTTTATTGTCATTTTCTATCATGGTGTATACATTTTTTTCAACAATTTTGAAGTGTGCCCTGCCTTCAGTGCAATGTTGGTTTCACTGTCGAACTACCATGACTGCCATTTAATGATATCAAGCCTGTTTCTTCAAAATCTAGCAAGCTCTCACAAGGAAAAGGCCAGACATTAATAGAACAATGAGGTGCATTTCCATTGTCACCTCAGCAATCCTCCTTCTGCTTTTTAGTGGAATTATACCACACAGGAGGCTTCCCAATTTTCACCTAAATGATATTCTAAGTTATATGGATCAAGGTGATATATCAGATGAATCAAAGCTAAGTAAAGGTACTTTCAATGGACAAGGGCACAATTGTCTATGTGTAGGAGCAGTGTACCATATACAAAGCCCTAGAGAGGTACTTGTGACCTAGGGTTACATCGTGTAGATCAACAAAGGGATGCAAATATTAGGAAGGACTTTGAGAAAGGATTGTCCTTGATTTTCGAAAATGGAGTTGTTCCTTTCCAGCCATATGCCCCAAGTGACCATCAAAGGGAGAGCTCATATGTTTTTTGGATGTTTTCTTTATAGCCATTTTTTTACACATATCCATAGAGTCCCCATGCCATTGATGTGAATTACTTGTTCGGTTTTTTTTAACCAAAATTTTTAACCAAACAAGAAAAATTAAAAAAATGCCTCAAGATCAAAGACTTAAACAAAGACCTATTGACATACCTTTTAAAGTATGGAAAGAACTTGTAAAATCATATGAGAAGTTGGATGCACAAAGAAAAGCCGGCAATGAGAGCATTCAGGTATTGAATTTTTCATTAAACATTATTTAGAATGTATTAATACTTATAGGTATCTTAGACATGTATTTGTGTGAAAATAAATTGAATTGGTTTATGTTTAAGGACAAGGCATCCAAGGCGAGGTTAACCAAGACAAGAGTCACTCATTGTAGTGGACAGAAAGGTTTAAAAGCACTGATAACAACCTTTGTAAGTATAGTAAACATGTGATATTTTTTTAATAAATTTTGTACTAGAAGAAAGTCATTGTTATCTAATTTCTCCCTATTTACTGATTGATAGGAACTAAAATATGGAAGACCTCCAAATCATTTGGAAAAGGAGGTGCTGCAGCAAAAGAGATGGGTTGAATTTGTTGTTTGGATGGACTCTATGGTATGTAATCTTAGTTGGATTTCCAATATACTTTTAAACCATATTTTCATTTTATTTTTTAGTACTATTAGATATTATATCTTACCTCATTTTATGGTTAACATTGTATAACAAAAACATGCGTTGTGTTATGTAATTAATACTAACATGTAATATTGATTTTTTTTGTCAGAATGCTATAGGTAATGATTGCCAAGACGATGATCCAAATTATGTTCAACATATATCAAGAGATGATGAGGATGAGGATGAGGATGATGGTGGTGAAGGAGGAGATGATGATGATAGTTGCGGTGTTGGTGATGATGTGGATCAGAGTAATGAGGATGGTCAAGATGATCATGAGGATGATCTTGGTGGTGGTAGCTAGGCATGCACATGCATTGTTTTTTATGAAGAAATTATTGTGTAGAATGACATTGTTATGTTTAGATGGGTGTTGTGAATTTACCCTATATCAATGAGACATTTTGATTTTGTAATCATACGATGAGTTTGATTTATGTATGTTGTTAATTTATCTTAGAATAACGATATTCATGAAATATTTTGATTTGTTAATCATATTTGAATTTTACTTGTTTTGATTAAAAATAATACTGATTTTATTAGTATTATGTTGCTATTTTATACATGTTTTGAAAATTGTTAATGACACATTGTTATTTTTTTGGATGGATGTTGTCAATTTCTCTTAAATTTCTTTACAAATGATTTTGAATTGTGATATCTGCTTTAATGATATTTAGAAACTACCATATATTTCACTATGAATCTATAAAGGGGGTCATATATGTAAAGAAAAATATACTCTATATAAGAAGTCAAATGCGGATGTAACCATGGATGCAAAATTGAAAGTAAAATTGGATGTTAAACTAGGAATTAATACAAAATGCAAACAATTGACATACAAAGTGTTTTAAATTAGAAGTGAAAAATTGTGCAATAGTTGACACAAAGAAGGGAACAAAACATGGCATACAAAAGGATATCAAATTGGGCAAAAACAAGGACACATAAATGGGCACCAAATTAGATGCAAAAAAAGACAACAACTAGATGTAAAATAAGATGCAAAGTTGAGCATTAAAAAGAAGCAAAAAACATTACAAATTAATATGCCAAATGATGATGCAAATAATGGTGTAAATTTGGGATGCAAACTTGGGTGCAAAAAAGGAAAAAAAAAAGATGTAAGAAAAGACATAAAACAAGATGCAAAATGGGGCTGAAAAAAGGTGAAACCAAGGATGCCATATTGGATGTAAAAAATGATTCCTAATCACATGAAAATTTAGGCTCGAACTCAGACACAAAATTATATGCAAATGTGGACACAAAATGAGGCAAAAAAAGATGCAAATTTGGATGGTGAAAACGATGTAAAACTAGACACCAAAAAAATGCAAAATTGGATGAAAAAGTCGGTGTAAATAATGGTGCAACATTGGACACAAGTAGACACAAAAAAATGGTGCAAAAAGGGGCATAAAATAGCTTAAAATTGGATGCAAAACTTGGTGCAAAAACAAATACAAAAGTAGACGTAAAAAATGGCTCTAAATTGAATGTACCATTAGACACAAAATAAGATGCAAAGGTGGACACAACACATGACTCAACATAAGATGCAAATATAAATGCAAATTTGGATGCTCAAAATGATGTAACATTAGATGCAAGAGATGGTGTTAAAAATGATGCAAAATTGGATGAAACAAATGACGCAAAATATGGTGCAAAATGAGATGGGAAAAATGGAGACAAATCAAACGTAAATGTGGATGTAAAAAATGGTCCAAAAAAAGATGCAAAAATGGGCACAAAAATGGATGCAAAATTTGGTGCTAAATCAAATTCAACACATGGTGCAAAGTGGTTGAAGGGAAAATACCCCTAGGGTCCTTTGGGCTAAGACTCTACCAGACTGAAAATTGCTTATACAAAGAAACACACACACACAGCCATCTTTTTTACTTTTAAGCAAATTCTAGTGTTTAGGGTACATACCTAAGGTCCTACGTTCGAGAAGACCGTTAGGGTGCAAACCCTTCTTGGAGTTCCCTTCTTCTTTCTCTGACCTGCAAGACAAACAAATCAAAGAACACAACAGTACATGTATAGAAGTTTATGTATAAATCATCTTTATGCTATAAAGTTAGTTATAAAAAATCTTTAAGTAACTACTTTCATAAGAATTCAACACAAGAATCTCATAAGCATAAAGAAAGATTATTCGGGAACAAAGACGTGTTTCTTTATATAAAAAGGCAAATAAAGTACATATATCGGAAAGATATCACCTGAACACCTTCAGCAGGCTCCAAGCAAACTTCCTCCCGGATTCGTTCCAGCCTCTAGCCTCCAACAAGAGCTCCTTCCAAGTCTTACTCAATGATGATGTCAAGGATGAAAGATCACCAATACACATGGAAACAAGGGTTTCCTATGCAAAATGGGGGAAATGCAGAATGCACCAAGGACTTCAGACCTGGTCTAAGGGAAAAATCTCAGCATAATAATCTTGCTCTCCTTTCTCTCTCCCCTTGGCCTTCCCTTTGATGTCTTTTTATACCCTCTCCAAAGTAGTTTTTTAGTTAGGAGTTGGTTGGGAACAGTTGGGCCACGGGCACTAACAGGTGATCCAGCAGGTAAACCCGCGATCACCGCCCGAAAAAGAGGAAATTATATTTTTTTAAGTGTTTTAATAGATACACGCGAGTTGGGTATGACAGACCCGCGTGTACACGCGTTTAACACAGGGCAAAGTCGCGTATAGGGAATAAAACACTGTTTTTTAAATTTTTGGACCAGGTCTGGAAGGAGGGGTTGCCCTAGGCCATAAGTGCAGCATCACAAACCATAAGAGTGAGATTTGGAGCTATAACAGATGCCCCCTAATGTATGAGGTCAGAAGGGGGAACATGATGGCCGAAATACATTAAGTAAGTACAAGGAAAGGAACTCTGCCGAAAAACCGAGGAGGACTTCACCAGAATTAAGCCTGCCAAGCCACCGAAAGGAGATCAGAAAGAAACACTGTCTGAGGCGGGCATACCCATGCTCAGGAAAAGTAAAGCATGTCCGCATATCGAGTACAAGCGGATCCACTAAGTATACAAGTATAAATGACTGTAAAAATACATAATGGATCATCTGATCATAATGAGTAAGTACATGTCTGAATATCACATATAAAACTGTCAATGATGCTGAAAGATGCAACGGATCACTGAAATCAAAGACTGATCCCATAAGGTACCAACTGAACATGATGGAATAGGATGGTACTACACTGCAAACTCAGGTGCCAGCATATAGAATGTCGCCATGACTGACTGCAACATATAAGGTGGAATGGTATCAACTAGCAGCAACAGGAGCAACTGTCAAGCGAACCAATGAATGCTGATACAACCTGAGGTCTTCACCGACCGCCGTGGTACATTTCTACACCATGGGAATAAATGATCTGAAGTCGACCATGTGAGAAATCGTTTGATTACCGGTCATTGATGTATACCGTTAACAAACGCGAGACTACTCACCGATAATGATAATGAGCGTCAAGGTACCCAGTACAATCTAACAAGTGTGAATAGATGAGCTGAAGTCGAACACCTGTAAGAATCTATCAATCAGGAGACAATGATGGTTTCCCACTGTCGATAGCGAGGAATCTGCCACTAATGACTGCAAACCCCAAGGTACTGCCAAATGGACTCTAGATCTTTGCCCCAGAGCAATGAGTCGGAGTCGATAGGGAAAGATCCGCTAGAAGGAAGGCATTAAGGCATCCTCCATCAATCTAGCGCGAGTGTAACCCGTAGGCCAATAATGTGGAAGGAATCGGACGAAAAAGATGTAGTAACCCAACCGAAGTACGTTTCCGGCGTACACAAGATGTGGCTAGCACACGGCAGAAACCCTCTGAACCAACCAATAATGAAAGCTGACACAGAGGCGAGGTATCCACCAATAGGGTCAAATGGAAACCAAGGTACTGCACGAATCCCAATGTGTGATAATGTATGCTGATGTCGAACACAAGGGAAACCACTCAGTCAAAGACCCATGATACTGATCGATGCTGAGCACAAGGTGACCTATCAATAATGAAAATAGGGCCAGGGTGCGGTCTCTAGGTCTGCCCTCAGAGCAATGTGTCGTCGTCGATAAGGACAAGACCCGCCAGCAAGAAGTCAATGGGGACCTTCTCAAACCGGCACGAGTGAAGGACCAATATAACTGATGTGATGATAGACATGACACTGACAACCAGGGATGGCCGACTGAAAAATGAGTCAAGAGACACCGCAGAAAGGCCAACTCAGGCTAACTTCCCTTGAACAAAAGCACGACTCAACGTGACTATGTGGCAGCATATAATGAATCTGTACAAGTTCGTCATGCAGGAGGCACGAACGAACCCTCCATATGATTGGAAGAGATAACCAATCGGGGGAGAACTGACTCGATAACAAGGTTATGGCTTACCTAAGTCAAACTAAATCCCACCCAGACGGAGGAGACTTTGTTTTGAGTGCTTTGTTCAAGGGCGACACGACTGACTCTAGCTGCCAACAATAAATGGAAATAATGTCCCTGTTCCCGCTCTTTTTGGAATATTTAATTTTTTTGTCTTTTTCTGATAAGCCGGAAAAAGAATAAAAGAATGCTATGGTACAGTGGAAAGAACGAGTGTCGGTGAAACAGATGATCTAGTTCCTGGGAAAGGAACGTTCCTATGCTCAATGCAGGGAGGTGAAAAAACTGGTCAGTGACACTCAGAGGTATGTCCCTTCCACGGATCTGGGTATGTCAAGCTGCAGAGGTCAAGGGTATGCAAGGTTGATTTTGCAAACATCATGGTCAAAAGTGGGCTTAAACACGAGTCCAAGTGAAGCCGGCTCCAGGCCAAAAGGTGCAAATGGTCAACATGCAATGCAGAAGTACAACTCAACACACATAGGAGCCTCCAGGATATAAGGCCAGAACGAGGCGAGGAAGCAAAGAGGAATGAGTCTTCAACGCACAAGTCATGGCGGGACTACAGAGGACTCCCGAGCCTAGTGACAAAAAATCAGCATGAGTGCCAAGTGACAATCAGGTACTAACTAGGGCACCCATGATAAGGTAGGCTCTACCACACAAGTCATGATACTTCTAAGCAATGAGAAGGTTCCGCATCATAACTTGGTGGGGTCGATCCTAAGGCCAAAATGGAAAAGGAAACTGATAAATGCACAATGCAGGCGGAAAAACCTAACCTATATGCCAAGTTCGAGAACCAATACCTGTCAGAACGGACCAACCATAAACTTCCAAAGGAGAAATCTTCCAAGTTCTGTAGACATAAATAGGAACACTAGACACGAAGTTAATACATCCCACATATAAACTTCATATAAGATCTTTGTGTTATAGAATACAAAACTTGAAAATGCGTACCTCATATATACAATATGGTACAGGGACCCACGCAGCCTTGCGGCTTACGCATAATAGTTCTGCTGAACAAACCCCTTGCAGGGCTCAGGCCAAGGGCTCCTTTGGTAGTCATAACTCATGGCTTCAAAGAGTTCCTCCTGTGAAGGCAGAACAAGATCTGAGAAATCATGAGAACTACAAGGATCAAAAGAGGGAATTAAAGGGTCCCATGTCCCTATAGGAAGAATCTCTCGGTCAACTGCCGGGACCAAGTCCCAAGAAGGAGAATAATAAGTCAAAGGATCCTTCTTAGAAGCAATTGAACATTGAGGATTCAATGCCACATAATTGACCCGTGGCGGGGTAGAGTCTACTTGAACACTTGGAACAAACCAAGGGGCATTCTGCAGTAAAGTCGAATTAGGGTGGTGATTATCAGATGCAAGCTGATCAATAGTGACAATATTCCCATTATGAGGAAAGCACATTACTCGAAAGAGTGAAGACACCACAGCATTCATAGCATAGACATAATCACGCCCAAGTAGCATATTAAAGTCTAAAGGGCTATCAACCACCATCATATCGATTAAGACAGTCTTCCCACCTAAAGTGATAGGCAATTGAGGAAGAACACCCATAGATTCACCAGGCCTTCTATCATAGGCTAACAACTGACTCTGAGCTGTCAACAACTTTGGGGAACCCAAAGCTTTCCAAGTCAAAGAGGATATAATACTTGTGGAGGATCCTTCATCCACCATACATCGATAGACATTTGTGGAATTAACTCTGACCTTTATTTGGAAAGGTGCAGCGGAAGGAAGACGAGGCTCAACAAGACTATCCCAATCAAAGGAAACACTCTTAGAACTTGGAGGGGGAACATTTGGAGAAACCGGAATGCCCCCTATACTAGAAGACTCTGTACTAGAGATCAAACAGACTCTTTTGTTAGGCACTTCACCCCCCAAAAGAGGAGTGTAATCGGCCAGCGATTGCACTGGCTTTACCACATTTTCAACTGATGGTTGATGGGATTGATGAGAAACCATATCAAGTGTAGGAGTAGAAGTACTTTTAGACTCGGACCATATCCTTTGAACCTCTGGAATACCAGGGCATAAATGAGTAAGATGGTCTCCCTTGCATATCTTACAAGGGAACTTAGGTTTAAAACTTCTACGTCCAGGTTTCTTATCAACCTCCATTCCACCAACATAACTAGCAGTGGTTTGCGGAGAGTCCTGAACATGACTTGCAGAGGTTGGTGACTCATTGCTAGTGTGACTCGCAGTGACTAGACTCGTGCCCCCAGCATGACTCGCAGCGGCTGAAGACTCATCTCCAACATGACTCGCAGAGGTTGAAGATGAAGTGCTAGTATGACTTGCAGTGACTAGACTTGTGCCCCCAGCATGACTTGCAGCGGCTAAAGACTCATCTCCAACATGACTCGCAGAGGTTGAAGATGAAGGGATAGAATTATTTTTCTTCTTTGATTTCCTCTTTCTCCTCTTTTTAGATTTCTTGTTACAAGAAGGAGGCGAAGAAGGAATCCCAGATTTCTCTTTGAAAGAAGATGAACAATTAGCACCCATGTGATGCCCCTGAAATAAAGCATTTAACGGAGAAGCTTCAAGAGCATTCGGAATATTCGGAGTGGACCACAGCCAAACGGGTAGTCCAACATTCAACCCAGGAATATTCAAAGTGGCCATCAAGGGAGTACCAACGTTTCCAAAGAAAGGAAAATCACAAGGATCCCCTTGTGGGAGGGCACCTTGGTTGGTTTCCACAGGAATATTAGCCATATCTAACTGATCCAAAGACCCTTTCCCTTGCGGGAACATAGAAATAACTCTTCAAAGAATATGGATAAGCAATCAAAACCTTTGCCCTTGAGGAGGCAACTCCACAACTTTTGAAAGAACAACCAAAAGCCTTTCAAGATCGGTAGAGTGGCAAGCCAGTCACTCAGAACACAAAGTCCAAATGTGACTAGACAAAAATACCTAAAGCCAACTATATACAAGGAGCAAAGAGCACTCACTATAAAGTCCCTAAAGAAACAGCCAGTCAAACAACTTCCAAGTATTTCCGCTCCGGGTGGTGAGGACCGGACACCAAAATACAAGAAAGTAGAGTCGAAGGGCCTTCCGAAGATAGTCTGGGATGATGAGGGCCCAGTCCTATCAGCGAAGGTATCAGAGGAAGTTACGCTGACCTCCTAACAACAGCCTGCGCCGGTGCAAGCCCCCAAGCTTCGCAAGGGTGCCCTCCAGAAGTACTGTCGAGAGTGATACAACGTCGACCTCAGGTGCCACGGGATTCCCCTCCGCAGCCACCTATGCAGATCCCTAGGAGAGGCAACTATGGGTACCAACTCGTCGCAGAAGCCAGGCGGAACAGTCGTGAGGTAAGTTCGGACAAGTAGGAGAGGGGGTATCTCTCTTCCCTGTCTTCACAGACCCTCGTGCTTAACTCCCAGATCCGGAGCTTTCCTGGTCTTCCTAACGCTGTTGGATTTACTCTCTTTAATCAGACTCTTATGTTTGACGTTTTGTGTGGCCTTGGAGAGTTAACTCTCCACTCGCCTAATCCAAGGCCCTAAAATCCTAAACTTGTTGGTGTAATAACTAAAACAAAAAGTTCTAGTGGATTTTAATTAAGCGCTTGATTTTATTAGGCTGTTCTTTAAGTCAAAGGTAACGAAAGTGAAACTTGTGGTGTTTTTAGGATGCAAAAAGAAACTACCCTAACTACATGCACATGCACTTTTTCGTTTCGATGAAGAGCAATTTCTATGAGGTTCAGATGTACTTCAAATTAAACAAAGTTTTTTGCTTTCTTTTCAAACTCCACACTCACAAAAGCTAACAAAACTATGCATGCCTAAAAGAGGATGCAAAGCTATGCTAATGCAAGAACTAAATGTGGATGCACGATTCAAAGACTACTCTAAAAACAAAGAAGGAAAGTTGCTGCTTTACCAAATTTTGTCTTGCCACTAAAATGCTTAGATAGAAGATGATTTGTTACTAATCATTTCGTCCAAACAATAAAAACAAGTTTTAAGATAAAAAACAAAGCACTTTCACTTCGCAAAAAAGGAAATCAGATGAGAAGCAAGTTTAAGAAAGCGAAACTCAAAAACTTTCGAAAGATTTTCTTTCAATCAAACCAAAAAGTCTTTTTCAAAGGAAAACTCTCAAAAAAAACTGACACTAATGATTGATAAACAAGCCACCAAACACTTTTGTGAATTGACACCTTCCAAATGATGAGAACTCAACAAAAATAAAATGTGTTCGAAATCGCTTTTGACAATCAAAAGCAGCAATGAAAGTCCAAGAAATCAAAAGACAAGTTTCAAGGAAATGGTAACAAACAACTTTCCCGAAACGAAGGAGCAAATGGTCATAAAAATGGTTTCGTTAAGCAAACACAAATGTCATGAGAACAAATTGGACACAAAGATTTTAAGACAATCTTCCCACTCTGCCGAAACAGAGCAATCAAGATTCTTAAACAGAAACCTTGTGTGTCAAAAATCAATGACGCTTGCAATCAACGAAAAACAAGACTAGCACTCCTTATAACTAGAGAGAGTTCGAAGCAAGATGCCCCCTGTTAAACAGAGAACTGTCACTGGGAATTGACTGCTTTAAACTGACCCAAACCACCAGACAGACATTCAGCAAAAAGAAAAATTATAAATCTTGAAAATTATGTGATATACGCGCCTGCAATTATTTGCAGAATGCGTGTACACGCGACTGTAACTAAGGAAACCTGCGTATACGCGGGTTTACTTAGTGCAACTTGCGTATATACGCTACTGTAATCCAGAAAAAGTGCGTATATAAAGTGTTTCAAGAAAAATAAAAAACACAAACTAAAAAACTGGAAAAGCTTGGAGTTCAAGAAAATATCAGACAGTCAGAACCAACAAACAGAGGGACTGAGCCTTGATTGGCTTGAGGACTACCCAAACTAGGAACAACAAGAGTGTTGTCCCCAGCGGAGTCGCCAATTCTGGTTGAAGGGAAAATACCCCTAGGGTCCTTTGGGCTAAGACTCTACCAGACTGAAAATTGCTTATACAAAGAAACACACACACACAGCCATCTTTTTTACTTTTAAGCAAATTCTAGTGTTTAGGGTACATACCTAAGGTCCTACGTTCGAGAAGACCGTTAGGGTGCAAACCCTTCTTGGAGTTCCCTTCTTCTTTCTCTGACCTGCAAGACAAACAAATCAAAGAACACAACAGTACATGTATAGAAGTTTATGTATAAATCATATTTATGCTATAAAGTTAGTTATAAAAAATCTTTAAGTAACTACTTTCATAAGAATTCAACACAAGAATCTCATAAGCATAAAGAAAGATTATTCGGGAACAAAGACGTGTTTCTTTATATAAAAAGGCAAATAAAGTACATATATCGGAAAGATATCACCTGAACACCTTCAGCAGGCTCCAAGCAAACTTCCTCCCGGATTCGTTCCAGCCTCTAGCCTCCAACAAGAGCTCCTTCCAAGTCTTACTCAATGATGATGTCAAGGATGAAAGATCACCAATACACATGGAAACAAGGGTTTCCTATGCAAAATGGGGGAAATGCAGAATGCACCAAGGACTTCAGACCTGGTCTAAGGGAAAAATCTCAGCATAATAATCTTGCTCTCCTTTCTCTCTCCCCTTGGCCTTCCCTTTGATGTCTTTTTATACCCTCTCCAAAGTAGTTTTTTAGTTAGGAGTTGGTTGGGAACAGTTGGGCCACGGGCACTAACAGGTGATCCAGCAGGTAAACCCGCGATCACCGCCCGAAAAAGAGGAAATTATATTTTTTTAAGTGTTTTAATAGATACACGCGGGTTGGGTATGACAGACCCGCGTGTACACGCGTTTAACACAGGGCAAAGTCGCGTATAGGGAATAAAACACTGTTTTTTAAATTTTTGGACTAGGTCTGGAAGGAGGGGTTGCCCTAGGCCATAAGTGCAGCATCACAAACCATAAGAGTGAGATTTGGAGCTATAACACAAAGATAGGCACCAAAGCTGGTGCAAAAATAGAAGCAAAAACTAGTGTAAGACTAGATACAAAACATGGCGTAAGACTAGATGCAAAAACTGACACAAAATGGATGCATAAAAAGACGTTAAATTGGATTCAAAATACAGTGTAAACTTGATGCAAATGATGGTGCAAAAATGGAAGCAAAGAATGACACAAAATAGGAAGCAAAAGAGAATGAAAAATAGATGCAAAATATGACACAAAACTAGAAGCAAAACCTGTCATAAAATAAGATGCAAACCTTGGTTCAAAATTTGACGCAAAAATGATGCATAGTTTGGTGTAAAAAATGATGCAAAATCTAGCGTGAAAAAGGATGCAAAATCAGGTGCAAAAAAGGATGCTTTAAAAATTGTACAATAGAGCCAGATTTAGCGCCAGGTTGCTCATCACAATTACAAAAAAAATGCACTAAAATCTGGCGCTAAATCTGGCGCAAATCGCTGGTTTTGTTGTAATGTGTGTTTAACCTATTTGGAGGCGTAGTCAGTTGGATGAGTAAGAAACAATCTGTAGTGGCACTATCAACTACAGAGGCAGAATACATGGTAGCCACTCATGCAAGAAAGGAAGCAGTTTGGTTGCAGAGATTGTGTTCAAGTATGGGGTTAGTACAGGGAGCTATAATAATAGACTGTGACAGCCAAAGTGCAATTTTCTTGGCAAAGAACCCTGCTTATCATTCAAAGACAAAGCACATTGATGTTCAGTATCACTTTGTGAGGGATATGATAGAAGACAGAAAGGTGTTGTTGGTAAAGGTGGACACTTTGAAGAATAATACAGATGCATTGACAAAATTTGTGAGCTTTGAGAAGTTCTCTTGGTGTAGACAAGCAATGGGCATCTCAGGGTTGGAAAAATGACTAAGCTCTCCTGTGGCCCCCTGTGGAAAGAAAACAATAAGTGGGAGATTGTTGGGTTGTGTTATATTCTTTCCATGTAGTTAATAGGGGGTTTGAAGGGTACTCGTAACCCCACTTTATGGGGTCCGCGGCAGCGCCCCAGAAAATTTTGGTTTTGGACCCTATGTTAGGTTGGGCAGACCCACCTATGGTTTTGTGCATGATTTTCGCACATGTTTTTTTGGACGTGATGGTTTTCTGTCCATGGTATTGGACACGATGGTTTTTCGGTCCATGGTATTGGACACAATGGATTTCGGTCCATGGCATTGGATGCTTCGACATGTATAAATATGTATTGTAACATTGAAAGGAACATAATGAAAAATCAAGCTGGTAGTCCCAGTTTTGGGATCCAGGGGAAAATATCTGTGCATATGTGTTTTATGTGTTATGCTCTCGCATTGTTTATTTTCTTTGTTTAAGAATTCGTATGCAGGTAATTTCTGTACAGGGTTAAAACCTACATTCCCAAGGAAAATTGCTCTCTACCAACTCACACAAGCTCCTTCCTGCACACGCTTTCTCACAAGCTCATAGACAAACTCGTGCTCAAGAATAATGATTACAATTTACAATGAGTGCCTTCGTCCTCCTCGTAAACAATTCGAATGGCCAAATCTAGCAAATTATATTTAAGGAGTCGAATTGGTGATTGAGTTGTTAACTGAGTTAAAGTGGCTTGTGCAAGTCATCCTAAGTCTCAATCTAGAATTAGAGACTTGTCACTCGCCCTTTTCCAAGTTAACTTGCACTAGAAGACAATGAACTCAGTCTTCCACTTTTGTACATTAGTTAACTGCTTCATAACTCGTCCTAACTTTTAGGAACTCATCCTAAATTATAGGAACTCATCCTAATTTGTAGGGACTCATCCCTAAATCTTAGGAATTCCTCATAACCTATAGGAGTTAGCTCATAACTTATAGGAATTGGTTCCTAACTTATAGGAACTCGAGCATGCTTAAATAAGAACTCGTTGAAGCCTTCTTGATTAAGGCACAAGTCAAAGAAACCTTTCTCACTATCATTTTCAACATACCTGTTATTCATTTATTACTTCCATTCATTTTTTAGCCATGTGTGTGATTGTTGCATGTTCAAAAATATTAATTTCTATGACTAAATAAATTGAAATTTGGTTTATTTAATTAAAAGAAACATAGGACAACAGTCATCTAGGGTTTAAGATTTTACATTGGAAGCTTAGAATGTATGGAGGAAGCTGATTTTTGGTTGCATGTGATTCTAGAACCTACAAATCTAGCACAATTAGCTATTCACCGGAAGAAGGAATCCAAGGCAAAAAGAACCTTTTTGATTTAGTGAAGGATCATTTCATCTCTCGCATTGCAAATAAAAAGACATGTGACAACATGTTTGGAGTTTTGGTTGAGTTGTTTCAAAGCTTTTGTGTTTCTTGATAGATGCTTTTTCAAAGCCAAGGTTCAACAATTTGTATGGGCAAAACAAATGCTACAATTGATCGAGACTTATGTAGAAACACAACAATATATATATACACACATAAACATAGAGATGCAGCAGAAATAAAACTTCACTTCGTTAATATTAAAGAACTGAAATATACTTACATACAAAAATGGAAATGAACTAGCTCGGACGATGATAGCTTATCTCTGAGAAGAGATGTGGTAGCTACATGCCTCAGAACTATGTTAGAATGAGGCTCAAGGGCCTTTTTATTATTGGATAGCAAGAGAAAACCATAAACAACCAAAACCCTAACCCCAGGAGATGGAACGACAAGAGTTTGTGGGCCCTGTTGGGGTTAGTTGGGCAACCAACTTCCTGGGGTCATAACTTGGTCATATTATCTCCGTTTGGTGCATATGAAAGCTCGTTGGAAAGATCTCTCCAAGCATTACAGGATTTGTTGCAGGTGCATGCCTAGGGCTACGGGCTTACTGTGGACCTAAAAAAAACGCCATTTAGGGGGTCAAAATTGCTTCGGAAGTTCAAGACCCAGAAAACTACTAAAAATAGTAAATACCGCTGTAAATAAGGAAATTGATGAAACCAATTGGAGTTTTAGGTAGAATAGGTCAGTGACCACCAATATCCACCTGGATCAGTCCTCCCTCTTTAGGAAGCAAGTGTCCCCATTGCATGCAAAGCCTCCATAAGGTGAGGAAATTTCTGTTGAACTTGGTCCTTGGTGAACCACTTGCCCAAGTGAAGGAGTTGGCCCGCTTTGACAACTCGATATAGTTGGATCCTTTGTTGGTGAGTGTTCTTGATCTGTGTGTCCATGATCCGATCAGTTGTGGCTTGTTCCATGCAATCTGGGTTTGACTCCGTTGGTGTGAGTTGTTCTGCAATGTTGGATGTGTCCAACAATGGTGGAAAGTATGGCCAAAGGTGGTCCACATTGAATACTGGGTGCAAGCCAAGGAATGGTGGAATGCCGAGTTCAAAGACATTGCTCGCTACAACCTTGGTGATGGTGTATGGCCCATATCAGATCGGCTAAGCTTGTGGTGAGGCCTAGTGAGGTGTTCCTTCTGCAAATGTAGCCAAACTTTGTTGCCCAATTGGAACTTGTGCGGCAGCAGATGCTGATTATGTCAGTGCTTGTACTTAGCATTGGCTCTGTTCAATATGTCTGTGTCATGGACCTATTGGCGGATGTGTTGAATGCACTCAATGAAGCTGTTAGCCCTATCAACTTCGGACTGGACATGAGTTGAATCTACCTGAGTAGCTGCAAATGGTATGGCCATATCAATGGGACATATTGGTTGGAATCCCAATCCCACTTGAAAGGGGTTGTGGCTCGCTGAGCTATGGAGAGATTTGTTGTATCTGTGTTGGACATAAGGGAGGCTTTGATCCCATGTGTGTGGATGCTTTGAGTTGTATATGCGCAAAATGTGTACGATCATCCTATTGATTACCTTTGTTTGGCCGGGAGTTTGGGGGTGGAAAGCCATGGATTTAGTGAGCTTGGTATCCAAAATCAACTTGAGACTTGACCAAAATGTGCTTAGGAACTTGCTGTCTCGATCTTAGATAATAGACTATGGAATCCCAAAGTGTACCCACATTCGTTCAAACAAGAGCTTAGCAATGGCTTCTGATGTGATACTCTTCCTGCAGGCCGCCATAATGGCCATCTTAGAGAATCTGTCGACGACCATGAAAAATGCAGGCCTGACATGTAATCCATGGAGATGGATTCCCAAGGTCGACTAGGAGTAGGGAGAGGAGTATATAGGCCTTGCTTCTTGATTGTCAGTTTGGCAATATCGTAGGCAGTGCAGGATCTGATGTACTTCCCAACATCTTATCGAAGGTTTGGCCAATAAAATTACTTCCACAACACTGCCACTATTTTCTCTACCCTGAAATGTCCAATGATTTGACTATAGTGCGCCTCCCAAATCATCTTGGCATGTTCTCTTGAAGGAACATAGAGGTGGTGAAATTTTGGAACTTGCTTGCCTTCCAGGAGCATCTGGTATGTGTTGTCGAATTTTGGATCACTCTTGTAAAGATGCGGCCACTCCGCAGTCTCGTGTTCACAAAGAGTCGAGCACAGTGGTTAGCACCATGACTGATGGTTAGCTGAGGTAGTTTGCAACATTGTTGGTGCTGCCCTTCTTGTACTTAATGTTCAAATGGAACTATTGCAGGTATCTGGACCATTTTTTATGACGATCGTTCTACAGCTTCCCTTGTGTCTGTATGAAATGCAGGGGTCGGTGGTATGTGTGGATGACCATGTCCTTCCCCACAATATGATGCTTCCATTGTTGGCAGACCTGCACAATGGAATACATCTCTTTGTCATAGGTGTGATACTTTCAGACTATGTCTGAAAGCGTCTCATTGTGATATGCTAAGAACTACACCAATAGCATAGTCATAGGCATTTGTCTCGATCTCAAATGGTTCCTGTAGGTCTGGAAATGTGAGTATTGGTGCAAAGTAGAGGCAATACTTCAACTCGGAAAATGCTTTCTATTGGGATTCAAACCAAAAGAACTTTGCTTTCGCTCCTCTTTTGGTGACTTGACTCAAAGGGCAAGTGATATGAGAGAACCCCAACACAAACCTGTGGTAGAAGTTGGCAAGACCCAGAAAGCTGTGGAGCTCTGTTAGAGTGCTTGGGGCTGGCCAATCCTGAATGAATTGTATTTTGGTTGGGTCCACATGCACACCCCGCTCATCAATGATGTACCCCAGTTATTGAACCCGGGTCATACCAAAAGTGCATTTCTCCAAATTGGCACACAACTTGTGTTGCTGCAGGGTTTGGAGGATCTGTCGAATATGGTGGAGATGCTCTTACCAACTCTAGCTGAAGATCAGAATGTCATCCAAATACACCACCACAAATGAGTTGGTGAAGGGTCGCAAGATGTCATCCATCAACCTCGTGAAGGTTGCGGGGGCATTCGTCAACCCGAAAGGCATGACCAACCATCCGGAAATGCCCTTCTTGGTTTTGAAGGCAGTCTTCCACACATCAGAGGGTTTGATCGATACCTGGTGATTAACTGACTTCAAGTCAATCTTGTTGAAATATTTGTCTCCCTTGAGCTGGTCCAAAAGGTCATCAATCCGTGAGATTGGATACCTATTTCGGATAGTGATTTTGTTTAGTGTCGAATAGTCAATAGAGTCTCTAGGTCTTGTCTTTATTTTGTACTAACACAATCGAGCTCCCACGGGATGATGAACTTGGTCTAATGTGCCTTTTTTGCAACAGTTCCTGAATTTGCCTCTTGATTTCATCGTTCTCTAGAACCGAGCATCGATTTATGGGTCCATTGGATAGCGGGGTGCCTGGGGTTATATCAATGGACTGCTTGACCTGACAGTGTAGAGGTACTCCTGTGGGTGAGGTGAAGATGTTTGTGTACTCCTCCACAACGTTGTCCACCTGCTGCTGCCATGCGGAGAACCCTGTCTGGAGGCTATGGCCACAATCTTCTTCTTGCTCTGAGGGCGAATCATAAGGAAAACAAATTTCCTGGTCTGGGAAATGATCTTACTTCATTGCTTCGCAGTGATCAAAGAAATTACAGTAGGCAGAGCTACCTCCAGTATCCTGTACAACTTATTGGCCAAAGTAATAATAACAGTGCGAGGCCTAGACTCATATACAACATGCCGCTTCCACAAGTATGGTTGGCCTAATAATATATCACAAACTTCTAGAGGAGCAACATCACACAGTACCTCATCCGTAAAGGGCATGACGTTGTAGGGAAGGCGACACCGTTGGCTGACTCAAAGATCTCGCCCTTGGTAAAGCTACCTGATGGTGTACAACTGCTGGTGTGGTGTGGTCGGTAGGCCCAATCGCTTCATGACCCTTTGCTGAAATGAGGTTCTTTTGTCTCCCGTTGTTGACAATGAATTGCAATGGAGAACCCTTCACCCACATCTGTGAGTAGAAGAGCTGCTCCCCCTCCTCTGGATCTTCGGGCTCATCCTTCTGGATCTTGGTGGTGGCAACGGTGGCACTAGGCTTCGCATTGATAACTTGCTTCCCTTTGTCATTCCCCTTGTCGATTTCTGACTCAGAGTTGGAACATGCATTTGATTCGGAACCCTTCAGCTTGACCACTAGTGATTGTTGGCTCGACATTGTGTCCTTCTTTGCCTTCGTGGTGTTGTTCTTTGCTTGCGGCTTCAGTGGGTTGTATTGGGTCGCCCTGCCTTGGCTTTGTCCTTTGTTTTGTGGTTTAGGGTCGCCTTTCCATTGCTTCAGATTTGCAAAACTAAAGTCTTGCTTCTACGGTTTAAATTTCTACTCGATCTTGACAACGTATCGATAGGGAGCGCCAAGCGAGGAGATGTCCAGAACTCCATCTCATCCTGGATGTACTTGTGTAGACAACTGCTGTACTTAAGTACCAAATGCCACTCAGAATCCTTGATACCCAGCTTCGTGCGAAGGGTGTGGAAAACATTTGTGAACTCCAACACATCTTGGTCCCTTCCCTATCGTAGTGTGGTCCACTTTATGTATTTATCTTCATAGCTCCCGACAAGGTAATATTGTTCCCTGATGGCGGCTCAGAAAGAATTCCAAGTGGGTGTGTGATCCGGATATAAACAAGAACACAACAAATTACAAAGATATCCATAGATACAGAGATGCAGCGGAAATAATACTTCACTTCATTAATGTAAAATACTGAAATATGCCTACAAACAGAAATGGAAATAAACCAGCTAGGGCGATGGTAGCGTATCTCTGAGAAGAGATGTGGCAGCTACATGCTTCTGAACTGTGTTACAATGAGGCTCGAAGGGCTATTTATTGTTGAGAAATAACAGAAAACCCTTCACATCCCAAAACCTAATCCTAGAGGATGAAACGCCAAATTGTGGGCCTCGTCTTGGGTAAGTTGGTGCATCAACTTCCTGGGGTCGTAACTTTGGCACCCAATCTTTGTTTGACGCGTACAATAGCTCGTTAGAAAGATCTATACGAGCACTACAACTTTGGGAAGATAAACATCGGTCCATGGACACATGTTGCTCCCAGATTTCCCAAAAAACGTCGTTTAGGGCCTCAAAACGGCTCCGGAAGTTCAGGACCCGAAAAATTGCTAAAAATAGTAAATTGTGCTACAATTACGGAAACTGAAAAACTAAAAGAGACAGTTGTGGGGGTCAAAGTGGGATAGGTGGGTGGCCACCAACATCCACCTAGATCATTCCTCCCCCCTTAGGAAGCAATGGTCCCCATTGCGTTGAGTTCCTCCATCTGTTGAACTTGGTCCCTGGTGAGTTGTTCTACAATCTCTAATGTGTCCAGTAAAGGTGGGAAGCAAGGTCGACAACGGTCCACATTGAACACTTGGTGCAAGTGAAGGAATGGGGGAATGTTGTACTCCAAAGCATTATTTCCCACAACCTTAGTAATGGTATAAGGACCATGTCGGCGTGGTCGGAGCTTCTAATGGGCTCTTGTAAGGCCTTCTTTCTGCAGATGAAACTAGATTTTGTTTCCCACCTTAAGTTTGTGTGGTACCCCTATGGGTGAGGAGAAGTTGTTCCTGTGTTCTTTCATGACCGTATCCCTCTACTGCTATTGCTGCGTGGAGGAACCCTTCGCGTGGGTTATGGATGTGGTGATGATCTTCCCCTTACTTTGGGAGCAAACCAGACAGGAAATGATTCCCTGGTTTGGGAGATGATCTTGCTGCATTTCTTAGTAGTGATCAAAGAGGTGGTGGTAGGTGGGGCTACCTTTGGTATCCTGTATAATGAATTACACAAAGAAATAATGACAGCGTGAGGCCTTGACTCATACACAACATGTCGCCTCCACAAGTATGGTTGGCCTAATAATACATCACAAACATCAAGAGGTGCAACATCACATAATACTTCATTTGTAAAGGGCTTGACGTTGTAGGGAAGGCGGCACTGCTAGCGAACTCGAAGATCTCGTCCTTGGTGAAGCCACTCGATACTGTATGGTTGCGGTGTGGTGTAGTCGGTAGGCCCAACCGCTTCATGATCTCTGCTGAAATGAGGTTCTTCTGGCTCCCACTATCAACAATGAATTGCAACGGTGAACCCTTCACCCACTTTTGTGAGTGGAAAAGACGCTTCCCCCTCCTCTGGGTCTTCGAGCTCATTCTTTTGGATCTTGGCGGTGCAACAATGACACTGGGATCCGCATCAATGATCTGCTTCCCTTTGCCATTCCCCTTGTCGGGTTTTGACTCAGGGTCGAAACATGCATCTGATTCTGAAGCCTTCAACTCGGCCACCAGCCATTGCTTGGTCCAACACTCACTTGTGTTGTGAGTGGGGCTCTTATGGAACTCACACCACTTTCCTATGTCCTTTTACTTTGTGGTGTTGTTCTTGTATTGTGGCTTTGACGGGTTGTCTTGGGTCACCCCACCCTGGCTTTGTCCTTTGGTATTCAGATTCGCAGATCCAAAGTCTCGCTTCTTCTGTTTAAACTTCTACTCGATTTTGACAGCGTATCGGTACGCTGTGCTGAGCAAGGAGATGTTCAGGAACTCCATCTCTTCCTAGATGTATCTGTGTAGGCATCCGTGGCATTTGAGTACCAAATGTAGCTTAGAGTCCTTGATACCCAACTGTGTGCGAAGGGTATGAAAAATGTTTGTGAACTCCAGCACATCTTGGTCCCTTCCCTGCCGCAGTGTGGTCCACTTTATGTATTTGTCCTCATAGATTTTGACAGGGTAGTACTGCTCCTTGATGGCATCCAGGAATGAATTCCAAGTGGGTGCGGCTGAGAACAATGAGCCCGTACTTTCATCCTTCTACTCGCAGTAGGTTTCCCACCAGTCCTTGACGTGGGGGGCTGCTTTGAGAAGAGCGAAAACAATCTTTAATCGACTCGAAAATTCATGAACAGAAAAATACCCTTCTAGCAAATTTAACCATTTATATACGACATCTGTGTCCATTTGACCCTCGAAGATGGGGATTTCAAAATTAACTTATACCTTAAAGGGTGTGGCGTTTACAGAGCAGCTATTGGAAGCTGATGTGTCGCCTTTGGATAGTCGCTGAAGGATCTAGGCAAAGCTGTCCATCATCGTGTTCCTTGTCATTCGAGGGCTTCTTCGAGCAAGATTTGATAGGATCTCTTGCCCCCTAGTCTTTCTATCATCTTCCATGGGAGGCTGTCGGGATTTGTGAGGCTGGTCCTGCAAAGGTTCGACTAGTTCAAGCCCTAACTCCTTATATCTCGACCTCGTTGGGGATATGCAAAGAAACACAAAGAAAAAGTAGGCCGCTCTGATACCACTGATCCAAATTTAAACAGGAACACAACAAATTACAGAGATAACCATCAATATAGAGATGCAATGGAAATAATACTTCACTTCATTAATGCAAAATACTGAAATATGCTTACAAACAGAAATGGAAATAAACCAGCTAGGGCGATGGTAGCTTATCTCTGAGAAGAGATGTGGCGGCTACATGCCTTTGAACTATGTTACAATGAGGCTCGAAGGCCTATTTATGGTTGAGAAAAAATGGAAAACCCTTCACATCCCAAAACCTAACCCTAGAAGATGAAACGCCAAATTGTGGGCCCTGTCTTGGGTAAGTTGGTACATCAACTTCTTGGGGTTGTAACTTTGACACCCGATCTTCGTTTGACGCATAGAATAGCTCATTAGAAAGATCTATTCGAGCACTACAACTTTGGGAAGAGCAGCATGGGTCCATGGACCCATGATGCTTCTAGATTTTCCAAAAAACGTTGTTTAGGGCCTCAAAATGGCTCCAGAAGTTCAGGACTTGAAAAACTGCTAAAAATAGTAAATTGTGCTACAATTACAGAAACTGAAAAACTGAAAGAGATAGTTGTGGGGGTCCAAGTGGGATAGGTGGGTGGCCACCAACATCCACCTGGATCAGTGTGGCTGAAAATAGTGAGGATTCCCTCTCATCCTTTTGTTCACAGTAGGTTTCCCACTAGTCCTTGACATGTGGGGCGTCTTTGAGGAGTTCAAAAGTAATATTTTCTCGATTGGAAAAAATTTTAACTGAAAATATCCTTCCAACCGATTTAACCATCTATCTACGGTGTCTGCATCTATCTGGCCTTCAAATATGGGAATGTCAAAGTTAATTTGTACCTTAAAAGGAGTGGTGCCTCCATAGTGGTTGCTGGATGAAGATGTGTTGCCTGTGGGTAGCCGCCGAAGGATCTGGGCAAAGTTATCCATCATCGCGTTTCTTTGTCGCTTGAGGGCTTCTTCGAGCAATATTTTGAAAGGATCTTCTGCCCCTGCATTTTTCTTTTTTCTTCTGGCATGGGAGGTCCTTGGGGTTTGCGAGGCTAGTCTTGCTAATGTTCAACCAGTTCGAGCCCTAACTCCTTATACCCTAACCTCATTGGGGACATGCAAAGAAAAACAGAGAAAGCTCAAACCACTTCGATACCACTGATCTGGACTTATGCAGGAATGCAACAAAATACAGAGATACACATAAATAAAGAGATGTAGAAGAAATAAAACTTCATTTCATTAATATCAAAGAACTGAAATATGCTTACATAAAGAAATGGAAATAAACTAGCTCGGGCAATGGTAGCTTAATTCTGAGAAGAGATGTGGCGGCTACATACCTCAGAACTGTGTTGCATTGAGGCTCAAGGACCTTTTTATTATTGAACAACAAAGGAAAACCCTAAACAGCCAAAACCCTAACCCCAGTAGATGGAACGACAAGAGTTTGTGGGTCTCGTTGGGGTTAGTTCGGCATCCAACTTCTTGGGGTCGTAACTTGGTCATATTATCTCTGTTTGGTGCGTACGATACCTCGTTGGAAATATCTCTCCAATTACTATAAGATTTGCCGCAAGCCCTTGTCTACTACTATGGAACTATTGCGGACCTAAAAACAATGTCATTTAGGGGGGCAAAATTGCTCTGGAAGTTTAGGACCCGAAAAACTGCTAAAAATAGTAAATGCTGCTATAAACAAGGAAACTGATGAAACTGACTAGAGGTCTAGGTGGAATAGGTGGGTGGCCACCAAAATCCACCTGGATCAACATTGAGCTACTTAACTAGGATCATTGAGTTGAAAGATTAGCTAGTTGTCGTTGGAACATAGATTGATTAGGAGTTAGTGTCCATTGCTTTCAATAAAACTTGTTCCTTCCTAGTTGCCTTTTGTTTAAGGTGTTTGTACTCTTGAGAACTTGCTAAAGTTCAAAAAGCTTTGGATTGATATTGTGCATGGAAAAGTTAGATTGTAGTCTTGTTTATGGCAACAATGGGAAGTAAATGCAATTAATCTCATTAGGAAGACGAAGACGGGTAGCGAGAAAGGTTATAAGTAGTAGGAAGGTACAGATACAAGAAAGGTGGACTTGAGTAAGGTGATGTGTTTTCGATGTCATGGGGTAGACATACCAACACGTCTATTGAATAAGGGAAAGACAATGAAATAAGTTGCAACTGGGATTATATTGGGTGTAGATAAGATAAATGTATTAATGTCAAAAGGATGACCACAAAAGTAGATTAATGGGACTGTTTTAGGTACAATGTTGTAAGTGAGAGTGCTAAAGTGACCCCTATACAAGAAAAAACTAGGAAATGAAAGAGCATTCTAATCTCAAACCCTAGAAGACCATATCCAAAGAATGCAGCGCCAGTCTAGGAGAAATATGTATAAGATGAGTGGCTTAATTAGCCTATGGTACCAAATGTAAGTGGCAATATTGGACCACTCGAGCTCTCACAACCTTCGAGGCTGAATGGCGAAAACATAGCATATATGTTTTGCTAGAAGAATAGTAGGGTGAGGAGCTCAAGAGCAAACTATTTGGTTGCTTAGAAGGAAAGGCCCATTGTTGAGGTTTGGAAGATTCAATGGGCCACTGTATTGTTTGTTGGAATGAGGATTTTGGTTTGGTGTTATTGCTAGGATCTCATTGAGATGGTAATAGAGCCCTATGTACTCAATGATCTGGAATCATCTATCTCCATCTGCCACTAGGTGCCTAGATTTGGGAGCACCGTTAAAAAGGAAGTAATTTGTCAAGTAGGTGTTGATCTCTAGAGTGGATGTGACTGAAGGATGGAAGCGGAGAGACGAAGAGTGTCTTGCATATATAAGGCCAAACATTTTGGATCGAGGTACCTAAAGAATTGGCCAAGTGTTTGTATATTGCGGAGAAGAGAGTGGAACTGTCCTCATATCTCATAATAAACTAGTTAATGGAAGATGAAGTGCTCCTCCGTCTCTACTTCATGGAGATAGCACAACTGGTAGATCCTGTTCGAGCAACCAATTTGGTGCTTAGTCTCGATTTGTAATATATGAGACCATTCTAAAGTCGCCCAGGGGTATCCAAACAACGTGCCTCTAATGGGGAGATGTACAAGGGGTTGAATAATAAGTCCATCTCTCATAGCCATGAAGTGCTTTGCATAGAACTCCATATTTGGATGTAACCCACCTTGAGGGTTGATCCAAGTGACCCTCACGTTGCTTGTGGATGTCCCCTCTAGTGATCATGTCCAACTCTTATTTGCTAGGTAGAAGGTGACTAGGTGTGTTCAAGGCATATCTAAAAAAGAGGAGACATTCAATCATATTGCCAAAAGATGCTAAGAGATCGAAGACACTAGCATACTAGCATAGAGAATGGGCCATATAAGGATAAGATAATATTATTTGATTAATGTCATCGAGTGACCATAAGAGTAGGTCAATGGGACTAGAAGATACATCCGGTGTAAATACAAAACATGTTGGAGTGCAAATGCAACTCCATTGTAACTCCAAAGCTAAAAAGACTAGAAATATGACTAAAGATAAGACTAGAATGAAATAAAGTTACAATAAGAGAATTAAAAAATCACATGAAATGACCAAAAAATGAGAAATATAGACTATGTTTGCTACTGGATTGTGTAACTCTAAAGAAGTAAAGGGGAGCTAAAAATGAGCTCAATGAGGGCAGCATCTCTCGGATCTGATGATTGATGGTGAGGGGGTGAACCTCTCCTTGTTCGGGTCCTCTGGAACCATAGGGAAATCCAATTGTATGGCCTTGGGTGGGAGTAGAGGAGTGAAAGTTACCCCTAACATCTAGGTTGAAAGGAAGAAGCTACTGATGATTCTTTGTCTGTTATGCTGTGGCTGGGAGGAGGTTTGGTGGGTGGGAGGTGCCCTGTGTTGTCTATGTCTCAAACCATTCCCTTTGACTCTCGGAGGATAGGTTGACTAAGGCATGGTACTGCATCTACGAGTTGGTTTCTGTTAATTTTAGACAACAATGGTATGTTCTATGCTTTAGAGAAATTTTACTTAAATTTCGTTATTAGCCCAATACCAATATCCAGATCAGCAATCACATCAACATGATAGTAAAATGCAGATTGAACATAAACATAAACAATAGAAGACAAGCCAAGACAAGAGGACACAAGATGTGGCACCAGCCAGGGACAAACTCCAATGTGGGGAAATCCTTGATCAATTCTTCATATATTCTTCAATATTTCAGTAGAGAGAGAGATAATACAATTTACAAATTTGATCATTTATGACAGCAACAAAAGAGCCCTAACCAGAAAATTCAACGCTGGTCAACTGGGCAAATTTAACCCTCAATTTAGCTTGGTCAAACCCAGTCAACTTCAGCCTCCAACAACAAGCCTAATCAACCCAAAACAGTCCAAAAAAGTCCAGTCAAAATTGGTCAATGAAAGTCAACTCTACAGCTAGCCTTAGTATAGTCAATGCTAGTCGAAATAGAGTTCAGATTGCCTCGGTTTTTGTGCCGAGATCTGTGGCCTGCTAGGACAGAGATTCCTCACCCAAACTAAAGTCAAAACAGGTCAACACATCAAGTCAACGCAATCAAACAACCTCCCAATAGTTTGGTCAGTGTTGTTCAATGCAGCAAACATAATTCTATCCTTCTTTCCTTCGCACGTGAGAGAGAAGACTGCCCAAAAATGCGTACCCAATTAGATGAGGGGAGAGAGAGATGTGATTGAATGAGTGATGTTCAAATGAGGATGAGGCATCATGAATTTATAGGCAAGCGTTGAGGATGAATAGACATGACTGTTGGGCTTCTGAGCCTACATGAGATTGCTGGCCAACCTTGACAATTTGTCCATAATATAAATAAATTCATATATTCATTTATACATGTTAGAATCGGATGATATTTAGATCAGTCCTATACCTCTCGGAGAGAGGAATCCAAGAAAAATATCAGTTGTCATAAATAAGATGACCCATGTGAAGTTTGGCCCTAGTTGCCCATTTTAACACTCCCTCTCAACTAGGGAGAACTCCACCTGCTAGTCCATTTGCCAGTCTATACTATATCTACCATCAATGCACTGCTCTGCTCTGCTTTGCTGCACTATGAAGAAGAAGAAGAAGTGATCGAGAATGTATCATACCATTCTCTACTGACCCGAAGTCAGTGCCAAATAAAAGAGAGTGTCTCATACCACTGTTACTGACCTAAAGTCAGTTCCAATCAAAAGAGAGTGTATCATACCACTCTTACTGACTTGAAGGCAATTCCAATCAAAAGTGTGTCTCATACCACTCTTATTGACCCAAAGTCAGTTCCAATCAATCCCAGATCAATATCGGTCATCTTAGCATAGGGAGTATGGTAGTACACGATGCATCCATTGGTAGTACTATGGTCCCTATCCTCATTTCCCTACTCATTGGCCAGATGAGAGGTACTTCCCATGAGTCCTAGACTGCATGGTTAGGATGTCTCTGTAGGAGAAGAATGAACCACTTTTCTTGCCTACGTGTTGCCAAGGGGTATCACAGGGGAAGGCTAAGCCACTCACTCTATGGTTTCTCATCGCGTGTCTCCAAGGGGTATCACAGGGGAAGGTTGAACCACTCAGCCTATGGTTGCTCATCACTCCAAGAAGTACCCCAAGCCCCCCATAGCTTCCAGAGCTCAATGTTTATATCATATAGGACCCTCATAAGAGGGTCTCTCCACGACTCCAAGTCGTTCTCGAAAGGCCAAGAACTTGACCTTCCCCATGGGCTTTGTCAGAATATCGGCGACCCGCTCATCAGTCCTAATGTGATGGAGCCTTATTGCTCCTCGTTGTACCATATCTCGGATAAAGTGGCACCTGATATCTATATGCTTAGAGCGATCATGAAACATAGGATTCTCTGATAATCAGATCCCACTCTGGTTGTCGTAGAGGGTCACGATGGTATCCAACACATGTCCAAACAGCTCACTGAAGAGCTTCCTCAACCAGACAGCTTCACAGGAGCCCATACTAGCAGATATGTATTCGACTTCAGTGGTGCTCAAGGCAACCAATTTCTGCTTCTTGCTCATCCAGGATATCAAAGTAGAACCCAAAGAAAAATAGCATCCAGAAGTGTTATTGCGATCCACCAAACTGCCAGCCCAATCAACATCAGAATAACCATGCAGCCCCACATCTGCGACAATATCTCTCAGTCCATGAGTGGTTGTGCCCCAAAGATATCTCAGAAGATTCTTGGCACCAATCCAATGTATTTGATGAGGCTCAACCATATATTGGCTCAATGTGTTATCTACAAAACATAAGTCCAGACAGGAGTTCACCAAGAACATTAGTGCTCCAATACTCAGAAGCATTTCCTTATTCAGGTTTGATACCACTACCACATAACTTCTTAAAGTTAAGTTCCATCGGGGTAGTCACAGGCTTGCAGTCTACCGTCCCAAATCTTTCCAATATCTTCACAACATATTTTCCTTGTGATAGGAAAATTCCACCTAGCTTTTGCCAAACCTCCAACCCTATGAAGTAGTGCATCGATCCTAGGTCCTTCATCTCAAATTTAGAAGCCAACTACGTCTTACATTTGTGAATGAGAGGGTCTGCACTAGTCAGAAAGAGGTCGTCCACATAAAGTACCAGAATGAAAGGTTTATCATTTTCAACCTAAAGTAAAGGTTCGGATCAACTTCACTTCTAGTGAATCTCAACTTCATCAGATAGCTATCAATCCTCTCATACCAAGCTCGGGGTGCTTGCTTCAAACCATAAAGAGCTTTCTTCAACTTGCATACATGAGATTCTCAGTCATGAACCTCAAACCCCTCGGGTTCTTCCACATAGACTTCCTCTTTGATCAAACCATGCAAGAAAGTAGTCTTGACATCCATCTAATGTAGGTTCCATCCTGGCGAGGCAACAAGGGCTATGATCGAGCGGATGGTGGTGTATCGGGCAATAGGTACAAATATATCATCATAATCTACACCTTCCTTTTGAGAGAAGCCTTGAGCAACAAAGTGAGCCTTGAACTTTTATGCACTTTCATCAGTTCCATGCTTGATTTTGTAGAGCGACTTAGAGGTGACAACCGATTTGTCCTGGGGTCTAGGGACCACATCCCAGACATCATTCTTCATAATTGACTCGTATTCTTCATTCATAGAAACTTTCCATACTTGTTGCTTCACGACTTCTTCAAATGATGAAGGCTCATTTTGAATGATAGTGCTCATGATGGTCAAGTATCCTTGATACCTGTTCAACTTCTTGCTTTCATAGAAAGTCCCCCTTGGTGCAATATGTCTCTCAGCATCTTCGAGAGTCTCCCTAAGCCATGAGGGTCTCCTCTTGGAGGAGGAGGGCTTTTGAGAAGGAGGATCAATAGGATCCATAGGTTCATCAATATCAGACATTGTTTCATCTTCTTTTGCACCATGTTTTCTGGTGTCAGCTTCTTTGCCCTTCCTTGGGATAGAAATGTTGTTGACCTTTCTGAGGGCTATATCTTCATCGAAGGTGACATCATGACTTATCTCAACTTTCCTTTGACCAGCCACATAAATTCTATATCCCTTAGAATTTTCACTATAGCCCACAAAGACTCCTTTCTTCCCAAATGCACCCAATTTGCTTCTTTTATCTTTCGGCACATGAAAATATACGGGGCTTCTGAAAATTCTAAAATTAGAGACATCGGGTTTCTTACCAGTGAACATTTCTTCAGGAACCTTGGAGTTCGATGCTTGATGAGGGCATCGGTTTTGAACATACACGATAGTATTTTCAGCTTCAACCCATAGGAATTTCGGAAGCCCTTGATCATGAAGCATGGCACGAGCAACTTCTACAATAGTGCAATTATTCCTTTTAGCCACGCCATTTTGCTTGGGAGTGTATGGCGTTGTAGTCTCTCTCTTAATGCTAGCTTCTATGCAATAATCTTGGAATTCATTGGATTCAAACTCGGTCTCATTATCAGTTCTTAATATCTTGATTTTCGATCAAGGCTTTGAAGTGTTGGAACCAGGTGAACACTTCATCCTTCTTTTTCAAAAAGTAGATCCAAGTCTTGCGAGAATAATCATCTGTAAAGGTGAGATAATATAAGTATCCTCCCAAAGCGTTTACGGGCATCATACCAGATATGTCAAAGTGGATCAATTGCAATATATCTGTGGTCTTGCTATTACTTGAAGGGAATGGTCCCCTTGTAAGCTTTCCTTCGGCACGTCTCAAACATACACCTTCATGCTCTACTTTGAATTTGGGCATACTTGTCACCATCTGTCTCACATCGGGTAGGGCCTTATAATGAAAATGGGCAAACCTCCGGTGCCATAGTTCAGATTGTAGAGATGTGTCACGAGACATGGCTCCCAATGGACTTCCTCCAACTTGATACAAAGTTTCAACCTTGAACCCAAGAGTAAAAGCATCTTTAAAATTTCTTTTCCAAACATGTACCTTTCCATCGATGAATTCCACCTTGAATCCTTTGTCTTCCATTGCAGAAATGGACAACAGGTTCTTCTCGAGATCAATTACATATAGCACTTCTTGTAAATGAATAGTGTTACCTTGATTCAATTGAAGGGTAACATTCCCTACTCCCTTCACGGGATAGGTGGCATCGTCTCCAAGGATGATATCCAAGTTTGTCTCCTTTTCTATCAGATTAGAGAGAGCTTCCTTGTACCCGGTGAAGTGCCTTGAGGCACCACTATCAATTAGCCAATTCCCCAAAGTTTCCATTGGAGGGGTAGTGGAGAGGGCTGGTATAAGATAATACTCCTTTTGCTTATTGTTAACAACATTTGATTCTTTTCCTGGAGTTCCTTGCTTTCTTGGAGGGTCGACCATTTCCTTGATATCCCACATTCCTTTTTCCCTTGCCATTGAACCTGCCATTCCTTTGATCGTTGTTGTTGAAGTTTCCCCTGGAATGATTGTGATCATCATCATGCGATGTGTCCCTTCTATTTGGACACTCCCTTGCATACTGGCCAAACATATTGCAAACAAAGCACTCGCCCTTCCTTCCTCCCTTAGAAAGCGGAGAATGTAGTGGGGTTGCTTTTATTAGAAGGCATTTCTTGTTCCACCATTCTTGTTTGATCTTGAATGCATATCAAAATCAATTCTTCAAACCCTGGAATTCGATCATTGTTGAGTATGGTGGTTTTAAATACATACCACTCACGTGGGAGTCCTCCAAGGGTGATGAGAGTAAGTTCCCTGTCAGGAATGACTTCTCCAATCGAAAGTAGATCATTCTTGTGTTGGAAATAATACTGAGAGGGGGGGTGAATCAGTATTATCAAATTCTTTTAATAAATCTTCCTTATTTGTTCTTTGAAATATTTTTGCATGTCAGTACCATAAAATAATGAGCATGGACAAAGAAAACAGATAGTCACACCAAAGAACACAAGATGTAAGGTGGAAACCCAATGTGGGTGAAAACCACCTGCTGCAATATGTCTATATCTTCTTTCAAATTAGAAACTCCTTTTACAATGGTTTTGTACTGGTGCAGTCCTTTACCAGTACGCAGGCTGCAACCTGCAGAGAGCTACAACTCTCTCTCGTTTTCCAGTCTCTCCTAGTAGGGAGCTACAACCCCCCTTCTTTTCTTACAAGGACCACTTTTCATAAATTTTCAAACTGGATCCATAAACATCAAATGATCATCAAGTATAAGAAAATCACCCAGTCAACTGTAGTAACCAGATCAACAATAATAGAACCAAACCCAGAACACCTTATCAACAGAAAAATACAGCCAAACAAAATGTCTTAAGACAGATATGCAGTTCTTCTTTCTCTGGTCTGCGTGCGTACGCACTTCACCTTCTGCTCCCCTGCGTATACCCGCAGAGACCCTTCTGCCGCACTGCGTGTCCACGCACTGTTTCTTCAACCGCGCTGCTTACTGTTACTGCAGGTACGCACCCAGAGACACTATTGCGCCGCGTACTATTGCTGCAGGTACGCGCCCAGAGATACTATCGCGCCGCGTACAGTTACTGTGCGTACGCACCTGAACCTTCATCGCTCTGCGTACCCACGCAGTTCTCCTGTTTATGCTCTGTGTACCCACGCAGATCTCCTGTTTCTGCTCTGCGTACCCACGCAGATCTTCTGTCTCTACTCTGCGTACCCACGCTGCTCTCCTGTTAAACACCTGCGTACTTCTGATTAGGTCTGAATAGGCAGTCCACCAGAGTCGCACAGATGCTCAGATGCCCAGATCTGATCATGTGCTCGAGAGATCACCCTTCACAGATTCACTTTCAACTTCAGATGGATCAAGCTTTTAAGACCATAACCCAATATTTCAGATCTTAAGATATTCAATTGCAAAAGATGCTTAGCCAAGTGATCTCCTTTGCTTTATATAGGCAAGCTCCTCCTAAAATCATGGATCAATACCACGAGCCAAAACCATAGTAACACAAATACCGTCGGCTAAATACCAAGGGTTAAACATAAGAGACCCCACGTGTGCTTTTCTCTGCCTTGAAATGAGTGCACTGGGGGTACGCACCTCCTGAACGGCTGACCTGCGTATCTGGCCGCGGTCCCTTCACGGTGTACCTGCGGGTACGCACTTTCTGAACTGATCTCCTACGTACTTCTTGTTTATTGAGAGCCTTGCCACAGGTGTTGCCATCAAGTACAACATCTGTAACATATATCCATACCAGAAACATAATGCCAACATCTTGATCTTAGTGATCCTTAAGAAGTAGGATTGAATATCCTCGTCCTTGCCCTTCATAATATCCTTTAACTTATTTTTGAGAAATAAAATTTTATTAGCATTACAAACTTGAACATGCTAATCAACTCGTCGTAGATTTCCTTGGAGGTCTTCAATTCGGAGATGTAGGCCACCAGATGCTTGTCAATGGAATCTCTGATAATATTCTTTGCTTTGACTTCACCCCTATTGTAATTGGTCTTCGCAGCAGCTGGTGCATTTGGAGGAGGCTCAAGGATTTTACCCTTCACATAATCCATCACTTCTTGTTCTTCCAAGGTCAAATCGAGAAACATCTTCCATCCATGATAGTCAGATTTATCATGGAGCTTGTCTTCAGCCGGGAAGTGGGATGAGGAACCCATTGAGCCTTTTGTCCTTGTCCAACTGTCTTTGGTGATCGCTCTTTCACTCTTGCTTGGGCTTTGTCTTCACCTTAGCTCTGTTACCATGTTAATTTTAGACAATAATGATATGTTTTATGCTTTAGAGCAATTTTACTTCAATTTCTTTATTAGCCCAATATCAATATCTAGATTGGCAATCACATCAACATGATTGTAAAATGCAGATATAACATAAACATAAATAGTAGAAGACAAGCCAAGACAAGAGGACACAAGATGTGGCACCAGCCAGGAACAAACCACAATGTAGGGAAACCCTTGATCAATTTTTCTCATATTCTTCAATAGTTCAGCAGAGAGAGAGATAGTACAATTTACAAATCTGATAATTTATGACAGCAGCAAAAGAGCCCTAATCAGAAAAGTCAACGCTGGTCAACAGGACAGATTTGACCCTCAATTTAGCTTGGTCAAACCCAGTCAACTTCAGCCTCCAACAGCGAGTCTAATCAACCTAAAATAGTCCGAAAAAGTCTAGTAAAAACTGGTCAACGAAAGTCAACCCTGTGGCCAGCCCTAGTACAGCCAACGTTGGTCAAAACAGAGGTCAAATTGCCTAGGTTTTTGTGCCCAGATCTGCAGCCTACTAGGACAGAGATTCCTCACCCAAACTGAAGTCAAAACAGGTCAATGCATCAAGTCAACGCAGTCAAACAGCCTCCCAGCAGTTCTGTCAACGTAGCAAACAGAGTTCTGTCCTTTCCTTCGCATGTGTGAGAGAGAAGACTGCCCAGAAATGTGTACCCAATCAGACGAGGAGAGAGAATGTGAGTGAATGAGTGAAGTCCAAATGAGGATGAGGCATCATGAATTTATAGGGAAGTGTTGAGGATAAATAGACATGATTGTTGGGCTTCTGAGCCTACATGAGATCGCTGGCCGACCTTGACAATTTGTCCATATATAAATAAATTCATATCTTCATTTGTACATGTCAGAATCGGATGATCTTTAGATCAATCCTATACCTCTCGGAGAGAGGAATCCAAGAAAAATATCAGCTGTCATAAATAAGATGACCCATGTGAAGTTTGGACCTAGTTGCCAATTTTAACAGTTTCAAAAATATATGTCTGTCTCGTAAAAGGTGGGGGGGGGGGGGGTTGTGGTGAACCTTGAGGTCTCACCCTTCTCCCAATTGCCAGAGAACTCATGGATGCAATGGATTCTAATGATCAATAAGCCAAGTAAGAGTATCACTCCTGCCCCTTTGCCATATCAGCGAAACTCGGAATGTAGTGTAACAGTGAGATGATGCCAAATATTATCCCAAATTAAAAGGTATGAGCTCTAAACTTTGCAAGGATGATGGGTTGGGGGATTGACTACTTGCACCTGATGATTTGGCAAAGGAGGATGATTTGTGGTCTCTGTTGAAAACCAATTTGATCCTAGTAACCCGGGACCCCACACCTTAGAACTATATAGGACAATGAGTCAAACTAGAGTATTTAGGAGACAACTTGGATGATATGTTGTAGAAGTGGTTCTAGAAACAGTGTCTTTGAGGAAGGGCAATAGAACCATAACCTTCGCGGACTCGAGGTTGGAGTGCACGACATGGGCTGAAATGAGGTCCTATGAAGAGTACACCCTGTTGGAAACACTGAGAGGGGGGGTGAATCAGTATTTCCTTCAATAGTTAATTTTTAACTTTACAGAGCATTAATTAAGATTAGCATGATATCAAACATAAATCAATATTACATCTCATGAACAATAAACAACACCATTCAAGTTTCAACAATGCATGACAATGAAGACTATAGACACAAGATTTTTAGGTGGAAACCCTTCCTTGAGAAAAACCACCAAACGCTTCTTGAATCTTAATATTTGTCTTCAATAAAATCACATCAATATTTTTAGCTCCAACTGAAAGAGGCTCTAACGCCCTAGTTTACAGGCTCCAATTTGAAGGACACCCCAATGCCCTAGTTCACCAGCTGTAACTGGAAGTTCTGAAATTTCTTTAAATGCACCAACTAGAAATTATTCTCCTAACTGATTAGCAATTTATTTGATTACGACAAATACCAAATAATTCACTGATGCATTTTTCACAAATAAAATACGCTTCAGAAGTAAAATCAGGAACTGAAAGATAGATGCACAGATAAAAATTTGACACAATTATTTTGGATTCAAAAGTCTGCGGGAAAACTGTAGGAATTTACAGGGTAAGTTCCTTAGAAAGAATACCAAAAGGACACCGCTCACAACCAGATCTCAAATCAATACACCAGTATTTTTGACGTGGTTAAAACCCTCAGAGTGCAAGGAGGGAAACAGTCCACGGCCTGTCCCAACGTGGGTACAGACAATTTATTAATCAAAGAATGAAAATTTACATAAGCTTCTCTCATGCACGGATTACCCGAACAATGACCCTCCATGCGCTTTAAATAGAACTCATGGACCAATCGGGTGTCAAGCCACGGATCAAGTGTCGATAATACCGAGGTGAGAGTGAACCGTCGGATCACTACATATCGTGACCGTCGGATTGTAAGTTACAAAATGTACAACGGTAAAGAAACACACTTTACCTAACTCTATACCTAACTCTAAACTAGACCAAGTTGAACTTAACTATATCCTATGTGTCGGAATATCCTAACATCCCCCCTTAAGAACAACTTGGGATAGGATTGAAGGATTTACAAATATGACACAATAGGAGAAGGAAGGAGGCACTAGAGCCTATCCCCCCTTAGTGACAACTTCCTGAACTCCAAGCATATATCGAAGTTTAGTGAACTTCGCCTCTGTGAGAGCCTTTGTGAAGATGTCTGCAACCTGATCATCTGTTGGACAATATTGCACTTCAAGAACATGGTCATGAATGAGCTTTCTGATGAAGTGCATGTGTAGTTCAATGTGTTTGCTGCGCTGATGCTGAACTGGATCTTTGCATAGCTGAATGGCACTTTGATTATCACACCAAAGTGTGGTTGGATGCTGCTGCTCAAAGCCAAACTCTGATAGGATCTGACGAAGCCACAAGGCTTCCTTACTAGCTTCCACGGCACCACGATACTCTGCTTCTGCTGACGAAAGAGAAATGGCAGCCTGTTTCTTACAAGCCCATGTAATAGGTCCTGAACCAAGAGTGAAGACATAACCGGCAGTAGACTTCCGATCATCAGGGTCACCAGCCCAATCAGAATCAGTGAAACCAACTAACAGAGGAGCTGCTTTGGCACTGTAATGAATCCCAAACTGTACTGTACCTCGAACATAACGAAGTATTCTTTTGGCTGCTTTCCAATGACTTTCACGGGGGTTTTGCATAAAACGAGCAACAAGGCCAACAGCAAAGGAAAGATCAGGACGAGTATGGGTTAAATACAAGAGTTTTCCTACAAGTTGACGGTATAAGGTAGCATCAACTTCAGGAGAAGTACAAGAGACTGAAAGTTTGACTCCAGACTGAAAGGGAGAAGGGGCTGGCTTACAGTCTTCCATGTGAAAATGACGAAGAATATCACAAGCATACTTGGACTGGGAAAGGGAAATACCCTCCTTGGATTGCAAGACTTGAAGACCGAGAAAATAGTGTAAGTGTCCTAAGTCTGTCATTTCAAATTTCTTTTTAAGGCTGGACTTCACATGGTTTATAAGGTTGGGATCACTACCAGTAAGGATAAGATCATCAACATAAAGAACAAGGATGATAAGAGAGTCACCCACTTTCTTGGTGTAGACAGTATTGTCAGAATGACACCTAGAAAAGCCAGATTCTAAAAGAAAGCTATCCATTTTGGCATACCAAGCCCGAGGAGCTTGCTTGAGACCATAAAGGGATTTCTTAAGTCGACAAACAAGGCTGGAGTCTGTTTGTATGAAGCCAATGGGTTGTTCCATATAGATTTCTTCCTGCAAGTCCCCATGCAAGAAGGCAGATTTAACATCCATCTGATGGACTTCCCATTTTAAAGAGGCAGCAAGGGAAAGAACAAGGCGGATAGAGTTCATTTTGGCAACAGGGGAGAAGGTTTCAGTGTAGTCAATGCCTTCAACCTGTGAAAAGCCCTTAGCAACTAGACGAGCTTTATGTTTATCAACTTTCCCATCTGGTCCATACTTGGTTCTGTAAACCCATTTGCATCTAACAAGTTTGCGTCCCTTTGGTAGAGGAACAAGATCCCATGTATCATTTGTCATCAATGAATGATATTCTTCATTCATAGCTGCTTCCCAATGTGGATGGCCTGAAGCTTCTGCAAAAGTGTCAGGATCATGATTTACTGGAGCTTGAGCCAGTAAAGAAGAGGCTCTTTCAAACTGAGAACGTGTACGTCGCTGATCTGTAGGATCACCGGCAAGATCACCTGCTGCATCCCGAGTAGCACGGACCCATCTTGGAAGTTGAGGATCCTGAGAAGGTGGGGGAGGATTATCATCCTCGCTTTCATCATCAGAAGAAGAAATGTTTTCAAAGATAGAAGAGATAGGAAGAGGTGGCACATCCGCCGGACTAGGCTCGCAGGCCGATTTATTTTCATCAAATTTTACATCTCTTCTAATGATAACATTTTTGGACTTAAATGGAATAAGTCTATAACCTTTTACATCTTCAGAATATCCAACAAAAGTACATTTCTCACTCTTAGGTTCTAAAGCTTTATGCTTTTCATCTGGAATATGGGCCCATGCTTCACTTCCAAACACACGAAAGTGACTTACATCTGGTTTAATGGAACTCCAAGCTTCTTCTGGAGTGATATTCTCTAGAACCTTAGTAGGAGTGCGATTGATTATATAATTTGCACAATTAATTGCTTCGGCCCAAAAACTAAGACTGAGTCCTTTAGATTGCAGCATACAATTAGCCATTTCCTTTAAGGTGCGATTTTTCCTTTCAGCTACACCATTTTGTTGTGGAGTGTATGGAACAGTATGTTGCATTTGAATTCCATTTTCGGTGCAAAAGTTGATGAATGTGTTTTTAACATATTCTCCACCATTATCAGTTCTTAGCTTAAGAATTTGATGTCCAGATTGTTTTTCAACAAATGCTTTGAAGGCCAAAAAAGTGTTAAATACTTCGCTCTTGAGTTTTAAGAAGTATACCCAAGTGCGTCTAGAGAAATCATCAATGAAAGTTAAGAAGTACTTGCAGCCAGAGAATGAAGCAACAGGAAGAGGACCACATAAATCACTGTGCACAAGCTGTAAAGGGGCTGAGGCGTGCCAAGAGGCACGTTTGTCAAAACTGTCCCGATGATGTTTTCCGAGTACACATCCGGAACAAACACCATCTTTGCAAGATACCATAGGAAGACCTGTCACCATATTTTCTTTACATAGATGCTGAAGGGAGCGATAGTTTAAGTGACCAAACCGCTCATGCCAAAGTTTGCTCACTTCATCATTATGAGCAACAAATACTGAGGGAAGATGGGATGACCCAAAGTTGTGAAACTTATACAACCTTTTGGAATCATCAGCAAGACCAGTAGCTAGAATCTGTTTAGGATCTTTTAGATCCTTGATTACAACATCATGAGGTGAAAATTCAACAATTTTACCTTCACCTGAATGAGTTATCTGATAGACAGATAGAAGGTTGCAGGATAAGTTTGGAACACATAATACATCATTGAACTGACCATTGTCTAGATGAACAGTTCCAGTCCCTACAACATTAAGAGATCTATCATCACCAACATATATATTTTTGGTGTTACAATCATTTAAAGAAGAAAACATGGCTTGGTTTTTGGCCATGTGACAAGAGGCTCCAGAATCAATGAGCCACTCATGAGAATGAGAAGAAGAAGAAGATACATTTAATGCATAACCAGACTGAGATGATTGACGATGACATGCAGAAAGTGCCGTTCCGGAAGTTGAAGTTGAAGTAGGCTCCAGATGGATGTTATGTTTCTTCATTGCGGCTTCCAAGGCTTCCATCTTCTTAAAGCATTTAGATTCTAAGTGGCCATCTCGATTACAAAAGTTACAATGTCTGTCAGTCTTCTTCCATTTGTTTTTATTGGTCTTATCATTTTGCTGAAATGATCTTTCATCTTGAGGCTGAGTTGGTTTAGGACCATTCCTTTGAGGATAAGACTTCTTAGGATTCTTTGAATTTGGTTGCTGCTGGGCGGCTAACGCTTTCGAGGAAGAGTTTCCAAGATTAAGAAGACCAAGGTGTAAGAGTTTTTCTTGTTCTCTTATTAAGGAATCACAAAAGGAGTCAAAGGAAGGGGGTTTGTAGTCTTTGCCTTGACAAATGAAAGCTTCCCTTGTAGAATGGAAAGTGGAAACAAATACAGAGTAGGCTGGTCCCAACTTAGTAAGGATGGAATAAATAAGGTTACCATCTTCTTTCTTAACTTTAACACCTTCCAAGAGATATCTAAGGGTCTTGAATTTGGACAAGAAATCTTCAATGCAAGAAAAATTATTAGGATCCAAAGTAAGCAACTCATTCTCAAGTTGATGGGCTCTAATTTCATTTTTAATCCCAAAAACTTTAGCAAGTTTTTCTAATGCTTCATGAGGAGTTTCAATTTCTGCAATGTGGAATCTAAGATCAGGAGAAACAGACATTCCTATCAAACCACGTGCTTGATCTTGTCTATTTTCCCATTTTTCGGCCTTGTCTTCATCTTTGGGTTTCTTCTCTTGGTCTGTGGCTATTCTGAAGAGACCTTTACTTCTAAGTAAATCTCCCATGTAGGCTACCCATTGGAAGTAGTTAGTGCTGTCAAGAATGACTTGGCATGGACTTTCCATTTTTTGAAAAAAAACTGAAGCTGAAGATGCTGAAAGTAAGTGGTCCAATGGATAGATCTCGAAAAAATAGGCGGTTTTAAAAAAAACGGCTCTGAAAAAGGCTTCCGGATGAAGAAGTTATGGCTTTTTGAAAAAAAAATTGTTGACGTTGCCGGCAAAGTGCGCGAATGTGCGGGAATGAAAAAATCCGCCCCCACAAAATGGAGACTTGAACCCAAGACCTCTACTCTCTTAAAAAGTCTTTGAACCAATTGATCTATACAAAATATTTGAGAGAGAGAGAGAGAGAGAGAGAGAGAGAGAGGGGGGGGGGCCTCGATTTGCGTGCTTGCCTTGGGAAGGCTCTTTTCCCCTACAAAACACAAAACACAAAACCCAACACGAATATGCAAAGAAAAACGAACCTTACGGCTCGAAGTTAGCTTTAGCCAAAAAACTAGAATTTTTTAAAAAAAAAAATCTCAAAGTTAGCTTTTAACCGAAAAACTAAATATTTTTCTCAATGTTTCTGATTTTCCAAGATCACACTAAGGTGCAGGGAAAAGAGCATACGCATGAGAAAAATCCTTTCTTTCTGTTTCTGATTTGCCCAGATCGCACAGAGTCGCAGGGCAAAGAGCATACGCAGAAATGAAAGGTATAGATCCGGGAAAAAAAAAAGGCTAAATAAACCGAAACCGAAATAAGCAGAGAGAAAATGACAGTAAACTGCAAAAAAAAACACTGTATACCTCCCGATCTGAAAAATGACGCAGCTAGGGCTACCGGAAACCTTTTTGCGTGAAACGAAAGGGGTTCCTCACTGAAACAGATGCTCCGAACGCAACAGAGCAGTCCTCTCGGCCCGAAAGCAGTCAGAAACAGCAGATCTAGGAAACGACAGCCGCATGCAGTTCTACCGGCTTCAGATTTGGATCACCAACGGACGCGGCCCTCAAATAGCTCCGATACCATGTAGGAATTTACAGGGTAAGTTCCTCAGAAAGAATACCAAAAGGACACCGCTCACAACCAGATCTCAAATCAATACACCAGTATTTTTGACGTGGTTAAAACCCTCAGAGTGCAAGGAGGGAAACAGTCCACGGCCTGTCCCAACGTGGGTACAGACAATTTATTAATCAAAGAATGAAAATTTACATAAGCTTCTCTCATGCACGGATTACCCGAACAATGACCCTCCATGCGCTTTAAATAGAACTCATGGACCAATCGGGTGTCAAGCCACGGATCAAGTGTCGATAATACCGAGGTGAGAGTGAACCGTCGGATCACTACATATCGTGACCGTCGGATTGTAAGTTACAATATGTACAACGGTAAAGAAACACACTTTACCTAACTCTATACCTAACTCTAAACTAGACCAAGTTGAACTTAACTATATCCTATGTGTCGGAATATCCTAACAAAAACCCCAAAGGGAAAACCGGTGAAAATTATACCCAGCAACATACTTATAAATTGTTGGCACTGACATACCTGAATTCTCAAAAGAAACAAAAATCATAAAAACAGAAAATAAAATCTGATTTATCTTCTTGAAATCTATTCTCTATATTTTTTATTTTCTTATTATAACTTTACTTCAAAATCAAGGTGCATGGATGCTTAGATTTGAGAATATTCATGAACATACTTAAGAGAACTAAAATAAAACTTTGGTACTTTTATACACAGATTTTCTAGCAAGAAATAAAACTGAAAACAACAAAATTAAAAATCGGTTTTAGATGTTCCCCGGCTTTGCATTATAGCACAGCGTAGTGTGACTCTAGGGACCCAATGCAGAATTTGAGCCTGTTGAAAATTCAAGTGCAATAGAGACTAGCACTAATTTCTGAACATGATAATTACTTCTGATGTTTTATGTGTCTTCTTATAGCATTAACAATTTCTTCGTCAAACAAATATACTTCAGAAATTCAACCATACAAGAATAAGAAAAGTAGAGATGGCAATGCGTAGAATGGACACAATGTTTACACTGGGAAAACCCACTTGGGGTAAAAACCCAGCCATTTTTTCCTTAGATAATCAATTCAACAAGAGAGATCGAAATCATAGACAAACTGGCCAAGATGGTCCAACAAGTTCCAAGTCAATGCTCCACAAAATTCCAAGTCAAAACATCCACAAACTGTCCACAAATGCTCTTGGTCAAGGTCTGCTACAAGTCTGTACTAGGGTTGAATTTTGACCTCTTTAGCTGCCACAGAAAAACTCGCACTTCACCTCAGAAACTTCGAATTCCACCTCTCAAAATCAACACAGAAACCCGGACTGATCTTGGCTTTCTGTAGTCACTTGAGCGAGGGCAGATAGATGACTTGTTCTTCTTTTTAGCCTCCTTATCTTCTTGTCTTCCTTCGCTAGAGAACAGAGATATACGTGTAACACTTTTGATCTGAACTGCCTTTTGGATGGAGGACGAATGAGCTACTTATAGGCTTTTTGAAGGAGGAATGGATGTCTCCTTGGGCAGGTCGACATGATCATAGGAGGGCTGACTTGGACAACTTGTGGAGCCATAAATCAACAATAAATTCAGTTTTTCTTTTCATAAAGTCACGATGAACATGCCTTTTTACATTTGACAAATACATGAGCATGACGAACATGCTAGACAAATAATAATTTTATTGTTTCAAGTAAATCAATGATAAAAATATAATTTATGAAGATCGACCATAGCTACAAAAATTCAACAATTCAACAGAGTCGTCAAAAAAGGCCATATCGTTTAATATTTCCAGTTTCTTCCTAGCTTGTTACAATTCAATCAATGTTTATCTCTTTACTTCTCTCTTTGCAGATATTCCGGTTTTGTCGTTCCAAATGTCATAAGAATTTCAAAATGAAGCGTAACCCGCGAAAGGTGAAGTGGACCAAAGCATACAGAAAGCTACATGGAAAAGAGCTTACTAAGGTATCTTTCAGGTTTCTTTTGAGCATTTGACAAGTTTTCCCATGTTGTGCCACAATTCTCATCCTAAATTGTAAAACAGATCACTAGTTCATCAGTGGTTGGCCTCTTTGGACTAAGATAACTACTAGACAATAAAGTTTGAGATTGGTCAATTTTGTGACAATAGTAGTTTTCTTATCAATTTTGAAGAACAAAAGTAAAACCATTTCATTTGTCAGGCCATACCAAATGCTCAAGACCATATTTGGATATGGATGGAGCTAGTTTGATGAGATGATTGGACATGGGAAATTTTCAATTAATGGTGTTGTTTTGAAACAAACATGACACAACGTTTGAGTTTGAGAGAAGAAGAAACAGGCCTGAGAGATATGATAGAAATGTTGTTCAAAATACCTTGAAGGCCATCAAGAAGATTGAGGAAGTTCGTATTAGCAGGGAGGCCAAATTATGGGAGAACAGGTTTGTCTCTTCTCAATAACTTCCCTTATAGAGGAGTTAAAGGTTAATAACTGAAATTAGCTATTTGGTTATGTCTGATTGTTTTGCTTATAATTTCTGTGTCCAAATACATTAGAACTGGTATATACCATTGGTCCATTCTCAAATCTTACCTTCTTTTGGGTGATACTTTTTCCCATCTCTAACTATGCCTGTGGTGCTCTTCTGTGATGTCCTTGGTTCTAATATTTCTTAATATCAGTCTACTTGTGGCTATATCTAAGCTAGGGTGGATAGAAATAAACTCAAAAACATGATCGAATGTTTGACATTAGCTGCAATATTAAATGAGTCAACTAGAATGTTGGGCATGCTTTTATTTTTTTCTTCTTCTGATCGTTTCAAAATGATGTGTTGCTTTTCTTTTTCTTGGTTATAGGATGAAGGGCAATAAAGCTAAACAAATTAAAGAGGATGCTAGAGAATTGGAGCAGGGTATTCATTTGGTCAAAGCTCCGCTTGCTATGCAAGAAGAGCCTGGGCTTACATTGCCAGCAAAGGCAGAGAAGATGAAAGTTGAAGTTTCCATCTCTAAGCAGCAAAAAGAACATTCCATGGAGGGGTAAAATGTACATGTGAAGCAGACTCAAAGCATCTATCTATTTTGTAACAGTACCTTGAAAATGTAACTAGGCTACAATATAAGTTGTTTCCTTGTCGTGCTCTGTTATTCTGGTTTTCTATCAGTAGTCTGGGGATAGAAGCTGTGGCTACCCCTCAAAACAGTCTATACCATGCTTATGAATTCTATTTGAATTCAGGGCAACAATTTTAATATGCTGTGACAATTCTGTAGTCGCTTCTCCGTGCAGGGAAATTATTAAGGAATTTAGACTTCTGTGATCCATAACATTGTATAGATAATCTTCGGCAAAATCACATAACCAATCTTTTGTCGACGCGTTTCGAACCAACCAGTGTGGTTCATCGTCAGGACAAGTTGAAGAACTAATCAGGTTTAGCTTGATTAAATAGAGTGTGCAGAGACTCCAACGGTTATATTGCAACGGCTAATTTTGACCTGAGGATCAAAGTCAAACCCTTAATTTCTATTGTTAATAGAAGCATATAATACATTATAATAAATTTATTGTTTAAATATAATTTCTTGAATAACCTATATTAATAATTATCCCCAAATTTTATTTAAATACAAATAAATAATATTGAATTACTATTATTCTTAGAATTTAGTTACAATAGGTAACTTTGTATTTATTTAAGAATAAATGTTTAAATCCGCGGGTCCAGAGGTAAACTAGATATAAGTTATGGTAAACTAAATAGGGTAAACTAAAAATAATGGTCTTAATAAACTATAACTTCCTATATTTATTATTATTTCCAAATTATTTAAATACCATAAATAGTATTAAATTACTATTATAATATACTTCCTATATTAATTATTATTCCCAAATTATTTAAATACCATAAATAGTATTAAATTACTATTATAATATAGTTATAATAGGTAATTGTGTATCTATTCAATAATAATTATTTAAATTTTAAGGGTCCAGGGTAAACTAGATCATTATTTTTAATTAATTATTTAATTGTAATGGCCCATTCGAAAATAAGTTCATACAATAATTTATGTATATTAATAATCTATATTTACTTAAAATTATAATTCTAATATTCTAAATAGTATTTTAGTTAAATCATTATTATGTAAATACCATAATTAAAGTAAATGTCTATTATTAATAAGAATCATTTCCCTGTTTTCAAATTCTTTCTGTTGCTAAGAATCATCGGATTTTATCAGCTAAAGAGCTTCTGGAGAAAGTTTGTAGAGCTTCACTGTCTGATCTTTTTGGTTTGTGGTTCTGGTGTTTTAACTCCCCTCCGCTGCAATCATCCTCCATGATTAATAATGATTATCATTTTTATAATTTAATTATTGCCCTTTCTCCAATCACTAAATGATTATTTCTCAATTCAGGGGACTATTGTTTGGCAGAAACTGTGCTGCGGTGCCATTACTTTATACTATTGCTTTTAATTCTACTAAGCCGTGAACTGAAATTTTCTACCATCGACATAGATTTAGTCTTCTCCTTCCCCCTCTCCCAAGAGGGTTTAATTAATTAATGACCAATAAATCCATTCATCTGCCTGTTTTTCTGTTAGCATTCCACTGACATAAGAGCTAATCTTCTCCTTTCCCCTCTCCCAAGTGTGGGTTTAACCTAATTTAGGGCCAATAAATCCATTCATTTGCTTGTTTTTCTGTGAGCATTCCATTATCTTGAGACATTTCAAACTGATTTGTTGTAAAATCTTTGAGAGCAAAGATCTTTGAGTGCTTTGCTCATGCCAGTGTTTCTTCTCCTTTATTCTCATATTTCTTTGCCCTCTTATTAGCTCTCTTGCTGACTTACTTTCAATTCCCTTTGGACTCGTGGATTCATAAATCCCCTTTATGGGCAGATTTCCAATCCTAAGACGGTTTATAATTCTGCTCTCTTTAGGTTTTCTCAAATCCTATGCAAGGGTTAACGGTCACTGGCTTCTTTCTATTATAGATGGCCCCTCCAGCAACTACTGTTTTTTAATTTTGTTACGAGGTTCCATCAGAGCTTACCATATTCATCAGCCTCCTCCCTCGTCTCTGGCCCCATTACGAGCTTCTACGATAGCTTACCATATTTATCATCCTCCTCCGTCATCTCTAGTCCCACCGTCTGTAGGGAGGGTAGATCTTTTTTACTAATGGCACATTTGAAAGAGAAGAGGTTAAATTTCATTCGCTGAAGAAATAGGGGAACAAATATGAACATGATACATAGTATAAAATGACCTGCAAATACTAAAATTGCACTAGTCCAAAGTCCCATAATCTTTGTAATAAAGTAGGAATCAGGATGACCTTGGATTAATATCTAGTTTTATTGAATAGAACATCCACATCATAGATTTTTTCTGTGCCAAAAAGGAGGGTAGAGTTCAATGAGTTTGCAAAATATTTGTACATTTTGTGCCAAAAAGGAGGGTAGAGTTCAATGAGTTTGCAAAATATTTATTCAGACAACTACCATTTTTTTTGACAAAAAAATTAGGTGAAGCTAGTATCGACAACCCACAAGTTAATACTAGCAGGAACTTGTGATTTGGTAAGGACCAAAACTTCCGGATACACTCCCATCATTGATCATTTGGCGTCCCATGCGAGGGGGATGCCTTCCCCTTGAGTCTCATCACAATGATCCAATATTAATCAATCAACAAACTCTACCTCCCTTGGTTTGAACTTGTGACCTGCAACGAGGAAATACATTCCTAACCATGAGGCCCATTCAAGTTGCTTGCACTTTTTTAGAAGACATGGGGTTGGGCTTTGGTCCACTTATGTGTGCATGGGTCGAGAGACTATTTTTAATATAGATCGTCTGGGTGCAATCACACATTCGACCACTACCACAAGGTGCCCCTATGGCTTCAGGGCTAGTTCCTCATGGGAACAATATACATGTTGCCACATTTTTAATACATTTCTGTTGAGTGTTATTGTCATTGATGTTAATGTCAGTCATTGAATGCTCTTAATACTAGTCTAGTTTGCGTTGATTGCATTGAAAAATTAGTAACTTGGTTTGGTCTTCATAAATATGAAAAGTACTTTTGATTCTTGTAAATTGTAAAATGGACGAACATTATTATATATATATATATATATATATTTGGAAGCATGGCTTTCATGCTCAAGGTCTTTTATTTAATAGGTCAAGCACTCATTGAGTGCTTCTAGGGTTTATCCTAGGTCAAGAAGTCAAAAGAGTCATTGTCATAAGTTGAATACCTCTTCGGGCACATTGTAACTTGTAAAGAAAATTATTTTTGTCCTTAAAAGTGTCAAAATACCCTCCAAGATCTGGTCGCTGACAGGTCGGCCTAAAATGAGGAGCCACATCCACCTTGAAGAGCCTATATAAAAGAGGAAACTTGATCTCCTTGAAGCACATTCATCTCTCTCTCATTCAAACGAAGATAGAAGAGGAGGCAACGAAGAAGGAAGAGGAAGAAGAAGACTTTGTTTTTGGGTTATCTCTCACTCACACATGTGAAGGAAGAGTAGGGTTTCTGCGACAGATCTAGGGTTTTCATCCACAAGTTCGATCTTGAAGGTAAAAAGGCAAGAAGGTCAAGCGAAGGTCACTAGAAGTCATTCGCAAGCTCTAGAAGTCAAATAACTCCAAGTGAAGGTCTAAGGAAGCCTTGGGAGGCTAAACAAAGCTCACACATGTGGCAACAACCACTGTAGGAGGGCTGAAAATTTCAAGTTTGTAGTGAAGGCCGAAATTCTGCAGCAGAAGGTCAAAGTTGTGCTATTGGAAGAGATTTCACTGGGTTTGACTTGAACATGGATAACACATCATCCGAAAAGGTTGGACTTGGTCTTGGGGGGTATTGGTCTTAGTCTGAAGGTCTTGGAATTTGTCAATTGAAGAATCTATAAGGAAGAGAAGCGACTTGCGGGTTTTCCTCTCAAGTGGAGAGGTTTTGGCTTTGGCTTGCAGCCTATATTTTGTGTTGTTCTTCTTGTTTTGGTCGTTGTTTGATGATATACAAACATAATAATAAGTAATGAAGCTAATAAGGAACCTAGAGTAAAAGACATCACAAGCAGTTATCAAAGTAAAGAGAAATCCCTTAAGCTCTGCCTTATAGATTTCTCAACATGGTATTAGAGCTAAGGTTGGCTAAGGGCATTATGAAGATCTCTTCTACACTGAAGAAGTTTCTCAAGAAGTGTTCAAAGGTAGCAAGCCATCTCAAGAAAGGTATCAAGGGAGCATGTAATCTTCTATTTACTACAAAGAAGGAAGAGACCAAATCAAAGGATGAAGGACTTTTCTCGACACTTACTGGCACATTTGAAGATGAGAAGATTTGGGTGATCGATAGTGGTGCATCAAGGCACATGACAGGTCATCACAAGCAACTAAAGACATTATCAAAGGGAAAATTTTCTTACTCAGTAGAACTTGAAGATAATAAGAGTTATCCCATAAGAGGAATTGGATCAACCTCAATAGCGCTGGAGAATGGAAGCAATATTCATCTCAACAACATCCAATTTGTTCCAGGTTTGCATAAGAACTTACACTCCATTTCAAGTATAGAAGTTAAATGTGATATAATAGCTTTTACTGATGGAAAAGTTGTAGTATGGAGTAAGAACTTAAGCATAGAAAATGCTAGAGTAATTGGCATTGGCGAAGGAAGACTTTACAGGTTGATATCTCCTCTTGCTCAAGCTTTGGTTCACATTGAAATGAACCCGTGTCAACTTTGGCATAGAAGATTTGGTCATCTCCATTTCAAAATCCTTCCAACTATAAGTTCTATCGTAGATGGAATCCCCAAACTAAAAGAAGATCACGAAGGAGTATGTAAGGGATGTGCCTTGGGTAAGAATACCAAGAAACCATTTGGAAGCAGTGCTTCACAGTCAAAAGAAATCTTAGATCTTATTCATTCCGATGTCTGTGGCCCTATTACTCCTAAATCACTTGGAGGTCATCTATATTATGTCACATTTATAGATGATCATTCAAGAAAAACTTGGGTTTACTTGATGAAATCCAAGGATGAAGTACTTACCAAATTTCAAGAATACAAAGCTCAAGTGGAGAACCTTACAGAGAGAAGAATCAAGCTACTAAGATTTGATAATGGAGGAGACTATGCATCCAAGGAAATCATAGCTTTTTGCAAGGAGTCTGGGATTAAGAGGGAGCTAATAGTTCCATATAATCCCGAACAAAATGGAATTGCAGAACGAAAGAACCAATCCATTGAAGAAAGTGTAAAAGCAATTTTGCATGATCAATATATACCGAATTTTCTATGGGTGAAGCCACGAAGACAACTGTATCATACAAAATCGAAGTCCCCACAGGTCACTAGATAACAAAACTCCTGAAGAGGTATTCATTGGGAAGAATCCAACTATGAATCATCTCTAAATCTTTGGTTGTCTTGTATGTATTCATATACCTAAGGACGAGAGAAAGAAGCTGGATCCTTCAGGCATGAGAGGAACATTTGTTGGCTACAATAACTCTTCTAAGGTATATATGATCTACATAAAGGAAAGATACCGTATAGAAGTAGGTCGAGATGTTATATTTGACGAAAATATTGCATTCAAGAAATCAAAGGAACTCCCCATGGACTCTAATGATGAAGAACTTCCAGTATTTGAAGAAGAAGTTACCAAGGAAGATGAAGAATCAAACCATGAAGATGGTGGTCCTAATGAACATATATAGCTTGTGGTCATCCCTGAATCAAGAAAGAGACCTAACTGGTTGAAGTCTACACTACTTGATGTAGAGGGTCATGGAGCAACTCAAGGCACATTCAGAGAAAGCAAAAAGCCCAAACGATATTCTAGATATGCAACCTACATGACAAACTAATAGAAGCAAAGCCATCCACGTTTGAAAAAGTTGTCAATCACCAAGAATGGAAGGATGCCATAAATGAAGAATATCAATCTATAACGAAGAATGGAGTTTGGGAGATCGTACCTAAGCCCAAAAACAAATATGTGGTAACTTCCAAATGGATCTATAAGATCAAACATATAGTATATGGAAGTGTTGACGAGTAAAAGGAAAGATTTGTGGCTAGGAGCTTCTCCCAACAAGAAGGCATCGACTATGAAGAGACATTTGCTTCAACAACAAGGTATACAAGTATTCTTTCATTTGCCTCTTTGGCAACATCAATGGGATGAAACATCCACCAAATGGATGTCAAGACTACATCCCTGAATGGTACAATTGATGAGGAAGTCTATATAGAGCAACCCTTGGGATTTTAAGTTAAAGACAAGAAGGCATCTGTTCGCAGATTGAAAAAGGCATTATATGGCCTCAAGTAAGCACCTAGGGCATGGTATGCTAGTATGGGTGCATACCTATAGAGATTAGGCTTCACAAAGAGTTCTGTTGATCCGAACCTTTATATTATGGTTATGAAGGGAGAGCCGGTAGTCATTCTTCTGTATGTAGATGATCTTCTCTTAACAAGTGTAGAACGACGAATTGAAGAATGCAAGAAGCAACTAGAAGCAGAATTTGACATGAAGGATCTAGGGCTATTGCACTACTCTTTGGGACTGGAAGTATGACAAGGACATAATGAGATTTTTCTGGGTCAAGGAAAGTATGTGATCAAGATGCTAAAGATATTTGACATGATGGCAAACCAATGACAACTCCAATGATCACAAGCTTGAAAAGACTAAGGAGTTTCGAATCGAGGCCTGTGGACCCTTCCAAGTATAGACAATTGATTGGCTCTTATGTACTTGATGAATACTCGACCAAACATGTTTTGAAATAAATGTTCTCAGTCAATTCCAAGTGGAGCTGAAGCATGATCATTGGATAGCAACATAACATATATTGAGATATCTACATGGGACCATCCGCTACTCCCCGAAATATGATAAGAAGAATGACGTCCATTTGATTGGATATAGAAATTCCGACTTGGGAGTCAGTGAGTAGGATGGAAGGAGCACTATAGGAGGATGTTTCAATTTGGGATCCTCCATGATCTCATGGATGCGTAGAAAGAAAGATACAATTGCTTTGAGTAGTGCTGCTGCTGAGTATATTGTAGCTTGTGAGTTTCTTGTATACAACTATACACGATTCTGAAGCTAACTCCCTTGAATATCAACTCCTACGACAAACTCACACTGAATGACGAGTCATCATAAAAATTATGCTTGCATACAGGGGCTTCACTCATTTACATGTTATAACACTGATAGATCCATAAAATTAAAACATCAGGTACAAAATAATTATTTATTAATACAAAAATGATTACAAAGTCATAGAGGCCTCCCTCTCCTGGTCAAATTTACAATAAGTTGGCCATACTTGGCATTAAAATCAAACCTTGGTTTCCATAGCATCTCGTTGTTCTATCCTGTGCACACACATTTCTCTTTACAAAACTGATTACATTATTATACAAATGATTTCTGAGTTTAGATCCACAATTTTATCAACAAAATTCTATCTTAGACTGTTAATTTTTCTAGGGCTATATTGTTCTTTGTTTTGATAACTGCATTTTGTTATTTACATATTGAATTCACCCCAAAACTCGTAACATTACTCAGATTTACCACATTATTCATCAACACATGCAATTATATAGAAATAACAATAACATCATCAATGTATCATAACATAAAGGAACAATAGAAGAAACACATTTGTAATATCCCAAATGAGAAGTTTTTGACTAATTTTGCAGATATCCAACTCAACCAAATTTTTCCATAAAATTACTGTTCATTCAACTAAAAATTGTCATGTAAAATATCATCAATAAAATATGGCAAAATAACATAAACAATCTCAACTTTTATTATAATAGATAAAATGGGGTTACATGCGTATACAACCAAAATAGCTAAGATGAAAATTTGGCCTCCAAGATAAATCTGTTGCACTGCGCCGACTCTCCAAATTGACATGAACTGCACTGCTAAGATCTCCTGTGAATTTTGGACGAATTCACCAAAGGAAGGTGGAGTAATTTTCAAAAGACTTGGAATACGTAAACATCCATAGTAGGACAAGTAATTGTATGTTAAATATTATATAAAGACTTGATATGAGATATTTATAATGAAGGTGAGAGCTTGCTTATATACCCTAGGAAGATACCTCTTCACCAATGACTATGTCTTTATGGACATACCTTTTCATTAGCTAGTTACTAAATAATCATTATCTATTATCATTATTGTTTTACATTATTTGTATTATTTTATATGTATTTTTATTTATAAGATTGCCTTCCTCTTCAAAAAGCTTTGTCCTCAAAGCTTATTGATGAAAATGCTTTGTCCTCAAAGCTTATTGATGAAAATGCTTGATATCTTTGCTTGTTTCGAATATCTTCTTGTCTCAATACTTTCATATTCGTTCATACAAGGCGATACGATGCTCTGAGTGATGGAAAAAATTGTCGGACTGAGAATGGATCAGACCATCCTAGATTAACCTTTTGTGGAATCTTCCAATCACTGGAATTTTGTAATGAATTGTTATCATAGGATTGGGTTATGCAAACTTCAGTATTCCTAGGAACATAAATCTGTTGTTTTCGTTTTGAATGGTTCAAATATATAGACTGACTTAGTTGTTTTCTCTTGTGAGTCAAATGTCGATAAGGAACTCTTATGGTTTGATCTTTCCCTAATATGTTTGTGGAGATTTCCTGACTTACTTTAGGTACTGTTGTTGTTGAATTGGTGACAAAATCATCACTTGGAATTTCCATTGTTTCAACTGCCATATCTGAATTGGTTTTAACTGATATAGATTTCTCTTCTTCTTGAGTTGTGATATTGACTGGATTGATATTTATTCCTTTATTTCAACTTCAACTGAAATGACTAGGGACTTCAATGCTTCTCCTTGAAGTTGTTTTAACTTTTCATTTAGTGACTTTTTGTCATAGTTTCTTTGCTTGTGTAAGACAGGATTGGTTATTATTCCTTAAGCATAAAATCTTTTTGTTTTCTGAAGCATTGACTTTTTCTTTGATATCCTTCTCTTTATCTTTTATACTTTTGATTTTCTCTAACATTTTATTATTAAGGTTTTATAAATTTGGCAACTAGGGCCAAACTCAACCTCGACAACTCATATGATGGAGATGATATTTTTATGGGATTCCTCTTTCCGAGAGGTGCAAGATTGATCTAAAGATCATCTCATTCTGACAAGTAGAAATGGAATTATGAATTTATTTATTCTATAGACAAATTGTCAAGGTTGGCCAAAAGTCTAATGTAGGCTCATGAAGCCCAATAGTTGTGTCTCTTCACCCTCAATTTTGTGTGTAAATAGACGAGGTCCATTCCTCATTTGCACACCATCAACACTCATATTTCTCTCTCTTCTTCTCATTGGTTCACACAAGAATCAAGAGCATCTTCTTCTTCATGCATTGACTTGGGTTGATTGAAATTACACGCTGAAAATTTCAGATCTGTTTCGGGCAAATTAGAGGGACGTTGTCTAGCGTTGATTGAGGGTCAAACCTCCTCCTTTAACTGTGTTTTTCAGGCAGGAAATTTTATTTATTTAGGTCGCATCTCCTGGCATAGAAATTGAGGAATTTGTAGCTGTTTGACCAATGTTGACTTTGCATTGACTAAGTTTGACTGAGAATTTCATGATTGTTTTGGGCTGATTCAAACTATCTTTGGAGGCCGAGTTGACTTGGTTTGACCAAGCATATTTGGAGGAAAATTTCTACTGGTTTGACCAGCGTTGACTTTCTGGTTAGGGCAACCTTTTGACTGTAGTTTGATTGCATCGTTTTGATAGTATTTGGGCAAGTAAATTTTGTATGATGTAATCTCTCTCTCTCTGCTGAACTTTTCAAGAATAATAAGAATATTTGATCAAAGGGTTTCCTCACATTGGGGTTTTTCCCTAGCTTCTGCCAAATATTGGGTCATCTTGTCTTGGCTTGTCTTCTGCTTATTGTTTATGTTCTATCTTCATTTACTATCAATGTTAATGTGATTTCTAATTTGGAAATTGATATTGGGCTAATAAGAAAAATTGAAGTAAATTTCTCTAAAACATATAACATACCATTGTTATCTAAAATTAACATGGTATCAGAGGTGAGGTGAAGACAACGCCAAAGAAAGAGTGAGAAGAGAAATCATTGAGATTTATTGGACAAGGACAAGATTCAATGGCCTCCTCATCTTACTTCAAATATGATGACAAACTCAATGATAAGTATGATTATCATGCATGGAAGATGTCTCTTGACTTGACTTTGGAGGACCCTGATGCCATGGACTATCTGCAGGGAAAAATTGTTGAACTTCCTTCAAATGCACTACCTTCTGATAAGACAAAGTACAAGAAAGGTGAGGTCAAAGTTAAGAAGATCATCAAATATTCTATTCAAAAGAATTTAGTTTCTTACATCTCCGATTTGGGCACATCTAAGGAGATGTATGACAAGTTGGTTAACATGTTTAAAGCTAGCAATGAAAACCAAGTCCTCTTTCTCAAGAACAAGTTGAAGGACATGAAGAAGGGAAGAGGAGAAGATATCCAATCCTACTTCATTAGGATTACCGAAATAAAAAATGATCTTCTATCTATTGGAGAAGTTATAGCTAACAGGGAGCTTGCTCTTATTACCCTTGGAGGACTCCCTTCTGTATGGGATGTGTTCATTACTATTATCCTAAAAAATGACCGGATTCCAGGTTTTGATGAATTTTTGACTAGCTGTACTCAAGAAGAGACAAGGATGAATTAGAGAGACATGCCTTCAAATACGAATGATCCTATTGTATTCTCTGTTGATGCTAAAAAAAAGAACAATGTTGTTTCAAAGAAACAAGGACAAGGAAGACAGGGATTCAAAGATGGAAGAAAGGGAAGAAGCTTCATTTGTAATAGGGTTGGCCATTATGCTAGGGAGTGTCCTAATAAAAGGGATTCACCCTGGGATGATGATAAAAGGAACAACCGCAACAATTTCAGGGGCAACAACAATCAAAGAAATGGTAGGTTCAACAACAAAGGAAAAATGAATACTCCCGCTACTCAATATGGAAATGGTTGACCTCCGAAAAGATCAAGAAAATCCAGGTATGATGAATCTAATGTTGTAGATAACAAGCAAAAATAATTTTATCTTATGTTTGTCCTCTCTACTGCCTCTCCGTCGGATACCTTGGGTAATTGGTTGATTGATAGTGGTGCCTCAAGGCACTTCACTGGGCATAAATAAGCTCTTTCAAATTTGATAGAAAGTGATACAAATATGGAAATCATTCTTGGAGACAATGCCACTTGTCCTGTGAAAGGAATTGGGAATGTTACTCTTCAATTGAATCAAGGTAACGCCATTCATCTACTATATGTACCTGATATAAAGAAGAACCTAGTATGTATCTCAGCGATGGAGAAGAAAGGATTCAAGGTGGCATTAATTGATGGAAAGGTAAGCGTTTGGAAAATAAATTTCAAAGAAGCATCCACTCTTGGATTCAGGGTTGACAACCTATATCAAGTTGGAGGAAGTCCACTATGAGCTATGTCTTGTGACACATCTCTTCCATCCAAATTATGGCACCGAAGGTTTTCTCATCTTCATTATAAGGCCTTACCTGATGCAAGAAAGATGGTCACAAGTATGCCTGATTTTGAAATAGAACAAGAAGGTGTTTGTCAAGGTTGTGCCAAAGGAAAACATACAAGGGGGCCATTCCCCTCAAGTGATAGAAAGACTACCAACATTTTGCAATTGGTTCATTATGATTGTTATGCTCTTAACCTGCAAGATGATACCAGAATACAGAATATGCGAAGAAATATACCCAGAACATAGAATAGTGAGTAACAACAACAAGTATTTTATTATTCAGAAAGCAATGTTCACTTGCCTCTTCGAGGGGGCAACCTCCAATAGAGCAGAGCTCGATTACAAAATAAGACACGATGCTCCTCGCAGGGAGTCTCTATCCTTTATATATGACTCATACATGAAATACCATGGATCAATACCATGGTTCTTATTAATACCATCTATATAATACCATGGCCCATTTGTAACTAACTGTGGTCCTGTCATTAATTGTGGGTTAACCACTTACAATTATTAATATGGGCTTTATTGACTCCTTATTTAACTATAACTATGACTCGATCCTACTACATAAATAAGGGGGTTAGGGTGGGACCATAACATGCCCTCCCCCTTAAGAATATCCTTGTCCTCAAGGCTGAAGCTGCGGAAACTGCTGAAGAATAGTGGCTGGTTCCCAGGTTGCATCTTCTGAAGAGGTGTCTTTCCACTTGACGAGGACTTCCCTGATCATGCGGCCATGCAGGTGCCGTTCTCGTGTGTCTAGGACCTGTTCAGTTTGGAGCCAGATTGACCCTTCTTCATCCAATTCAGGTAGACTAGTTTGAATTCTACAATTGTTCCCAATCACTTTCTTGAGGCATGAGACATGGAAAACTGGATGGATTTTTGTAGTGGGTGGCAAAGCTAGCTTGTAGGCCACTTCTCCAATGCGCTGAAGTACTTGATATGGTCTGTAGACTTTTGGAGATAGTTTATGACAACCCTTGTCTTCGAGTGAAGTTTGCTTATATGGTTGCAGCCTCAAAAATACCTGATCCCCTTCTTGAAATTGGCGCTTTGAGCGATGCTGATCTACCTATTGCTTCATGCAGTTTGAGCTTGATGAAGATTCTCTCTAAGATGGGCGAGCATGGTTGTGCGGATTTGTAGGAGTTGATCCACTGCTTGTACCTTTGAGCACCCATTGATATAAGTAGGGGAAGGAGGGAGTTGACCATAAACTGCTTCATAGGGAGTCACTTTGGTGGTGGCATGATAGTTGGTGTTATACCACCATTCAGCTAGACGCAACCACTGTACCCATAGATGTTGCTTTTCTAAAGTGAAACACCTAAGGTAGCTTTCCAGACATTTGTTGATGGCTTTAGTTTGACCATCCGTTTGTGGATGATAGGAAGTACTGAGTTTTAGTTGGGTGCCTTGTAGCCTGAAGAGTTCCTGCCAAAAATTACTGGTGAAGATCGGGTCACGATTAGACACAATCGAAGTGGGCATGCCATGCAATTTGAAGATCTGATCCATGAAAGATTGAGCGACCAAAGTCGGTGTAAACGGGTGGGGTAGGGCGCAGAAATGAGCATACTTAGAAAGTCGGTCCACAACCACCATGATGACTAAATTGTTTCCTGACTTTGGAAGACCTGTAATGAAATCCATAGAAATCTCCGTCCATATAGATGCCAGGATGGGCAACGGTTGTAATGTGCCTGGTGCTTTGACTGTCTCCCCTTTGTGGCGTTGACAAACATCGCATTCCGCTACAAAAGTAAGGATGTCCTTTTTCATGCCTATCCAAAAAAATGATCTTCTAGTGCGAGCATATGTCTTCTAAAAGCCTGAATGTCCTGCAATGGGGGATGAGTGCAATTCTACCAAAATGCGGCTTTTGAGGGTGGATTTGGTGATATTATGACTCTTTCCTTGTAGCGAAGAATCTCATCCTGCCACAAGTAGCCCTTGGTGGAATTTGGATCCGCCTGCAATTGAGTAATGAGTTGGGAGAGCCAGGGATGTGAAAACCATTCCCTGCGAGCCTCTTCAATCCATTCTGGAATGGGAAGGGAAATTGCGAGCAGGGTACTTTCCTCCTCAAATTGGTGAGATAATGCATCTGCTACACTATTTTTGTGCCCTTTCTTGTAAATGATCTCATAATCATATCCCAGCATTTTGGCGAGCCATTTATTTTGTTGTGGGGAGGATAGGCGTTGCTCCAAAAAATATTTAACACTGTGATGGTCTGTGCGGATTTGGAAACGTCACCCCAGTAAGTAAGGTCGCCAGGTATCTACTGCATGTAAGATGGCCATCATTTCCTTCTCATAGGTAGATTGTCCCAGATTCCTCCCACTTAGTTGTTGGCTTGTGAAGGCCAAGGGTCAACCTTCCTGCATTAAGACCGCCCCAATACCGTACCCGAAGCATCACATTCAATGACAAAAGATTTGGTGAAATTAGGTAGTGCTAAGACTGGAGTGGAACACATGGCATTTTTGAGAGCTATAAATGCCTGTTGTGCATCATCATTCCAGAAGAATGAATTTTTCTTGAGGACTTGAGTGAGGAGCTTCGCAATGCGACCATAATTGCGGAAAAATTTGCGATAATAGCCTGTGAGACCCAAAAATCCTCTTAGGCTCTTCAAGGTCTTAGGTTGAGGCCAATCCTGCATTGCCTGGATCTTTTTGGGGTCCACCTTGACACCTTGACACCCCACAATGTGGCCCAAATACTCAACTTCTTCCATGCCAAAAGAACTTTTGGACATCTTAACAAATAATTTATGCTTGCGAAGCAGTTGCAAGAGCAGATCTACATGCTGAAGATGTGCGGCCCAAGTGCAACTATAGATGAGGATGTCATCGAAGAAGACAAGGAAAAATTTCCTGAGATATGGTTTGAGAAGGTGGTTCATAAGGCTCTGAAAAGTAGATGGGGCATTACAAAGACCGAATGGCATGACCAAGAACTCATAATGGCCTTCATGAGTTCTGAAAGCAGTCTTTGGAATGTCGACTTCCTTCATGTGAATTTGGTGGTAGCGTGAGCGAAGATCCAACTTAGTGAAGAATTTAGCCCCATTGAGTTCATCCAACAAATCATCAACAATCGGGATGGGAAATTTATATTTGACTGTCAACTTATTGAGGGTCCTATAGTCTGGACACATCTTCCATTCCCCATCTTTCTTGAGCACCATGACCATTGGTGATGAATAAGGACTAATGCTGGGACGAATGACACCTGCTTCCAAAAGTTCCTTGATTATTTTTTCTATTTCATTCTTTTGGGTGAATGGATATCTGTATGGGCGCACATTTGGTGGTTGGGCCCCTGGAACCAAGGTGATGCTATGATCATGTTCCCCTCGCGAGGGTGGAAGCTCATGAGGCTTGTCAAAGACTGGAAGATGGTTATTTAAAATCTGTTGCATCTCAGGATGAATCGGCAGAGAATTGGGTTCGACAGCCTGGATGGCATTAGATTGAGCTATAACTCCATGATGGCACTTTTTTAGCAATTTTTCCATCCTATGTGAGCTGATGATAGAGGGAGCTCCCACATGGAGTCCACGGAGGGTATGTGTGGAGTTGTTCTGCTTAAAGCTCATATATAACTCCTGGAAATCCATTGTGATTGGCCCAAGAGTGCGAAGCCATTCAGAACCGAGGAAAATGTCGCACCCTCCCATGTGTATGGAAAACATGTGGGTCTTCAACTGATAATCCCCCATTTGAAGTTTGAAATTTTCACAGCGGCCTTCACATTTCATTGTTCCCCCATCCGCAATTTGGACTTGGAAGTTAGAAACTGCTCGTACAAAACAATGCATTGCTTCCGCAACTTTTTGATGGATGAAATTATGTGTACTTCCACTATCAATCAAGACTACTACTGGGTGATGTTTAGTAAAACCTCTGATTTTGAGAGTTTGAGGTGAAGAAATCCCTGCCAAAGCATGCAGCGAAATAACTGGTTCATCAGGGACATTGTCCTTCTGGTTGTCCTCTTCTACCTCCTCCGGTTCCTCAAGTGGTGGGGCTTCCTCCGATGAGCTGTAATCAGTGGCATCAATTTGAAAAAATTTAGGCTCCTTACATTTATGACCTGCGGAGTATTTTTCATCACAGTAGTAACATAATCCCTGCTTTCTTCTTTCGGCCATTTCTGCAGGTGACACCTTTTGAACATTAAGTGTTTGAGTCGTGCTATGAGCCTATGGGGGGCAACCAATGGCGATGAAATTAGGGCGAATGGACTGGGCTGCTAACGCATGTTCCACATTACGAGATACCTTGCAAGCCTCCGACCATGTGGGAGGGTGGTGTAGTCGGACGTGGGCTTGTATGGCCTCTTAAGACCACTGATAAAACATTCTGTGTAGAACGCATCTGGGAGATCACTAGTGTGGAAAGCTAAGGCTTCAAAGGCTGTAACATATTCATCCACTGTGCCAGTTTGACGGAGCTTAGCGAGACGACCCAAAAAAGCAGATTACTGGTCAAAGTGCTCTGTAAGATCTTTTTGAAGGTGGCCCAAGTCATAAAACTTCCATTGCAAAGTTGATGCCATTACCACCATTGCCATCTTTCATTGTCCAAGTACATGCTCCCCACCATAAGCTGAGTCTCATTATCTAAGATGTTATTCAGATTGAAATACTGCTCCATTTTTGCTACCCATGCGACCGGGTGAGAACCATCAAATTTATGCATATCCAGCTTGGGAGGTCGCGGACGAGATTGTTTGTGGGTGCCTCAAAGGTGAAGAGAGAGGCTAGACTCACCCTCACTATTTCCATTGCCAATATATGCCTCCTGATCAGTCCTGCAGTAGCCGAATCCCCAAAATGTCAATGCTGCCAAAAGTCCTGCGAAAATCACGCCCCGATATAGGAACCCCACATGACTACTCAGATTTGGTGGACCTGAGAGATCTGAATGGCTGATCAGATAGCTCTGAGTGGCGGAACAGATTGCTGTTGCGGATCTGATGGGTCTAATAGATCGGAAAGGCTGGTCTACTAACTCGGAACTGCGGGACTGATGTTTGCTCCTGCTGCAACCCCACTTGTGAGATCTTATCTACCAGAGATTATGCGTGATCCTGAGATAGAAAAGGGAACCATGGTCTCGAGGAGTGTCAGGTGCTATAGATCGCAACATACATAAGGGTCTGACAGTAGTACTTAGCCCAATGTTTCAGGGCTCTAACTAAGGAGGATCAACCGTACCCTTAGCCATACAACCTGACTACCCTATCGTACGGGCAAGTAATCTCTCCGAGTGCTGTTCTCGATGTATTGTAGCAGCAAGACGATCGAAGATTTATCTATGGCGAGGTTTCAAATGAGCTAGGGGGCTTCCGATATACCCAGAGGGTACTTGGAAGACAGTCCGTGCGCGGTTTTGTCTAATGCGCTACTACTCGAAGGGGTACCCATAGGGGTTACAAGGGAGTCCAACAAGCATGACCACCTCTTGTATTTCCTGCGTGCATGCCTCCCCAAATCCGTAGGTTTATGCGCTCAACAACAGATCTCGTGGTTTAAAGACGCCAGAACACGTCTCTAGCCAAAAAATTTTTTACTAAGAAATGGAGATCCCATCGGCCCTGGAAAGAGCTCTGATACCACTTGTTATGCTCTTAACCTGCAAGACAATACCAGAATACCGAATATGCGAAGAAATATACCCAGAACATAGAATAGTGAGAAACAACAACAAGTATTTTATTATTCAGAAAGCAATGTTCACTTGCCTCTTCGAGGGGGCAACCTCCAATAGAGCAGAGCTCGATTACGAAATAAGACACGATGCTCCTTGCAAGGAGTCCCTATCCTTTATATATGACTCATACATGCAATACCATGGATCAATACCATGGTTCTTATTAATACCATATATCTAATACCATGGCCCATTTGCAACTAACTATGGTCCCGTCATTAATTGTGGGTTAAACACTTACAATTATTAATATGGGATTTATTGACTCCTTACTTAACTATAACTATGACTCGATCCTACTACATAAATAAGGGGGTTAGGGTGGGACCCTAACAATTATCTATTTGGTATGTTTCCCATGACGTCTTTGGGAGGATATTTGTATTATGCTATCCTTTTGGATGACTTCTCTCACAAAATTTGGATTTATTTCTTGAAGAAGAAGAATGAAACATTTCAATGGTTCCTCTCTTTAAAAGCCTTGGTTAAAAATAAAACAAGGAAGAAGATCAAAATATTATGGACCAATAATGGAACCCGATATGAATCAAATGAGTTCAATGACTATTGTAGAGAAGTTGGAATTAAGAGGGAGAGTACTATCACATATAATCCCGAGCAAAATGGAGTTGTTGAAAGAAAAAATCGTTCCATTATAGAAGCCACCTGTGCCATTCTTCATGATCAAGGCCTTCCAAGTTCATATGGGGAGAAGTTGCCAACATTGCCATGTATGTTCAAAATAGGTGCCCTCATCAAGCATTGGAATCCAAAACTCTGGAAGTGTTGGAAACACTGATAGGCGGGGTCAATCAATGTTTCTTTTCAATTGTTATTTTTGTCAGTTAAATCATTTATATTTAGAACACAAAATGAACAACAAGAATAAATGATTTTATTAATATAATCTTTACAATAAATCAAGTACAATGTATATAGGGCTCCAACCAGTTGCCAAGCACCAACTTGGACTTTTTGTGGGGCTCCAACCTCCAGGGCACCAACCCTATCTTTTCAAGGCACCAACCTTGGATTTAGGAGCACCAACTCCAAGGACACTTCCAATTCTAAGGCACCAACCCCAAGGGATCCAACCCTCTGCTATATATTGTCTAGATATGTTTGGTAGTTATTCTCTGCTCCCAACATCTTCTTCACTGAATTCTGTCTATCTACACCTTCACTGCTACATCAATGACAACCTGTCTTCATATGAAGGAGTCTTCACAACTCTTCATATTTCCCTAACAGAGTCTGCAAAGTTACCTCATGATGATTTCGAATAGGCATCATGATCTCCAATAATGTTTCCAAGATTTGTTGAAGCTTTCCAACAAGATATCTATGCTAAGCCTCAATGTATGCACAAAAGCAATTCTCTGTTTTCAAGTCTCTGTTCTTTACTGTTGTGGTAACTGTTTCAAGCGTGACTGCTTCTCACTATTCTTGCTATCGCAATCTCTTACTTCCCAGAAACAGACTCACAAACGCTTCAATGCTAGTGCTAGCTACTGCTCCCTTCAAACGATGTCAGATGAAACTTTATTTTTCCCCTTCACAGAATTGTTCTTTAGGTTGCATTATGTACTTGATTAATTTGTCACAGGTCCGAGCCTTTCAAAGATTAACCCAATCAACATAATTGCTTCGTCCTTTAGCTTCCTCCTGTCCTGCTGGACCTTTGGCTTCCTCCTGTCTTGCTGGACCTTCGACTTCCTTCTGTCCTACTGGACCTTCAGCTTCCTTCTGTCCTGTTGGACCTTTGATTTCCTTCTATCCTACTAGACCTACGGCTTACTTCTGTCCTTCTGCTTACATCTATCTCACTTGATCTTCAGCTTCTTTTATACCTTTATCGTCTACCAAACCTTTGGCTTCTCAACCTTTCGACTTTTTTTTCGTTTTCTTAACCTTCCGGCTTCCTCTGTTCCTTCAAGTTCATGAGTTGTGAAGTGTTACCTCTTCTCTGTGATAGATGCACGAGATACGTTACCCATATGGAGGTCCCACATGCCATGTCATCAACTTTAATCGCAATCGCAACTTCCAAAGGTCTTCTCATAACATAGTCGATCCCCTACGGCCGACGGAGCAGATGCAATATGATATTAAGCAGTTGTTAATAAACTCGTTAGGTCCACAACCTTATCGCAATCGATGGTTTGTGGGACTCCAACTGGCACATGGATTAAAAACGGCCTTACCCCCCGCAGTTGATCGTGATCTAAGGGTTGACTATGAGATCGACGGCTAGGATTGAGTGCGGGACTTTAGCCACGATCAAGGATGTCCGCACTTTTCTACCCCTGTTGTTCCGATAGATGTTCTTCTTTACTCCTCCGTTATCGTTGTTTCTCTTTGTTCTTTCGATAACACCTACCCTTGGGCATACGTGATGACTTGTTTCTTTGATGGCTTTCGATAAACTCTTCATCTTACTCTTTGGCTTCTTGCTCTTGTTGCTTTACTAGATCTACTGCGTCATTTGCTGTTCAATTGACCTTTTGCGTCATTTGCTGTTCAATTGACCTTCTGCATCATTTATTGTTCAATTGACCTCCTGTTGTTCAATTGCTGTTCAATTGACCCCCTACGTCGTTTGTTGTTCAATTGACCTCCTGCTGTTCAATTGCTATTCAATTGACCCCCTACGTCGTTTGTTGTTCAATTGACCTCCTGCTATTCAATTGACCTCCTGCTGTTCAATTTCTATTCAATTGACCTCCCGCTGTTCAATCCACTTGGGTCCTCCATCTCATCATATCATCATATATCAAACTTTCATCACTATGAGCATTGTGATCAATGGGCAATCATGTATCAAAGAATTTTCCATCACAAACACTGTTATATTGACATCAAGGACAACCTGGATTAACAATCTCCCCCTTTGTCATTGATGGCAATATTTTTCTTCTCTCCCCCTTTGACATCAATGGCAAAGGGGTGCACAAGGACTCCCCTTGTCGAACTGCTCCCCCTGTCATGCAACATCTTTGTGAATCATATATTTTTATGGGTATGCTACTCCCCCTGTTGTGGTGCTCTTCTTTTTACTTAAGATAGAAGGATTGCTGCTTCATCATCAACTAGCACATTATCCCCTCTTCATGTCTCAGAACTTCTTCATAATGCTTTCAATAATGCTTAAAGATGCTCCATTTCAATGCTTCCAAATAGGCTCCAAATAGCCATACAACAAATTTTCAAGTTCAAGTTTTTATGCTTCTGCAATCCAAATTTTGTTGTCTTCACAGTCAGAATTAAAGAGTGTTTATAGTCTGAATTAGGAGAATTCTCACTATCTTTCTTCAAATCAGGATTTCGTTATATCTCTGTGCTTCTCCTTAAGTTACTAAGCTATATTCGACTGCACAACATTCTCCTTTCTATAGTCCTTTTGATGAGCCATCTTTTCCTTGTGTTCTTGTAAAAGTCTTTGTAAGTTATCTCCATTAGCAGATTTTGATATCCAATTCGTCGCTGTCTTTTAAATTCCTTTACTGGTTGACAAATTTTTGCAATGCTTCAATTATGCTAGATTCTTCCAACTACTCTTGCTTCAAGCTCCATTCGTAGATGTGTTTGTTTGTTTGAAGGTTGCCTCTATTATTGTCCTTGATTTACCTGTTCTCACATTATATCCCTTAGTTGAGACATTCAACTTCTGTAATACCAACAACATAGTTATTTTCCCTATTTCTCTAGCATTGGATGGCCTTCTCTGCTGCTCCAATTTCTGCTTAGTGATCAAGTGGAAAACATCTTCAACAATAGTCCAAAGAATGGTTACAAGATCATGTTCTTCAATGTAGTGCTCCTGAGAAATGATCTTTATCAAAGGATGATTGTTAATATAGCTCAACAAGGATTTCATAAGGACCCTTTCATGAATAGCTTCTGCAATAATGATCAAGAATCACAAGCTCCCCCTAACTGTATGCATGGTCTCTTTTTGGTAGAATCCCATCATCAAACACTCAAAATATCAAGAATATCTTCATCAAGTCAACAACATGTGTTGTTGGCTGGAGGGTTCAGGAGATTTTCATATTGTATTTGATTTCTTCTCCATACTTGTGTAAATTTCTTTTCTGGCATGGTTCTAGCTTGAGAAGGTGCCCAAATCAAGTTACAATTACGTGCCATATGACCAATGTTATGACACTTGAAGCATTCTATGTTATTCATGAATAAGAATTCATGACTTCTTGCCAAATTGCTTCTCGGAGATTGATGGGGATCATTATAAGCCCTACAATCTTTTTCCATGTGTCCAAAGTGTAGTTAGATGAGTCACTGATCAAGAAAGAAGACATTTATAGTTAGAAATTAACCGAGAAAGGACTGTAACTGAACATAACCATACAAGTAATAACTCAGGATTTACGTGGTAAAACCCTGACAGAGTGTCAAGGAAACATCCACGGGACAAGGATTGGAATCTCTGTTAAATCAATAAATGATTCTCCTTACAATAGTTCAGGCATTCAACAGTTTTATATGAGCCTTTTCAGTTACATAACTGATGTTTCGGTATAAACTTGTTAATAACTAATACATTTTACCCAAATTTACATAATTAGTTGTCAATTTCCAACAAACTCCACCTTGACAACAATTTTCCTAATCCCTTTCCATGCCCATTCATCATCTTTTCTGCAAGCCAAGAGAAGCTAAACACCATTGAAACTTCTCTATTGTAACTGGCTTTGTGAATATGTCTGCACAATTCTCTCGCATATGGACCTTTTGAATAGCTACTTTTCCGCCATTGATCACATGTCAAAAAATGACACCTTACATCAATGTGCTTGGTTTTGCTATGACAAGCGATATTTGTAGCCAAGTGAATAAAACTTTCACTGTCACAAAGTACATTCACTTTCTCCTGTGTCCTTCCAATCTCATCAAGTAGACCCTTTAACCAGATTGCTTCTTTACTGGCATCTGAAGCAGCTATATATTCTACTTCGGTAGTGGACAACGCAACTGTTTCTTGAAGCTTTGACATCCAACTAATTGCTCCACCTGCAAGAGTAAAGACATAACCTGTAGTAGATCTTCTTTTGTCCAATTCACCTGCATAATCAACATCTACATATCCATAGACTGATCCTTCACTACCATTAAAGATGATGCAATGGTTACCTGTGCCTCTTAGATATCAAAGAACCCATTTAACTGCTCGCCAATGTTCTTTACTTGGATTTTCCATGAACTTGTTGACAACTCCAACTACATGTGAAATGTCAGGTCTTGTAGATACCATTGCATACATTAATTTGCCTACAACATTTGCATATGGTACATGAGACATATACCTCTTTTCTTCATCAGTTCTAGGACTCAAAATCGAAGAAAGCTTAAAATGGGAAGCTAATGGAACATTAATAGGTTTCACATTGTTCATACAGAACTTTTCAAGTACTTTCTCCACATACTTCTGCTGTGATAACCAAAGCTTACCATTTTTCCTGTCTTTGTGTATTTCCATGCCCAAGATATGTTTTTCTTCTCCAAGATCCTTCATATCAAACATCCTAGAGAGCTGAGCCTTTAACCTATTGATCTCTTCTATGCTTTTGCTTGCAATAAGCATATCGTCAACGTACAAAGCTAAGATAATGAATATGCCATTGAAAATTTTGAAGTATACACAATGATCATACTCACTTCTAATAAAGTTTTGGCTCACCATGAAGGAGTCAAACTTCTCGTACCATTGTTTGGGAGACTGCCTGAGACCATACAATTATTTCCTGAGCTTGCAAACTAATCTTCTACCACGATCTTGTACAAAACCTTCTGGTTGTTCCATATATAACTCTTCATTCAAATTACCATGTAGAAAAGTTTTTTTAACATCTAACTATTCTAACTCAAGATTAAGTAATGCAGTTAGTGCCAACACAATACGAATAGATACAAGTTTTACAACTGGTGAAAAATTCTCATGAAAGTCGATACCTTCAACCCGAGAATACCCTTTTTCTACCAGTCTCGCCTTATACCTTTCGATACTTCCATCAACTTTCCGTTTCAGTTTGAAGACCCATTTGCGTCCAACAACACTTCTCCCTTCAGGAAGTTCTACAAGATCCCATGTATTGTTCTTGGCTAAGGAATCCATTTCTTCTTCCATATCCACTTTCCACTTTTCACTATCCGTATCATCTACTGCTTCCTGATAACAAGATGGTTCCCCATCTTCAATAATCAAAGCAAAAGATGAAGCAGGATCTTCATACCTTTTGGGAGTTTTTCTTTCCCTTGTAGACCTTCTTAGAGTGACTGGTTGGTGAACTGGTTCAGGAACTTGAACTGGTTTAGAAATTTCAACAGCTTCATTTGTATCTTCAACAACTTTTTCTCGAGAAGCCTCTTCTTCCTTTTGACGGTCACCAAAAAATCTAGCCTCCAACTGAACTTGTTGATTTGGCGATCCCTGTTCTTGTTCAATTCTTTCAACATTTGATTTTAAAAGAGAAGTTCATCAAATGTTACATCTCTACCAATGACTATTTTCCGCGATGTAGGGTCCCACAACATGTATCCTTTCACTGCATAGTCATACCCAACAAAGACATAACATTTCGATTTTGGATCTAATTTTGAACGCTGATTTTTAGGAATAAGAGAATAAGCATCACAACCAAATATCCTTAAATGTGAATAATCACAACACTGACCTGTCCAAACTTCTTCAGGAATTTTACAATTAATTACAAACTGTTTCTGCCCACAACTCCTTTTGCAAGTTAGCATTGCTGATCATGCTTTTGGCTCTTTCCATAAGAGTCCGATTCATATGTTCAACAACACCATTTTGCTGAGGAGTATAAACAACAATTTTGTGTCTAACAATTCCTTCATCCTTACAGTATTGTTCAAATTATATTGGAGTGAATTCACCACCATTGTCAGTTCTTAAACATTTATTGATTTGCCTGTTCTTTTTTCTACCATTGATTTAAATTGTTTAAAGACATTGAATACATCAACTTTCTTTTTTAGCATAAAGACCCAAACTTTACGGGAGAAATCATCAATAAACGTTAAAAAATATAGAGCACCTCCATATGATACAATAGGAGATGGTCCCCATAGATCAGAATGAATATAGTCTAAAATATCTTTACTATTATGATTCCCAGTTTTAAATCTCTGTTTACACTATTTTCCATACACACAATGTTTACATAAATCCAACTTCAAGGATTTCAAATCAGGAAGTGATTTACATTTCATCAGGACCTGAAGACCTTTCTTGCTCATGTGACCCAATCACTAATGCCATAGGCGAGTAGCTCCTCCTTCTTTTTTTGACACAATCGCTACTTCACTGACCTGCATACTTCCTTTGAGTCTGTAAAGATTTCTGACCTTTTCTGCTTTCATAACAACTAGGGCGCCTTTAAAGACTTTCGGCACTCCATTCTGACCTATAAACTTATAACCATCCGAATCAAACACTCCCAAAGAATTCAATTTTTTCTTTAAATCAGGTACATGTCTAACACTAGTTAATGTTCTAACTGTGTTATCATACATTTTAATCCTGATATTTCCCATCCCAACAGTCTGACATGATACATTATTACCCATAAACACAGAACTACCATTTACATTTTCATATGAAGTAAATCAATTTCTGTGTGGACACATGTGATGAGAAGCACCAGAGTCTAACAACTAGCTTTCTAAACCCTAAGAGGCATTACATACAGGTGAAGTTTCATCTATCATACATAATTCTTCAGAAGATAAAACTTCGTCTATCATACCTGAATCAACTTGATTTTTTTCCTTCTTCGGGTTATCAGATTCTTTTCATTTCCAACAATCTTTCTTTAGGTGTCCAATTTTATTGCAGTGCCAACATTTTGCCTTACAGTTCTTTCCTTTTGATTTAGATCTGGAAGACCCCTTTGTTTTTTCTCCTCTTTCCTTTGATTGTCCTCTAGCTATCATGGCTTCTGATGCAGCTATTTCAGTACTGGATTTCCTTTATACTTCTTCAGACAAGAGAGCTCCCACAATTGATTCAAATTTCAAAGAATCAACAGTGCTCAAACTGATTGAAGTTACGAAGTGATCCCATGATTCGGGCAGAGAACACAATAAGGTTATAGCTTTGTCTTCTTCCTGAATTTTAACTTCCATATATGTTAATTGTCATATAAGTGTATTAAAAACATTCAAATGTTCTGCAACTTTTGGACCCTCCTTCATTCGAACACTGTAAAGTTGTCTTTTCAAATCAATTCTATTGGTTAACGACATTGTTATATATAGTTTTTCCAGTTTTTCCCATAAACCTGAAGCTGTACTCTCTTCAACAATGTTGAAGAGAACTTCATCTGCTAGGCATAACCTGATGGTACTGAGAGCTCGGGCATCCAAGTCCTCCTAGTCTGAATCAATCATGCTTGCAGGTTTCTTATTTGCCTCGTCCAATGCCTTGTGCAACCCTTGTTGCACCAGCAAATCCCAAACTTTCAGTTTCCAAAGAGAAAAGTTGCTCTTGCCGGTGAATTTCTCCACCTCGAACTTTGCATTCGACAGGTTGGCCATTTTTTTCCTCCTAGTGTTTCATCTTTCAACTAGGGTTTCCAAAAAAAATTCTTGGATTGTCTTCTTCCAACAAAGTATTTTCCAAGTTTTTTTTTTTTTTTTTTTTTCTTTGTCAATTTTCTGGATTTTTTTTTTTCAAATTCCCCTATAAAAAATTCAAAATCTTACTTTCCCAAAATTTCCAAATTGACTTAAAAAACCTACATTTTTTTTTTGAAAAAAAATTCCCTTTTGTTCAATTTTAGTTTCCTAGGAAAAAATTTGTTTTTCAATTCAAAGAAATCTGGAAAAAACTTTGTTCTTCAATTAAAAGAAATCTTTCAACAAACCTTGAATTTATTCATAAATTTTTTTAAAAAATACCTGGCCTTCCAAGATGATATTTCTTTAACGGGTAATGTTCACGCAGCGTAGCCTTTGATGCAATGGTAACATGCAGGTGGCCAGCAATAGGTGTGCGGCTTGGTCCACGCAGGGCAGAGGGTTTGGTCTTCACGCAGAGGGAAGTGGCAGCGTAGAACACTCCACGGGCTCCTCGTCATGGTTTACAAGCCAGCAACAGGCGCAACAGTGGCAGGAGTTTACACGCAGAGAGCGTCCTTACCAGTCCACGCAGAGGGCAAAGGGTTCAATGATCTGGCAGCGTAAAGGACTGGAAATGTTCACAGTAACTCTTGTATTTTAGCACTCCATGAGGTTCCGCTTCGGTTCTAGACAGGGCCTTCTGGTCCACGCAGGTAACACCAACAATGATCCACGCAGGTTCCTCTGGTTCTGGTTCACACATGTAACTCTTGACAGGGCTCTCCTCGACGCTCGACACAAACCAGCAGACAGTTGGACCGAACTAGCGGATATTCAAGATTACCTCCAAAACATAATTCATAATTATCTAGCCGAATAAAAAAGCATAATACCATAGATATCCCTTAAAAAACCCTAAAACGGTGATTGACTTGCACCCGGGATGCCAAGCCGAAGAGGCAATCCAAGATGCAGTGAAACTCGTATATTTATAGGAATATATATTTTGGAATGTGGTAGACATAAGTGAAATTTTAGAATATTTTGAAATTTAATAGCTAGAAATAGAATGGAGCTGAGGTAGCCTTTTTTTTTATATATATATATATATATATATATATATATATATATTCTCAACCTATTATCTAAATAAAAAATACTCTTATACAAGATCCAGCTAAATTTCAAGACATTCCGCTAAAAGCTCACGTGAACGAGCCAAACGAAATGCCACGCAAGATAGGTAAATGGTGGTTGAGAAGATTAGGACCGAAGTTGACTAGCTACATGTTGAGGAGATTGAGTCATGTTGAAGTTGACTCGTAGGTTATAATTAATCTTTTACAATTTTATCTTTGTCTTATTTCTATTTTAAATAGAGATTTGGTAAAATTTAATGCAAATTTGTTCAAATTCATGTACATTGATAGTTGGCATTCAAAATAAAAAAGAAATTTAAATACATTCACAACAATTGGAAAGATGAATTTAAAAAATAAACATTTGATATCAATGCTTTACCTAATTTATTTAAAATAAACCTCAATAAATACAAATTTATATTCTTAAAAGAAAATGTAAAAAACATGTAATATGATAACTTTAAAGAAAACTTAAACTCAATGCACAAGTGATTAGACATGACATCTTGAATATGTATTTTATTCTTTGTAAATACATTACACATATGTGTATTCTTTACATGTACACTATTTATCTTAACAATCTTGTGGGAGTTCATTTTTTTGGGGTATCTTTTATGGTTTTTAGAAAAATGTTTCTATCCTAGTAGCACACAGCTTCTTGATAGCCTTCAATAATCTGCAATCGCCTCCAAAGAATGATCACACAGGCTCTTATGCAGTCTTTTTCTTTCACATGCATTTCACTCAACTCAACTGGCACGTATTTGTCTCCAAAAACTCAACTAAACTTGCCTCTGATACCATTTGTATTTAGATGAGTTACTGATCAAGAAAGAAGGCATTTACAATTATAAATTAGCCAAGAAAGGAATGTAACTTAACATAACCATACAAGTAATAACTAAGGATTTACGTGGTAAAACCCTGACAAAGTGTCAAGGAAACATCCACGGGGCAAGGGATTGAAATCTCTATTCAATCAATAAATGATTCTCCTTACAATAGTTCGGGCATTCATCAATTTTATATGAGCCTCCTCAGTTACATAATCGATGTTTTCGTATAAAACTAACTTGTTAATAACTAATACATTTTACCCAAATTTACATAATTAGTTGTCAATTTCCAACACAAAGTTTGTACAAGAATAATGATAACCAAGAAATAAACGTTGGTATCTGGGAGATGGAGATTTCCTTGATGTACTTCTGAAGCCTTTCTGCCTTGAGATCCTTTGATGATAATTATTGCTTCTCACATCCTTGAAAACATTTGCATTTCTTCTTGGAACAGGACCTCCTTCATTAATGCCTTGACTCTTATCTTTACCTTTGCTGAAACGGGGGGCATCAACATTTCTTTTTGACTTCCTCATATCCTTGTTGTTTGAAGCGTTATCATTCTTGCTTGAGGATTCACCTGCATACCCGAGACCTAATTTATCAAATGGACATCTTTGATGGCTGAGCGTGTCATCCAAGGCTTGAGAGCTCTTCAAGGTTTTGTCCATCCCTTCAACCTTTTTCCTGAGGGAGACAATCTCTTCTTCCAATTTTTTGCAATCATTATTCTTCTTAGCAAGTTGTTTGTCAATCTCTTCCTTAATACATATTGCTTCATTTGCTTCTAATTTAAGGGAGATGATATCTAACTTTATTTTGAATATTTCTTCACTTTCATTTGCTAGACTGCTCTCCATTTCTTCCTTGATCCTTGTAGCTTTACATGTTTCGGTCTTGAGAAGGTTGATGTTAGATTTTAATTTGAAGATTTCTCCATCCTTTGCTTTTAGTTGACATATCATGGTGTTTCTCTCCTTTTCTACTTCATCAACGAGTCCTTCTATGATTTCCAATGCTTCCATTGTCTTCTCAGCTCCTTGTGCTAACTTTCTTGCTTCTTGTAGTTGAGATTTGAGAGAGGAGACCTCTACCTTGTACTGACCAATCTCTTCTTCAAGTTTGTTCAAGCTCTTGTGCCTTTGTTCAAGTTGACTTGACAAGGTATCTTCCCATTTCTTTGCTTTATCCAATTGATTTGTCATGGATATGACTTCTTCATGATGCTTTCTTTTGCTTTGATGAAATTCCTTCTTAAGCTTGGCAAGCTCTTCACTCCTTTCTTGTACTTGAAGCTTGACAAGGTCAACTTGTTTGGTCTTGGTCACCAGCTAGTGCTTTCTTATTAAGTTCCTTGTTTTCCTTTTTCAAATTGATAATTTCTTCCATGGCAGCCATAAGTTTAGTGAGGAGATCTTCTACAAAGTCCTTTTCATTCTCTTCATTTTCTAGGTCTTCTTTAGCCTTGATGTCATCAATCTTATCTCCAGCTTCCTTGACGGGCTCTGGATTTTCTTCCTGTTTTCCATCATTTTGTTGACTAGAGATCATTGTCAATGCTCCTTTTGAGTGAAGATCATGAAGTTTGTCCCATATACCCTTCGCTGATGAACATTTTCCTAAATTGTTCTTTATAGAATCTGGTAGCCCATTCAAGATTGCCTTCATCGCTTTTTCATTGTGCTCCTTGGATTCTCCATTCATCATGTTATTAGTAATTACTAATTCCCATACTTCAATGCCTTGAGTCTTTAAGAAATTCCTCATTCTTGCTTCCCATATATCAAAGTTTTCATTGAACGATGGAGCCTTCACAATTTGATTGACTTCTATTTCAATGGTAGAGGGAGACACATCTTTAGGAGGATTGGAGACTTTCTTCCTTGGCTTCGCCATTTGTGTTCTAATGATCAACCTTCAAGCTATTAGGCTTTTGAGTGAAGGTACTGGCTTTGATACTAATTGTTGGAAATACTGGGGGGGGTGAATCAATATTTTTTTTCAATTGTTATTTTTGTCAGTTAAATCATTTATATTTAGAACACAAAATGAACAAGAGGAATAAATGATTTTATTATATAATCTTTATAATAAATCAAGTATAATGTATATAGGGCTCCAACTAGTTGCCAAGCACCAACTTGGACTTTTTGTGAGGCTCCAACCTCCAGGGCACCAACCCTGTCTTGTCAAGGCACCAACCTTGGATTTAGGTGCACCAACTCCAAGGACACCAATCCTTCCAATTCTGAGGCACTAACCCCAAGGGCTCCAACCCTCTACTATATATTTTCTAGATTTGTTTGGTAGTTATCCTCTGCTCCCAACATCTTCTTCGCCGAATTTTGTCTATCTACACCTTCACTGCAACATCAATGACAACCTGTCTTCATATGAAGGAGTCTTCACAACTCTTCATATTTCCCTAACAGAGTCTGCAAAGTTACCTCATGATGATTCCAAATAGGCATCATGATCTCCAATAATGTTTCCAAGATTTGTTGAAGCTTTCCAACAAGATATTTGCGCTAAGCCTCAATGTATGCACAAAAGCAATTCTTTGTTTTCAAGTCTCTATTCTTACTGTTGTGGTAACTATTTTAAGTGTGACTGCTTCTCACTGTTCTTGCTATTGCGATCTCTTACTTCCCAGAAACAGACTCACAAACGCTTTAATGCTGCTGCTCCCTTCAAACGATGTCAGATGAAACTTTATTTTTCCCCTTCACAGAATTGTTCTTCAGGTTGCGTTATGTACTTGATTAATTTGTCACAGGTCTGAGCCTTTCAAAGATTAACCCAATCAACATAATTGCTTTGTCCTTCGGCTTCCTCCTGTGTTGTTGGACCTTCGGCTTCCTCCTATCCCGCTGGACCTTTGATGTCCTTTTGTCCTGTTGGACCTTCGGCTTCCTTCTGTCTTGCTAGACCTACAGCTTACTTCTATCCTTTTTCTTACATCTCTCTCACTCGATCTTCGACTTCTTTTGTACCTTCATCGTCTGCCAGACCTTTGGCTTCTCGACCTTTCAACTTCTTCTTTTGTTCGCTTGACCTTCTGGCTTTCTCTGTTCCTTTAAGTTCACGAGTTGTGAACTGTTACCTCTTGTCTGTGATAGATGCCCAAGATATGTTATCCATATGGAGGTCCCACATGCCACATCATCACCTTTAATCACAATCGTAACTTTCAGAGGTATTCTCATAAAATAGTCGATCCCCTACGGCCGACGGAGCAGATGCAATATGATCTTAAGCAGTTGTTAATAAACTCATTGGGTCCACAACCTTATCGCAATCGATGGTTTGCAGGACTTCGACTGGCACATGGATTAAAAACAGCCTTAACCCCTACAATTAACCATGATCTAAGGGTTGACTATGAGATCGATGGCTAGGATTGAGTGCGGGACTTCAGCCACAATCAAGGATGCCTGTACTTTCCTACCCTCACTCTTCCGATAGTTGTTCTTCTTTACTCTTCTATTATCACTATTGCTCTTTGTTCTTTTGATAACACTTACCCTTGGGCATATCTGATAACCTACTTCTCTTGCTTCAATTACTTGTTTCTTCGATGGCTTTCGATAAACTCTTCATCTTACTCTTTGGCTTCTTGCTCCTGTTGCTTTACTGGATCTACTGCGTCATTTGCTATTCAATTGTTGTTCAATTGACCTCCTTCATCATTTGTTGTTCAATCGACCTCCCGCTGTTCAATTGATGTTCAATTGACCTCCCACTATTCAATCCACTTGGGTCCTCCATCTCATCATATCATCATATATCAAACTTTCATCACTATGAGCATTATGATCAATGGGCATCAATGGGAAATCATGTATCAAATAATTTTCTACCACAAACACTGCTATATTGACATCAATGATAGCCCAGATTAACAAGAAGAAGTTTTCATCGATAAGAACCCTAATGTTTCTCATTTCAAAAATTTTGGTAGCCCCGTGTATTTTCATGTGCCGAAAGAAAAGAGAAGCAAATTGGATGCAACTGGGAAGAAATGAACATTTGCGCGCTACAATGAAACTTCAAAGGCATAGAGAATCTATGTTCTTGGTCAAAGAGAAGTGGAAATAAGTCATGATGTCACCTTTGATGAATATACTACCTTTGGGGAGATTAGGGACCTTCCTATTCCAAGGAAGGACAAAGTAGAAGATACAGGAAAGCAAGGAAAACCGCTGGATGAGCCCGATGTTGAAGGATTGATAGATCCCATTGATCCACCTCCCCATGAGCCATCCTCCTTAAAAAGGAGAACCTCATGGCTTAGGGACACTCTCGAAGATGCCGAGAGACATATTTCACAAAGAAGGACATTTCATGAAAGTAAGCCGAATAAGTACCAAGGGTACTTAGCTACCATGAGCACCATTGTTCAAATTGAGCCTTGCACATTTGAAGAAGATGTGAAGCACTAAGTTTGGAAGGATGCTATGAACAAGGAGTATGAATCAATTATGAAGAATGATGTCCGAGATGTGGTCCCTAGACCCAAGGGAAAATCCATTGTCACCTCGAAATGGCTCTACAAGATCAAGCATGGAGTTGATGGAAGTGTTGAAAAATTCAAGGCTAGGTTTGTTGCTCGAGTCTTCTCTCAAAAGGAAGGTGTGGACTATGATGATATATTGCACTAGTTTTCCAATATACCACTATCCGTTCGATCATTTCCCTTGCTGCCTCTCAAGGATGGAATTTACATCAAATGGATGTCAAGACCACCTTCCTGCATGGTTCACTTAAGGAGGAAGTCTACGTAGAAAACTCGAGGGGTTTGAAGTTCTAGATCGAAAGACACATATATGCAAGTTGAAGAAAGCCCTTTATGGGTTGAAGCAGGCTCCTCGGGCTTGGTATGAGAGGATCGACAACTATCTGATGAAGCTAAGTTTTACAAGAAGTGAAGTTGATTCGAACCTTTACTTCAAGGTTGAAAAGGATATACCTCTCATCTTGGTACTTGATGTGGATGATCTCTTTCTGATAGGTGCAAGCCCTCTTATTTATCAATGCAAGAGGGAGTTGGCTTTCGAATTCGAGATTAAGGACCTATGATTAATGCACTACTTCCTAGGCTTGGAGGTCTAGCAAAAGGCAGGTGAGATTTTCCTTTCCCAAGGAAAATACATTGTGACGCTACTTGAAAGATTTGGTATGGTGGATTGTAAGTTCGTGACTATCGCGATGGAACTTAACTTCAAGAAGTTATGCAGAAGTGCTGCTAGGCCTGATTTGGGAAATCCTTCTGAGTATCGTCAACTCATGGCGGCTCTAATGTTCTTGGTGAACTCCCATACATTGGATTTCTGCCAAGAATCTCTTGAGATATCTCCGGGGCACAATCACCTATGGATTGAGATACATTGCCGAGAATTTGAGGCTCCATGGTTATTCTGATGTTGATTGGGCTAGTAGCGTGATGGATCATAAGAGCACATCAGGATGTTGCTTCTCACTAGGTTCTGCTTCGATATATTGGATGAGCAAGAAGCATAAATCGGTTGCTTTGAGCACCGCAGAGGCCGAATATATTGATGTTAGGATGGCCTCCTGTGAAGTTGTTTTTGTTGAGGAAGCTATTTACTGAGCTCTTTGTGCATGTGATGGATACCACTATGATCTACTGCAACAACCAAAGTGGGATTCATCTTTCTGTGAATCCCATGTGTCATGACCGATCCAAGCATATTGATATCAGGTACCACTTTATTCGGGATATGGTACAATGGGGAGAAATAAGACTCCATCACATTGGGACTAATGAACAAGTCACAGATATTCTTACAAAGCCCCCAACGAAGGTCAAATTCTTAACCTTCCATGAACAACTTGGAGTCATGGAAAGACCCTCTTATGAGGGTCCCATTTGAGTTGGATATTGAGCTCTGTGATTCATCTTTCTGTGAATCCCATGTGTCATGACCGCTCCAAGCATATTGATATCAGGTACCACTTTATTTGGGATATGGTACAATGGGGAGAAATAAGGCTCCATCACATTGGGACTGATGAACAGGTCGTAGAAATTCTTACAAAGCCCCTGGCGAGGGTCAAATTCTTAACCTTCCATGAACAACTTGGAGTCATGGAAAGACCCTCTTATGAGGGTCCCATTTGAGTTGGATATTGAGCTCTTGGGGTACTTCTTGGAGCTTTGAGTGACCATAGGGTGAGTGATTCACCTTCCCCTTGTGGTGCATTGTGTATAGGGTGAGTGGTTCACCTTCCCCTGTGATACCCCATGATATATGCATAGGATGAGTGGTTTGCCTTCTCCTATGGCATATGAGAGGATGAGTGGTTCACCTTCTCCTTCTGATACATCTGATCCAAGAAATCTGAGACTCATAGGAAGTACCTCTCATATGGCCAATGAGTTGGGAAATGAGGATAGGGACCATAGCACTACCGATGGATGCATCGTGTATTACCATACTCCCTATGCTAGGATGTTTGATATTGGTCTGGGATCAATAGAGACTGACTTTGGGTCAATGGAGAGTCATACGATACACTCTCAATCATTTATTCTTCATTATTTATTCATGGTTCATCAAAGCAGAGCAGTGCAGGGATGTCAGAGATGGTACAGATTGATAGATGGTTTGGTAGTGGATTTCTCCCTAGTTGAGAGGTAGTGTTAAATTTGGAAACTAGGGCTAAACTCCACCTTGGACAAGTCATATTATGGAGATTCCTCTTTATGAGAGGTGAAATATTTATCGAAAGATCATCTCATTCTGACAAGTAGAAATGGAAAATGAATTTATTTCTTCTATGGACAAATTGTCAAGGTCGTCTAGAAGTCTAATGTAGGCTCATGAAGCCCAACAACCATGTCGCTTCACCATCAACATTGTGTAGAAATATATGAGGCCTCTTCCTCATTTGGAAACCATCAACACTCATCTTTCTCTCTCTTCTTATATTTAGTTTGTACAACAAGCAAGAGCATCTTCTTCTTCATGCATTGACTTGGGTTCACTGAAATTACAGGCCGAAAATTTTAGATATGTTTTGGGAAAATTACAGGGACGTTGACTGAGGATCAAACATCCTCCTTTGACTATGGTTTCTAGGTAGGAAATTCGATTTATTTAGGCCACATCTCCTGGCACATAAATCGAGGAATTTGCAGTTGTTTGACCAGTGTTGACTGCAACATTGACTCTGTGTTGACTAGGTTTGACTGATAATTTCAGGATTGTTTTGGGCTGATTTTGACTGTCTTTGGAGGCCGAGTTGACTGGGTTTGACCAAGCTTATTTGGAGGAAACTTTTTGCTGGTTTGACCAATGTTGAATTTATGGTTAGGGCATCTTGTTGACTGGATTGTTTTGACACTGTTTGGGCAAGTAAATTTTGTATGATGTACTTTCTCTCTCAGCTGAACTTTTGAAGAATAATAAGAAGATTTGATCAAAGGGTTTTCCCCACATTGGGGTTTTTCCCTAGCATCCGCCAAATATTGTGTCCTCTTGTCTTGGCTTGTCTTTTGCTTATTGTTTATGTTCTATCTGCATTTACTATCAATGTTAATGTGATTTCTAATCTGGAAATTGATATTGGGCTAATAAGAAAAAATGAAGTAAATTGCTTTAAAGCATAGAACTTACGATTGTTATCTAAAATTAACAAAGTTCTTTAAGCATAAATTTTCCTCTTCCTTCTCTTATTGGATGGTGTTGTCATTGATTTCAACCCATGGAGTTGACTGGGTTTGACTTTGACTAAAAGCACTAGTTATTGATGTCAAATGGTTAATGAATGCTTCTTAGTAATTGTCATATTACATCAAGATGGAAGTTATATTGTTGGATGGTTGAAAACCCAAGTCCTAGGGTTTGCGTTCCCTGGGCTAAGGATGTACCCCGACCTCGTTGAGAGTTTTGAGTCAAACCATTGAGTTTTTGTTGAAGATCTAGGTAATTAGATTCTCATCGAAGAGATGTTTTTGTTGATCTGTGGTACGCCTCGTGGTTCCTTCTGGTTTGAGAGAAAATTGAGTTTTAAGTTGATGACCCAGTTTTGTGGGCTAAAACCCTAAGGGGTAGAGACATGACACCTTATTCACCAACGATTGTCAATATATGACAAGGATTCTCACCGTAACTCACCCCATATTTCAATAACTTCAAAAACCAAAGACAATAAATCAATCATTGACTTAGTACACTCATGTGTCACCTACATAATACACCGAAGAAGGTTAGTGTACAATTACTTAGAGTTTAATAAACAAGTTTTAACAATTACTAAATTAAATTAAATTTATTAAACTTCTAACTTAAGGTTTGAAAATATTATATTATATTAAGAAATGGCATCAAACTACCTTCACTCACAAAGAGTGTCCCTTTCTTGATTTACAAGTCTAATCTATTTTTTTTAATAACAATGGCTCTCTTGATTAAGTTACAAGGTTTACAAAATATTTTTTTAATAACTAAATCCCTATAACATTTACCTTAAAACCCTCTAATTTTTTGTGCCTAAGTATCCTCCAACGACGACATTAGAAGCCCCACTAAAAAACTATAAAAATGTTAGAACTTAATCATCATAGATCACATAACATCTCAACATTCTTATCTCTAAAATTTTCATGCATCTAAAAGGAAGAAATTTCTAGCCTACCTGTAATAGGCCAATGAAAAATCGAGGGAAACAACTTTACACCAACATTCATTTTTGGCCTCCAAGGTAAGTTTTTGCTGTGATTGTTTTTTTTCATTGAAATGACTGGGAAAATCCCCTTGTAGCTTTTTGACTCTCTAGTAGGGCTCCCATTTCAAGGATTTGCTATGGATTTACCAACCCTTCCTCTTGTTGTACCTCGACTCCCTTATTAGGCCTACTTATGTGTGGTTTTAGGGATGTTATGCTCCAAATTTATTACAACTAGGACTTATTTATCCTTCCCTGAGGTTTGAAGCCCTGTACCATGTGGCTAGGGAATTAAGATTCTGCAAAGAAACTATGGTTCTATTGTGAATCCTAATGATGTTTAAGAGCAGAATAAAATCAAATATGTTCCCCTAATATCTAATGATTCCGACTCTCCTTAAGATCTATTCACCAAACTCTTGGAAGAAGTTTCCTAAGACATTTACTTGTAGGAACAACACACATCTTATACTTATACACTAATGGAACCTTGTGTAGCTTGGTCATAGTCCAATTGAAGAAGGAAAATAGAAATAATCAAAACTTATTTCATTAAATTCTCCATGTCTTGACACAAGTGCGAAGAGTCTTTTAACAATCCAACGAAATTGATATCACAATACTTGATACCCTTAAATCTTGGCTGATGCTCATATATCTTCACAACATAATTTTTAGTCTTGTACAACAATATTGTTAATTTTAGACAACAATGGTATGTTCTACGCTTTAGAGCAATTTTACTTCAATTTCTTTATTAGCCTATTATCAATATTCAGATTAGAAATCACATCAACATGATAGTAAAATGTAGATAAAACATAAACATAAACATTAGAAGAAAAATCAAGACAAGAGGACAAAAGATGTGGCACCATCTAAGGACAAACCCTAATGTGGGGAAACCCTTGAACAAATCTTCTTTTAGCCTTCAATAGTTTAGCATAGAGAGAGAGTAAAATTTACAAATCTGATAATTTATAACAGCAACAAAAGAGCCCTAACCAGAAAAGTCAACGCTGGTCAACAAGGTAGATTTGACCCTTAGCAAATCGGTCAAATTTAATCAACTTCAGTCAACTTCGGCCTTCAAATAGCAAGATAAAACAACCCTCAAAACAGTCAAATTCATCCCAGTCAAAGTTTGGTCTATGGGTAGCCCTAGTTGCAGCCGACGGTGGTCAACAATGAATGTTTAGCCTTGATTTATGTGCCTAGAAATGTGGCCTGCCCAAACAAAGATAGCCCTCACAAAAATGCAGTCAAAGGTGGTCAACTCATGCTGGTCAATGCTTGGTCAAACTTTCCAGAAATTCAGTGTCTTGAAATTTTGGCCTCTTGAAATTTCGGATGTGTGAAGAGAGAGAGGCCCAAAAAACTGTACCCAATCAATGAGGAGAGAGAGAGAGAGAAGTGTGAATATGAGTGTGTCTGAATGAGGCTAAGTCACCTTCTATTTATATGCAATGTTGAGGATGAATAGACGTGACTGTTGGGCTTTTGAGCCTACATAAGTTTGCTAGCTGACCTTGACAATTTGACCATAATCAAAATAAATTCATAACTTCATTTGTACATGTCAGAATCAGATGATCTTTAGACCAATCCTACATCTCTCGAAGAGAGGAATCTAAGAGAAATATCAACTGTCATAAATAAGATGACCCATGTGGAGTTTATCCCTAGTTGCCAATTTTAACAAATATAGACTTGACATGTTTGACAATGACCTCCCTTGAGCTTAAATATGCACATAATACAACAACTCTTAGATGTGACAGCTAGACAAGACATTATCATGACAATATAGTGAAAATATCATTGACTTGACAAGTTAAGAACAATTCTTGCAACTATCCTAACAATAATATGACACCTGAAATATAACTTAAGTATAATGAGTGACTTATGTATATACTATATAAAATTAGTTAGAGTTGTGTTTAGTCTACTGACATGACCTTGTATTAAGGTGACAACTAGTGTATACAATGACTTGAATACAAGGGCTAAGCAAATGATGAATTTGACTGATAACATGACAATTGACATTATCTTGGCATTCACTATTATAGCAGTTGCCTTGACAACCTGTTAGGATTTGCATCTAGTGGTACGATGTCAACAAGTGATGTGTATATATGTGACGAGACAACAAGTGACACATTGATACATTAACCTAGATTAACAAACTAAAGTGTGAATTGACATGACATAACTAGTGGACCTGACATATAGATGCTTGTCATTTGCTTGATACCTTAACATGAAAAATACCTTGATTAAGTAGTGAACCATTGATTGAATTAGTGGGCATCCTATGGTGTTTGACTTTGAAACTTACATTGAGTTTATGTTTAGATGATAAGTTTCTTGACTTTAACTATACTTGACTAAGACAGTATATGACAATGTTGCATTACTATTAATTTGACATCTAGATAAGACATTGACATTGAGTTGGCACCTTAACTTTGGCATGACTTATTGACTTGACCCATAGATTAAGGAACATAGACATATGACAGCGATGACCTAAGATTTAACTAGTAGTGATGACCTATGGAGAGTATAAAAATGACACAATTGTAACCTTGCAGGGAAGCAAGGCTTGAAGGCAATATCATCCAGTTGTACAAGCATATTGATGTAAAGATGGATAGCATGGTTTGACCCAGTTAAGCAGCAGTGTTTACACGTATGTTCGTAGCTCTGAGAGGAACGAGATTGAGAGCATTGGTTGCAGGTCATAGGGATGACCTGAGGCACCTTGGTTTGTGCCATCATTTGATAGCAGTGCCATATGGTTGAAACATTGTGGGCATTTTGGAATAGTGAAGCAACATGAAGTATGATTGTCTGCATATGAGCCTTGATGCTTATTCATTCATGATGTGTAGTGGTAGCCAAAATTTTGAGCTCTTGGTGTTGAGCAGTGATCAGATGTGCAATGATCTATGTGTGCGGTGACAATGATGTGTAGTTGAGCAATGACAACAGTTGTGCATTAATGACTATTCATTCATGAGCAGTGACATGTACTGACAACCAACAATTGTGCAGTGATAATGCTATAAAGTGTGCAGTTGAATAGTGATAGCTTGATGTGTAGCATTGTGCAGTAATCAGTTTGTGGGAACAATGATCAATAGCTACCAAGATTCGACATTTAGTCTAAATATTTCTTATAACTATTCTAAATTGATTCAGAGTATAGGGGATCCAGTGTGAAAATTGTGAAACGTGATCTACCGAATCTTCTGGGTGATTGGAGTCACCTTTAGGTTGTGGCTTGAGAACAATTTTGGAATTGTGGCTCCATTCAGTTGTGATTGATAAACTAACAGTGGAAAGAAGCATCCTTTCCGACAACAACTGGAAAACAAAGTGTCGGGGCACTCATAAAGTTGTGGCCCGATTTATAGGCCGTTGGGGCATCCTTCTGGTTGTAACAAGATATTAGGCTCTAGTAGTGTCCTACAGGTTGTAGCCTGTGAATTAAGGGATTGACGTCTCCCTCAGTTGTAGCTTAAATCTTGATGTAATCAATTGTCTTTTAACAGGGAGAAGACAATTACTAAAGAAGCGTTCGGTGGTTTTTGACCTATAGGGGGTTTTCCACCTAAAAATATTCGTGTCCTCTATTTTATCGTTCTGCATTGTTGTATGGTGTTGTATACTATTGATTATTGGTTATGATCATATGAAGAAGAACAATAATAATACCCGAATATTAACTAATGCTTTGAAAAATATTGAAAAGTGTTAATTGCTAAGAAATACTGATTCAACCCCCTCTTAGTATTTCTGTTATATACCTAGGGGGGATAATATGGGGTACCAAGGGTGGTACCCAAGGTAATAATGTAATAATGGGATGGGCCATAGTAATAAATAAGGTGGTTAACCCATGTCATGTAAGGGACCACAAGTAGTTAATAATAATGTAATGGGCCCATGGTATTAGTTGATGGGATGAGGAAACCATGGTAATGATGCATGGTATTGTATGTATGAGGCCTATATAAAGGCTAGAGACTCCACATGGAGAGAAGATGAAGAGAAGTATTCTTGTATGAACATGCATATGACTTGTGGAGTGTTCTCCTTCCTTAAGGAGTGAATGTATGGTGTTGCCCTACCTTAAGGGTTTGATATCAATAAAGAAGAATTTCTATCAGATCTATAATATTTCCGGGTTAGATCTACAACAAGTGGTATTGGAGCTCTTTCTTGGGCAAACCGTGGAGGATTTTTTTTTATTTTTTGCAGGGTTTCGGGGGCGGCGACTTTGCAGGTCAGATCTGTACATTTTGGTGCAAGATTTGTAAAATATAATTACAGATCTATATTCCTTGTGAAAAAATAGCCGATTTCAGAAAAAAAATCGGTTGAATCGGAGTCCGGATGAAGGAGATATCGCTGATCTAAAAATCAGTGGGGTTGCAGAGAATTTTTAGGGCCAGTGAATTTGCGGCGCAGATCTGGACGTACTGGTGCCAGATCTATAAGATCTAACTGTAGATCTGGAATCCTTGTGACAAAACACCTGATTTCAAAAAAAAAAATCAGGCGAATCGGAGTTCGGATGAGGAAGATATCGCTGATTTAAAATCAGCTCTTTTTTCAGAAATTTTGGGTGACGGCGGGAAAGTTGCAGCGCAGATCTGGAATTCTAGTGCCTGGATCAAAATTTCTATCACATGGGTAGATGCAGAATGGGTGCTCCATTTCCAAAAACAGCTTATAATAGAGATTCTGAGCAATATTGACGAAACTGTGACAATTTCAACTTTTCGCCAAGTAAGTGAATTTTTTTTTCCAAACCATTTATGGCTTCTAGCAAGGTTCTATACTTTACAGGAAAAGATGATGGTCCTACTATTGAAGAATTCATACAAAGAATAAAGTCTGAACATGGGATATTTTGGAAAACTATAGTACGGCTTAATTTGACAGAAGAGGCAGACAAATGGTGGAGATCACTTGGCATCAAACAGTCCAACGACTTGTCGGATAAAGAATTTGAAAAATTACTTTTAGACAGATGGTCTCATGCCAGAAAACAAGATAAAGAGAAACATGTGGGTCTATTTCCTACTGGTATATCCTTATTGCAGGTTCATGGATTGATTCAGAAAGAGAAGATCATTGTTTCTATCAATCCTAGTTGTAAACATAATTTTATCAGTGTTAATTTGGCAAAAAAGTTGCAAGTCCCAGCAAAACAAATTCAAAATACACAGGTTGATGATAAGGAGGTTCAAATCTATAAGGATTTGAAGCTTTCTATGGATAAGTATGTGTTTCATGGTGATTTTTATGCTTCAGATATGGATAACATGGATGTTGTTTTGGGATACCCTTGGATGGAGTTAGTGGGTACTATCAATATTAATGTGCAAAAGAAATTCCTGAAGCTATGGCATAAAAAGAAGAAAATTACATTACAGGATATTTCCATCCATAAACAGGTAGAGCACATGGAGGCTGAAGGAGAATATGTTCAAGGGACTGACATATCAGATGATGAGCCTCTGATGATCGACAATCAAACACAAACAGAGGCTGCAGAAGAAAAGGTTACAGGTGATGATACATCAGAGGAGGGCTCAGTGGTTGAAGTCATATTGAAAAAGAAGACACCTCAACAGGCACCACAGCAGGGTGAAATCAAGCAAAAGCCATCGTTGGTTAAAACTTCAACATATCATCACCCACATCACCCCGCAAGACAACCATCATGGAAACCATGTAGTCAAATGATGGATAGAAAGGAGAGACGATCCACCTACTACACATCAACACAGAAGAGCTGCCACGGTCAACTTCCATCTCAAGCGAGTGAGGCACCAGCGAGATCGAGGGTTCACCTTTCTCTTGGATGGCAGATGCACGTGCATGGTATCAGTGGACTACTCTTTTGAGTAGATCTTATTATTTGTGTTCTTCCCATGTTTCAGGGATGAAACATGCTTAGGGGGGTGGAATGTTATATACCTAGGGGGGATAATATGGGGTACCAAGGGTGGTACCCAAGGTAATAATGTAATAATGGGATGGGCCATAGTAATAAATAAGGTGGTTAACCCATGTCATGTAAGGGACCACAAGTAGTTAATAATAATGTAATGGGCCCATGGTATTAGTTGATGGTATGAGGAAACCATGGTAATGATGCATGGTATTGTATGTATGAGGCCTATATAAAGGCTAGAGACTCCACATGGAGAGATATGAAGAGAAGTATTATTGTATGAACAGGCATATGGCTTGTGGAGTGCTCTCCTTCCTTAAGGAGTGAATATATGGTGTTGCCCTGCCATAAGGGTTTTGATAATAAAGAAGCATTTCTATCTATTTTGATGTTGTTATTCTTGGGTCTATTTCTATTATCATATATTTCTGGGTTAGATACCAATTGTTGTAGATCTAACCCAGAATATTATAGATCTGATATAAAAATATGAGATAATGCAAATAACCCAGAAATAAGATGAAATGATTCTTTATTGATCAAAACCCTTATGGTAGGGCAACACCATACATTCACTCCTTAAGGAAGGAGAACACTCCACAAGCCATATGCCTGTTCATACAATAATACTTCTCTTCATCTTCATATCTCTCCATGTGGAGTCTCTAGCCTCTATATAGGCCTCATACATACAATACCATGCATCATTACCATGGTTCCCTCATACCATCAACTAATACCATGGGCCCATTACATTATTATTAACTACTTGTGGTCCCTTACATGACATGGGTTAACCACCTTATTTATTACTATGGCCCATCCCATTATTACATTATTACCTTGGGTACCTCCCTTGGTACCCCATATTACCCCCCTATGTACATAACAATTTCAACAATTGGTATCATAGTTTTAATCCTTCAGTGATAGCTTAACCGTTGGCAGGTAGTTTTCAGAGCATAGAGATGGGAAAGTCAAAGAAGTAGGTTGCAAGGATTTTAAAGGAAGGTACATGTACAACAAAATATGAAGAAAGTGAGTATTGTGTACCAACCCCTGATTTTGATGCAATAATGACTGGATACAGGAATCTAGGATGGAAGTACATTTATAGGCACATGGAGTATGGGAATCAGTTGTTTCCAGAGACACATCTACCGACGAAGCTAAAAGGTACAATTCAAAGTCCATGAATGTAATTTTAAATGTTTTGCCAAATTATGTGAAAGAAAAAGTTGGTTAATGTTCAACAACTAAAGCTCTTTGGGAAAAGCTTCATAATATCTATTCAACAAAACAATCAGGTCAAGATGTTATTGAAAATTTGGATCCTTATGATTATGATGAAGAAATTGGAGAAATGAGTAAGACAGATTTTCAAAATCAAGTGATCAAGGTGATAAAGGATTCCTCTCTTAGAGAGGACCAAAATCGATATAAAGTTTGTCTAATTTGGTCAAGTGAAAGTGTGATTTTGGATTTTTGAATTATCTCATACAAATTACTATGGTCAGCCTCTCCTACATGTTAGCTTATCTAGCCCACTGGACACATCTCTTGTCCCCATCGAATACTATATAAATAAGTGCTCCATCACATTATGTCACATAACTTATCTCTTTGAAATAGCCGTAGATTGAAGGTCATCTTCAACGAAGAAGGATGGCACTGCTTGTCATTTTGTTTGAGCTACTTTATGTGCTGGGTTCTCTAAGCTGGAGGCCGCATCTCCTAAGGAATGTTTGGGCTTGTGAGATTTCTGTTCTGGGTTCTCTTTATCCTCTACTTCAGAACCGAGTTATTATAAAAGAAGCTGCAGTCATTAAGAAGGGTTTTGTGATATGAAAACCCTTCTTTTATAAGCCAAAATCCTTAAGTATCCAGCTCATGTCAGCCACAGGTCTTATCATGCTTCAACGATGGTCATTAGAGAGGGTTCCAATCTCTGGTTATCTGCAGACTCCTCTTCATATCAGTTGTTTGGTTTTCAGGATTGTTTATGGGCTGGTTTGAGCATTAGGAGGAGAAAAGAGTGTCTACAAGAAAAGCTGCAGCAATTGGATGTTATGGATGTGTTTACAAGGGTTATATGACACAAGCCCTAACCTGGTACATCTAGGGATTATCCAGGGATGATATATTGGATCATCCATTGACCTGTGGGATGTTCTTCTTGATGCTCTATGGACAAGGAAATCTTGAATTTCTATTGGACTCTTTCTTTGCTGAACACTTTATTATAATAATAAGAAGAATTGATTAAGGTTTCCCCCATTATGGGGTTTTAACTTGGCTTGAGCCATATCATGTTTTCTCTTGTCTTAGCTTGTCTTTTACAGTTACTTTTATTGTTCTTTCACATGGTTAAATGAAATTGATAATAAACTTATGAAGTAATGATCCAATGCAAAGAACATGTTAACATAAATTTAACAAGTGAAGACAACAAAATAACTCATCAAGGAAAATGAATAGTCTAAGAAGATGATTAATAGTTTTAGAACTCAATTGGAAGAAGTCAAGAATACAGGTACTCAAGATCTCAAGAGAGAAGTCCAACAAAAGAAACAAGAACTCGACACAGCCTTTGTAGAGATTAGCATGCTCAAACAAGAGATGCAAGAAGCATAAATTTAAAGGAAGGAATTTGATCAAATATACATATCCACAATTGACCAAAAGAAAAAGGAATTGGAAACCTCTTCAGTTGAAATAAGCAGGCTCAAGATTGAAAATGAGGAGCATAAGGAACATATACAAGCTCTCAATAGAGAAGTAGAGAAGACCACTCTTCTCAAGCTATAGGTTGAGGAGGCATGAAAAAGAAGGGAGATCTTGAAAAGATGGTTTCAAGAAGATATTGCTAAAAAACAAGAGGATCTTAATGCAACACTTGATGAGATAAAAAAACTCAAGGGATCAGAAAAAGAACACTTACAAGGTAAGACAAATGAAGAAGTAAAAATTAAGGCAATTAAAGCTGGTAAAGCTCCAGTTGATGAAGGTACAAGTTCCACTTTTTTTCTTCGTAGGATGATCATAAGAATGAATTTGATCAAAGTGAAAAGCCAAAGAAGAGTGTTGCAACTCCAAACAACAAGACCAAAGAATTCAAGAACAAACGACAACAACATACTACAACACCACCTCCAAAGAAGAATTAGAAATCTTCCAGGTATGTTCGTTTATTTAATGGTTATTGTTTTTCATGCACTAACTATGGGCATATGGCCAAGGATTGTAATGTTGTTGACATGTACAATTATCTAGGACCATTGCATCCAAATGAACCATTTAGGTACGCACATTTATTTAATGGTTATTGATTTTTATGTGCTAACTATGGACATATGGCTAGGGATTATGAAGTTTCTGGCAGGTACAACTATTATTGGCAAAACCCTATAAGCAAGTTTGCAGGACCATGAGACAAACACCAAACGAAATCTTCTATGAATGACATTGAATGTTACAAATGTCATAACTATAGAAACATAGCTCATCACTGCAGGTACAAGATGGAATGAACCATGAATGAAAAGCTTGATGACGAAAATAAGAATGTTTGGAAAATAAAATAGGTACGAGATGAACAAGTACAATATGATCAAGAAAAGAAAGAAGGCAAGAAGGTCCCAACATTTATGCTTTTAGGATTCATAACTGTTATGAAACCAACTCACAAAAAGATATAAAAGATAGTTGAACGCCTTAGAATTCAGCCTCTTCAAGGGGGAAACCTTCTTTACATTACACAAATGAACAATTCTTGGATGATTCAAATGACAAAACCTCCTTTCTATATATAGGAGTCTAAGGAGTCAAAATATATAATATAAAGCCACAAAAATAACAATAGAGGGATTCTATGGGGCACAGTAATAACAATATGGGGACAATAGGGGTACAACAATATTAATAAGGGATACAACTACAATAGTAATGGGGTAATCACTAGTATTATAGGGACCTAACATGCCCATCTCCTTCAAAAAAGTGTTTTCCTCAACGCTTGAGTAGTTCTGGATGCTTTTGTATAAAATTCTCATCCTCCCATGTGGAATATTCAGTGGATAAGTTCTTCCACTTGATGAGATACTCCGAAATTGATCGATTTCGTAGCTGTCAAGTTTTTTTTTTTGTGACTGCTTCCGATTCCAATATAATTTTTCCTTCCTCGTCAAGTTCTGGCAATATTGTTTGAACTGGGAGGTTGTTGCCTTTAACCTTCTTTAAACATGAAACATGGAAAACTGGGTGCACTCGAGAAGCTGCAGGAAGCTCCAATTTGTATGCCATCGTACCAATCTTTTGAAACACCTTGTATGGACCATAATATTTTGGTGATAATTTAGTATCCTTCTTAGCTTGCTTGAGGGACATTTGTTTATATGGATGTAGCCATAGGAATACCCAATCACCTACATCAAAACTTCTTTCGCTGCGATGTTGATCTGCCTGTTGTTTCATTCTATTCTATGCCAACACGAGGTTATCCATCCTTTAAGAGTTGGAGCACTTGTTGTTGATGTTCGATGTGATGTTCCACTGCTTTAACTTTAGAAATTTCTCTTAAATATGATGTGATGGATGGTGGCTGATATCCATAAAGTGCCATAAATGGGGTCATTTTTGTTGTTGTATGGAAGGAAGTGTTATACCACCATTCATCCAGAGGCAACCATTTGACCATTGCATTTGTTTATCAGATACAAAGCAACGAAGATATCCTTCCAAACATTTGTTTACTATCTCATTTTGCCCATCAGATTGAGGATGATAAGGTGAGCTATGAGCTAACTGAGTACCAAGACAAGAAAATAATTCTGTCCAAATATTTCCAGTGAAAATGGGATCTCTGTCACTTACAATAATCTTTGGATTTCCATGTAGCTTTTGAATTGTTTCCATAAATGTAGTAGAAACTATACTGGCTTTAAATGGATGTGATAATGCACAAAAGTGTGCATACTTGGTAAGTCTGTCAACTACCACCATGATGACACCCTTTCCCTCAGACTTGGGTAAACCTGTGATAAAATCCATTGAAACCTCCTCCCAATGTTGGCTTGGAATGGATAAAGGTTGTAATAGACCTGGGCTCTTAATTGTTTCCACTTTATTGTGTTGGCAAACCAAACATTCCGCCACAAACTTTTGAATATCCGATTTAAGGCCATCCCAAAAAAATTTCTTCTTAACCCTATGGTAAGTTTTTAAAAATCCTGAGTGCCCTCCTAAGGGAGAAGTGTGCAATTCCATAAGAATCGTTTGTTTGAGTTGGGAATTCTTGCAGAGGTATAAGTGATCTTTGTACCATAATGAATCATTTTTCCAACTAAATGTATCAGATGTACTGGAATCTTGTTGTAACTTTCGAATAAGTTCCCACACTTCTTCATCATTCTTCCATTCCTCCCTTGCTTCGTTTATCCAATCTGGCTGGATAATATAAATGGCGCACAACAATGCTTCCACATCCTCATCCTTTCTTGAGAGTGCATCTGCCACCACATTTTGCTTCCCTTTTTTGTACGATTTCAAAGTCATAACCCAACATCTTTGTGACCCACTTTTGTGCTTAATTGGGCTAGTCAATACATATTCTCCCATGGATAGCTTGATATTATGACACTTTCCACAACAATTTATCGTTCCTCCATTTGTAATCATCACTTGACACTCTGGTGCTGGATATAGGAAGCAATTCAATTCTTTTGCTATCTTAAAATGAATAAAATTGTGGGTACTTCCTGAATCAATCGACACTATTACATTTTTATTCTTGATTTGTCCTTCTATCTTGATGGTTTGAGGAGTGGTAATTCTAGCCAATGCATTACAAGATATGGTCAGATTCATTTCTTCTTTATCTAGGCTTTGTTCATGGAGTATATCCTCTTCTTTTGACCTTTCTTGCTCCTTTTCTTCTTCCTCTTCACAATATATGTAGAATAATTTCTTCTTAGCACACTTGTGACCTTTAGTGTGTTTGCTATCACAACTGTAACAAAGCCCTTTTGCTCTTTTTTATTCAAATTGTTGTGGTGTCAACCTTATAGGTTGTGGAAGACTGGGGGCAACAACACTTCCATCTTTATAGTTGTGAGTGGTATGCTTCCTGGTTGCCATAATTTTGCTTTCCATTTTTCTTGCTAACCTGAATGCCTTCTCTAATGAATCAAGTTCCCAAAGGCGAACATCATGTTGGATATTATCCTTTAAAGTCCCTATGAACACATCAATCCTATGCTCCTCTGGAATATTTTTTACCCTTATGTTCAATTTTTGGAACTCCTCAATGTGCTCCATTATTGAACCCTTTTGTTTGAGACTTATCATTTGGCTAAAAAATGTGTTGCTTTTTGTATCCTCATAATGTGCTGTCAATTCTTCCGTAAAAATTTCCCAAGTGATAATTTGTTTACGAGAGCAAAGCCATTGATACCATACAAACTGATTTGGTTCCAAATATAAAGTTGCAATATGTACCTTTTGTGTGTTTTGCATATTATCGAGATCGAAAACTTGCTCCATCTGTAATATCCATGTTGCGGGATCCTTGCCATCAAACTTCCTCATATCGATTTTTGGAATATGGTGGGTCTTCGATCCAACATTAGAGTCTATGAAATCATGATTAACATTTCTTTTGTTCTCATCATGAGTTTACTTTACTACCCTTTCACCATTAGTAAGCATTTCTTGTAGAAACTTTGTTAAATCTATCTTCAAATCTTCCATGCCTGTCTTCAAATCTATCTTCAAATCGTCCATCTTAGCTTCCACGTCATTCATCTTAGCTTCCACGTCATTCATCTTAGCTTCTATGCCTTTCTTTAAACAATCCATCTTAGCTTCTACGCCTTTCTTTAAACCATCCATCTTAGCTTCTACATCTTTCTTTAAACCATCCATCTTAGATTCTGTTCCTTTTTGTGCAAGTGACACTTGTTGCACTTGGTCTCGTAATTTTGATATATCATGTTGCATTTCTTCCTCTTCTTCATGAGTCATGCTAGAGCTTTCAGGTTTCTTACTAGGTGTTTACATTTTCTTTCTTCGGGGCATAAATTACCAATAATAATGCTTTACTATGCCCTTTGAATTCCTTCAAACTAATTTTTCAAATCAAGCTTATGCAAAAATTAAAAAAAACTACACACTTTTTTCACTTTGTAGGAGCTTGATATTGAATCTGATGTATCTCTGTAATTTCAGATCATCCAGTTCTAAAATTGTGACATGCGATAGCCCTTTGTGTCCTCTTTCCAATGCCACCAATCTGATCCAAATTGGACACTCCAGGGAAGAGTTATGCCAAATCTCCCACAGTGACTTGATTATAGAATAGTTCAGTAGAGTGAACTTGTACAACGTGCCATGAGTCACCGTTTCGACCTTTAGCTCTAAAAAACATGTATAAGAAACTACAGTCCGTCCTCTTTCTGTACCTTCTTATGAAATTTCAATCTGATGCTCAAAGAGAAAGTTATGATGATTTTCCCCAGGTCACCTGTTTGGAATGTAATTCAAGAGTCTGCGAAGAGACCAACTTCCTTAGATCCTATCTCCGCAAATATAGTGCAAAAAGATCTGAAATTCAGACCCGAGGTTCAGTGCGATATTGTCTCAAATGGGTTTTTTTTTTTAGTTTCTAAAACGTCGCAGAAAAAAAGTTATAGCGAAAATTCCACAATGACCTATTTGGAGCAACGAAACCCTAGAATCCAAAGCTCTAATACCAAATGTTATGAAACCAGTTCACAAAAAGATATAAAAGATAGTTGAACGCCTTAGAATTCAACCTCTTTGAGGGGGAAACCTCCTTTACATTACATAAATGAACAATTCTTGGATGATTCAAATGACAAAACCTCATTTCTATATATAGGAGTCTAAGGAGTCACAATATAACCCGGCCGACCTAACAATAATAATATAAAGCCACAAAAATAACAATACAGAAATTCTATGGGGCACAATAATAACAATATGAGAACAATAGGGGCACAAAAATATTAATAAGGGATACAACTATAATAGTAATGGGGTGATTACTAGTATTATAGTGACCTAACAGTAACAGGTGGTAAGGAACCAATAGTTGCTTTGGTTAATGATTCGAGTCAAGATGGCCCGTTAGATGAATCATGATTCTGAACAATTCAACTCTTTAACTCTTAAATTTTGAAGAAGTAAGTCTATTCAGTAGTATGTGGCACATGTATATCATTGACATATAAACAAAACAAATAAGATAACGGCTTCAGAACAATTGAATGATTATATGTTCACGAAGGAAGGTTTCTCTTTGAAGGAAGCACATGCAAGACACAAGTCCATAGGGATCGTCATTGGCAGACTATTATAATAAGCCATCTCGTCAGGGGGAGCATAGGAAGATAACAGGTCCACATGAAGCAAGAAAATTCTCAAGGGGAGTAACCCTTTGCCATTGATGTCAAAGGGGGAGAGAAAAACTTGAGAAGGAGATTGAAATCTTGAGAAGAAGGTGAAGCATAAAGGCAGGGGAAGTTGTACTCACAGGTGGAATATGTGTGTTTCCATCAATGATAAAGGGGGAGATTTTTGGATGGTGTTGTCATTGATGTCAACCCATGGAGTTGACTGGGTTTGACTTTGATTAAAAACACCAGTCATTGATGTCAAATGGTTAATGAAATTTTCTTAGTAATGGGTAGATTACATCAAGATGACTATTAGATTGTTGGATGGTTGAAAACCCAAGTCCTAGGGTTTGGTTCCTTGAACTGAGGATGTACCTCGACCTTGTCAAGGATTTTTGAAGGGTCAAACCATTGAGTTTTTGTTGAATATCTAGGTCATTAGATTCTTCTCAAAGAGATGTTTCTATTCATATGTGGTGCGCCCATTGTTCCTTCTGGTTTGAGAGAAAATTGAGTTTAAAATTGAAGGCCCATTTTTATAGGCTGAAACCCTAGGGGGTAGAGACATGCCACCTTTTTCACCAACGATTGTCCATGTATGACAAGGATTCTCACCGTAATCTCACCCTGTATAAGTTACTTAACTTCAAAAACCAAAGACAATAAATAAATCATTGACTTAATACACTCATGTGTCACCTACAAAACGCATTAAAGAGGGTTATTGTACAATTACTTAGAGTTTAATAAACAAGTTATTAATAATTAATAAACTAAACTAAATTTATTAAACATCTAAATTAAGGTTGGAAAAAAACAATTATATTAAGAAATGGCATAAAAATACCTTCACTCATAAAGAGTGCCCCTTTCTTGATTTACAAGTCTAATTTAATTTTTTTTAATAGCAACGACTCTCTTAATTAAGTTACAAGGCTTACAAAATCATTTTTTAATAACTAAAGGCTCTAACGTCTACCTTAAAACCCTCTAATGTTTTGTGCCTTAGTATCCTCCAATGACTACATTGGAAGCCCCACTAAAACACTATAAAAATGATAGATCTTAATCATCATAGATCACATAACATCTCAACATTCTTATCTCTAAAAATTTCGTGCATCTAAAAGGAAGAAATTTAAGGCCTACCTGTAACAGAACAACTAAAGATCTAGGGAAGAAACTTTACACCAACATTCATTATCGGCCTCCAAGGTAAGTTTTTGTTCTGATATATATATATATATATATATATATATATATATATATATATATATATATATATATATATATATATATATATATATATATATATATATATATATATATTCGTTGAAATGATTGGGCAAATCCCCTTCTAGCTTTTCAACTCTCTAGTAGGGCTCCAATTTCAAGGATTTGTTAGGGCTTTAACAACCCTTCCTCTTGTTATACCTTAGCTCCCTTATTAGGCCTCCTTATGTGTGGTTTTAGGGATGCTATGCTCCAGATTTATTACAACTAGGACTTATTTCTTCTTCCCTATGGTTTTAAGCCTTCTACCCTGTGGCTAGGGCATTGAGACTCTGTAAAGAAACTACAATTATATGGTGATTTCTGATGATGTTTAATATTAGAATTAAATCAAACCTGTTGCCCTAATCTCTACTAATTATGGATCTCCTTAAGATCTATTCATAAAAATCTTGGAAGATGTTTCTTGACACATTTACTTGTAGGAACAACACACATATTATACTTATACAGTGAAGGAACCTTGTGCGGCTTGGTCATAGTCTAGTTGAAGAAGAGAAACATAACCAATCAAAACTTATTTCATTAAATTCTCCATGTCTTGGAACAAGAGCGAAGAGTCTTTTAATAGTCCAACAAAATTGATGTCACAATACTCGAGACCCTTAAAGCTTGGCTGGTGTTGATATATCTTCACAAGAACATCATGATTCTAGCCTTGTTTGGACAATTAACCTAGGAGTGTGTGAAATCATAGACTAATTTGTAGTTATATACAACAATATAGACTTGACATGTTTGACAGTGATCTTCCTCGAGCATAAATATGCACATATAACAACGACTCTTAGATTTGACAGCTAGACAAGACATTGTCATGACAATACATTGACAATATCATTGACTTGACAAGTTGTGAACAATTCTTGCAACTATCCTAACAATAATATGACACCTGAAATATAACTTAAGTATAATGAGTGACTTGTGTATTTACTATAGATAATTAGTCAGAGTTGTGTTTAGTCTATTGACATGAACTTGTGTTACGGTGACAACTAGTGTATACAATGAGTTGAATACAATGACTAAGCAAATGATGAATTTGACCGATAACATGACAGTTGGCATTATCTTGGTATTCACTATTATAGCAGTTTCCTTGACAACCTGTTAGGATTTGCATCTAGTTGTACCGTGTCAAAAAGTGATGTGACTATATGTGATGAGACAACAAGTGACACATTGATAGGTTAACCTAGATTGGAAAACTAAAGTATGAATTGACATGACATAACTAGTGGCCCTGACATACAAATGCTTGACATATGTTTGATATTTTAACATGACACATACCTTGATTAATAAATGAACCATTGATTGACTTAGTGGGCATTCTATGGTGTTTGACTTTGAACCTTACATTGAGTTTACATTTAGTTGATAAGTGTATTGACTTTAAATATACTTGACTAAGACACTATATGACAATGTTGCATTACTATTGATTTGACATCTAGATAAGACATTGACATTGAGTTGACAACTTAACTTTGGCATGAATTATTGACTTGACCCATAGATTAAGGAACATAGACATATGATAGCGATGACCTATGATTTGACTTGTAGTGATGACCTAGAAAGAGTGTATAAATGACACAATTGTAACGTTGTAGGGCAGCGTGACTTGAAGACAATATCATCCAATTGTATAAGAATATTGACGTAAAGATGGATAGAAGGGTTTGACCAATTGAGAAACAATGTTTACACATATGCTAGTAGCTCTTCGAGGACAAAGACTTAGAGCATTGGTTGCAGGTCCTAGGGATGACCTGAGGCACCTTGATTTGTGCTATCATTTGACAACAATGCTAGATGGTTGCAACATTGTGAGTAGTTTGGAATAGTGAAGCAACGCGAAGTATGATTGTCTGCATATGAGCCTTGATGCTTATTCATTCGTGACGTGCAGTGGTAGCCAACGTTTTGAGCTCTTGATGTTAATAAATTATCATATGTGTGAAGTGACACTGAGGTGCAATTGAGCAGTGACAGTGGTTGTGCATTGATGACTATCCGTTCATGAGAAGTGATATGCAGTGACAACCAAAATTTGTTCATTCATAGTGATATATAGTCTGCAATGACAGTGAAGTGTAGTTGAACATCAATAGCTTGATGTGTAGCATTGTGCAGTAATCAGTTTGTGGGAACAATGATCAATAGCTACAAGGATTCAACATTTAGTCTACATCTTTCTTACAATTATTCTACATTGATTCATAGTACAGGGGATCAAGTGTGAAAATTGTGAAACGTGATCAAGTGACTCTTTTGAGTGATTCGAGTCACCTTTAGGTTATGACTTGATCTACAAGGCGTTGGGGCATCCTTATGGTTGCAACAGGATATTAGGGTCTAGTAGCGTCCCATAGGTTATATCCTATGAATTAGGGAATTAACGCCTCCCTCAGTTGTAGCTGAAATCTTTATGTAATCAATTTTCTTTTAACAGGGAGAAGGCAATTACTAAAGAAGCGTTCGATGGTTTTTGACCCGGAGGGGGTTTTCCACCTAAAAATATTTGTGTCCTTTGTTTGATCAAGCTGCATTGTTGTATGTTGTTGTCTATTGTTGATTATTGTTTATGATCATCTAAAGAAAAACAATAATAATAGTTGAATATTAACTAATGCTCTAAAAAATACCGATTCACCCCCCTCTCAGTATTTCCAACGTTTATGGTAGACTATCATTGAGCTTCTGGTCAAAACTCTTTTTTTCTTTTCTTGTTTTAGCCTATGTTTCTTAACCTTAGATTTTTTGATTTGTTCAAGTAATTTTTGATTATGGTGCCTTGGGTACAAAATTTCCTCGTCCTTTTCTTTTGACTTATTGTAAAACATGTCTTCAAGATCTTTATACTTATTTTCTGATGCTTCATTCTTTTGTTTAAGTTTTATGATTGCTTCTTTTAATATTTTAATATTTTAATTTGCGATTTGCTTCTTTTATTTTACCTTGATATTCTTTCAAAGTAAACAATCTTCGACATTTTAAACAAAATATTGATTAATTTTTAAAAATCAATAAATATTGATCTTATGTTCGAAAAATGAATATCTAGTCCAAAATGTTTAATTATGTATAGAATCCATAATTTCTTCGTTCATTTTTGAATGAGAATTCATATTTTTCTTCTTGAAAAATAGACCCTTTAATGAACTTTCTTTTATATGCCTTTTTATATATATATATATTAAATACTCTTTTTGTAGTTTAAAAAATGCCCTTTTATAAATCTTCTCATTTCCCTTTTGTTTTTTGTTTTTTAAATAACAATACCTTCTTTCTGACCTTGAAATTTAGTATCACTTTTAATTTTTACCCTTTTTAATAATTCATGAATACGTAAGGTTGGTTCTTAAACCTTTAATAGGATTTTTAACTTTTATCCTTGTGCCTTTTTATTTCTTAATACCTTATATAAAAGGTCACGGAGGGTCTTATTGGAACACCTTAGCTTATGATTTGTATTAAGTTTTAATAAAACCTTGGAAAACCATTAATGTATGGACGTGATGTTTTTGGTGGAGCGCAGTGACTATTGGAGGTGTATATGGGGAAATACAGGTTATGTAAGGTACTTCAACGATGGTTTCCTACCGCACGGAGTGGTCTCATATGAGCCTGTATAGGGTGGTACAAGTGCACTGAACGACAGTTGAATGGATTTTCAACGGGTAAAGGGGAGAGGCAGAGGTGGTATGAGGGTTCAACGAGGAACAGACTGGTGATGACAATTATACATGGTTCGGTTGTGGTGGATAACGAGACTGTGACGACAATAATGTATAAAATAAAAAACACAACGTTGTTCTTGACAGAAAATCTAGAAAGTAATATATATATATATATATAAAAGTTTCCCCGCCTAAGGAAGCCACATAGATGTTTATATTGTTCCAAGACTAATTCCTCTCTGCGTGATGCGTATGGCTATGTAAGAATCGACTGGCGTGCAACTGTAGGGAGTTATTTATGCTGGTTGTAACAGATAGTTGTGGCAGTTGGCGAAAGTGGCGATGGCTTCCGTTGCGAAGATTGGTGGTGTCTTAGTGCAGAATTAGCCCTGGAAGTTACGATGGTGTCCGATCAACCACAACAGGCCAAGGGGCTGATTTTTATTATTATTATTTTTTTAATTATTTATTTTTATTATTTTGTAATTTAAAAAAAAAATTACTTTATTTATTTTTATATATTTTTCTTTTAATATATATATAGATATATATTTTGTTTTCCTATAGGTTTTTTTAATATCTTTTTATGTTGACTTTTTTTTTTTAATAATGTAAAATCTATATATATTTTTTCTTTTTATATATATTTAAATTTTATGCCCAAAGGTGTGATAGTGAAATGGAGAACCTCCAATTACTTGTGTGGTTAAGAGCTTTAATCTTTCGACAACAAATTTGGATACTTGATAGCCAAAGGCAGTGGTCAGCCAACGTGGCTATGAGACCAATGTAACAGATAAGGTTTGTATGCAGAACAAAGTAAGCTTCAAAATACTTGAAAGACGTAAACATTCATAATAGGACAAGTAATTGTATATTGAATATTATATAAAGAATTGATACAAGATGATTACAATGAAGGTGAGGGCTTGCTTATATACCCTAAGCAAGTACCTCTTCGCCAATGGTTATGTTCTTATGTACATACATTTTCATTAACTAGTTACTAAATAATCATTATCTATTATCATTATTGTTTTACATTATTTGAATTATTATATATATATTTTTATTCATAACAGGTTCTCAAACTTCTCATACAAGAAGAAGATAACATCCAAGATGTTCCCCAATGGCCTCATTTTCCTCTTTTATAAATCTGATGGACCCCTCTAGAACCTCCTATTTTATTATTATTTTAATCATTGAACACATTTCCCTCTTTTCATTTCAATTAAAATATTCTTTTAAGTGTGGGAAAATTGTAAATTGACCACTATGTCTCCTTAGGTCACTGAAAATCACTTCTAACCATCCCATCCTGTAGATCTCCTCATTCCGATTCGAATGAACTATTATACTAAGGTGTTCCTTCAAGTATTTCTCTTGGAATTCCACCTTAAGCATAATTAATTGAGTTATGCTCAATAATAACCTTGTTTCTCGAAAATTGTCAGAATGCAACAAAACAAAAGATAAGTTGTGCAGATGATGGAACATGCCAAGAAAATACCATCAGATCCCATAGAAACTCCTCAAAACCCCATGAAACATCTCTAAAAGCCACTGGGCCCGCTGATGAAGTAAACCTGCGCCTGTGACCTATCTGCCTCCAATATTGAAAGTCCATCCATAAGGAACACCAAAAAAAAGGAACATCACAAATCCTCCCGCCCCAAGATTGCTTTCCCTCAAGCAATCCAAACTTGTGGACTAGTCTGGTGGCCCAATGCAACTGAGACCTAATGCCTAGATCCCATACAAACCACTAGGTGATGCTATGCCTCTGTTTCAACCCACCATGAACGAACCCCTCAATGCCTGAATCCCAGACCAATCTTTGACTGAACTTGTCATCAAAAAATCCTTGTGGATCCCAATGCCACCGAGGACAAACATCAATGCTCCATGGCTATTGCTGTGCAATAGCTCCGACGATGAATGTTGCTCTATTAATTTTGTACCAACTCATCACCTCTTTCTAGTCCAACTCTGGGCATAGGCCAAGGTCAATCCCACTATGTAGATGCAGGCTTGAAGTGTTGGAAAGATGTTGGCCTACCTTCCACTGCCGACTGTGGTATGTTGTACTCCTCATGTTTAAGGGTCCCTGTTGCACTATGCTCCTCACTGAGAATATTGTGCCACCAATTGGATACAAAATCATAACCTCCCACCAATCCATCCTGTGGGAAGGATTAGATACATGTGCAGCTGTATATGGCACGAGTCCACTACGTTGCACCATGCTCAACTCATGTAGCTCTATCCAACCAATCAACTGGGTATGTCTAGGAATCCCTGCCTCTCTCCCTATAAGTGGGAAACCCATGCTACACACCTTGTTTATGTACTCCTAGAAAGTGATGCTACCTGGAAATATTGTAGCTTCACTAGATGCCACTACATCTACCTACACTTCATTAGTGGGTAGACCCAAATATGGACTCACCACCATTTCCAAAAGAGCCTCCCTCATATGATCGAAAACCCCATGCTCCATCGGTCCACTCATCACCTGCAAAACTATCTTGTCAGTTCCCAGCGTCTCTTGATTGTTCAGTGTGTGTTATATTCTTTCCATGACTAGCCCCACAGGTGAAGCCAGGGGGGTGGTCAGCCCTCCCTTTGTTGCGTCGGTCGTAGTGGGGTTTGAGGGGGCGGCATCCCCCCTCTACGGGGTCAGGGGCAGCGCCTCGTGATTTTTTTTTTTGGATCTATATTAGGCGGGTAGACCTACTTATGATTTTGTGCATGGGTTTTGCACATGGTTTTGGACATGATAGTTTTCTGCCCATGGTATCTTGTAGATCTATTCAAGGGAACTATAATTATGTTCTAATCTAGGGTTAATGGATTGGGGTTTATGGATGCTTCGACATGTACATATATGTATTGTATCATTGAAGGAATATAATGAAAATTCAATCTGGTAGCCCTAGTTTTGGGATCTAGGGGAAAATCTTTGTATATATCTGTTTTATGTTTTATGCTCTCGACATTATTTATTTTTTGTTTTTTTAGAATTCATATTCAGGTAATTTCTGTATAGCGTTAAAACCTACATTTGGTATCAGAGCTGTTTCGGCTTCAAGGGGATGCCTTTGCTGTTGAGGGGTTTTGCTCAAGCTTGTGGTAGACCCTGCTCAGTGGGAGATCTGTGGGATCAATTCTTGCATTGAAAGAAGCCAATGAACAGTGGAAAGATAAAGATCAAGAAATTTAATGGTCAAAGTTTTGAGTTTTGGAAAATAAATATCGAGGATTGCAGGTGGATAAAGATTAGTGGATCGTGGTAGATCCAGATACTAAACCAACAAAAATGTCAGATGAAAACTGGGGGAAGTTGGATCAGAAAGAAAAGAGCACAATGCGGTTGTGTATCTTAGATTCAGTATTGTTGAATGGATTAGAGGAAGCTACAACGAAGGATATGTGGGATAAGTTAGGGACTTTGTACCAATCTAAGTCTTTGGTGAACAATTGTTCCTATGGAAAAACATGTATAATTTGAGGATGAAGGATGGAGACTTGGTGACAGAGCATCGAAACACCTTTAATACTGTGGTAAGTCAGTTGTTATCTGTTGATATTAAAATTTTAGATGAAGATAAGTGCATCAATTTGCTGTGTTCTCTACCATATTCATGGGATAGTCTGGTTGTTGCAATAGGTATCAATACAACTACCTTGAAGTTTTGTGAAATAGTCTCATCCTTGCTGTCAGAGGAGATGCGACGGAAAAATATGGAGGGAAAGAATGGAGACTCTTTGTCTGTATGAGGACGGTCCCATAACATAAATAAAAATAAGTCCTTGAGTGAGAGATCTAAATCTAGAGGGAGATCTAAATCTCCAAGAAAACCTATAAAGATGTGTTGGAAATGTGGAAAAGAAGGGCATATTGAAGAAAATGTAACTAGGTTCGGTCTTCATAATGACACGATCTTTGTAAATGATGTAATAAATTATTATTGTAAATCTTGCCTCATGGGTTTCATAAGCAAGAAGTGTAATTAGGTCAAAGACTTCTTCTTGATGTCTTTAGTTTTTTATGTAATTGTCAAAGAGTCATGCCATGTATTAAAGAGCTCTTTAAGAGCCTATGTGCAATATATTCTAGCCTACAAGATGTGTAGCAACCCTCCAAAGACCAAGCGAAATCCTCCAAGAAGTCTGCAAGCGAAAAAAAATAGATCTTAATGTCGCCTCCAAAATAAATTAAATGCATAATTTAAAGTCACGTCAGCTTGAGAAGGTGGTCAGGTTGGTTCATGGATTCACACCGGCTTATTATATGTACACAAACTACTATATATACCCACTAAGGGTCAGCACAAATGATTCAAGAAATTTCACAATTGGTCTCTGAAATTTTGGGTGGTTAAGGAGCAGAAGATCCACATTTCAGTGGGTTAGATCTAGGGTACAACTGCCTCCTCAGATGGGTATAAGGAGCAGTAGAACCTGGACTAATCTACTCTCGGCTTTCCTATGGTTTAAAGGTGAAGTTCTCAGATGGATAGATTAGAGAAGATTGCGGACATAAACATTGTGACAACACACATTCAGGGACAGACACACTTCCTGTAATAACAATATCGAAATATATGATTTCGCATAACAGTTCTGATTCATTGAACTCAATGACAATCCTGTAGCAGCCTAAACGTAAGTGACTTACATACTCGACATATTATTTCGGCATATAAGGGTATCTTACCTCCTCGCATATCCTCGCAGTGTATTGTTATACTTTATTATAGTATCGAAGATACGGTCTTGGCAACAATGGAAGGTATGGATCTCAGTGAATGTATTTGTGTGATGGAAAGAACCTCAAAATCCTAATTGTCTTCGTATAGCCTAAGTATCACTATCTCGGCTTAGGGAGAAACACAATGATTCTATCATTGCCCTCACTGTCTCGACACTTTTGTTATAACATATACTCTCTAATGTTCACAGTCAACATGATGACGATTTAGGAGAAGGTACTGTGATGATCCAAGTATGGTGTAACAACAGTGAAGCCCTCGGTGCATCGATCAAGGGAGAGAATTAAAGTCACGATGTAAAATCTTAATAAAGACAAAGAGATCTCTGTAATGTAATGAAGAGGCTATGATGAAAATCTTAGCGATGCAACAACAATGAATTCAACATTGTAGAAATCATGTCGATCTCAGCAAGGAGGAGGATAAGGTATCTTGATCTTGGAGAGGCTAATTGTGTCAAGGGTTATGGTCTTGATATTTTTCAATGAAATCACTATAAGAAGAATTTTGCATGGGTTTTCTTCTCCAAGAGGGAGAGGTTTTTTCCTTGGCAAAAAGCCGATCATTTGTGTTCTTGTCTCTTTTGATTTGATAGCATTTTGATGAAGCTAACTCATACACATTAATAATGAATGAAAGATCAAGCTAAGATTAAATTACATAAATACTTCACAAATTGTTATCATGCTAAGAAGAATCATTCTAAATATACTTGCCCTAGATTCTTTAACATGGTATAAGAGGGATTGGTTCATCAGTCAAGGAAAAGGGCATAAAAGAGACATGCAGGGATCAAGTTTTGAAACAGAGCATCAAAGCAAGAAAGATCTAAACCCTATATCAAAGGATCAACTTACAATATTAGTAACAAGGGTTACTGTCTATATCAGCAAGAGACTTTGTCTCAAGTAATCATTACCTAATTGCCTTAAGATCAAGGTAGCCCAGAGGATCTTAAAATTGAAGCCTACACCTTCTTGAAACCCTAAGAAGCAGTTTACAATAGCAAGGGTTTTTGGATATCAATTGTAACACACTTGCAATCACAAGTTGATGCTGAACTCTACCCAATTATATCAGCAGTTTGTTGATATATCAATAAATATGGCTTGAAGGGAAGGAAGGAGGTCTGCCTATCCCAGATATCAACCAAAGGAAGCATCAACATACCTACTCCAACATGATCAAGGTGAAGATTTTATCTTCACATCTCAAGTAAGTATTTTTCATTAATTATTTTTGTAATGACTTCATTGCAAGAAGATCTATATGTTGTATGGGTCGTCAAAGCTTCTTGCATAGAATAAGGAGGATTGTCATTATCCTTAGAGAAGTCAGAACATCAAGGTCTCCTTTAAATTCATAAGAACTAGTAGGGTTCTATGAAACAAGAAAGGAGACATAGGTAGAATTCAAGAAGTACTAGAGGACATACTCTCTGAAATAAAGTATAGAAGGAATGAAGGAACATCTTCAAGATGTCTCAATTAAGAGATCTAGGAAAATGATGAATAGATGATCATCGTTAATAAGCAAGGTGACAAATTTCCATACACAAGAAAGTTACCTTAATCAGCAGCGTTTGTTCCCTATGTCGAATAGAGAAAGGAAAGCTAATAGGTCACATATAAGTGCAGATAAGTAAAAGGTTGATAAGACAAAACAACATTATGGAAGAGAAGCTCATATTGCTAGAAGGATGGATAAAGTTGAAGAAAGGATCAGGGAAAGAGGGAATACATCTCCATTATGAATGAGATGGTGTCCCTCTCAAAGGAATCCTATTAGAAGTCCTTGCACATATAAACATAGTAAGAAGATGCATCATGGCATCATGGAAGTTGTTAGCCTCTACAATGTCCCAGGCTGAGGAAGAGATCAAAAGAGGTAACTTCAAACCACTTGCAGTTCAACAGTTAGCCCTGCTAAACTAAAGAGGGATCTCTCTAAGGATTTCTCAGTCAATGACTGGAAGAGAAATGGATTTTAGGCTAGATATAATAGTTTTGGTTTGATTTTTTGAAAATTTAGTGTTTTTAGGTTGTTGGACCAGAGATGAGAAAGAGAAATTAGGTTAAGGTCTCAAACGTTTGCAGTAGTAGGCATAAAGAGGAGTAAGATAACAGTGTCTTGTGATGGATTTAAGATTCTGGTCAATGTAGTGTAGGGTTTGAAGGCTTAAGAAATCATAATGAGCATGCATTACCATTAATTCATTAATCTAGTAGAAGAAGAAATACATAAATATGATTTTCCACATAAACAGAGCTTTGAATCTAAAGAATTATACCTATATAACTATAAGGAAAATCAATGAGGAAAGAAAAAAATGTTAAGAGAGATGAATTCATTCATAAGAAATTGATATAGAAGGAAAATAGCACCACAAACTCACTGCACAAGTATTCCTGAAAAATAGCTGCAACTGCTCCTTGATTATCTGTATGAAAGCATAAGATATAAGTCCTCTCCTCTGAAGTCCAACCCTTCTCTATGAATGAGAAATGATACATATAGACTAGAATAAACCATTTCCCCACCTTCAGGGGTCAAATCCATAAGTGGTGGAACATTTCCCAAGAATCTCTCAACCAACAAGAGAGAGTGAGAAGGTAAAAAACAAACTCTTCTCTTAGACTTTGATTTGAGGTTTGCTTAATTTATGAGGCTTATTTAAGCACAAAAACAACCTATCATGCTAAATTATTCCATAATTACATCATCAAGACTTTAAAATATCGAAATTACATCGTAAAACCAAGATCTGGCGAAAATAAGCTGAGAAAGACTGCTACAGGAAAAAGCGCAATGCATTTAGGCATAAGCACAGCGCACTCAGTCATAAGCGAAGCGCCATCTTACAGGAGTATTTTGGAAGCCTTTTATGAAGTCAAATTTGAAATATGAGAGAATGATCAACTACAATTTCCTGTCTAGTTTCCAGAAAATCTTGAATTTTTGAAAATGACCTATGGGAAGGCTTTCAAAAATTAGTTCTCCCAAGGTGTCTCCATAAGTGCAATGCCTATTTCAGAATAGTGGCATAAAGTGACTTTTTGACCTGTTTTTTGGATTTTTCTCCCAATTTATCTTTCAAAAATATTGAAAAATTATTTATCTTATAATTATAGGTGATTATCTATCCAAGCATACAACTTTTTTGTCATTTATAGGTTTGTAGAGAAAGCTCAACGCCTTATAGCAGGGTCAAAATTCTGGGTTTTTTCTGCAAAAATAGGCCTCAAATATGGAGATATATATCACTAAACATAAATATTTTTCGAAAAATGAGAGAGGATTTTCTATATAAGGATGGTCTAAAGAAAAAACCTCTCTCATTGTATGGCAATTCATTTTTAGTCTCTTGGAATCCGTGCCACAAAATCATGGCTAAAACAGGAAATTAACTTGAAATGTTTTGATTTTCTAGAATAGGTCTCCAAGGAAGTTGCATGTGTCCCAATCTATGATACCTGTGTAAAAACTGAAGGAGGTTTTTGTCCCTTGGTATATTATTGACAAACACCTCTTCCACATTTTTCAGGTTCATCTCCATTTGGTCAAAAACACACTTTGAAGAAAAATCGTCCCTGTGTGCTGCAAATGACCTCTTGATGAGTTTGTGAGGCACTCACCTCTTTGATGTTAGATGGATCAACTCTTTAGAAATTTCCTCCATTATTTTTCTTCTTATTGTCAGTGTGTGTGGCCTCCGCTTCCAAGGTGAAACCCTAGCTCACTAGGAGGAAGAATTAGGGTTTGTGTAGAAATTTTGAATAATTTAACACATATTCACATAGATTATCCTGATCATGTACTATTGTGGAATACATACACAATACATAAGCTCCTCTACGTTGATCATCAATATAGCAGCATCAATAACAATAAAACATCAAGAGCATTCACACATTAACACAGTATGTAACCTGGGGAAAGCATCTCGCTAAAAACCCCACACTATCTATATATTAATGACTGAGAACATGTAACATTACAAATTACAATGCTTATCACAAGCAATCCAGTACCAGCTCCACCTGTTACACACAATACAGCTCAGATTTGATCTCCAAATCTATTCCACTGCTTGCCTGCCTCCACAATTCAATACCTGCTCAAGAATTGATGAGAATGGTTTACCAAACTCGTATTTTTCCTGCAAAGAATCACTCACATTATGGAAGATGTGAGCACAGGCTACAATTACTTGGTATTGGCCAATTCATTGGCATACTCAATCCCTTTGATTGTGCAAATCCTCATGCACAACTATAGTCACAACTGATAGCAATCTGATCCTCTAACACCTGTCCCTACTGAACTGAACATGCACTGACATGCAACTGAGTTAACTAATGTATTCTTCAGCTGCATCATGAGTTAATAACTTGTGAATTAATTAATAACTAATTCATCCAACTCATCTCTAGTCTATTTTCCAGTTAGACTAAATACAACCAGTTTAACAAAGCTAAACTGAACACAACTCCATCAACTGCACCTCCAGTCCACTAAACTCAACTCACTTGAGTTCTAACTGAAGTCATGCATGTAAAGATCAGTCATCCCATAGGTAACCACGTATTTCCTTCTGGGATCTGCATGTACCACATCCGTAGCTCATCCTGAAGTGCTCCAAGAGAATAAGATTAAGTTTATAGTCTAAATATTATTATGAGCTAATAATATTTGACTGTTCTATATTTAGAATGAGCAGTCACTCCGCTGTGATCTAAAAATAGAAGTCCATCTATTTTTCCCAACTTGACCAATCATCCATAAACAGCAACCTGCAATCCATAGACATGATCCATATGTCTAAAAATAAACATAGTCTAAAAATAGACTTGTGCCAAAAATAGCCTGTGGGTCCACTTAGTGAAGGCGACTTCATTTCACTAAGCTCCATCATCTTGTTGCAATCTCAACACTCCCTCTCGACAAGATATGGATTATCAGCAACCCCTATCCTGCCTCGGTGGTATTCGAATTTTCTCCTAGTGAGAGCCTTCGTCAGAATATCAACATCCTGATCCTCCGTTAGAATGTATGAAAGTAACATGATCCTCCGCTGCATACAATCTCTGATATGATGGTACCTGATGTCAATATGCTTAGATCTATCATGAAATACAGGATTAGCCAAGAGTTTAATGCAACTCTGGTTATCACAGTAAATCACAGTAGGATCCAAATGAGAACTGAACAAACCAACAAGGATCTTCCTCATCCATATAGCCTCGCATGCAGCCAAACTTGCTACCATATACTCGGCCTTTGGTGAACTGAGTGCCACGGATCTCTACTTCCTGCTGTACCAAGAAATTGCTATCGATCCAATACTGAAGTCCCCTCCTGATGTGCTCTTTCTGTCTGTTGGGCTACCCGCCCAATCTGCATCCGTGAAGCCACATAGCTTCACCTCATCCTCCTATCTGTACCACAATCCATATCCCGATGTGCCTCTCAAGTAGCGCAATACATGCTTGCTCGGCTTCCAAAAGAGCTTGGTAGGCTTAACCATAGCTTGTGAAAGCTGGTTAACTGCATAACATATATCGAGTCGTGTATTAACCAAATACATCAACGACCCCACCAACTGTTGATAAACAGTGGCATCCACTTCTTCTCCCAAAGTGGCATCCTCCTTCCTCCAACCTCCAAGAAGAGGAGTATCAACAGGCTTGCAGCCATGCATGTTGAACTTCTCCAGTATCTCCCGAGCATACTTGCCCTGAGAAACAAACAGTCCACCACTACGCTGCCATATTTCCAATCCTAGGAAATAGTGAAGGAGGCCCAAGTCCTTCATCTCAAACTCTGTAGCAAGATCCTTCTTGCATGACAGTATCAACAGCTCATCACCCGTTAGAATCAAATCATCAACATACAGTACAATGATAAGCAACTTTCCCTCCACCACAATATGGTATAGGTTCGGATCCACCTTGCTCTTGGAGAATCCAAGTCCTGTGAAATAGCTGTCTATCCATGTGTACCAAGCACGTGGTGCTTGCTTCAACCCATACAACGCTCTCTTGAGACTGCACACATGCGACTCGCTGCTGAAGACCTCAAAGCCTTCGGGCTGCTCAATGTACACCTCCTCCTCAATGACTCTGTTGAGGAACGTAGTCTTCACATCCATCTGATGAATGTGCCATCCCATATGCGCTAAGAGAGCAAGAATCATCCGTATGAAGAATACCTTGCGACAGGTGCAAAGGTCTCCTCATAATCGATCCCCTCTATCTGTGAAAAGCCTCGGGCAACAAATCTTGCCTTGTACTTCTCCACACTCCTGTCAGCTGCCTGCTTAACTTTGTAGATCCATCTCGAACCCACCACTGATTTCCCTTCCGGTCTAGGAACAATCTCCCATGCACTGTTTCTGATAATAGAATCATACTCTTCCACCATGGCGTCTACCCATGCGGGATCCTCCATGGCTTCCTCGAAAGAGGATGGCTCAGTCACAACACACTTGCTCATAAGAGCCATGTATCCAGTGTACCGATCAGGTGACTGTCTCTGCCTGCATTGGGCTGTAAGTGGTCCTACAACTTTCTCTGCATCTTGAGCCAGTCGCTGAACTTTTGTCAAGCGCTTTCGCCCTCTGATGGTTGGCACTGCATGAGTGGAATCTTCCAAGTTAAAAATAATTAATATTATTTTTGTATTAATGGAGAAAATGGTTACATTGTTGTAACTTTCTCCCTAGTTTAGGATTAGTTCCTATAGTTATGGGGTTTGGGTGCAACTTCCTATTTCCTAGTATTGTATTTAATGATGTAATCTTTGATTGATTGATGAATAGAGTGACGAGAGTGATCTCTCAAGTTTTGTGAGTGTAGTCTCCAGGTGTAGGCCACACCTGAGAGCTACATCTCTTTCTTTTCAATTCTGTTCACATTTTATATTGGTATCAGAGCTCAGATTGAGTGAGCCTGATCTTTTGTCACCTGTGAGGCTGAAGTGCCTGTAGTAGCTAGCTTGCCTGTGTGGCGGAATTGCCTGTGTGGCTTGAAGTGCCTTTGTGGCTGTGTGTACACGAGAGCTCTGTGCTCGATTGAGCAGGTGGACTGCAGAACACCTGGCTCGGACTCGGGAAATTTTTTTTTTTTTTTTTTTTTTTCTGAGTGGAAAGGCGGATTAGCGCGGTTTTTTCACTGACAGTCACGCCAGAAGAGGAATTAACGCGGATTGTGAGGGATAAATCACACCAAAGCGCCAGAAAGCCCGATTAGTGCGGGATTTTACTGGGAAAGTCGCGCCAATTAAAATACTCTAAGAGATTTCGAATTAGCGCGGATTTTTCGCTCGGGGTAGCGCCAAGGGGATCTGCGAATAGCGTGAACTTCGTTTGGCGGTTTTCAAACGGTGCAGATCGACAGAGTTGCAGATTCGTCCTGGAGAGACAGATCGGGAAAGCACCAGAGGAGATCTGCGGGAAACCTCGACTTCGTTTGGCGATCTGCAGGGAGAGCAAGATCGGTGAAGAGGCAGATCAATCCGGGAGAGGTGGATCGGATCAATTGTGATCGTATCATTGTTTCGGCTGTGTTGGAAACGCCGAATTTGCTCATTGGAGCGGGAGTGCCAGACACTGCAGATCGGTGGCAGAGGTGACAGATCGATCTGACAGGTATTGTTTTTGTTGTTGTTAAGTAGATTCACAATGAGTAATACGATGGAATCTTATCTTAACGACTCTGGTAAACTCAACGGGTCTAACTTCACGAACTGGAAGTTTAAGATCTAGACCCTACTCGAAGGTGCGAATGCTTGGACTATAGTGACAGGCGATGAGCAGAAGCCTACTGCAACCACACAGAAGGAAGACTGGGAAAAATGAGAAAACAAGGCCAAAGTCTTGTTGAAGATGTCTGTGAAAGACAATGTCATTGCGCACATCAGAGACTGTAAAACGTCCTCAGAGATTTGGACGAAAATCAAAAATCTGTATGAGACCCAGAATACAAACAGAGTTTTGGCTCTGAAAAGCAAGCTATTTTCAATGAGAATGGACGAAAGGGAGTCTGCTACTGCATTTGTTGCGCGAATTAAGGATGTTAAAGACAGATTGGGGGCCATTGGAGTGGCGGTGGCTGATGAAGATCTTGTTGCAATTACAATGAATGGGATGCGTGATGATTTCCAAACCTTCATCACTGGAGTCTCGGCAAGGGAGAAAACACCCACGTTTGATGATCTCACTACGATCTTGCAGCAAGAGGAAGAGCGACGGCAGAACTTGAATTTGAACCCCCAAAGTGATGATCTCGCGCTGGTGGCAAAACGACGACTATCTAAAGGGAAGCAGTCACAGCAGCAATCAGTCCAGAAAGGAGGAACATCACAGAAGAATCTGCATTCTCATAAAGGTATGCTTGCAAATCATTCTGAAAAGAAATGCTTTTATTATGGAAAGAAGGGTCATATACAGAGAGATTGTTATTATAAGAAGCAGGCTGATGAGGCAAGGAAGAGACAGGTAAATCCAAAACACAGAGGATATTTTGTTGAAGAAGAAGACTTCAGTCATGAATTTCGACTGTTCACAGTCGACTGTGCCCTTTCAGCATCGAATGAAGATGACATATGGTATGTCGATTCCGGAGCATCCTCTCACATGACAGGTAATAAGGAATTTTTTGATAGTCTTGAAGAAATTATAAATGGATCAAAAATATATCTAGGGGATGATAATGGATATCAGATTAAATGTCATGGGGTGATTTCAGTTAAGTTACCAAATGGAAAAATTAGTCACCTTTCAAATGTTTTATATGTACTTGGAATAAAGAAAAACCTGATATCTGTATCCATGATGGCTGACCAAGATATGCATGTCGAATTCTTCAAGACTGACTGTGTGATAAAGGATTGCAAGAATGAAATTGTTGCAACAGGCATTCGAGTTGGAAGCCTATACATATTAGATGCAAAAAGTATACCAAAGCAAGCCATGGTTGCAGGAGAGTCGACAGCTGAACAACTCTGGCATCAGAGGTTTGGTCATCTGAATCTGTAGGATCTCATGTTGTTACAAAAGAAAGGTATGGTCGAAGGTCTTCCCATCTTTCGTAATATTCAGTTAAACTGTGATGGTTGTGCCTTAGGAAAGATGCACAGAGAACAGTTCCCTGTGCTTGATAGGAGGAGGCAAACAGAAATCTTAGAGCTGGTGCACACTGATGTATGTGGTCCCATGCAGACAAGGTCGCTAGGGGGAGCATACTATTTTTTGTTGTTTACTGATGACTGCACTAGGTATTCATGGGTTTATTTTTTAAACAAGAAAAGTCAGACTTTCCAATGTTTTATAGATTTCAAAACCCTGGTGGAAAAACAGTTTGGAAAAAGTATTAAAATTATCTGATCTGATCAAGGAGGAGAATACAAATTAAAGGAATTCATGAAATACTGCAAAGCTCACGGGATTGTTCAGCAGTATACAGCGCCACACACACCACAGCAGAATGGAGTTGCAGAGCGTAAAAACAGAACCTTGGTGGAATGTGCAAGGAGCATGCTGCAAGGTAAGGGTCTATCTAATACTTTTTGGGCAGAAGCGATAAATGATGCTGTATATTTAAAAAATAGAAGTCCTGCTAGGTTTCTTGGCTTCAAAACCCCTTTTGAAGCCTTATATGGATTTAAACCAGCAGTAAACCACTTAAGAGTCTTTGGGTCAAAGGCATTTGCACATGTACCCAAAGCTGATAGAAAGAAACTAGACCCTAAGGTAGTCAAATGCATCTTTGTTGGTTATGGCACAGAGTTTAAAGCATACAAACTGTTCAATCTTGAGTCTCGTAAGACATTTGCAAGTAGAGATGTAGTCTTTCATGAACAGGTACAGGAAAGGAAAGCTGATGTTGGAGATGATTGGCACATTCCATTAATGTTGGAGGAAAGCAGTGAGGATGAAAGGGAGCAGGAACAAGAGCAGAAAGAAGAGAATGAAGAAGAACAGCAAGAAGGTGAAAAAGCAGGCCCAGTTATTGCAGAGGAAAACAAATTTGAGGTAAGTCCCCTACCAAGGAGGTCAGGTAGGAAGACTCAATTACCATTGAAGTTGAGAAACTATGCTTTGATGTCAAAAGTTTTGAACATTGTAGAACCCTCTAATTACAAAGAAGCTAGTCAATTTAAGGAATGGAGAGCTGCAATGAATGAAGAAATAGAATCAATTCTTAGAAATGATACTTGGGATTTAGTTGAGCTGCCTAAGAATAAAACACCCATAGGATGCAAGTGGTTGTTTAAACCCAAAATTAATGCAGATGGAAGTATAGATAAGTTAAAAGCTAGGTTGGTTGCAAAAGGATATTCACAGAAGGAAGGTATAGATTTTGATGATACTTTTGCACCTATAGCAAAGCTAAATACAATTAGAATTCTTATTGCTTTAGCTACTAAATGTAATTGGGAATTACACCAGCTTGATGTTAAATCTGCATTTTTAAATGGTGATTTAAAAGAAGAAATCTACTTAGTACAGCCAGAAGGATTTGTAAAGCAGGGGCAGGAACATCTTGTTTGCAGATTGAAAAAGGCTTTATATGGTTTAAAGCAAGCACCCAGGTCTTGGTACGAAAAGGTTGATTCTTTCTTTATAGAGTATGGTTTCCATAGAAGTTTAAATGACCCAAATTTGTATACCAAGTACAATAATCAGGGGCAGATTATTTTGATTTCTTTGTATGTGGATGACATGATTATAATAGGAAATGCAGCTGATTTAATCAAAGGAATCAAAAGGCTCATGGAACAAGTTTTTGAAATGAAGGATCTCGGAAGACTTCACTATTGTCTGGGATTAGAAGTATTCATAGATACTGGGCAAACTTTTCTTACCCAAGGGAAGTATGCTAAAAATCTGTTGGAAAAGTTTGGTGTGGATCAGTGTAGAACAACATCGACACCTTTGCAGCAGAATCTGAAATTGAGCAGTGACGATGGGACTAAGGAGGTTGATGCCACAATGTACAGACAACTGGTTGGCAGCCTGATATATCTTACAACAACCAGACCTGACTTGGCATACTCTGTTAGTGTGTTGAGCCAATTTATGTCGAAACCGCTTGAAAGTCACTGGATAGCAGCAAAAAGCGTGTTGAGGTATCTTTGTGGTACTGTTAATTATGGTATTTTATACACTGATGTATCTGATGTTACTCTAGCAGGTTTTTTAGACTCAGACTGGGCAGGTAACCTGGATGATCGGAGGTCCATCACAGGTTATGCATTCAACATAGGTTCCGGGGTCATAGCTTGGAGCAGCAAGAAACAGAGTACTGTAGCTTTGTCGTCATGTGAAGCTGAGTATCAAGCATTGTGTGCAGCAACATGTGAAGCGATCTGGTTGAGGAGACTTCTCAAAGATGCAGGAAAAGAATAGAAGCAACCCACTTCTATCAAAAGCGACAACCAGAGCACCATTAAATTAGCATACAATCCAGTGTTTCACAAAAACACCAAACATATAGACACTCAGTTCCATTTTGTTAGAGAGAAAATACAGTCTAAAGAAATTGCTGTTGTACATTGTAAAACTTGTGACAACGTGGCTGATATTTTCACAATGCCTCTTGCACGAGTGAAATTTGAATTGTTTAGAAAGATGCTAGGAGTCCAGGAGAACCCTTTCTCCATTAAGGGGGGGAGTTAAAAATAATTAATATTATTTTTGTATTAATGGAGAAAATGGTTACATTGTTGTAACTTTCTCCCTAGTTTAGGATTAGTTCCTATAGTTATGGGGTTTGGGTGCAACTTCCTATTTCCTAGTATTGTATTTAATGATGTAATCTTTGATTGATTGATGAATAGAGTGACGAGAGTGATATCTCAAGTTTTGTGAGTGTAGTCTCCAGGTGCAGGCCACACCTGAGAGCTACATCTCTTTCTTTTCAATTCTGTTCACATTTTATCTTTCCACTCCATGAACCTCGTCCTGTGGCTGATCCACGTCCTGAAGCTCATCCTTAGGAACTAATAGCTCCTCATTTGCATGCAAGTGTAGCTCCCTCTCAAGCGAACACTTCATGGCTTTCTCCTCCTCAAATTTTATATCCCGTCGCACAACAGTTTTACCACTGTCTGGCAAATACACACGATAGTTGTGGGGTGTATCAGTGTACCCCACAAATATCCCAACCTCTGCAGTCGGCTCCAAATTCTTCCTGGAATCCTTTGTCACATGCATGTAAATGTTAGCACCAAAAATCCTCAAATGAGAAAGATCAGGCTTCTTACCAGAATAAGCCTCCTCGGGTGTACTCATGCCAAGTATCCTATGGGACAACGGTTCTGCACATAAACTGTTTTATTGCATGCTTCCGCCCACAAGTGAAGGGGTAGACCCTGATCATGCAACATCGCCCGTGCAGCACCCACGATCGTTCTATTCTTCTGCTCAGCTACCCCGTTCTGTTGTGGGTTATGGGGAGCTATGAGCTCTCTACGAACCTCTTATGCCTTGCAGAAACCCTTGAACTCATCCAAGATGTATTCACCACCGTTATTGCTCCTAAGAGCCTTCACCTTCTTCCCCGACTCCTTCTTGACCAGTGCTTTGAATTCACATAACTTTGAATATGTTTCGCTCTTCTTCTGCATGAAGAATATCCAGCACTTACGAGAGAAATCATCAACAAAAATCACATAATACCTATGTTTTGCTGTTGAAGCGACTGAGAAAGGTCCACACACGTCTGTTTGAATTCTCTTAAGGATTGTCATGGCGTGACTATCCTTCTCGTGAAAGGTGGCTTTCACAAACTTCCCCAAAGTACACCCCTTGCACTGATCTGACTACGCAAGAGTGCCTTTAGGAAGCCCTGTAGTGATCTGCTGCAGTATCTTCAAGGCTCCATGGTGAAGGTGACCCAATCTCCTGTGCCACAACTTGCCATCATCCCGGCTCACCAATCCTTCATCCTTGCCTGCCATCGCTGTGCATCCATCTACATGCAACTGATAAAGGTTCCTTACTCGAACCCCTATCTTCTGGGTCTCACCAGTTGTCTTGCTGCGCAGGAAAGCTTTTCCCTCGCTGAAAACAACATCATACCCCTTGTCTTCTAACATCGCCATAGAGATGAGATTCTTCTTCAATCCTGGAACATGCATGACTTCCTTCAATACGAAGGTTTTACCAGACTCCCTCTCAAAGGAAATGGTACTGATACTGGTCGCACTGTATCTACCATCATCGCCCATCTCGATGTGCACTCCAAGATCTTTGTCCTCCAGATCAGAAAACAAATCTCTATCTCCTGTCATGTGAAAAGACGCACCACTATCTAAGAACCACACCAATCCCATTACACTTGAAACCAAGCATGCGATCAATGAAAAATCAAGCTCAAACTGCGAGGCTAGAGCCTCTCCTGCTGAAGATCCAGCAGCCTGCTTGTTCTTCTTATTCTGCGGACAATTAGTGGCATAGTGTCCGTGTTGGTGACAGTGAAAACACTTCACCTTGGACATGTCCTTCTTCTTGCCTTTCACACTAGACTGAGAAGCTTTCTTGTTCTTCCCTTTCTTTTCTTTGGCAGCCAAAGTGCAATTTTCTTCATCAGTTCCCCTTGATGAAGATCTGTCCCTGGTACTCTGCCTGATCTCCTCCTGCACAAGATCTGACGACAGTCTTTCCCATCCTGGAAATTTCTCCTGACCATTGATAGAGTCTTGATAGAAATGCCAACTCTTCAGAAGACCAAGGAGAGCCAAGCTCACCAAGTCCTCATCATCGACAGTAACCCCCACACTTCCCAGCTCATCTCGACATTGAGTGAACCTCGTGAGATACTTGGGCATACTGTCACCCTTCTCGCATTTGATGTTTTTGAGTTTATCTTTGAGCGCCAGCTTCCTTTGATCACTCTTGCTTTGGAATAATTCTGTTAATGATTTCCACATCAAATATGGAATAGCCTTTCCATGGAGGCTAGACACAATGTGATCCCTCACGCCTTCCAACAGAATTCTTTGACATTTTGCGGTCTTCTTTTGCCAAGCATCAGCTTGAGTAGCATCAGTAGGCTTTGGGACATCCGTCTCTATGAACTCCTTCAGCCCGTTATCATCCAATACTGCCTCCATCCTGTCCTTCCATTCAATATAGTTTGAGCTGTCCTCAAGAGCATACTCCAATCGCAATCCGTTGAAAGACATTGTTGTGTTGCCACCAAGAAAACATTGCTGCAAATTCGAATTCCACTAGCAACCAACTCAACTGCCTCAGATCTAAGATTTGTGAGAACACAATATCTCTCGTACAGAGATCGACTATATGGGCATTCACCGGATATCTCACCTTCCAAAAGAAGGATGAATCCAGAGGCTATTTGGCCTGATTACAGACTCCGCCTGAAGAAATAGAATGTAAACACTTCCTGAATAGTAGATCAGATGATCAACAGCTCTGATACCATGTATAAATTTTGAATAATTTAACACATATTCACAGAGATGATCCTGATCATGTACTATTGCGGAATACATACACAATACATAAGCTCCTCTACGTTGATCATCAATATAGCAACATCAATAACAATAAAACATCAAGAGCATTCATACATTAGCACAATATGTAACCCGGGGAAAGCATCTCGCTAAAAACCCCACACTATCTGTATATTAATGACTGAGAACATGTAACATTACAAAGTACAATGCTTATCACAAGCAATCCAGTACCAACTCCACCTGTTACACACAATACAACTCAGATCTGATCTCCAAATCTATTCCACTGCTTGCCTGCCTCCACAGCTCAATACCTGCTCAAGAATTGATGAGAATGGTTTACCAAACTCGTATTTTGCCTGCAAAGAATCACTCACACTATGGAAGATGTGAGCACAGACTATAATTAATTGGTATTGGCAAATTCATTGGCATACTCAATCCCTTTGATTGTGCAAATCCTCATGCACAACTATAGTCACAACTAATAGCAATCCGATCCTCTAACACCTATCCCTGCTGAACTGAACATGCACTGACATGCAACTGAGTTAACTGATGTATTCTTCAGTTGCATTATGAGTTAATAACTTGTGAATTAATTAATAACTAATTCACCCAACTCATCTCTAGTCTATTTTCCAGTTAGACTAAATACAACCAGTTTAACAATGCTAAACTGAACATAACTCCATCAACTGCACCTCCAGTCCACTAAACTCAACTCACTTGAGTTCTAACTGAAGTCATGCATGTAAAGATCAATCATCCCATAGGTAACCACGTATTTCCTTCTAGGATCTACATGTACCACATCCGTAGCTCATCCTGAAGTGCTCCAAGAGAATAAGATTAAGTTTATAGTCTAAATATTATTATGAGCTAATAATATTTGATTGTTCTATATTTAGACTGAGCAGTCACTCCGCTGTGATCTAAAAATAGAAGTCCATCTATTTTTCCCAACTTGACCAATCATCCATAAATAGCAACCTGCAATCCATAGACATGATCCATATGTCTAAAAATAGACAGTCTAAAAATAGACTTGCGCCAAAAATAGCCTGCGGGCCCACTTAGTGAAGGCGAATTCATTTCACTAAGCTCCATCATCTTGTTGCAATCTCAACAGTTTGGTTTTGGGAAAACAGGGGATTTGAGACAATCTTGTAGATGGAGGGGAATGAAGGGGTTAAGAGGTTTATAAATTCTTGGGGAAATTTTTGGTGGTAGGGATAGATGTTAGGGAGCATAGGGAGGTGGAATTTCTTGAAAAGAGTGAGGGAAAGGTGTGAAAAAGTCCAAAACATAGTCCTAGCCTAGAAATTTGCAAACATGCAACATTGAGCTAGGGTTTAGGGAAAATGAGGGTAAATGAAGAGAATGGGTATGGGAAATAGTTGGGAGGGGTATTTAAGGTATGTGTGGGGGTTATGGAACATAAAAACTAGGATTTTTCTCACTCCAATGAAGCAAAAACATTTGGAGACCAAAAGCACAATGGAACCTTAGGAGAGGGATTTTCACTGAGTTCTTCAAAATGAGGGATGCATAAGAGGTGCCAGATGTTTACTCACTTGCCAAGGAGATGCTTAAACCTGTGAACACTGAAATGAAACCCTTTTGATGCTTTGAATGGTCCTTTGTAGCTTGAAAGTTGATGTTTTCTTTGGTAGTGGCATGACATCATATGTCCTTTTGAGAAATGATGAGACAAGGTAGTGTACTATAGCATTTTCTTATTTGAAATAAAACATTACCTTTACCTTTATTTTGGTTTCCCTAAGCTGCCAACTCCCTTTACCCACTGACTCACATGATGGACATGTTTTTTGTTTTGACATATGGTATCATGATGAAACATGGAGTGAAACCCTAGACCATGATCTAAATGAGGAATTTAACCATTTCATCACCCAAAACACTTAAATGAAGATATGATACCTCGAAGAAGACAATGACCATGTGAGTGATGAAGACGATGAGTAAGTGAAGGGAACAACAATCACCTAGACACAACATCCAATGACCAAATTTTATTTTGAAACCTAATGAAATGATAAAATTTGACCTCGAGACCCTAATAAACCTTGTAAGAGCATATTTGATCATTGGTGGCTGACATGACTGGCAGGAACGAACATTGGCTCCAGTTGGGGATGGCAACTCCTTGGAGGTGTCAAAAACACCGTAGACCAGGTAGCCTTATTTATTGGGCATGGAGTCAAAAATAAAAATACCAAACACAAAACTGAAAACTGACTGACTAATTGAACTGACTTGACTATAGAAAAACATACTGACTAAACTTACTTATGGTACAAAATCATCTAGATTTGAGGGATTCAAATCATGATGATAACCGCCCATGTGCTGAAGATATATATACAATAATGTGAAATGATCCCTCTAGTGTAACCAATCCAGCAAATGGCTACTTATTTGAATCATGCTCGTACTTTCCTTGAGCAGGCAAAAAAAACAAAAGATAGGCCACTCCTAGTGTCCATTGAACATATGTACATGATCCATAAATACAATAAAATTCATCTACCTTGATGACTAAAGCAAGTTAGTAAAAGGATCTTGAATAATCTGAAATGCTACCCTATCTTGAAAGTCAGCAGAAATACATGCACACCCTTCATTTTCCAATGCAAAATTTTTGTCAGGATGAATATGTTCATTAAGTTTTTCATTTGCATCAGTAAAAAGGGAAGTTTGTTCTTGAAATTCTGCATTTGAGGCAACCATATCTTCAATAGCAAAGATGTGCACATCCATAGGATCTGGGACAATCTCCTCTTTTTCAAAAGACTCCTCATTTTCTTTACCTGGAGGAAGATCATCATGTGAATGAGGCTCTAAAACAACCTCTCCTTTATCGCTACTCTCCTCTTCATCATTTGCTTGTAATGTTTGATGGTTATTCTTTATTGTAATTACATTGTGTGAAACCTCCACACATGCCAGTTCAAAATTACGATTTGCACAAATCTGCTCTTGGAATAGTGTTTCAGATCCTTATTCATGCATTTCATCAGAAACCTCATCCTGGTCTTCACAAACTTGATCTTGAAATAAAAATGTCGAGAAAGAACAATCTGAAACAACAAATGAATGACTATCTTCATACCTTTTATTAAAAGATTGACAAATCTGCTACAAAGATTCATCAAACTTGTAGGATGGAACATGAATATCATTCATAAGCATCATTTCTTCATTAAACAGGGATGAATATTGTCTTGTTCTTCTGAAATGTCTACAACCTTTTTAATGTCATCATTAGACTCCTGCTCAGTTTCACTTTCATCCAAGGGAGAAAGCACTTGTTCTTCTTGGTGATGGAAAGGGTTCTCATATAAAGCCTCAACGATCTCTTCGTCCATGAAATCTTCATCACCATAAACACTTTCCAATTGATGAATAAAACCTTGAAATTGCTTGCAACAATCTTTTACCAGCAGTAAAGATGGATGTTCTTCTTTAAAATTTTCATAAAACATCATATGAAAATCAACAAGTGAATAAATACAACCAAGTGGCAAACGTTCATACCATGATCTTGCTTGTTCCTCCAAGGTGGCCATGAACAGATTCATCAGACAATCTTTAGGAAACTGAATCTATAGTCTATGTACATGCATGCCAAATTTGACCAAGTGAAGAGTAGCATGCTCTCCTTTCTTGTCTTTGAACTTCGACAAATAAGTCTGCCAATCTACACAAGTCAGGCAGTTTGGAAAACCTGGAATATGAGCATGATTTAAGGGAGTATACCTTGCAGATTTGGGATTCATCTTGCAGCGGTGAACTTGCCTATTCAATCATAAATGGAGTACTTTGATATTGCATGAAACTGATTGGAGTCGCCAGGTGGGATGCTTCAACCTTCCCGTGTCTTATCACTTTCCACCATCAGCAATCAGATCTCATCCTTGTCATTCTTTCCTAGGGAAGGTATGATCTTTTATTCCCTGGCAATGGCGCCAAAATGTTGGGCTCTGTAATGCCCCATGCTGAGGAGGAGAATGAAAGAGGTAACTTCAAACCACTTGCAGTTCAACAGCTAGCCATGCTAAACCAGAGAGGGATCTCTCTAAGGATTTCTCAGTCTATCATTGGAAGAGAAATGGATTTTAGGCTAGGTATAATAGTTTAGGTTTGAGTTTTTGAAAATTTAGGGTTTTTAGGTTATTGGACTAGAGACGAGAAAGAGCAATTAGGTTAAGGTCTCAAAGGTTTGCAGTAGCATGCATAAAGAGGAGCAAGATAACAATGTCTTATGATGGATTTGATATTTTGGTCAATGTAGTGTAGGGTATGACGGCTTAAGAAATAATAATGAGCATGTATTACCATGAATTGATTAATCTAGAAGAAGAAATACACAAACGTGATTTTCCACATAAACAGAGCTTTGAATCTAAAGAATTCTGCCTATATAACTGTAAGGAAAATCACGGAGGAAAGAAAATCATGTTAAGGGAGATGAATTCATTCATAAGAAACTGATATAGAAGGAAAATAACCCCACAACTCACTGCACAAGTATTCCTGAAAAATAGCTGTAACTGCTCGATTAACTGTATGAAAGCATAAGATATAAGTCCTCTCCTCTGAAGTCCAACCTTTCTCTCTGAGTGGGAAATGATACATATGGACTAGAATAAACCATTTCCCCACCTTCAGGGGTAAAATCCCTAAGTGGTGGAACAATTCCCAAGAATCTCTCAACCAACAAGAGAGAATGAGAAGGTCAAAAACAAACTCTTCTCTTAGACTTCGATTTGAGTTTTTCTTCATTTATGAGGCCTATTTAAGCACAAAAACAACCTATCATGCTAAAATTATTCCATAATTATATCATCAAGACTTTTAAATATTGATATTACATCATAAAACAAAGATTTGGTGAAAATAAATTGAGAAAGGCTGATATAGGCAAAAGCGCAATGCATTTAGGCATAAGTGCAATGCACTCAATCATAAGCGCAATGCCATATTGCAAGAGGATTTTGGAAGCCTTTATGAAGTCAAATTTGAAATTTGAGAGAACGGTCAACTAGAATTTCTTGTCTAGTTTCTAGAAAATATTGAATTTTGGAAAATTACCAATGAGAAGGCCTTCAAAAATTAATTCTCCCAAGGTATTTCTATACGCCAGCGCCTATTTCAGAATAGTGGCAAAAAGTGACTTTTTGACCTATTTTTTGGCTTTTTCTCCCAATTTGTCTTTCACAAATCTTGCAAAAGTATCTATTTGATAATTATAGGTGATTATATATCCAAGCATACATTTTTTGTCATTTAGAGTTCTGTAGATAGGGTGAAAATTTTGTGTTTTTCTGCGAACATAGACCTAAAATATGGAGAGATATATCTCTAACCATAAAGTTTTTTGGCAAAATGAGAGAGAGTTTTGTAGATAAGGATGTTTTAAAGAAACACCTCTCTCAGTTTCGGGAAATAAATTTTCAATTTCTCAGAATCCGCGCCATAAAATAATGACTAAAACAGGAAATTAACTTGATTTTATTTATTTATTTTTTTGGCATAAGTCTCCAAGAAAGTTTCATATCTACCAATATATGATACATGTGTAAAAACTGAAGGAGATTTTTGTCCCTAGGTATATTATTGACAAAAACCTCTTCCATTTTTGTCCATTTCATCTCCATTGGGCCAGAAACACACTTTGAAGAAAAACTGTCCCTGCATGCTGCAAATGAGCTCTTGATGAGTTTGTGAGGCACTGATCTCTTTGATGTTAGATGGTTCAACTCTTCAAACATATCATCCATTATTTTACTTCTTCTTGTTAGTGTGTGTGGCCTCTACTTCCAAGGTGAAACCCTAACTCACTAGGAGGAAGAATTAGGGTTTGGTTTATGGAAAATAGGGGATTTGAGACAATATTGTAGATGGAGGGGAATGAAGGGTTTAAGGGCTGTCTAAATTCTTGGGGAAATTTTAGGTGGTAGGAATAGATGTTAGGGAGTGTAGGGAGGTGGAATTTATTGAAAAGAGTGAGGGAAAATGAGGGGAAATGAAGGGAATGGGTATGAGAAATGTTTGGGAGAGGTATATAAGATATGTGTGGAAGTTATGGAACATAAAAACTAGGTTTTTTTCTCACTGCTATGAAGCAAAAGAATTTGGAGACGAAAAGCACAAGGAAACCCTAGGAGAGGGATTTTCATTGAGTTCTTCAAAATGAAGGATGCATAAGAGGTTCCAGATGTTTACTTACTTGCCAAGGAGATTCTTAAACATGTGAACGCTAAAATGAAACCCTTTTGATGCTTTTAATGGTCCTTTGTAGCTTGAAAGTTGATTTTTGCTTTGGTTGTGGCATGACATCATATGTCCTTTTGAGAAATGATGAGATGAGGTGGTGTACTACAACATTGTCTTATTTGAAATAAAACATTACCTTTACCTTTATTTTTCTTTCCCTAAGCTACTAACTCCCTTTACCCACTAACTCACATCGTGGACATGTTTTTTGTTTTGACATATGGTATCATGATGACACATGGAGTGAAACCCTAAACCATGACCTAAACTGAGGAATTTAACCATTTCATGACCCAAGACACTTAAATGGAGATATGATACCTCGAAGAAGACAATGACCATGATGAGTGATGAAGACCATGAGTAAGTGAAGGGAACAACAGTGACCTAGACACAACATCTAGTGACCAAATTTTATTTTGAAACCTAATGAAATGATAAAATTTTACCTCGAGACCCTAACAAACCTTGTAAGAGCATATTTGATCACTGGTGACTAACATGACTAGCAGGCACTAACAAAAGTAAGAGCTTGTATAAAATCATGAAGAACATATCTCTTGGGAATCTCATTGTACATTTCAGGAGAGGAAGAGTTCATCCAGGTCAAAGGAAAAATTTGCCAGATGGGGATATACTAGATCATGAAGGATCTCTGATAGAGATTTCAGCAGAGGACCTTCGAGTTTGGAAAGGAAACAAATGTTTTAGCATAAATTCCAACTCTTGGATCTCATGAGATGATGGTTTAATGACATGAAGAATGAAGCAGATCAAGGGAGTGAAGAACCGTTCAATCAAGGAAGTTGTTGAAAGATACCTAAGTAAAAATAAGGTATGTATGATTATAATTGTATTTGTATTTGATATTGTGATGTCATGTTCTGTGGTTGCAGATAAAATGGATCAAGCATGATCAAGAAGAAAAAGATCCCCCCCTCTGAAAGGATGCAAAAAGTCAGACTAGATGAAATCAACATAATATGTCCTCATAATGTAGTATGAGGTAGTTGATGACCATTGAAGAACTATGAGAGTTCATGGGAATAAAAGACATGAGGATGAAAGAGATCATGAGACATGCAACCATGATGAAGGCAATCAACATCCGGAGGATCAGGAAGACTTGATCGGGAAACCTCCTAGAATGAGTAGTAGACTTTGATGGAAGTCTGAAAAGATGAGGACCCTTGACACCATATATCATTGGGATATGTGTCATCATAGATGCAGGATGATTGATGCCTACAAGAAGATGTCACTAAAAGAAGGCCATCACCAAAAGGTAATATCTGATTTGTTTTTGGTGTTTGACCTCTTGGAAAAGTCTAGGTATGTGTTTAGGATCATGAAAAGGAGAGTTGTGAAGGATGTCACAACTATGTGATCCAGAGAAATCACTATTAAAGAAAAGTGGAGACATATGAGCTTATGAAGGAAGCCCTAGATGTCAAGCCAAGGAGGACACTTTCCAGGAAAGAAGGAATGAATGACGGAGGAAATTAATGGATGGTTGAACCCTACACGTGAAGAAATTAATGACATCAAGATCATGGATTGTTAGTCAACTAGAAGACCCTATAAAGTACTGATGATAGAGCCCCTATGTAAGAGGGAGCTCTGGGAGGTTCCTATGAGTCAAGGAACTCGATCAAGTCTCTAAGTAAAGAGAAAATTGGAATTCATCCCTAGTTAAGAGGGAGATTTAGACACGACATTCTTGTCTTTAGTTTGGAAGAAATAATGGAGGATTGTATAATCATCTGGCGTTCGAAATTCTTTGAGGATGTGGTAGGGAATCTAAGACAAGAGTGGGCAAGAGGACCAATATTCTTGAGGGCTGGGCATACTCGGAGAACACTCGGGTGGGTATGTCCCTAAGAGAGACAATGATGATGCATGTCTATCAATCATTGGTCCTCGACAACATTGTGTGCTCTGATCTAAGTGAGAGATGGAGCTGTTAGTCAAGGCCTTGCTATATGGAAACAATGTTGGTTGAAATGGTGCTATAACATATGGATTGCAAATCTGATTCTTCTTATGAGAAATTCTTCAGATTGAAAATGACCAAGTACCATTATGAATACCTCCCTAGTTAAGAGGGAGTGTTGAAGAAAATGTAAAAGTTCGGTCTTCATAATGACACGATCTTTGTAAATGATGTAATAAATTATTATTGTAAATCTTGCCTCATGGGTTTCATGAGCAAGACGTGTAATTAGGTCAAAGACATCTTCTTGATGTCTTTAGGTTTTTATGTAATTGTCAAAGAATTCTTATTGATGTCTTTAGGTTTTTATGTAATTGTCAAAGAGTCATGTCATTTATTGAAGAGCTCTTTAAGAGCCTATGTGCAATATATTCTAGCCTACAATATGTGTAGTAGCCCTCCAAAGACCAAGCGAAATCCTCCAAGAAGTCTGCAAGCGAAAAGCAATAGATCTTAATGTCAGCTCGAAAATAAATTAAATGCATAATTTAAAGTCACGTCGGTTTGAGAAGAAGGTCATGTCGGTTCATGGATTCACGTCGTCTTATTATATGTACACAAACTACTATATATACCCATGAAGGGTCAGCACAAATGATTGAAGAACTTTCGCAATTGGTCTCTGAAATTTCGGGTGATGAAGGAGAAGAAGATCCACATTTCAGTGGGCTAGATCTAGGGTACAACTACCTCCTCTAATGGGTATAAGGAGCAGCAGAACTCGGAATAATATACTCTCGGCTTACCTATGGTTTAAAGGTGAAGTTGTCAGATGGATATTTTAGAGAATATTGCGGATGTAAACATTGTGACAACATGCATTCTGGGACATACACACTTCCTATAATAAAAATCTTGAAATATATGATTTCACATAATAGTTCTGATTCATTGAACTCAGTGACATTCCTGTAGCAACCTAAATGTAAGTGACTTACATACTCGACATATTATCTCGGCATATAAGGGTATATTACCTCCTTGCATATCCTCACAGTGTATTGTTATAATTGATTACAGTATTGAAGATACGGTCTTGACAACAATGGAAGGAATGGATCTCAGTGAATGTATTTGTGTGATGGAAAGAACCTCAGAATCCCGACTGTCCTCATATAGCCTCAATCTCACTATGTCGGCTTAAGGAGAAACACAATGATTCTATGATTGCCCTCACTGTCTCGACACTTTTGTTATAACGTATACTCTTTGTTGCTCACAGTCAACATGATGACAATTCCAGAGAAGGTATTGTGATGATCCAAGTATGGTGTAACAATAGTGAAGCCCTTGGTGCATTAATCAAGGGAGAGAATTAAGGTCATGATGAAATATCTTAATGAAGACAAAGAGATCTCTGTAATGTAATGAAGAGTCTATGATGAAAATCTTAGTGATGCAACAACAATGGATTCAGCAGTGCAGAAATCATGTCGATCTCAAGAAGGAGGAGGATAAGGTATCTTGGTCTTGGAGAGGCTAACTCTGGAATTTTGAGATCCAGATTTTCTCGGATCATCATCTAGATGAAAAACTCTAGAAAGAGCCCATGGTTGATGAAATGGAAACTTCGGAAAAAAATGAGGCTTGGGATATGGTGGAGTTGCTGACTAGAAGGAAACCTATTAGAAGAAAATGGGTGTTTAAGAAGAAGATGAATGCAGAAGGCAAGGTGGAGAAATACCAAGCTCAATTTTTAGAAAAAGGTTATTCCGAGGTGTCGGGAATTGATTTTGGTGATATTTTTTCTCCTGTTTCCAAGGTAGCTTCTATTAGATTACTTTTATTTGTCAGTGTTGCTTTTGATTTTGAGGTAGAACAAATGGATGTGAAGACAACATTTATTCACGGGGATTTGGAAGAAAATATCTACATGAAGCAACTTGAAGGATTTGTGGTGAAGGGAAAGAAAGAACTGGTATTTAGGTTAAAAAATTATTTATATGGGTTAAAATAGTCACCAAGGATGTGGTATCAGAAATTTGATACATTTATATGGGGACTTGGCTTCACCAGAAGAAAAGCTAATCACTGTGTGTACTTTAAATCAATTGGCGACCGTGTTATTTATCTGGTCTTGTATGTGGATGATATGTTGCTGATTGAAAATAACAAAGAAATTATCCAGGATTTGAAGATCGAATTATCCTCCAAATTCGACACGAAGGAATTAAGTGCTGCAAATTATATTTTGGGCATGGAAATTAAACGAGATCGGACAAAAAAGAAGCTTTGGTTAAACTAGAGGAAGTATGCCGAGATAATATTGCAGAGGTTTAATATGCAGGATAGTAAACCGACGAAGGTTCCTATTCCTGTAGGTGTAAATTTATATGCTGAACAATGTCCCAAGACACAAGAAGAGGAAGATGGCATGTCCCGTGTTCCATATGCAAGTGCATTCGGTAGCCTGATGTATGCAATGGTATGTACTAGACTAGAAATTGCACATGTAGTGGGAGTATTGAGCAGGTTTATGTTAAAACCTGGGAAGGAACATTGGACAACAATGAAGCGGGTTTTCAGGTATTTGCATGGTACTAGTGATTATGGTCTGTGCTACCAAGGAAGACTGGGATTGGAAAGAGTTTTGGACATCCATGGATTTGTTGATGTAGACTGGGCCGAAGACATGGATTAGAGAAGATGTACAAATGGGTATGTTTTTAACCTATTTGGAGGTGAAATCAATTGGATGAGCAAGAGACAGTCTGTAGTGGTACTTTAGATTACAAAGGCAGAATACATGGCAATCACTCATGCAAGCAAGGAAGCAGTTTGGTTGCAGAGATTGTGTTCAAGTATGGGGTTAGTACAACGAGCTATAAGAATAGACTATGAGAGCCAAAGTGCATTTTTCTTGTCAAAGAGCCCTTCTTATCATTCAAAGACAAAGCACATTGATGTTCATTATCACTTTGTGAGGGATATGGTTGAGGACAGAAAGGTGTTGCTAGTAAAGGTGGACACTTTGAAGTTTGAAGAATACTGCAGATGCATTGACAAAGTCTGTGAGCACTGAGAAGTTTTCTTGGTGTAGATAAACAATGGGTGTTGCAGGGTTTTACTAATGACTAAGCTCTTCTATGACCCCTTGCATGGAAAATAAAACAATGTGTAAGAATGTTGGTTGTGTGTTATATTCTTTCCACAACTAGCCCCATGTGTGAAGCCAGAGGGTTTTCCGCCCTCTACGAGGTCTAGGGTAGCACCCATAGATTTTTTTTTGGACCCTATATTAGGTGATCAAACCTACATATGGTTTTGTGCATGGGTTTTGGACATGGTTTTGGGCATGATGGTTTTTTTCCCATGGTATCTTGTAGGTCCGGTCAAGGGAACTACGCTTATGTTCTAATCTAGGGATAATGGATTCGAGTTTATGGATGCTTTGACATGTATATATATGTATTGTAAAATTCAAAGGAATATACTAAAAAATAAATTTGGTAGTCCCAGTTTTGAGATCTAGAGGAAAATCTCTGTGTATATTTGTTTTATGTTTTATGCTTTCACCATTGTTTATTTTTAGTTATTTTAGAATTCTTAGGCAGGTAATTTATATATAGGGTTAAAATCTACATTGACGACCCATGTCTAAAAATACTACCTCCCTGGTGGTTGTTTGTACTTCTGCATGCTCCTCATCAATGGCTAGTCCCAAGGATATCTGCTCATCCTCCTTTATCATGGGCTCAACATGAGCCACTAGATGGCCCCAAAGATGGCCCATCATATGCACTGCGCTCCACTATGTGATGCTCATGTTGAATGGGAACAAGTTGTTGCTGATCAATATCCTCTACCAAACATGTTTGCATATCTGACCTGCTATCAACAACCGCCACTGACTACTCATGCTCCTCATAGTTGTCCATGGACTCAACTATAGAAGAATAATCCTCATCCTAAATTTTAGAAGGAATCTCCTCCTGATATTCCCTTGTCATCTCCTCTGTGCCACCCATGCATGAGTGGTTAGGTCCCCATGGTCCCTTGCAAATTAAGAAAAGTCCCTTCCTCCTCAACTAATTCTTGCTACATGATCCACCAAACTTGAGCAAATCCTCCTTAGTCAATTATCTCCTAAATATCAGAATGCTCTGCTCAACCAACCTTTCGGTTAGTTCATAAGCAGCAGGTGAGACCAGTTGTTATCTCCTCCAAATGGTCAACAATCTAGTCTACAACCTCTTGTAAATGAAATCACAACCTCCCATACATGAGGAATGTTAGTGTATGTCAGTCACCAATGATCAAATGTACTCTTTCAAAGTTTTTGATAGGGTCCTAGGTCAAATTTTTATAGTTTCAAATGAGTTTTTAAATAAAAATTTGATCATTGGTTAGTATGTCTAGGTATATTACTGCTCCCATCATTTCATGGTCACAAAATTCCATCTTGGTCATGCCATCACTCCTTGTGATAGGTCATCAGTAAAGTGTCTTGATCACCATTTCAGTCATCATCTCATGGTCATTCATACTGCAAGGTACAAAGGTCCAAATCATCAGTTTGTAAATCCATTAGGTGTCATTATTAGGTCAAGTCATCAAAAAAGGGTCATAAAGAGTCATGTCATCACCTAGGTCATCATTATGGGAGTAGTAATTAGGGAAAATGTTCTAAAATGATTCCTAAAGTAAATTTTTATCCTTATGAAGATATAACTATGCATACTAAAGTTTTAAATTTGCAGTATACTAGCCTATCATTTCATTTTTCAAAAAGATAAATGGTGTTACATCATCACCCAAGGAAAAAATAGACCTCCAACCTATAAGAATACCAACAAAGCACACCAATTTATTATTTCACTCTCATGAAGGATTTCTCCACCATCAGAGTGCACCCTAGCCACCAAAGCATCGAATTTTTGCCTCCAAGTCAGCTATTCTCCTCCTTCATTGTGCTTCTCATAGAACGTTGAGCTTTTGAAGAGGGAGACAAATAAGCCATTGCAAAGGTTTTATTAAGCAACTACAGGTTATAAAACATCCTTGGCAAGTAAGTGGACCTCCATCACTCTTTCTTTCACCAATTTTCTCACAAAAAGTCAATGAAATAACCTCTCCTAAGGTTTCGTTGCGATTTTGGTTTCTAGGGAATTTTGTTTCATTGTAGTGTTAAAATCATCACAGTTTTTGCTCAATCACTCTCCCCTACACCTTATTTAACTCCCCTAATTATTTCCCATACCTATTCCCCTCATCCCCCTCACTTTCCCATAAACCCTAGCCTATGCTACAATTTCCTAGGCTGCGAATGTGTTTTTCAGCTTTCTGCCCCTTCCCCTTACTCATTCCCAAAAATATAACTTCCCTACACTCCCTAACACCTATCCCTACTCCCCAAAATTTCCCCAAAAATTTACATCACCCCTAACCCCTTCATTCCCTTCCCTAAACAAAATAGTCCCAAATCCCCTGTTTTCCCAAATCAAACCCTATCCTTCCTCCTTGTGAGCTAGGGTTTTACCATGGAGACTGAAACCTCAAACACTGAGAAGAAAAAGTACAAAGGAGGGAAAATTTCTAGGTATGAGCCCACTTAGGTCCAAGAAATCATGGCCTCACCTTTCATCAAGAATTTTTTCCAAGATGTAGGCTGCCTAGTTTTCTGTGAGAAGATTCAAGAAGTAGGTTGCAATTCCAGGTTGACAAGCCTCTTTGCCACCACCTTCAAGAGCGACAAGGCCAACATAGTAGGGTGTAACTTCACCATTTCAACAGATGCCATTGCCATAGCCACTGGAATCCCTAACCATGGAGAAATTTGGTTCAAAGGGATGGATCTAGATATTTAGAACTACACAACATTCTTAAAGCCACCCTACAAGAATGCTCCCAATCACATTTTTTCCTTCAGACACTTGCTTGACAGGTTTTCTCCATTGATGAAGATGATCATGAAGTAATTTACCAGTGAGGGTAGGTTTTCAAGGCTATACCAATATCACATAAGACCACTCATGCATTTCACAACCATTAAACCTCTTAACCTATCTCATTACCTATACAGAAGCCTGGTTAAGATGATAGAGAAGGTACAGAGAAAAGGGAAAGATCACCAAGAAAACATATTTCATCATGGCTTGGTAAAAATTTATTTTTTTTCATTAGTTTTCATAGGTCAACTTCTCTTTTGCCCGCTACTAGTCAATCTAGCAGTCAAAGTTCACCATTAGAAAAATCACCAAGACCTCAAGAAGTTGGCTCTACAAGCAAACCAATGACAAGGACACCTAGGGCAGAGGTGAAAAAAAATATAGCAAAGATAAGAGGCTTGTTCCTAACAATGTAGAAAGAGTGTAGCCTCCTATTGTTGGACAAGAAGCATCAGGATATCATCATTATGCACCTTTGCAAGAAGAAGAACAGGTACATTTTGATACTCACATGGTAGACCTAGAAGGGAATGAGAAAGACAAGTCACTTGAGTAGATCATCCAAGAGAAAGAGGTAGAAATCAAAGAGCTTAAGGATGACTTGGAAAAAGAAAAATTCATGATTACATTCTTACAGCAGGAGAACATGCAACTTAAGGTAAATCATTTTTTTCTTTCTAAACCTAGGGTTGATTTGGTGGCTTATGATGATAAAGGTAAGAGTGTGATATATTTTGAGAAACTTGAAGATAATGAGCATCTTATCAAGCCAAGGAGACCAAATGCCAGAGGGCTGAAAAGAAAGGAAGCACTAGGAAGTGAGCCATCTGCTCCACTAGGTCAGCAAGACTTTGAAGACACCATTGCAGATGAGATTGAGAAAGACAAGGAGTTGTGGCTTGGTAGGGTTAATGAGAACTTGAAGAAGCTCTTGAAGAAGGCCAATAGGGACACCAAGCTTCAAAGAAACATGGAAAGACATTACTTCACTAGAAATCAGATTTGCAAAATGAGGGTTAGGAGCATGAAGAGGAAGCTAAAGAAAACCCTAAAGAAGCTTAAAAAGAGAGATAACCTTGAAATACTTTCTAATGCATCATTTATTATTTAACTCATCATTCAAGGAGAAAAAGGAGCAATTTTGAAGAAATTTTGGCAAATTTTGCAATTTTGGGTATTTTTTGCATTTTTGACAGTCATGGTGCACAGAAGCGCGACGAGCTTACGTTGCGCTTCTTCTGGGAACCTATAAATGAGGAAAATATTATATGGTTGGATAGCTTATGACCTGTACATATCAAATATATACTTGGGGTTCCATTTCAACTTGTATTTTTAGAGAAAAGTCAAAATACATGCTAAAATTCATGTTTCTGCCACATTTTTGACCCCCTCGCTGCGCTTCTGGAGCAGTCTTGGGAAAAGTGATTTTTAGCTACCTTGGAGAGTTGTTTGTGCATGATTTAAGGTCCTAAGGATAAGTGGACATCCCAAGATTTCCAGATCTACCTTTAGTTCAAAAAGTGGATGAAGAAAAGTCACTCAAAAGTTCCCTCAAACTATTTGTTGCGCTTCTATCAAATTCATTGCACTTCTGAGGAGATTCGCTATGTTTCTGTCAACAAGTGAAATTTTCAAGTTTTTCTTGGTCAAAGTCAAGTTTTGTGATGTAATTTATCCTCTAAGGTTTTCTTATGATGTAATTAAATGTAATTAATCTTGTAAATGTCAAATTATTGTAGATTCATGCTCATAAAAGCTTGTAAAGTTAAAGTGAATCAGTTTGGGCCAAATTGGGAGTTGGTTTCTAACCTCCCTAGTCTTAGGTATGGTTGGAGATATTCTTGTCAACAGTTCCTATCAATATGGATTCGATCGCTGAGAGAGGGAAAGTGATTTTTGATCTATATGTAGCCTGATTTAAGTCATAGAGAGGGTTGGATGCTTGATAATCATAGGTTGAGCTAGTGTACACTTTTTTGCAATAATACAACATGCAATTGCAGCTATTATCTTGGGATTCTTGTGGTATGATTTTGTGACAATGTTTTTATCTGTTTATCATCAAATTGAATATATATTTTTCCTTACTACCATATCTATGATTTCTTGTGATCATCTCATAGGTGTTTAACAAAATTTATAAGTTATATGCTCCATTCTGATGAGATTTTCATGCTAGTGTTCTTTTCTTTTGATGAATGAATTCATGGTTACATGCTCATTCTGATCCTCTACCTTTCCATCCTTGCACCACCATGAAAACCTATTTCTGTTAATGAGCATACCTACCTGGCCCCATTATAACTCTACAATTGATGATTTGAAACCCTAGCCTAGTTCCTAGATCTTTGAGCTTCATCCATCAAACCTTAAATTCAAACACCATTGAGCTTAATATATATCCTAGCATCTGATTCCCTCTCCAGTCACTTCATTGACTGTGATATCCTTGAGAGAGCCCTCTTTGATTTGGTAGGGCTAGCTACCATATCTAAAGATTGGTTTGAGGTTACCTCCATCGATCTCCTTTCTGAGCCTTGGGACATTGAGGAGTGCTAACATTTATGGCGACCATATTGGGGAATAAAGTGTCAAATATTCCCCAGATTGTTTCTTAAGAGTTCATTGAGATCTAGGCCTCTCGGTGACAAGTTCTAATTTTAAAGAAGGCTGATTCAGTAATTGAGCCAAAGTGCAAATTGAGGAAAACACTGGCTCCTAAAATATATACAAGGTCAAATCCTGATCCCAACCATCCAACAATAGTTGAGAATCCTGAGAATCTCTTGAGAAAGATGAAGTCTCAGCCTCCAGAATCTGAAACAAGTACATCTCCATTGCTAAGAACTACATCTTTACCTACACAATTGGTTTCTCTTGAATATTTGTCTTTTGATCTTGACTTTGAGTTATCATTATTCAAGTCCAAGTCTGTGTCTTCCATTGCACAAACACTTTTTGACCCTATTAAGTTTGAGTCATATGTGTTGGCATTATGGCTAAAGTGTTTCCTTGATGGCAACTCATACAGGTGATGGATCACTGTACAACAGGTCAGTAGCAGAGATTGATGGTTAGCTCACAAATAATGAAGAAAACAAGAGGTACGCAGGTACACCGTACAAAAGTTGCGGACCCGCAGGCATGTCATAGATAAAGTGCATACATACCCGCAGGTACACCATATAAAAGGTGTGGACCCCAGTTCACTCACTTCAAGGCAGAGAAGCGCGCTCAAGTGGGGTTTCTTATGTTTGGCCCGTGGTATTTAGCCCGACGTTCTTGATTCTATGGTTTTGGCCCATGGTATAGGATCTAATTTAGCCCCGATTTGGATCCCTTGTATTGGTTATCTATGGTATTGATCCATGATTTTAGGAAGAGCTTGCCTATATAAAGCAAAGGAGATCATTTGGCTAGACACTTGTGAAGAAAGAAGATCTTAAGAGAAGCTAGATCTGAAATTCTAGTGATGGGTTTGTGAGAGATTGTTGAATCTAAATCAAGGAGAAACATCAGGGTTACAAGTCGAATCTACTAATGGGTTGATATCTCTTCGGCACATGTTCAGATCTGTAGATCTGACAGTCTGGGTTATCCTTGAAGTCTGGAAATTATCTATACCCGCAGGACTGCAAGTACAGTGAAGGAAAAGTGCGGAGGTACACAGGGCCAGAAGCGTTTAAGGTGCGGAGGTTCGCAGGCCCAGAATTGTGAAAAGTGCGAGATACGCAGATGCAGAAGCGCTGCAGGTGCGGAGATACGCAGGCGCAGAAGCGCTGCAGGTGCGCAGATACGCAGGCGCAGAAGCGCTGCAGGTGCGCAGATACGCAGGCGCAGAAGCGCTGCAGGTGCGCAGATACGCAGGCCCAGAAGTGCTGCAGATGCAGAGGTACGCAGGAAGTCCGTGAGGCACAGTGCGTGGGTGCGCAGGAAAGCAGTTGGAAACAGTGCAGATGTACGCAGGTGTTCTATGGGTGAAGCTGCGGACTTTTCATGAAATCTATTTAGCTGCCCCTGTTGATTATTGTTGTTTTCTGGGTTTTGAAGTGATGTCTGGTTTTTGGTATTATGTTCTGATAACAACAGTATGAGAAGTGATTGATTAAATGATTATACATTGATGGATGAATGGATCAGGTTCTTAATGGCTCATATTTATGTGATCTGATGGACTAGATCTGGTTGATGACTCTCTTGTATATGTATTGATCTAGTGCTTGGGTAATTCAGAAGATTGTTTATGTGATTCAATGTTGTTGTTGGGTCCAGTATGAAAATTGGATGAAACGTGGCCTTTCAGATTATGTGTTGTGCTTCAGTGTATCTAGTATGAAAATTGATGAAACATGGTACCTGGAGGAGAGAAGATTGTAGGCCGGCGCCTACGTACTAGTATCTAAGCTAGTACAAGAGCTAAGGGAAATCTTTGGAGCATTGTAGCAGGTAGCAGCCTGTGTACTAGTAAATGGATCGGCTAGTACAAGAGAAAAGGGGGTTGTAGCTCCCGTACTGGTATAAGATTGCACCAGTACAAAATATTGTAAAAGGATTTTCTTATTAAGAAGAAGATTGAGGTGACTTGCAGCAGGTGGTTTTCTCCCGCATTGGGTTTCCACCTTATATCATGGTGTTCATGTGTGTGACTTATGTGTGATGATCTGTTCTATTTTACTGCACCGGTTTACTGTTAATATGGTTGATAATGTTCTAATGCACTCATTAAGGATCAACTAACTGAATCATAAGAAGTTGTGGAAGTAGCATATATGAATCTGAATATGGAAATGCAAAAGGTTTTATTGACTTGATAATACTGATTCACCCCCCCTCTCAGTATTATTTCCAACAATATGTGCAATCTTCTGAGGCTTCATTTACTAAGCTTGACAGTAAGATTTGGTTCGATTTTCATAAACTCCAAAATTTAGTCGATCAACTGAAAGTAACTTCTGAAAAGGCTTATACCCTATATCAGCAAGAGGCTTTCCCCATTGTTCCATCATCTGTTACACCTCATTACTCAACTACCCCATCATCTTCCACAACTAAACCATCATCTCCTCCCAAACCATATTATTCTAAAACAACTCCTCCATCAATAAACCCTGTTGTAACTATCATATCACCTTCTGCAACCTTTATGGCTAGATTTGGCCCTTTGGTTTTGCCTGGGCAGCTTGCTGCATTGCCTCAGAATTGTGGTTAAATGTTGCCTCTGTTTGATGGCACAACCGAGATCACAACAAGACAACATATTGATAATATAATTTATTTCATTGACCTCGAATAATTTGACGAAGATGATGCCAAAATGTGCCTCATAGCTCAAAGTTTTTCAGGAGAAATGAAGAAATGGTTCCATGCTTTGAGAGCTTCTTCAATAGATAATCCCCAATAGTTTATAGACCTATTCTTGGCTATATGGGAAGAGAAAAATAGCCCCCTTCAGATCTTGGGTGAATATAATTCATTGAAAAGAGATCCAAATGAATTTGTGCAAGACTTTACTGTCAAATTCAATAAGGTCTACAATGCTATCCTAGACAACAACAAACCTCCTCCTGACTTGGCATTGATACAAAATCCTGATGATTTTGATCATGACATGGGCTATCAACTGAGAGAGAGGAATCTTACATCTCTTGAAGAAATGCAGAGGAATGTCGTGAGTGTTGAAGCAAAATTGCTATTAAGAAATCTAAGATGAAAATAGAAAATAAATTCACAATCAAAGAGGATACCTCTACTTCATCGAATGGTAACCTTGACACTTTAATCAAAACCATGGAGAAAATAATGGATAATATGACAATATCATAAAATCAAGTCAGGAATCCTAATTATCAAGTTCAACAACAACAACCTCAATTTAGAATCAAACAAAGAGAGCAGAGGGGTCAGGATCAATGAGCACAACAACAGATCCATACTCCACTCCAGCAGAATTATGCACAATGACTTGATGATGAAGAAGAGCTTGCAGGTGAGAATCACTTTTTTGAATAGGATCAACAACCTATTTTCCTCACAAAAGAGAATGAGTTTTTTGAGGAACCATATGCAACTTATGATTAGAGATTTGTTATTTCAAATGATGATGTGTTGGCAGTCGAAACAGAATATTTTCAAAGGTGCTACAAAAATTCTCTTAGCCAAGTGCAAAGGCAGTATAATTTGTGGAACAGAAGTGTGTAACTTCAAATCCAAAGAAGAAAACTTCTCAAAAATATAATCATACCAAAGAATCAACCTCTACAAGTTAGAACAAAGAAAAGGAGGTTGCTACCACTAGTCAGGGAAAGAGCAATGCAGAAACACAAACTGGAGGACAGAGAAAGGATATCCCCACCAAAGAACAACCAGAAAAGAAGGATATGACTTCGAAAGAGGTAGAAAAACATCCTAACTCATTTCGTCTTGAGAATGATATTTCTAAACTGAAGGTTTCCATTCCTTTGACCGAATTAATTAAGAATGATTAGTATAAATTCCATATAGCTAAATTGCTAAAGGTCGATCAAATTCCAGACATGGTGAATGTTAGTGATGACCACCTTGAGATTTTTCTTGACCCTGTCGTAGATGGAAGTTTAGAAGACAATGAAGTCCCACCAATTTACCTTAGTCTTAGGATCCATGATTTCATCCTTCATAATGCCTTGTTAGATTCCAGAGCTTCTCACAATCTCATGCCCAAGGCCATCATGGACAAGTTAGGACTGGATATTACCTGATCATATCAGGACCTTTACTCCTTTGACTAGGGAAGAGTTAAGTGTCTCGGTCTCATTAAAAAATTGGTAGTATCTTTAGATCAGATTAAGACAAAAAATGTTCTAATGGAAGTGGTTTTTGATGATATTCCTCCAAGGTATGGAATGTTTCTCTCCCAGTCATGGGAAGCAAAACTCAAAGGCACTTTGCAGCTTGATTTATATTATGCTACTATACCGGTGTTCATTCAACTTAGGAAATTATACTGGGAAATCAAGATGAAATATATGATTACTAGCAAATAGAAGTTGAATAATCACCCCATACATGATGTGCATACTAATTTAAAATATTTTATTTGTGCAATGATAATAGTTCAGTTTATTTAGAAAGTCAGATTGAGGAAGTTTCATAAATTTCAAAAGTTTCAAGTAGTATTGAAGCAGTTCCACTTGCATAAAATCAAGAATAGGGATTAAATGGTTTGCAACCTAATACATCAGTTGAAAGGACAATGAATTCAATAAAGGAGACAGATTATGTTAAGACAACAAATCATCTTCAAACAGAAAATAAAAATCAGTCTTCTGAATTTCAGCTTCTTGATGAGGAAGAGGCTCTTTGGACCATGGATTTTGATGGAGCCATGGGAAAGGAAGGAGCTGGAATCAAAATTTGGATTCATACTCCAATGAATCACTCAGGTAAAATTCCTCGTAATGTTAGAGTATGTTCATACAAACTAGCTTTTGATTGTTCTAATAATGAAGCAGAATATGAGGCCTTGATTACCGGTCTTAAGATTCTTAAGAAGCTAGGTGCAAAAAGGATTTCAGTTTATGGCGACTTTGAATTGGTAATCAAACAAGTAAAGGGGGAATACCAAGCCAAAAATCCCAGGATGCGAGCATATCGCAATGTTGTGTTAGATATCCTCAAAATGTTTCTTGAGTATACATTATCTCTGATTCCAAGAAACCAAAATTTCATGGCTGATTCTCTTGCCACCGCTGCAAGAATGTTTAAAATCCCAATACATTCCAATAAGAAATTTGAAATCAATGTTAAATATTGCCTTGTTGTCCCTGATAATCTTCGGTACCAGCAAGTGTTTACTGATGATAAGCTAATCAATAATTTTCTGCAAATGGAGGAAGAATTTGCTACCTCTTACATTGATGATGTATTTTATGAGGATGATCAGGAGATCCAAGCCACATAATTGGAAGTAGTACAACTGAAGGAAAATTCCATTCCAAGAGGTCTTGTACCCTTGGAAGAGCTCTTTGATCATGATGATGTTGCACAAAAGCTGACATTGGTTCCTACTGAAACATAAATTTAAGACATCAATATTGGCACAACTGAGAAGCCAAAGATGGTGAAGTTGTCAAAGTCCTTAACCCCAGAAATGAAAGGTAAGTATGAAACACTTTTGGCTGAGTTTTCTGATGTGTTTGCATGGGAGTATTTAGATTTGAAGGTTTATGATAAAAATATAATTCAACATACTATTCCTATCAAGCCTAATCAAAATCCTTTTCGCCAAAATCTCAGAAGGATCAATCTAAAGTTGTTTCCATCCATAGAGAAAGAGGTAAACATATTATATAAATCTGGTATCATTGTTCCTCTTTGCTTTTCTGAGTGGATGTCAAATCTGGTTCCAGTTAGGAAAAATACAGGTGAAATTTGTTTATGCATTGATTTCCAAAATTTAAAAAAAGTGTCCTTGAAAGGCAATTACCCTCTCCCAAATATGGATCACTTTTTGCAAAGGGAAGTGCGTTCTTCTATAATGTCTTTAATTGATGGCTATTTAGGGTATAATCAAATCTTGGTCCTGTTGAAAATAATACTCATAGGGGGGGGGTGAATCAGTATTATCAAATCAATAAAACTTTTTCAATGCTCAGAAACATATACGCTACTTCAGTTAAGTGAACCAGCGTGTACACGCTACTGTGTCTAAGGAAAATAGCGTATAACCAGAAAAATTATAATTCAGTTAGTTTATCTTCAGTTAAGTGCATCAGGTCATCATTCACCATATTAAGAGTAAACAGATGCAGTATAACAGAATAGATCATCACACAAAAGCCACAAACATGAACACCATGATATAAGGTGGAAACCCAATGTGGGTGAAAACCACCTGCTGCAATTCGTCTCTATCTTTCTTTAATAAGAATTTCAGTTTACAATCTTTTGTACTGGTGCAGCCTTATACCAGTATGCAGGCTACAACCTGCAGAAGGCTTCAACCTTCTCTCGTTCTCCAAACTTCCTTGGAAGGGAGCTCCAACCCCCTTTACTCTTGTACTAGCTAAGATACTAGTACGTAGGTGCTGGCCTACAATCTTCTTTCCTTCAGGTACCACTTTTCATCAATTTTCAGACTGGATACTCCTGAAGCACAACATTATAATCTGAAGACCATGATTCATTCACAAATCATATAAAACAACCAATACTAGCATCATCAATCTTTGAATCACTGAACCGCTGAAACCCTGTCAAACCCAGTCACCAGAACACAGAGCGGACTACAGAACTCTGCAATAACAGTCAGATCCAACTGCAACCCAAAAATAAAGCTTCAAAAGATATACGCTACTACTATGAAGGAAACCCGCGTATACACGCGGTTTTACCGAAGACAACCTGCGTACAGATCTAAAAATAATTTTTCATAACTTGCAGCTGTACCAGATTTCAGTTATACCCAGAACATAACATTGCGTCAGTATGCAGATCTAGAAATTCGCATAATCAACCATATAAAGATAGTTCATTTCAAACCATTTGATCCCGATCTCTCCTTAGATCTTGTTCTCCATCAACCGATGAGATCTCTCCTTAGCTCAGATCAAGCAATACACCATCAACCAATAACCTGCATACTGGATCTAATACTTCATCAGATATTCGAGACATTTCAGATACGCTTGCCTAATGATTTCCTTCTCCTTATATAGCCTTAGGCCTTGTTCAATACCACGAGCCAAAACCATAGAAATCCAATACCATCAACTTCAAAAACTAGGGATCAACACGTCCGTCGAGACAACAAGGTCCAAAACCATAGGCACAACTTCCAAGAAATAACCGCCGTGGACCAAAGATAAGTTTTCCACATACACGCGCTTTTACTGAAGCCAACCAGCGTGTACACGCCACTTGGTATATAGCGAACCTGCGTGTATATATTTTTCTTCATACTTGTAGACTGATCATCAATTCCTTGGTGCTATCCTTCTGCACTATGATTTGTTATCAGTGTGATTTGCCATCAAGGACAACACTTGTCTCATAATGCCAACAATCTCCCCCTTTGGACTTGATGGCAACAATACCAAATCAAATCACTCTCCCCCTTTGTCATCAAGGGCAAAGGGCTGTGCTCCCCCTGAGTACATGCTGATATCTTTACTTGGCTGTGCTGAAACATGCTTCCTCTGACTGTAGGCAAGATCTGCAAAATATGTTCTTCAAAGGAACCAAGACTGATACACCATAAGGGACCTTCCTATTACCAAAAGACTCAATACATACATCCATACTCCCAACCAAGAGGGGATACATTAGAAACAACCAATTATATTACATCATTCATCCCAGGCATAGTGGGGAAACCAACATAGGCCGTTACATGACCTTGACACCATAAAAGAGATATCACAGAAGAGATACATGACATAGAGACAACAAATCTAGACCAAGACTTATGAAAGTCACAAGCAGCATCTGATACACCTCTTTTAGATCAGCATCCAAGATTTCCTTCTGAGCTCCTTCTCCTGAAACCAACAACAGTTGTGTACTAGAACCAAAAGCATCTAAATGCCAACAATGCTTTATGAAACTTTAATCTGCTCCCCTGAACCTGTGCCTGCTGCTCCCCCTGAACCTGTGCCTGAAGAATTCTGGCATACCCATCTCAGACCTTCTCTGACCAGAGTCTGCCCTTGCTGTTCAGAACTCCATATACGCGACTTCTCCTGCAGAAAACGGCGTATGCACGCGGATATGCTTTCTGAAACACGCGTACCCCATACACGCGACTTTCCCAGTATAAATCGGCGTATATACGCGGATATCCCTTACGTAACTTGCGTATACCAAATTTTCTGTAGAACAGACAAGCTTCAACAGTAGGATGAAGCATCAACTACTCCCAGCTTTTGTCTGAGATATTCAAAAGTTTCCCTGGGCAGTGGTTTTGTGAGAATATCAGCAACTTGTTCCTTAGAAGGAACATACTCCAACTTGACCTTCTGCTCAAGCACTTGTTCCCGAAGAAAATGGTACTTGATTGGTATGTGCTTGGTCTTTGAGTGCATGACTGGATTCTTTGAAATGCTGATTGCACTTGTATTATCACATAAGATAGAGACTGGTGAAGTGCAAGTGATTTGAAAATCCTGCAAGGTCTGCATCATCCAAAGAAGTTGTGTGCAACAAGATGCCGCAGCCACATATTCTGCTTCAGCTGTAGATAAGGCAATCGAACTCTGTTTCTTGCTGAACCAAGATACTAATCTGGAGCCCATAAAGAATGCACCACCACTTGTGCTCTTCCTGTCATCCACGCTTCCGGCCCAATCTGCATCTGTATAAGCATGAAGTGTGAGATGTGTATCTCTAGGATACCATAACCCATAATTTTGTGTCCCTTGAAGATATTTGAAGATTCTCTTTACTGCCTGAAGATGATTCTCCTTTGGATTTGCCTGAAATCTCCCAACTATTCCGACTGCATGCATGATGTCTGGTCGGGTACCTGTCAAATAAAGCAAACTCCCAATCATGGATCTATAAGTTGGTTGATGAACTGCTGCTGATTCATCATTGCACTGAGGCTGCATCCTGTAACCATGGGTGTACATACTGGCTTTGAATCTTCCATGCCATACTTCTTCAAGATTTGCTTGAGGTACTTGGTTTGAGACAAGAAGATGCCTCCTTCATTTTGTTGGATTTGCAATCCAAGAAAGTATGTCAATTCTCCAAGTAGTGACATTTTGAATTCTTTCTGCTTAACCAAGGCAAAGTTTTGACTCATAGTCTCTTCATTGCTGCCAAAGATAATATCATCTACATAAACAACAAGTATTAGTAATTTGTTATTTTCAATTTTTATATAGAGATTGCTATCTGCTGATCCTTTTGAAAAGCCTTGTTGGTGAAGATATTTGTCCAATCGATAGTACCAAGCCCTTGGAGCTTGTTTGAGACCATAGAGAGCCTTTTTTAATTTGCATACAAGGTTTGGATCATTCCCAAGAATGAAACCATCTGGCTGCTCAACATATACTTCTTCTTCTAAGTCTCCATTCAGAAAGGCTGATTTCACGTCCATTTGAAATACCTTGAAGTTTTGAAAGCTTGAGAGAGCAAGGAACATTCGGATGGCCTCAAGTCTTGCAACCGGAGCAAAGGTCTCCTCAAAATATATCCCTTCTTGCTGTGCATACCCTTTACAAACAAGTCTGGCCTTGTTTCTAATTACTTCTCCATTTTCATTCAATTTATTCTTGAAGACCCATTTTGTCCCTATGACATTCTTATCTTTTGGTCTAGGAACCAGTTCCCAAGTGTTGTTCTTTTCGATCTGCTCAAGTTCTTCATCCATTGCTTTGACCCAACATTCATCTTTGCATGCCTCTTTCACATTTTTTGGTTCAGTGGAAGAGAGTAATGCCAAATAGCTTGAGGCTTCTGCAATTCTTCTTCTTGTTTGTATTCCTGCTTCTTTCTGCCCCACAATCTGAGATTCTGGATGATTCTTTTGAACATATCTGGATGGAGTCTTCTATTCTATTCTTGCCTGCTCCTCTGGTTCTTCTTGAGGTTCTTCTTCTTCATCATTCTGCCTTTGAGTGTAGCCTTCATCTTCTTCAATGTCTTCATGATGAACTTGCCTAGGAATATATCCCTTCTCATCAACCACTACATCAATGCTGTCAACAATTCTGCCAAGTCTTTTATTGTAGCACTTGTATGCTTTGCTATATGGAGAATAACCAAGAAGAATGCCTTCATCTGATCTTGGTTCAAGTTTGCCAAGTTGCTCATCAGTATTCTTAATATAACATTTGCTCCCAAATATTTTGAAGTGCTTCACCGAAGGAGTCTCACCACTCCAGAGCTCATGAGGTGTTTGAGTGCTGTTTACTCGGACATTTGTTTTGTTAAGAATAATAACCGCAGCATGTGCAGCTTCACCCCAGAAAGTTGCAGGAGTACCTGATTCATCAAGCATAGCACGAGCCATTTGTTGGATTGTTCTGTTCATTCTTTCCACCACCCCATTTTGCTGAGGAGTTCTAGCTGTAGAGAATTCTCTTCTTATCCCATGTTCTTCACAGAAATCGAAAAATTCGTTTGAGGTAAACTCCCCACCTCTGTCAGATCTGAGGCACTTAATTTTGTGTCCTGATTCATTTTCAACCAAGGCTTTGAAGGATTTGAATTTTTCGAATGCTTCATCTTTGTGCTTCATAAGTCCTAACCAGACAAACCTGGAGAAATTGTCAATGAATAATATCAAGTATTCTTCTCCTCGAGGTGTTCTTTTTCTGAATGGACCACATGTATCTGTATGTACTAGCTCAAGAGGCATGCTAGCTGATCCTTCCTTCTCTGGAAAGTTAGTTCTGGTTTGCTTTCCAAACTGACAAGATTTGCATATAGTGTTGTCTGGAATTTTGATATCTGGAAGACCACGAACTGCTTGATATTTGCATGCTTTCCTTATTTGTGAAAAGCTTAGATGCCCCAACCTTCGATGCCATAGCCAGTGTTCATCATCCTTGCTCAAATAGCATTGTTGTGGTCCTTCTTCAAATATGTATAGATTATTTGGAGTCCTTCTTCCTTTGATCACTGTTTTACCTGTATCAAGATCACGAACACAACATCCATTTGATCTAAATATTACCTCTGTTCCTTGATCGCACATCTGACTGACACTCAGAAGATTATGCTTCAATCCATCAACATACAAAACATTTCCAGCTTTGACCTTCTCTTTCAATGGAGCCACACCTTTTCCTTTTATGGCTGCAGAGATATCGTTTCCAAAAGAAACTTTCTTCCCTTTTTCTAATGCGGTATATGACTCAAGCTTTTCTTTGTCTCCTGTCATATGCTTCGAACATCCGCTGTCAATGTACCATAGACTTTCTTGACCTTCTGCATAAAAGGCTATCCCACATCTTTCTGGTTGTGGTTCCTTTATTCTCCATGTTCTGACATTTGAGTTTTGCTCCTTCTGAATTGTCTTCCGGAACCTGCTCCTGCATTCAGAGTCTTCATGACCAAAGTTATTACAAATAGAGCATTCAACTTCATTTTCAAGAACCGAAAAGTTGTTATAAGTCCTTTTCATGGTTTCAGTCATTCTCCCTTGCTTTTGAGCTTCTCTAGTCATGATTGTCTTGTATGCAACACATTGAGCTGCTTTGTGACCGAAGTTATGGCAAGAAAAGCATTGGCCATTAAAGAAAATTCTGCGATAATCAGATCTATCATCCAACCGATTGTAGCTTCTATTTATTCTTGGAGCAAATTGGGAAGATTTTACCTGTGGCTGATTGTAGCTTCTGTTTGTCCTTAAGGCAGTTTGTCCCCAAATTTCTTGATGGTCTTTATTTGTTCTTGAGGTAAACTGTCCCTGATTCACCTGATTACTTTTATTTGGCCTTTGCTCGCTTTTCCTTGCTGCATCAAGATAACTTTTAGAGGTAGAGGCTTGAGATGTTTCTCCATGATATCCAAGACCTGTCTTGATCAGAGGAGATCGCTGCACATTGATAATCTCATCCAAGGTTTCAGATCCTTTAACAAATTTAAGATTAATAGCTTTTGTTTTCTCAATCTCTTTTCTAAGACCAACAATTTCACCTTCTAGTTTTTCAAGATGTTTTTCCTTTTCATCAATTTGAAATTGTAGAGTATCAATGATCATATTCTTTTCTTCTATACATCTCTTGAGTCTAGTAATTTCATCATAAAGATTATCCACATCTATAGCATCCATATAATCATCATCTTCAAATGCCATTAACAACTTATATTCATTACCTCGTTCATCTTCATCACTATTCGATAGACCATCACTATCTTCATGAGTGTAGTAGCTTTTCTTATTTGCACTCTGTTTCTTGTTCCATCTAGCAGGTTCCTTTCCTTTATCCTTATAAGGACATTTTGCAGCATAATGACCTACTCTTCCACAAGCAAAGCATTTAAAAGGTAACTTACCTCTGAACCTTCCAGAACCCCTTTGAAGATTTCTGACAAAATTTGATTCTTCTTCCTCTTCTTCTGGGACGTGGCTTGCTTCATAATAATCTTCTTTGCCTGATGCCTTGAAAGCAGCTTCTCTTCTGTCTGATGGACCTCCCTTTCTCATTTCATAAGCAGTTAGAATTCCATGTAGCTGAGACATAGTAAGAATTCGTAGATTTTCCTTTTCTTCTATTGCAGATACTTTAGATTCAAACTTGGGGGACAATGATCTTAGAACCTTTTCAACCACTATAGCCTCTTTTATTTCTTCACCCAAATTTTTCATACAATTAACAATCTCATCTACCCGAAGAAAATAGTTAGCCACACTTTCATCATTATACATCTTGAGAGTCTCATATTGAATCCTGAGAGTTTGAAGTTTAGCACGCTTTACCTATTCATCTCCTTCATAGCTCGTGACAATTTTGTCCCATATCTCTTTTGCGGATTTGTAGTGCATTACCTTCATGAATTCCGTTTGGGATATACATCCTAATAGGGTACTGACTGCTTTCGCATTTGTTTCATACTTCTTTTTCTCAGCTGCATCTGTAGGAGTAGCTGAAGGAAAAGTGTAGCCTGTTTCTACGATGTCCCAAACTTCTGTACCAAGAGATTGAAGATAGGAAGTAACTCTTACCTTCCAATAATTGAAGTTTGTCCCATCAAAAACCGGTGGCCTGATTGATGCTTCTCTCTCGTAGTTGCTCATGATGAACGATCTACCTTCAAGCGATCAAGCTTCTCTGAAGGACCTGCTTTGATACCAATTGTTGAAAATAATACTGACAGGGGGGGGGGGGTGAATCAGTATTATCAGATTAATAAAACTTTTTCAATGCTCAAAAACATATATGCTACTTCAGTTAAGTGAACTAGCGTGTACACGCTACTGTGTCTAAGGAAAACAGCGTATAACCAGAAAACTTATAATTCAGTTAGTTTATCTTCAGTTAAGTGCATCAGGTCATCATTCACCATATTAAGAGTAAACAGATGCAGTATAACAGAACAGATCATCACACAAAAGCCACACACATGAACACCATGATATAAGGTGGAAACCCAATGTGGGTGAAAACCACCTGCTGCAAGTCGTCTCTATCTTTCTTTAATAAGAATTTCAGTTTACAATCTTTTGTACTGGTGCAGCCTTATACCAGTACGCAAGCTACAACCTGCAGAAGGCTTCAACCTTCTCTCGTTCTCCAAACTTCCTTGGAAGGGAGCTCCAACCCCCTTTGCTCTTGTACTAGCTAAGATACTAGTACGTAGGTGCTGGCCTACAATCTTCTTTCCTTCAGGTACCACTTTTCATCAATTTTCAGACTGGATACTCCTGAAGCACAACATTACAATCTGAAGACCATGATTCATTCACAAATCATATAAAACAACCAATACTAGCATCATCAATCTTTGAATCACTGAACCACTGAAACCCTGTCAAACCCAGTCACCAGAACACAGAGCAGACTACAGAACTCTGCAATAACAGTCAGATCCAACTGCAACCCAAAAATCAAGCTTCAAAAGATATACGCTACTACTATGAAGGAAACTCGTGTATACACGCGGTTTTACCGAAGACAACCTGCGTACAGATCTAAAAATAATTTTTCATAACTTGCAGCTGTACCAGATTTCAGTTATACCCAGAACATAACATTGCGTCAGTATGCAGATCTAGAAATTCGCATAATCAACCATATAAAGATAGTTCATTTCAAACCATTTGATCCCGATCTCTCCTTAGATCTTGTTCTCCATCAACCGATGAGATCTCTCCTTAGCTCAGATCAAGCAATACACCATCAACCAATAACCTGCATATTGGATCTAATACTTCATCAGATATTCAAGACATTTCAGATACGCTTGCCTAATGATTTCCTTCTCCTTATATAGCCTTAGGCCTTGTTCAATACCACGAGCCAAAACCATAGAAATCCAATACCATCAACTTCAAAAACTAGGGATCAACACGTCCGTCGAGACAACAAGGTCCAAAACCATAGGCACAACTTCCAAGAAATAACCGCCGTGGACCAAAGACAAGTTTTCCACATACACGCGCTTTTACTGAAACCAACCAGCGTGTACACGCCACTTGGTATATAGCGAACCTGCATGTATATATTTTTCTTCATACTTGTAGACTGATCATCAATTCCTTGGTGCTATCCTTCTGCACTATGATTTGTTATCAGTGTGATTTGCCATCAAGGACAACACTTGTCTCATAATGCCAACAGGTCCATCTTGATGACCAAGCGAAGACAACATTCACTACACCATGGGGTACTTTCATGTATGCCAAGATGCCTTTTGGGCTAAAAAATTCAGGAGCTACATTTCAACGAGCGATGGACATCCCTTTATCTAATGAAAAATATGTTTTTTTGGTTATTACCTTGATGATATCATAGTTTTCTCCCAGATGGATGAAGAGCATTTTCATCATTTGAGGATAGTTTTCCAGAGGTGCAGGAAATTCGGCATATCACTTAATCCGAAGTAGAGTTTGTTTGCCATGGAAGAGGGAAAATCACTTGGTCATATCATATCAAAGATGGCATCTACATAGATCTCGCAAGAACCAAGGAAATCCAACAATTGGATTACCCAAGAAACAAGAAGGAAATTCAATATTTTAATGGTAAGGTCAAATTCTTGAGAAGGTTTGTTCCTAACCTTGCTGAGCATCTAAGATAAATAACTAACATGTTGAAACATGACAGTGAGGTAAATTGGTCCGAGGATGCAAGGAAATCTTCCAACCAAGTCAAAATTGCATTGCCTTGCACTCGCATCTTAATCAACCCTGATTACACTATGGATTTTATCATTTTTTCATTTACTTCTGAGCACACATTGGCTATTGTCCTAATGCAGAAGAAAGACCAAAACAGAACATCTGTTTGGTCAATTTAGTGTCCTAAATTTCTCTACATAAATTATCAGTCTGGGTATCGTAAATTGATGAAGTGTAGTGCACTGTTTGTGCTAGATAGGCCTTCTTACTTCATTGTTTTTGTGTTTTATGTTGTTTTGGGGGGTTTTTGGTCTTTTAATACCTAATGATTTACAATGTAATTATCAAAAACTTAAATCTAACTTTTGTAAGGACTACTCAAAATCTAAAAAAATGAAAACAAAGCTTTTAAGAAAGAAATGAAAACAGAGCTGAGAAAGACTTGGAAGCAAAGCTTAAGCAAGAAATGAAAACAAAGTTTCTATTCCTGTTTTACCATTATTTCCAACTCATGAATTAAGAACTAAAAGTGAAATTTGCAACTGATGCCTAACTAATTATAGAAATAAAAATAACGAAATACTTAGTTACCCTGCCTCTCAATTTTGGGAGAAAGTCTCCTTGGGATGACATTTGAGGAATTCTGTACTTCATTAATCTAAAAGAAAGCAATTAAAGAGATGAAACAAAGAATCATTTCATAAATGAAATTCTCAACCACTTAGTTTAGGATGAATTATCAGCTTGAAGGGTTTTTCATAAACATTCATTAACACCATGAGTTAGTAAACTTAAAAATGGAAAAGACAGTAAATGGAAATGATCAGTCTAATTGAGAATTTCATCTTCTAACTACTGATAAAAAATAGAAAGAGATCAAGCAAATGGAAGCTACTCTAAATTGTGAACACTATTAATAAGAAAATGATGGAAATTGCATTATACACATTGTCAGTAAGAAAATGACTATAAACACTGTGAAACAAAATGATAAATTTACAATTAATAGGAAGAAGAAAATAAAAAGAAATAAAACCTTCTTCAGTGCAGGGGCCCTCTGCAACTGATTAGGCTATGCTTTCTCAATCAACTCCAAGGAAACTCCTTCAGATTCTCATAAAACATGCGGTCTTCATATTAAAAATAAGGAAATAAAATGCCGAGAAATTACAGAGTTCGAAACTTGATTTCACAATAAAACTATCACTATCATTACTAACTTCTACGGTCCTTTACACAGGTATTTATAAGAAAAACCATGTAACTGTTTGTGGAGAAAAACATGCTACAGTAAAACACGTAGAAGACAGGTATGCAAAATTTCTTCCTCGGCTGCTGGAGACATAAATCCAAGACCTGGTGGCTGTTGGATTCGGTTCTATAGGTGGTTGCTAGAGTCTGTAGGTACAGGTAGTTGTTTCAGATAACGCTTCCCATAACTATGAAACATGTTAATTACCACGAAACAGAGTCCTGTTACCTTTGGTCTCTACGTTTGACTTATCCATTGACCGTAGTCTTATGCTATCTTCTTTGTCGACCTAGGCTAAGTGAATATGATAGGGTCCATGTCACTATGATTTCCAAGCTGCCCATGTAGCTAGTTTCTCCTTCTGACACTAGGACCTGTTAAAGCATGAAGGTAGCTGCGGAATAGCTGATTAGCTGTAGAATAGGCTACATTTTGTAGCTAATATAAAAAAACTTATTCAAACAACAAAACATAAAATCATAACATGCAAATCACTAAATTTCCTCCTTAAGACAGTATATACCGGTCATTGGAGATGAGAGTGCATCTTTCTCATGGAAAAATAAGGAAAAAGAATGAAAAGGGTTGCTATGGAAAGAGTAATTTTTGAGGCTCAACATACCCCCACTGCAAAATCATTGCATGTCCTCATGCAATTTTTCTAAAACTGTGAATTCTTTTTCTTATTTCATCTGCTTAGATACCTCTGCCAATACATATTTCTTCTCTTGCTTTTCTTTGAAGTAACAACCGTCCTTGGTTTCTTCATGAGAAGTCTATACTTGAGGTTGATCACTGTTTTATTCAAGTTTTTTTTCTTCCTCTTCAACTTCCTATTTTTCTTGTACCATAGGCCCAAGTGCAGTATGGTATTGTCATGAATGGCTTTATCCAATTTTCTTTGTTCCTTTAGGGCTTCATTTTCTTTCTTAATATGCCTGTTCGATATCTCCAACTCGTAGATTTCTTGTTTGGGTGAGTCAGTTAGAGGTTCTTATGGATTGATAGGTTGTTCTGGATTGGCTGAGGAACTTGGATCCATTGAAGTATTCCTTTTCTTTAGTGACCCTATGTAGTCATAGATTTGTTGTTGTATTGGATCTATGCCAGGAGAATTTCTGCTTGGGCTGCCTTCAAAATTCTGTGGAGGGGAGTCTTGTGGACTGTGTTCAGATGGAATATTGTCATGAGACTAAACTGGGTTTTCTTCCTCTAAGTTTATAAACTAGGCTTCTTTTGATATTACCTTCCTAACCTTTCCTCAGAGTCTAGAGCTCCTTCTCAGGTTTTGGAAGCTTATGGTTTCTTCTTTTGTGTCCTTCTTCCTCTTTCCTATCCCCTTATTTTTCTTGATTTTCTCCTTAATCTTGGTCAATTTTTCGAAGAGTAACTGTTCATCATTTTGTGGTGATGAAGGTTTAGGAATGTCTTCATCGATTTCTTCAGCTCTCTCTTTCATTTTTCCTTTCTGCTTCCTATCCTCTGGTTTAGAAGCTGTCTCTGCATCATTATTTTGTGAGGAGGTTTGAATATTAATGCTGATCTTTCTCCTCCTACTTTTCTTGCCATGACTCTTCTTAGGTGACTCTGGAGCATCCTGGAAAAAATTTCTTACCAAGAAATCTTCCCATGTATCCCCTATACTTCTCAAATGAAATTCAACTAGTATTTTCACTAATCCATGATGATACATAGTTGTTTCTATGGATTCAATTTTCTTTTGAACATTTGTAGGCATCCTTCTCAGACTGTTTAGAAGGAAGAAGGGAAGTTTGATGGTTCCATTTTCTAAAAAATTCATTAATAAGCATACATGGTAAACATACATAGACCCAAATCTTCCTTCACATGTAATGAATTTTTGCAATATTAACAACATATTACTCCATTTGTTCTTGAGTGCTAAAATAGGAATTCCCTTTCTAAATATTGTAACATCCATACCTAGGTTTCTAAGGATCACCTTTCAAGATACACCATGAAATTCCTTGTTTTTAAACCATCTTTCTCCTTTTTTCGGTAGCTCTGTTGCTTTTTCTATAAAAGATTCTGTTAGTGTCGGTATCTTCATCCCTCCATCAGTGATCAAAATTCTCTTTTTGCATGCATTTTAGGTGTCTCATCCGATCAGCTGCATTCCATTAGGTCATGGATCATCTTATGGTAGTGGTTCTTTGTTAAATTTCCCTCATGCTTTTCATCTGTTGGCCTATTTCCTTGTGTACAAGTCATCTGATGTCATTTTTATTTCATTTCATTTGCAGTAGTCATTTTAGGGTTTTCAAGGCTCATTAGGTCTAGGGTTTCCCACCATTATCTTCAAAAGCTTAATAACAGGTTAGCAATCACATGAGGATGTTCAATAAGTTCATAAAATCATAAATTCTACTGATGATTTTCTCCATAAAGGGTTTTTACCTCAAAACTATGTTTTGAGGTGAAAACAGGGTTTTTCTATTTCATGTACAAATTTCATGTAATTTTATTGTTTTCATATGTATTAAAGCATCATCTACAGCCCTAGGTCACCTTGCCAAACTTCTTCACTCCAGCTCCTGCAAAAGAGACAAGAAAATCCAAGCATTAGTCCATCAAATGACAAAAAGAGAGCCAAACTGCAAAACATGGTTTTAAAGAACAAAGTGAAAAGGAAAACTTTAGAAAGTGGGTTTTCTAAATGAAAAATTAAAGTCAAAAGTATATAAAGGGATCATTTGTGTTGAAGACTTCATTTGTGGTAAAAGTGAGAGAGAACAAGGAGAAAATCGCGTTTTGAGGTGAACAGAGGGAAATCGCAACAAGTTTCGAGCTTTCTCTTGGTGCGACGCACCTGCCTGGCGCGGCGAACCGGGCGTAGGATTTACACATAGTTTTGAATAGGCGCAACGCACTTGCCAGGCGCTACGCACCTGGGCAATAGCGTGACGCACCAGTTTGCCAAACCAAAAACTCATTCAATCGATTTTCTGAAGCTCCAAATTTTGCAAATACCATTCCTCCAAGTAAGTAAAACCTCCTATTTTCCATAGCAAGACATTTTATCATCCTTGATGGTGTTTTGATAAGTAAAAATTAAACCCTAAATTGCTTCACAGTTGCATTGCAAAACTATCTAGGGCTTTTTGTCATTCTTGTTGTTTATAATCCCTTACATCATTTTCCAATACCCCATTCCTCTCCACTAATTTTCCCTAATTTTATTTCCCTTTCCCTCTCTCATTTACACTCATCTTACTCCCTTTTCCCCAACCCTAAAACCCTAACACCTAATTCCCACTATTCCCCAAACCCTAATCTTCATTTCCCAAACCCTATCACTCCCTAATAACCCTACAGCTAGCATTAAAACCTTCCACTCATCAAATCCCAAAGAAGAAAACAACAATCACATATTCTTGAGAAAATCTCTTCATACTCATCATTTTACACCATACGTTGGCAAACATGGAAACAGATTCAGCTTATGAAAGGGACGAGGAAACTGTGAGTGATTCCTCCCAAAAGATTCATGCACCAAGAAAACCACATAAGGGAGGAAAACACATCCGGGACGAGCCCACCACACTCACAGAGTTATTGGCTTGTCCTCTTGTAGTAACATGTTTTAAACATCAGCCTTGCTACCAGTTTTGTGAGATGGTGGAAAGGGTGAAATACTATCATGAACTTTCTAGGCTATTTGTCCTTAATCTTCACAATGGTCAGGTGAACTTAACAGGTGTTTCTTTCACTTTGACACCTGAAACTATAGCTGCAGCAACAGGAATTCCAAATGTGGGTGAACAGTGGAACAAAGGACAACTTGTGAGCAAAGAACATTATGAGCCTTATATCAAGGCTAGTTATCAAAAGAAAATAAGTAGGGTCTTTCCTTTCAGATACCTACAGGACACTTATGCTCCACTCATGAAGCTCATTATCAAATACTTCACCTGTGAAGGGAGATTTTCTCGCTTATACACTTATCATGTTAGATTATTGATGCATTTCACTAGAGTGAGGATGATGAACCTCCCCTATTTCATATGCAGAAATATTGAGAAAATGGCTACATTGGTGAAAAGAAAACCTCTTCATGAATAGTTCAATAGCATTTATCATTTTTCATTGATCAAAATTGTTGTGTTGCATCAGCTAATCTTGTTGAATGTATCATGGGATACTTTCATTTCACATGAGGTTTTCAAAAGCCCTCAAGTGACCCCATCAGTATTTTAAGAGGAAGGAGGGCCTTCAAATCAACCAGAGGTTCATGAGACTCAAGCTACAGGTGTGCCAGTATTTGTCACTTATGGAAAATGCACAAGGAGATTATTTGTAGCTACCAAACGAGTACTATCTCCACCTGGGGTGGAAGGAGTCTTATTTCCTTCATCAGACCACATGAAAATGCTATCTTCACCCGAGGTGAAAGGGGATTTGCCTTCTTCTTCAGCAGAGCAGGTACAGGATAAAGGGAAGCAACCATTGCATGAGGAAGGGCCTTCTGAAGGTCAGGAGAGAGATTTCATTTTGATTCAGGAGGATGATACTGATTTGGGCTCCCAAAGCTCAAAACTCAAAGAGATCATCAAAGAACAAGAAGCTGACATCCATGAATTATCTATTAAACTTGAAAGGGCTAAGTGGATCGTTAATTACCTTGAACAACGGAACAAGAAATTGGAGGATAAACAGACAATCATGGAGCTACAAACCATAAGGGAAAAAAAGCAAGCAACAAAAAGAAAGAAAGTCAAATTGACACCCCTTGAGCAAGAGATTGATGCTGACCGGGAATCTTGGCTAGAGAGGGTGAATATGCACTTGGAGAAGCTTCTTGAGAAAGCCAATAAGGAGAAAAAGATGTTGCGGCACATGGCTTATCACTATTTGGCACGAAACAAAATTTGCAAAACTAGGATAAGGTGCCGAAAAACCAAGTTGAAGAAGACTTTGAGGAGAAAGAAAGAGAAAGATAACCTCAAGATATTGGTTGAAGCTTGAGTGGCCCAACATAGTACTTGATGTAGATCAATCATGCCAAATTTCAAGAAATTTGGTAAACTTTTTGGCAATTTTGAATTTTTCAAGGAAAAAACAAGGTTTTCCAGCAGGTGTGTAGCGCCACCTGGCGCTCGCTTTTGATAGGGACCTCCTTTGGAAGAAAAAATTGAATTTTTGGATTCCTTATGAAAATTTATGCATGCCTAGAAATTACTAGGAAAGTTTGACAAGTTTTGGACCTCCAAAAGGGTCAAAAACACCTAAAAAATTCCTTCTCTGCTACTTTTTGGCCACACAGGAAATAGTGTTGGGAGAACTAATGTTTGGAGGGGGAAATGGGAACCAAATCCAAAAATTCCACTTGTACTAGAAAGTAGATAGATAGAGCTTTCCAACAAGCCAACTTGGAGCAAATATGGTGAAGGGGAAGGCCTCCAAATTCAGTTGGGAAAAAGTGCTATGCATAGAAAAAATGGTGCTACGCACAGGATGAAAAAGTGCCAATTTTACTCAAAAAACTCTGTTTTTCGCCTAGTTTTCTCTCAGTTTGACTTTTTCTCTCTCATGGTCAAACTCATGATGTAAAAAATGTAAATGAATGTAATTTGATGTAAAAATGATGAAAATTCACTCAAGGAGGTAGATACATCATGTATAGGTAGTTTTGAACTGAATGAATCAGTTTCCATAGTTTTAGAGGAAAGCTATTCCACTGCCTATTTTTCAGTTCCTAGTTTAGATCTTGTTGAAACAACTCCTAGACTCATGGATTCAACCCCTAAAGGCTAGCGTGGGTAGTTTTTTGCCTATATCTTGTACTTTCTTAGTCATTTGTCAAGGTTGGATTCTTGTGGATGCATTGAGCACTATTGTACATCACTTTTGCAGTTTGGCAAGGAAATAAACCAGGGTTTTGCAGCATTTTGTGGGATTCTTGTGGTAATGTGATTTAGCATTGTTTTATTCTTAGTTATTCATTGATATTATGTTTATGTGTGCCATCATATCTTTCTTTCTGCATAACTAAATGAATCAAGTTTGAAAGGTGGAATTCATTGGTGTTTCAGTGCTCTACCTGGGGATTTGTTTAGTTCTACATGTTTTCTGCTGTCTGAAGAGGACTCATGACATTTGCATGCACTCTTTAGCTCCTCACCAATCTTTAGACTCACCATTACTCTCATTTCAAAGTGCTAAAACACTTGCCTACCTCGCCCCATAGAAACCTATGCAAATCTGTGTTCATTTCCCAGACCCAAAGCTGCCTTCCCATCTAATCCAGCAACTCAACCATTAAAATCAATCAAAATCCTATGAGAAAGTATACATAGCTTAAAATTAGTTTTCATATCAATCATCTCAAGCCTTCCTTGACAAATTATTGTTGAGATTGACAAGGAGAGAGGCCTCTCTCGACCTGGTATCCTAAGGTAGATTTAGGCCCTAATAGATTCTGTGACAACAAATTTCATATCTCCTATATCCACTTTTGTGCCATCAAATGACCTTGGAAAAGACTTGGTAATTTCCTTGTGGTAGTCATCAAAATTTTCAATAAAATTTAATCATCTGGCCTTCTGTAGCATACCTTTAAGCTGTGGATACCCCTCCATATACTTTACCCCTACGGGCTCTATTTTGACAATAAGCCCCATATCCCCTGTTTATCCTTCAAAATTACTCTCATTGTCTATAAAACGAGTGCTGTGTGTATGGAAATGAAATGACTATGTATATATGAAATGGCTGCGTAGATATGAGAGAAAAACTTAAGAGTTGGCATGTAATAAATAGACAGTAAGGGTTTAGAGGGTTGTAGATAGGTAGGTCACATCATCATCTTGACCGTTAACAGGTGTAGTTGTGGGGGACCGTTTGAGTACAGGTTATGGAGATTGAAGTAAACATTGGTTATGAAAGAATCAGTGAGACCGTTTGTCATTAAAGTTGGAAGATATGGTAGAGACATCGTGGCGGACAAATTAAATGATCGCTGGTGAAGGAGACATGTGATTATACATACTATACAAACTTATGTTTTCAAATTGCTTTTTGAAATAAATTTTTTCATTTACCTTTGGAATCTTTAACTTTAGCTTGCTAATTTTTTGTGTTGATCCATAGGTACCTTGGACATGATTGGTCTTCAAAATTGATTTTTCTTCAATTCCCTACATACATGATTTTATTATGAACTGTACACTTGTGTCTGAACTGATAAACAAATTGTATCTACAGAATCAGATTAGCTGCAGAACAGAATTAGCTGCAGAATAGAATCAGCTGCAGAACATTAAACAGAAAGTAAAATATGGCTTATGGATCATGAATGAAATGGAAATGGCTATGTAAGTGAAATGAAATGAGATGTAAGACAAGATGATAAGTGAAATGGAGGTGAAATGAATACTGAAAAAGGAAAATTTTATTGATGAAATATGATAATGGGATGAAGTGAGACTGTAAAATAAAACAGAGTGAGGTGAGGTGAGATGATGAATTTTGCAGAATCTAAACTACAGAGTGACTGTGGCTTTTTGTCACTACTTATTCAGAAAGAAAATGGAAAATATAGAGTGTCAGAAACCTATGATTTTCACTCTGTATTTTCTGTATAAGTATCCCAATCAATGATTGGTTTTCAACCTTATACAATTTATTTATTTATTTATTTAGGAAAAATAAAGACTAAGTTAATGGAGAAGAAGAATTCTTCTTAACTAGCTTCATTTTAGATTTGTCTTGGAAATCTTAATTTCTTTTGAAATGGGTTTCTGATATATTTTTAATCTATGGCCATTCAGAAGAAGAGGAGTTTTACTTTCATCTATTGTTCTAATCCTCACTGCTCCATTACTAAAGAATTTTTCAATATCATATGGCCCAAGCCAATGAGTTTGAAACTTCCCTTGAAAATATTTAGACTTTGAATCAAATAAAAAAGCCCAATCTCCCTCTTGAAACTTCTTGTCCTTGATATATTTGTCATGCCATTTAACCCTCTGTTGTTGGACTATACCAGTCCTTTGAACCACTTCTTGCCTAATTTCATCAAGTTCATTTAATTGCTCCAGCCTATGCCTTTATGCCTCTGATAAATCTAGTCCCAATTGGACTGCCATCTTGAAAGTTCTGATTTGGAAATCTATAGGTAACATAACTTGTTTCCCATAAACAAGTTCATAGGATGTATGTCCCGTTATGTTCCTCCATGTATTTCTATAGGCCCATAAGGCTTCAGGAAGCCTTTTTTCCCAATCTCTTATATGTAGATGCATAGTCTTAGTGAGGATTCCTTCAATAACTTTATTTGTATATTCCACTTGACCATTTTCTTGTGGGTGATAGGGAGTAGATTTCCTATGCTTAATCTTGTATTCCTCCACAAGCCCTTCCACCAGGTTAGATGTGAATTGAGATCCCTGATCTGTCACAATTTCTCTTGGAACACCAAAATGAGTGAAGATGTCCTAAAAAAGAAAATTAACTACAAATTTTTCATTAGCAAAAGGTAATGCTTTGGCTTCTACCCATTTAGTGACATAATCAGTGCATACCAATATATACTTTTTCTACTTAGATGGAGGATTAATTGGTCCAACAAAATATAAAGCCCACTTTTTAAAAGGTTCGATAAGTACCTGAGTTTGTAATGGAATTTGATTTGAGGGAGCAGGTTTCCCTACCCTTTGGTAGCTGTCACATCTCCTGACATATTCTTTAGCATCTTTGAAGATGGATGGCCAATAATATCCTAAAGAAAGGATTTTATAGGTTGTCCTCTTGTCATCAAAATGTCCACCATACAACTCATCATGACATGCCTTAATAATATTGGGCATTTCATCTTCCTTGACACATCTTCTAATCATAAGATCTGGCCTTGTTTTATACAATTGGTTAGTGATCCATGAATATCTTGCACTTTCCTGAATAATTTTTCTTTTCTCTCTAGGAAACAAATGTGAAGGTAACTTTCCTGTGGCCAATTAGTTAGCAATATCTGCAAACCAAGGAGTTTGAATAGTTACTGCAAAAAGATATTCATCAGGAAACTTATCTTCACCCAGAGAATCTTCTTTGACATTCTGAATCCTGGACAAGAAATCAACAACCGTGTTTTGTTTTCTAGGTCTATCTAGCACAATAATGTTGAATTCTTGCAAAAGTAAAAGCCATCTTATAAATCTACCATTAGTAATATGTTTATTCTTCAAATATCTAGTTGCAAAGTGATCTGTATGAACAAAGGTTTCATAGCCTGTTATATAGTGTCTGAATTTGTTAATTGCATGAACAACAACTAAAAGTTCCTTTTCAGTCATAGTATAAGTCAACTCAGTGGGAGTCAAATTCTTATTTGTATAGTAAATGTCATAAGGAATTAAATATTTTTGTCCCAATACAGCTCCCAAAGCTGTATCTGAAGCATTTGTTGAAATATGGAAAGGAAGTTTCCAATTTCGACCTCTTAAAATGGGTGCTTCAGAAATTTTTGTTTTCAAGGTTTCAAATGCCAACTGGCAATCATAATTCCAATTGAATTCACAATCTTTGGTAAGAAAATTGAAGAGTGGCAATTCTATTTTAGTGAAGTTTTCTATAAATACACTATAGTACCCTGTAAATCCTAGAAAACTTCTAACATCCTTTTAGCAATTTGGAATTGATAATTTAGAGATGACTTCAACTTTAGACTTGTCAACTTTAATCCCATCTCCTGAAATGTGATGTCCTAAAACAATACCTTCTGTAAACATCATAAAAAAAATTTCATGGCTTAGTGAAATGTTTGTTTCCTTACATATTTTGAGAACTTTTTCCAAAATTTCCAAAGCTTCTTCAAATGTATTCCCATAGACTGTAAAATAATCCATATATACCTCTACACAATCATGTATTAGATCAAAAAAAATTCTTAGTACTACTCATGTTGCAGGTGCATTACATAACCCAGAAAAAATTCCTAGTACTTGGTAGGCATAACTTCCCCATGGACAAATAAATGTGGTTTTATCCTGATCTTCAAGTACTACCTGAATTTGATTATAACCACTAAAACCACTCAAGAATGAGAAATACTTCTTACCTGCTAATGTATCTAACACTTGATCTATAAAAGGCAAGGGGAAATGATTTTTAAGGGTTGCTTTATTCAATTCTCGATAGTCAATGCACACCCTCCATTTACCATTATTTTTAGGCACAATTACCAAAGGAGAAACCCATTGGCTATCTAAAATTGGGTAAATGAAGTTTACATTTAGTAATTTTTGGAGCTCTTCTTTCACAATCTCCCTAAGATTTGGATTCATCCTTCTCTGAGGTTTTCTGACAGGTCTACTATTTTCCTCAATGTAGATGTGATGGATACAAGTCTTAGGATCAATGCCTTTCATGTTGGTGTATTCCCATGCAAATGCAGTAGAATGTTTTTGTAATGTTTTGATTAGCTCTTCTTGTTGTAGTTTCTCCAAGTTTTTGTTTATGTTCAATGTCCTACCTGGAATTATTTCAATTGTAGAGCTACCAAACTCTTCCATAGAATAAAGAGACATCTTCCTAGATGACAAATATTCAATATTAGATTTTTCTTGAAATTGCTCATGGTCATATTCTGAAGATGATTCAAAATTTTCCAATGTATTTAAAATTTGACTATCTTCACTAATTTCCGAAATAGGAAAGAGAAGCTGAATATCATCTTCATCATCAATCCATTCTTTGTCATCTATTTCTGTGATTGCTTTTGCTGGAGGATATATAGTAAATTTCTTTGTTGAATTACCATCAGAAATATACATGTCATGAGATCTACAACTAATAAAAGCATCAACTATGGCCAGCCAAGGTCTTCCTAATATGAGTGGATGTTCTCTTAGATTGTTCTTGGGAGTTAAGATCATGAAATTAACAGGATATTCCCAAGAATCTAAGGATACAGAAATATCTTCTAGCACACCATCTGGTTTGATTATTGATCTATGTGCTAGTTGCAGTAAGGTAGGTGTGTAAAGAAGATTAGGAAGCTTGAGTTGCTCCATAGTTTGTTTGCTCATGATATTTATTACTGCCCCTAAGTCAATCAATGTATTTGGAATTTCAACTCCATTGATATGTGTTTTTACAATTGGACTTCCTGGATCCACATATTTTTGTATGGCAATTTTTCCCATCATTATGTCTGCTATTTTTCCTACCAGGTGAATTCTTTTTGTTTCTTTTGCTTTTCTTCCTGTTTTTTTAATGCTCAACTCCTTTATTGTATTAGCTAGAATTAAAATTTCTCTAATGGCTTGTAGCAAAGGAATTTTGATACAAACATTCTTCAATTCATCTAGAAAATTATAGTTGGGTAACAAGATCTGTTTTTCTACTCCTCTATCAATTTGTAGTCTTTCAGGAAAAGGAGGTGTAGAAGTAGATGCTAGTTGCTCAATGATAGGAGTTGTGTTTACTGATTCTTTTTGTTTTTCTTTTTCAATGTTTTGGTTTTGGGGAGATGTTCCCTCAAAACTTTTATTGACATTTAGAGAATCTTTCTTAGAACTGTCCTGTTCCTGAATAACTACAGAAGGTATTTCCTTTTCTAATATCCTTCCAGATCTTAGTTGCACATCATTAAGATCTAGAGGAGCAATCATGTAAGTTGGAAATTGTTGTCCTTCTATCATGTAAACATCTGAGGGTTTTTTATTGTTGGGGTTTGGTAATGGTTGGGCAGGTAACTGATTTGGTTTCTACTGAAATGGAAACAAGAGCTGAGGATTTTGGTTTTGTTGTGGAAATGGAAATGAAAGTTGAGGATTCTGATTTTGAAGTTGTGGCTACTGATTTTGTTGCTGAATGTGTGGGGGAGGATAATTATGATATCATGGAGGATATTGATAATATTGAGAAAATCTCCCATAAGGATTTTATACTCCTTGTGCCCACGGTTGAGATTGAGGTTGAGGTTGAGGCCAAGGTTGCTGCCAAAAATTCCAATTTGGTGGGGGCTGAAGATACATTTGATTGTTAAATCCCCGATTTTGTGGCCCCTGCCAAGGTCTTCTAGCAACAAAACAAAGAGGTTCTGCAGAATTTGGAACTATTTCCTCTTGAAATACAACCTTAAGACCTAGGATTGAAGGACAACCCTTGGTCTCATGGCTTTCTGAGCAAATCATACAAGTTTATACAATTTTCATATCTAAAGGGCATTCCCTTGAGCATGTTTTTTTCTGCATTTTTGACAAAAAATGGCTAAAGCATCAACCTCAATTTTCTACTTGTTTTGTATTTTAAGGGTGTCTAATTGCTCACTAAGGCTCCCTAGAATGTTAGTTTTAAATTCATCAAGCATATTACCAATTTCTGCCCTACTTACAGATCCTGTTGCTGATTTGTTTACTCTAACAAGAGAAGGATCTCTTGGCCCTTTCCCTGTTTTAGATTTCCCTCTTGATAGATGAACACACAATTATCCTATATCATTTAATGGGAGTTGAGAAATATCTCCCTTTCCCATCATGTTAAGGATATCTATCCACTCATCTCTAATTTCTTTTAATAGAAGAGTTTTCAAGATTTCTTCATCTAAATCATTCATATTTTCTCTTTTCAAATTATAGTTGAACCTCTCAATCAAATCTTCTAAGTTTTCATCGTCTCTTTGCATCATTTTGAACACTTCATCTTTGTGATTGGTAGGCATGAAATAATCCAAGTACCTATCCAAAAACGTTTTTTTCATGTCATTCCAAGTTCTAATGGACTGAGTAACTAACCCCATGAACCACTTCAAAGAAGCTCCTTTTAGTGTTGAAGGAAACAATTTGAGTTTTTGAGAGTCTTCTAGATAGTCATAGGTTCTGCACAAGACTTCAAACTCAAGTAAGAATGTTTCAGGATCCTCACTTTTCAATCCATGGATGTTTGGGAGGACAAAAGGTGAGATATTTTTCATTGTGGCATTTGTTTCCTCATCCACTATAGGGAATTCAAAAGAATTATCTATTCCCCTATTTCCTCTGCCTCCTCCATTATTTCCTCTGCCTTCTCCTTTATTTCCTCTACCTTTCCCTCTACCCCTCCTTGAAACAATGAGAATTCTCCATCTTGTTCTTCTTCTGCCATTATAGTTTCTTCAAAGTCAGTATAGGGTTCAACCTGCAAGGTTACTTCCTCCTCCTCTGGTTCTTCTATTAATGGAATATGGGAGAGAGGTTCTACTTCTTCTTCTTCACCAGGTGTTCCTAATTCTTCAACTACAATGTGCTCTCCTATGGAGGTGAAAAAGGCTATTCCTACTGTTGGAGATTCGAAATTTTTCTCTCTTAAGACTACCTTGGTAGAGGAAGTAGGAGATTCTGTTGATTGGATTTCTGCCCTTGGAATTCCAGGAGTCCTATGGCTGGGAGTATGAGTTTGGGATGGAGGTGTGTCTTTTCTTGTTCTTGGTGGAGTAGGTGGTGTTGTAGGAATTGAACTTCTGCCCCTAGCTATAAATCTACCCCTAGAGTCTCTTTCTCTACGCATGCCAATTTTTTTTTTGAACGTAAGAGATAAGGCTACCTAGTTACACTTCCAGGTATCGTAAATTGATGAAGTGTAGTGCACTGTTTGTGCTAGATAACCCTTCTTACTTCGTTGTTTTTGTGTTTTATGTTGTTTTGGGGAGTTTTTGGTCTTTTAATACTTAATTATTTACAATGTAATTATCAAAAACTTAAATATAACTTTTGTAAGGACTACTCAAAATCTAAAAAAATGAAAACAGAGCTTTTAAGAAAGAAATGAAAACATAGTTGAGAAAGACTTGGAAACAAAGCTTAAGAAAGAAATGAAAACAAAGTTTCTATTCATGTTTTATCATTATTTCCAAATCATGAATTAAGAACTGAAAGTGAAATTTGCAACTGATGCCTAACTAATTACAAAAATAAAACTAAATGAAATACTTAGTTACTCTGCCTCTCAATTTTGGGAGAAAGTCTCCTTGGGATGACATTTGAGGAATTATGTACTTCATTAATCTAAAAGAAAGCAATTACAGAGATGCAACAAAGACTCATTGCATAAATGAAATGCTCAACCACTTAGTTTAGGATGAATTATCAACTTGAAGGGTTTTTCAGAAACATTCATTAACACCATGAGTTAGTAAATTTAAAAATGGCAAAGATAGTAAATGGCACTGATCAGTCTAATTGAGAATTTAAACTAGAAAAACAGTGAATGAAGTAAACTAAATTACATTACTGAGTTTCATCTTCTAACTACTGATAAAAACTAGAAAGAGATCAAGCAAATGGAAGCTACTCTAAATTATGAACACTGTTAATAAGAAAATGATGGAAATTGCATTATACACATTGTCAGTAAGAAAATGACTATAAACACTGTGAAAGAAAATGATAAATTTACAATTAACAGGAATAAGAAAATAAAATGAAATAGCCCCAAGGGTTAGCTCAGTTGGTCAAAAACCGTGCCTCACCATCGGGAGGTCACAGGGTCGAATCCACCCGAAGCCCTTGGGGTTAGGTCTTGCAGTAGGCCGAGGGGCGATTTAGCCTAGCTATCGCCCAGATTTTTCCGTGGATGTAGCGATCACTCACTGACCAGGGTGCTCGTGAACCACATGCAAAAAAAAAGAAAATAAAATGAAATAAAACCTTCTTTAGTGCAGGGGCCCTCTACAACTGATTAGGCTACTCTTGCTCAATCAACTCCAAGGAAACTCGTTCAGATTCTCATAAAACATGCAGTATTCATATTAAAAAGAGGGACACAAAATGCCCAAAAATTACAATGTTTAGAACTTGATTTCACAATAAAACTATCACTATCATTACTAACTTCTACAGTCCTTTACACAGGTATTTATAAGAAAAACCATGTAACTGTTTCTGGAGAAAAACATGCTACAGTAAAACACGTAGAAGATAGGTATGCAAAATTTCTTCCTCGGCTACTAGAGACATAAATCCAAGACCTGGTGGCTATTGGATTCGGTTCTATAGGTGGTTGCTAGAGTCTGTAGGTACAGGTAGTTGTTTCGGATAACGCTTCCCATCACTGTGAAACATGTTAATTACCACGAAACAGAGTCCTGTTACCTTTGGTCTCTACGTTTGACTTATCCATTGACCGTAGTCTTATGTTATCTTCTTTGTTGACCTGGGCTAAGTGAATAGGATAGAGTTCATGTCACTATGATTTCCAAGCTTCCCATGTAGCTAGTTTCTCCTTCTGACACCTGGAACTTGTTAAAGCATGAAGGTAGTTGCAGAATAGATGATTAGTTGCAGAATAGGCTGTGTTCTGTAGCTAATATACAAAAAATTATTCAAATAGGAAAACATAAAAGCATAACATGTAAATCACTAAATGTCCTCCTTAAGACAGTATACACCGGTCATTGGTGATGAGAATGCTTCTTTCTCATGGAAAAACAAGGAAAAATAATGAAAAGGGTTGCTATGGAAAGAGTAATTTTTGAGGCTCAACAACATGCAATTGCATTTTTCACCAGAACCATAAGGGATGCAGAATTAAGGTATAATATCATTGAAAAACATTCTTTGGCCCTAGTAAAGGCTTTGAAGGATTTTTGAGTGTACATTCTCCATTCACATATTGTTTCCTATGTTCCAAATGCTACAGTCAAGGATGTTTTGATGTAGAATGATCTTGAAGGTAGGCGAGGTAAATGGATTGTTGCAATTTCAGAGTATGACCTCGAAATTAAGCCTACAAAGCTGGTCAAAAGGCAGGGTTTGGCAAAGCTGATGGCAAAGTCCAATTTACATGTTTTAGACATCAATCTAATTGCTCAATGTCTGAAGAAGAAGTCACCAAGACTTTGTCCACTAGGTCAGCAAAAGTTTGAAGACACCATTGCAGCTGAGATTGAGAAAGACAAGGAGTTGTGTCTTGGTAGGGTTAATGAGCACCTGGAGAATCTCTTAAAGAAGGCCAATAGGGACACCAAGCTTCATAGAAACATGGCAAGGCATTACTTCACTAGAAATTAGATTTGCAAAATTAGGGTTAGGAGCACGAAGAGGAAGCTAAAGAAAACCCTAAAGAAGATTAAAATGAGAGATAACTTTGACCTACTTTCTGATGCATCATTGACTGTTTAACTCATCATTAAGGGAGAAAAAGGAGAAATTTTGAAGAAATTTTGGCAAGTTTTTGGCAAATTTTGGTGATTTTGGGTATTTTTTGCATTTTTGATAGTCATGGTGCACAGAAGTGCAACGAGCTCATGTCGCGCTTCTTCTAGGGACCTATAAATGAGGAAAATATTACATACTTGGATATCTTATGACCTGTACATATAAAATATATACTTGGGTCCCCATGTCAGCTTGCAGGTTTAGAGAAAAAGTCAAAATACATGCTAAAAATCATGTTTCTACCACATTTTTGACCCCCTTGCTGTGCCTATGGAGCAGTCTTGGGAAAAGTGATTTTTAGCTGCCTTGGAGAGTTTTTTTGCATGTTTTAACGTTCTAAGGACAAGTGGACATCCTGTGCTTTCCATATCTACCTTCATTTCAACAAATGGATGAAGAAAAGTCACTCAAAAGTTCCCTCAAACTATTCATTGCACTTCTGTCAGTAAGTGAAATTTTCGAGTTTTTCTTGGTCAAAGTCAAGTTTCGTGATGTAATTTATCCTCTAATATTTTCTTATGATGCAATTAAATGTAATTAAGCTTGTAAATGTCAAATTAGTGTAGATTCATGCTCATAAAATCTTGTAAAGTTAAAGTGAATCAGTTTGGGCCAAATTGGGAGTTGGTTTCTAACCTCCCTAGTTGGAGATATTCTTGTAAAAAATTCCTATCAAGATGGATTCAACCCATGAGAGGGGGAAAGTGATTTTTGATCTATATGTAGTGTGATCTAAGTCATAGAGAGGGTTGGATTCTTGATAATCATAGTTGGAACTAGTGTACACTTTTTGCAGTAATACAACAGGAAATTTCAACTATTATCTTGGGATTCTTGTGGTATTCTTTTGTGACAATGTTTTTCTCTGTTTATCATCAAATTGAATATATATTTTTCCCTACTACCACATCTATGCTTTCTTGTGATAACCTCATAGGTGTTTAACAAAATTCATAAGTTATATGCTCTATTCTGATGAGATTTTAATGCTAGTGTTCTTTTCTTCTGATGAATGAATTCATGGTTACATGCTCATTATGATCCTCTACCTTTTCATCCCTGCACCACCATGAAAACCTACTTCTATCATTGAGCATACCTGCCTTTCCCCATTATATCTCTGCAATTTATCATTTGAAACCCTATCCTAGTTCCTAGACCTTTGAGCTTCATCGCACAAACCCTAAATTCAAACACCATTGAGCTTAATATATAGCCTAACATCTCATTCCTTCTCCATTCACTTCATTGACTGTAATATCCTTGAGAGGGCCCTCTCTAATTTGATAGGGATAGCTACTAGATGTAAGGATTGGTTTGAGGTTACCTTCGTCGGTCTCCTTTCTCAGCCTTGAGACAATGAGGAGTGATAACAAGGACAAAATGGACTGCATGTGAGCTATGAATGTGTCAGGATGATGTTTCCTAATGGTGGAGAAGTATTTGATAATATGCAGGATCAAATCATCACACTCAAGATCAAACATGATTTAATAAGTCCTAGTCATAACCATAATTTTCAAAACCTGAAGCTTCTTCACAAATGTAGAACCCTCAATGTTATCCAAATATTGAATGGTGTTTACTATCAATCTAAAGACTCTCCACATTATCACCTATTTCTCGATATGAGGTTGTAAATGTTTAGACCCCCCATGAGATTTCAGGTTGATATTAAGCTCCCCAATGTTTTTTCAGATTAAGCTAAGATCTCCTATGTTGTTGCAGGTCGTATATTTGGTTCCATGTTGATGTTTCCCAGGTGGTAGCATTGGGATCCTTGCTGGAAGATATTCAAAGTGGTTGCAGTGGCTCCCCGATGGATAGAGGGTGGTAGATTGAGATCTCCTCCAATGTCAAATTCTTATTCTTCTGGATTTGAGAATGTTCAACATATGAGTAGGGATAATTAAGAGATATGAATGAATGAGCAACAGATGAATCAAGCTGAAAAATGATGATGCGTGATGATTAGATACTTGAGATTGGATATGATTTGATGAATGCACATGACATGTTGCAGGTGGAATTCTCCCTAGTTGAGAGGGAGTGTTAAAATTGGAAACTAGCACCAAATTCCACTATGGACAACTCATTTGATGGAGATGATGATTGCATTTAATTCATGTTCTCAAGAGGACCAAAATTGACCTAAATATCATCAAATTTGGATAAGGGAAAGTGTATTTGTGAAATATAAGCCCACATGTGCATATTTGATCAGGTCATCCCTAAAGCAAATTGGACACCCTTGGAAGGCTATAAATACAAGTGACCTCTACTTCATCTGGACATCATATTGGATCATTTTATTTTTCTTATTTTTGGCTCACGCAGGTTTGAGGGAGGTTTGCAGAGGAATGAGTTCACATGAAGGTGACATTGTAGGGTTCGAAGCTTGCATCTCTATTTTAGGATTTTGGACCTTAGTCGTGGGCATGCCATAGAGAAATCTCAGCTACAGTCGCTTGCTTCTAGGATCATCCATGCTACTGAAGCCTTTCAATCACACACACAACATGTCCTCCATGTGACCGACATCTAGGGTTTGGTTTTTTAGTTGTCTAAAGTTTTCACTCGTTGACTGTAGTGTTCGACAGTTTAGTGTAGACAATGACAATTCATTACAGGCTTCTGAATTAGGCTTTTGAGTATAAGCATTGATGGGTTCATTTCATGGATATTGTTTATTTGTTTATTGATGGATAGGTTTATGGTTGAAGATATGGATTATTGTACTCTCATTTTATGAATCATTCAATGGCGATCTAATAAGAAGAATAATTTGAAAGGGTTTTCCCCGTAGTGGGTTTTTCTCTGGTCTCCAACCAATCCTAGTGTCTCTATGTGTGAATGATTTTCTTATATTGTTCCTTTATGTTTTAGTGCATTAATGATGATGATATTATTCTTTCTACATAGTTGCATATGTTGTTGAATAATGATGTAAATCTGAATATTGTTATGATGTTATGGGTGAATTTAATATGGAAAAAATGAAATGAAATTATCAAAGCAAAGAACAATATAGCCCTAAGAAAAATTAATGCCTACATGTTTGGTACCTAGTTCCAGGTCAATCAATGGATTTCTTGAAGAAGATTAGACAAGGGTATTTTTGGACTTATGTTGTCTTGTCATGATTGTATGTCACTTGCAGGTACTATATCTTGACATGACAGGATGATGCTTGGAGAGGAAGATAATGAGACTATGCTAGAAGACACTTCTAAAGCTGGAACTATGAATAAGTCATCAAGCAAGAAGATGAAGGGACACTAGCTTATTATAGAAGATCAAAGATCAGGATCACATGAAGATTCCATATTAATCAACCCCTTGGAGGATAAATACAAAGCACATGCAAGATTCATCATGAAGATGCAAAGAAAATAACAAAATGAGCAGCTTGGCAATGCCTCATCATCATGAAGTTCCATGTCATCATTGTTAAGAGTCATCTCAATAGTCACATGTGTCATAGTGTATTTCTACGTCATTTGTGGAATATAACTATGTAAGGATAACCAAGAGCTATTTCAGCAAAAAGGAGTTTATATCATCAAATGTTCGTGTGGGGATCAATACATAGGAGAAACTGGTAGATCGGTTAGGATTAGACTCAAAGAGCATAGTGCAGACATTCGCAACGAAAGAACCAAGTCCTCAGCCCTAGCTGAACATGTAGGTAAAACTAATCATCATATTTGCTTAGAAGACACCAAAGTCATTGCTAATGTAGAACACCAATTCAAGCGTAAAGTTAGGGAAGCTATTGAAATCATTAAACATCCTAAAAACCTTAATAGGGATGGTGGCATGGAAATTAGCAAAAATTGGAACCCCGTGCTAACCCCAGCTAATAATATTAATAACAATGTTAGAAATTCCTAACCTGCCATCATAATAATAATATTAACCTGCTGCTCTTGAGAATCCAAGACAAGTTGAATCCTAAAAAAAAAAAAAAAAAAAAAAAAATTTACTATAATATAATTAAAAATAATCATCTAACAAAGGGGATAAAAAGCATTAGGGGATACAAATAATAGAAACATTACATAACATTAATATTAATTAAATAATAAAGCTAACATTAACCTCATCAAATATAAAACAATTATAAACTATAATAGATATAATAAACTTGTATAAAAGAACATTAGTAAATATCTTAATAATAACATATATAATAATATAGAGGAGAAACTATCAATAAACAAACATCTATAAATAATGAATATATTAATAAGTATACATAGTATAGCATTAATAAATATCTTAATAAATATAAATTAGGGTAGATAATAATAGGTATATATAGAAGGGCTTTAGCTAAAACCATAGCAAATTCCTTTAATAATAAAATAGATCATAAGAGCAAAACAATAACATAGAACTAGAATAACATTAACAATAATAAAATAATTAATATAAACAATAAAAGCATTTAATATTAAAATACTAATAATGATAATACTAAATAATCTAAGAATTAATTTATAAAAAGACACAATAAATAAACTTCATAACCAGGATTATAAAATCTCTTTTTAATCAATTAAAAATAGCATCATAAAGATCAACAAGCATACACCATAATTAATAAAGCATAAAGTTAATTATGAAGCATAATGATAAAATAAAACTAAATATAAAATTGTAATATTAATATAAAAATTAAAAATAATTACAAAGAGTTATTAAATAATTAATTAAAAAACTTAAAAGATAATAATAAACTAAAACATTAGTAAACATCTTAGTAATATTAATATGAAAATTAAAAATAATTACAAAGAGTTATTAAATAATAAATAATTAATTATAAAATCAAAAAACTTAAAAGATAATAAAAAAATTAAAACATTAATAAGATAAAGAGTCGGCTATTGGTCTTCACAACCTAGGTTTTTCATATTTATACCGTGTATCTCCTTCTTTTCTCCTCACATTTTGTATCTCCTTCTTTTCTCCTCACATTTTGTCCTGATGATGAGTCTAGTTTCAGACTCGAAACGTCGACTAAAAAACATGAACACTGTGGAAAATCCGAACTCCATTCAAAAATCACACCACAGTAATCTGCAAACGAAAATAACTATGTAATCTCCAAAAATGAGAAAATGTAAATATGTGGAAAACCAAGGGTCCCACATGGATTTTTAAGGGTTTCTTGACAATTCTAAAGTCATATATAAGCTCAGAGGTCATGTAAGAACTCGAAAAGTCATTGTAGAAGCTTAAGAGTCATGAGGGAGGTCAAGAGTAACATGGGAGGTGAAGAGTAACCTTTTATAAATACACCCTCATAACTCAATAAAATGGATTTTTAGGACTTGAACTTCCCACCTTGGATTCTCTAGCATTAGCATAGCAGAGAAGATATTTCTTTGGAGGAGCAATTAGTGACTTAATGTTCCACTATTGGTGCTAGCGTGGTAGCATGGTACTTGAATATCTTGACACTTCCACTTAATATACGAAGCTTGATGAGGCAACACATTTTCATGCATGCATAGTAAATATTGTAGGACTATTCTTTAGATGTTTGCAATATATGTTTCGTTCATATGTACTAGGGAAATTGAACTATTTCAGTGGTTTTGGTATTCACCTTGTTGAAGGTGTGTTGTATTTGGTTTTATGATTGTGGTTTCCTTATGAAATACTTTTCATGTTAACTAACGATCCTCTTATGATCTTATGTAGCTCTTTTATGATAGTACCATTACTTTTTTTTCTGGACGCCCACTCTTTATATCCTTGCTGTGAAAGCACCTTATATACATCACAATTGTATACCTCACTGTGTCGACTTACTTTCTTGTTTCAAAGAATGTTTGTATAACCTATTATGTTAATAATGGAAGAAAAGGAAATTACCTAAGGACAATAGAAACCTACTATATTTCTAGTTCGAGCCAAGGAGACCCTTGTTGGTTGAAGGATTTCCAACATTATCAATAGTTGGTGCTAGAAGGAGGGCCATATGACAATCTGTGCCCGTTGAGTCCATTTTGACTCTCTTATCTCAAATGTATCTTTCCCAAATTATAAGCCTGGGATGTTTTTCTAATAGATCAAATTTTAAAATTCCCATGGATTTAATTGATGAATTTTTTAATTGAAAGTTTGATGTCGAGGTTGAAAGATTCATTTCTCAACACATATCTATGTTTCTCAAATTTTGTGAATATCATCAAATCGATTGTGAAGATTATGCAAGTAAATTATTCACCCTCACTCTTGAAGGTCATGTTAATAAATGGTGTCATATTTTTCTAGTTGCTTCCATTCATTCATTTCAACAACTTTCTTTGGAGCTTCATCAAGCCTTTGATAGGTATGATTATCAAGATGTATGCGATAGAATCAATCAACTTAGAATGAATCTTGATGAATATGTAGAGCATTTTCTTCATCAATTTATTCACCTTTGCTATGAATTCCTTGAGGGAGGGATTGATCAGATTCCATCATGGAAAAATTTCAAAGTTTTATCTTACTCACCTTGAGATATCTTGAATCCGGACCCCCGAATCATTATCCTTCCCCAACTTCTGCAAACCGTGAGACAACCCAAATTTGTGAGGAGGAACCTAATATTCCATTTGTTCCTTGTCCTCCTCCATTTATAGTATCGATTTGCGTACCTCCTAGTGAAAATGTTGAGGTTGGTAAAATTTAAAATCAAATTGTTGATCTGTCCATTTAACCTCCACCCATTTCCCATGATATAGATCTTATTGAGGAGAACTTGGATTATTTCAACAATAGCATGGATATTGAAGTGAAAGCTGATCCTTCGAGTTTTCAAGATCATATCAGTGCACATAAGTCCAATCTTGAATCTAATCCAAACGTAGACTTGGTTGCCACAAGGGATACTCTTCAACCTCTACCATCCATGTCTCATGATCTGTTGGCTTAGTGGGTCCTGAACGAGGTTTAGAGTTAATTGCACCAAACAAAACCCTACACTACTGGCCTTTTTGGCATCAACCCATGTAGCGCAGGCTGAAATCTAACCTGAAGCAATATGGGGGGATGCTGGAACCAAATTTCTGCATCCAGAGATCAGTGCGATGTCTTTTATTTCCCTATATCTGCCTTCACGCAACTCTATAATCCCCTAGGAATTGGTACTGCAACTGCGTTTGAACGGCTTTGAGACCTTCGCGAAGGTCTACGATAGGCCTTTGCAAACCCTTAATAGAATAATCATCTATTTACGCACACCATAAAGTAACCCTAGATCCGAGTTCACTCAGATCTACTAAGTGTTCAATAAACATAACAGAATGTATTATAATCTTCATGTAAGTACTTAAAGTGCATTACGTACAACTAATAAGACTTATCCAAAAGAGTCACGCATCAATACAACATTATTTCATAAAGACACATAAATAACAAAAGTAAACAGATAAACACTTGAATTTATTCAACAGTCTTCTTTATTGATATTCAATATGAGGTTACAGACTCAAAACTGCCCTGTGCACTTAGTTGCAGGGGACCACACACTCAACTACAAACTCTGCTCTAGGCCTCCAACACTTAGTTGCGAAGCCTTTTCCCTTCTATCTATCCGCTTCTTACTTGCCCTTTTCCCCTCTCTCAGATATAGACATAAGCATCCCTTAGACTCTCTTAAGACACACCTATTTATAGCTTTCTACATACAATCCCATGGTTCGCGGACCATGGGTGGATCTCAAAATGGACTTGACTTTACATAGACAAGGGGCTAAAACCCCTTTTGACTCCTAATTGTCTACGTGCTCCGCACCCACAAATTGTGGAGACTTTACATATTTTTACCAAAATTTACATCAAAAACTGCGTTTTTAACCCCAAAACTGACCCAGGGGACCCCATCCCAACATGATCCCTTGTTTCATGATCCACTTGATTCACCTACTTCAATTTAGAATGATGTTCAACCTATTGTTTCAAGTAGTAATCAAGAACAAGGTAGTTCTATTTAATATGTATAGGAGTAAGGTATTGAATATATGTTTCATCGTTCTTCCCTCTTTTAGGACGACAATCTTACATTTTTGGCTAACCATTGATCTTGTGATCTTAATAACCTATCAAATGATTTCAAATCCTTCATTCAAGTTGAGGCTTTGGAAAACCCTCACCATGAAATCCCTATTTCCATTAACACATGTGGTGGTGGATATCCAAGTACATCGAACAATATATTTTCTTCTTTTAAAGACTTGGATTTACAAGGTATTGATTCAGAATCTGCTTTTTATAGCTTGTATTAACACATGTATTGATGGATATATAATTAGATCGAACAATATATTTTATTCTTTTAGAGACTTGGATTTACAAGGTATCGATTTAGAATCTGCTTTTTATAGCTTGCAATCTTCATCCATGGGATTGGATAGTATTTAAATAAGAATGGTTCTAAAATATCTTGAAGTCATGCATCTTTAGGTATCAAATTTAAAGAAATAAGCCGTCAGGTCTTTGAATCTCTGGTATACCCCATTGAAGAAAAGAAAGATCAATATTAATGTTACATTGGTATGCCTATCTGTGATCATTATGATGATGAAAATAATCTCATGGAACATAACATGCATGATCAATATAATTTAGTCACAATTGATGTTTCTCCTCCTTAGTCTTTTCATATTTCTTCATCTCTAGCACACTATTCATTGTACCCAAATATATTTGATGATTTTGTTAGGCCAACAATTTCTCTAAATTCTTTAGATCATTATCTCTCTAGTCGTGATTGCAATCAGGTATAGGATGGTGTGGTCCAACAATCAGAGGATGAAAAGATAGAATTTATTATTCATGCTCTATTCAATTGTAAATATTCCATATGTCAAGAGGAATATTTTACAACTCTAATGACCAGGGAAGCTTTCTGATTGATGTATCTCAATTTTCTATCCACTAAGACTATGATATGTTTAATCTTAAGTTTGATCAAACCCATGGCATTAATAGAATTTTAATTGATACATATGATAGTTATGGTGCTTTGGTTGCAACCCAAGTTGGTACAAGTTTTGGGTTAAAGACTGCACATTTTGAGGAGCAGAGTGCGTGGAGTTGACGAAGTTATATTCTTCGCGCGGTGTTTTAGGGGCCTTAGGGTGGGTCAAAGCCCTTTATTTTGTAACGGGTATTGGGTATTAGTCCATTGTTTTGTCAAATCCATGGTATGTGGACTGCGGTCTTGTAGTAAGGAAATATATATATAAAGAAGATGTAATACTTTGTCAAATAGGATGATATGATAGAAGAACTAAGCATAGATTGTTAATAGTCTCTATCTTGAGTCTGTATTTTGGGGAAGGCTCCGCAGCTGAGTGCGCGAAGGCCTTGAAGAGTATGCAGTTGAGTGTGCAGACCACCTGCAACTGGGTGCACAGGTCAGGGAAGATCATGTATTGAATATCATTATTAATAAAGAATAATTTTTGGTGAAGTATTGTGTACCTTTTTGTGTTGATTCTCTGTCATTATTGGTATCGTTATCCATAATTTTTACTAAATTATGAGAAAGAATAAATGTTATACTATTTTATGTTATGTCTATGCATTAAGAATCATTTTGTAATATTAATCATCAATAAGAAGTTATTCATGTACGTGAAGTTGTAGGAATGTAGAAAGCATAAGTAAATACACAGACGCAACAATGCGCATATCCCTCTGGTTACATAAACCTAGTTCTGCAACCTCCCATAACTGCTTTAGGTGAGACTGTGATCTGCTTACAGGTCGTTGCCTAAAGGGCCAATGGTTAAGGGTTTGTTTAGTGTGCAACACACTGTGAACCTAGCTCAAGCCTCCTTAAACCAACAAATGGGTCGGTTGCTGGGACCAGGATTTGCTTAAGGGATATGTTTGGGCATTTGTCAAAGAAATAAATCTAGGAGTGGGTTGAACAAAAAGAAAGAGAATTTGTTGAAAAAGAAAACATAAACCCTCGATTATCAGCTGAAGACTGGTTTGCAAAGTATATATTTGAAGAGTAATACAAAACCTTCTTTGGTTTGTTCCACATTGAATTGTATGAGTGGGTATCTAAGTTGACTGAGCATAAGACTTGTTTCAAGAACAATGAATCTAAGGAGAGGAATCCTAAATTGATATGACAACTCAAGAACGTCAGTAACAGTATCTCTAAGGCATTTGATTTCTGGAGCATTTTGAGAGGATTTATCACTGAGTTCGTGATAGATGAGATCATGTCATATAGTGAAGTTGAACGAAGAATTTGAAAAGGAAGACAAGGTAAATTATTAAGATCTTCTAATCTCTGGATTAAGATGTTATTATGTGAAAAGGGGATTCTACGAATGAAGTCAGATTAATATTTGGGCGAAGAGGAAATAAGCTTGAACCAGGGTCTACGCGAAGTAGAAAATGATACAGGACAGATCCAAAGAAAGTGACTATAGCACCTTGTTAGGAGGTTTTGAGAGTGAAGAAGAAATAAGTAACCCTACAACCCCATGAAATTCCCCAACCCGTCTTGAAGGTGCGTTGAAGTTAGGAGTTGAGAAGAATCAGGGCATCTTTGGGATTCACTATTGATTCACTCCCCTTACACCGCATTTCCCTCCCCATAATTCCCCTACACCCCCACATCCTCCCCCTCAACCTCCCCCCAAGAAGGAGAATGGACGATGACATTAAGCTGCCTATTTTTAAAGGACTAGGATCTGAGGATCCTGATCAGTTTTGGTTTGTAGTTGATGCAGTATGGACAACAAGACAAATCACTAGTGATGATGTAAAGAAGTTGCATCTCATCACGTCGCTACGAGAAAGAGCGCTAACATGGTATATGAAATACTATGTGACTAACATGACTGCTTCGTTGGATGAAATTAAGAAAGCATTGGTATCAAAATTCAAGAAGTTGAAATCAAAATCACAGTGCATCATAAATATAAAAGAAATAAAACAAAAAATGACTGAATCTGTGTGGGAGTTGGATCAACGATTCAAGATGTTGATGAGTAAAGTAAGCTTTGATACAACCCCCACAAAAAAATAAAGAGTGGTTCATAGTCATGCTATTGCCATATATTAAGTTACCTTTGGCACAACAGAAGATTGCGAATCAAGCTGAAGCATTGGAGATTACGATGAAGTTGGAAGCTTCACCGATTTGAGATACTCATGTAGGAGTACAACATATATAAAGTAAGTTAGCCAATATGACATTGGAATTAGAGGTCCTCAAGAAATGTAAAGAAACCAAATCAGAATTATGGTGTACAAAATGCAAAGCAGAGGATCATTATAAGGATCAATGCCCAATGTTCAGAGATTATATTGCAAGTGGAGCGCTTAATCTAGAAAACCCAAGTTTGTGGTGTGAGATTTGTAGAACGAGAGGCCAACATCTCTTTGAAGATTGCTACCTATTACAGAAGATATACCTACCCTGAAGCAACTATTTTGTAGCTTTTGTAGATCATTAGGTCATGACTAACTTGACTGCTTCGCTGGATGAAATTAAGAAAGCATTGGTATCAGAATTCAAGAACCTAAAATCAAATTCACAGTGCATCATAGAGCTAAAAGAAATCAAAGAGACAATGGCTGAATCTATGTGGGAGTTGAATCAACGATTCAAAGTGTTGATGGGTCAAGTAAGCTTTGATATACCCCCACAAAAACATAAAGAGTGGATCATAGTCGTGCTATTGCCACATATTAGGTTACCTTTGACACAACAAAATATCATGACTCAAGCTGAAGCATTGGAGATTGCGATGAAGTTGGAAGCTTCACTGATTTGAGATACTCATGCAGGAGTATAGTAGATACAGAGTCAGCTAGCCAATCTGACCTTAGAATTGCAGGTCCTCAAGGGAGGTAAAGAAACAATATCAGAAGTATGGTGTACAAAATGAAAAGCATAGGGTCATTATAAGGATCAATGCCCAGTGTTCAGAGATTATATTGCAAGTGGAGTGCCTAATCTAGAAAACCCAGGTCTGTAGTGCGAGATTTGTAGAACGAGAAGCCAACATCGCCTTGAAGATTTCTACCTATTATAAAAGATGTATAGACCCCAAAGAAACTATTTTGTAACTTCTGTAGATCAGTAGGCCATGATGAGAAAATTTGCTGAAGTTATGACTTAATGATGGAGCGCACTGCTGATACTTATAGAATGCAAGTTGAGGGAAATACACACGAGGAGCCAAGCCAACATACTAGTCGAGGACGATGAGGAGGAACTGGTTGAAGACGTTGCCAGATTATTTGTTACAACTGTGGATAGGCCGGACACTTCACAAGAGATTGTCAGACCCCTACGACAACCTGCAGTTAATGTAAGTATTTTGATCATGTGATAGAAGAATGCCTCATCCCTATTGCGAAGATGTAGGAGAAAAGAAACCAGTAGCCTGTAGTAAATATCCAAATGATGATAGCTGAGCCAAAGGAAAATCAATCGCACATAAACATTGTAATGAGAAGTGGAGTTATGACTGGAAATGATAAAGCCAATGGGAAAAAGGAAGCTGAAGCCAAATGGGTAAGAAAAAATACTGAAAAAAATCGCGTATATGATATCCTGAAGGAAAATCAAGTATTTATGGAGGTGAGGCAAAGCTTTATGGATGATGGAGCCTTGACCTCTACCACACAACTGAGTTAGAAGGATAACTACAAGATAGTACTAGTTGTGCCACAATATGTGGATCTGAATATTTTAAAGTATTTGCTAAAGACTTTCATGAAGTTATTAAGAAATTATAAGGTCATATAGGGATTACAAGAATTGATAGATTCTTGTGCTCCTAAAGAGGTAGTGCATAGTGAATAATCTGCATAGACATAGGAAGCAGACTGGAAAGTAAATGAGGCTTACAATGCAGATTGGGGAATATGACATGGATCAGGTTATCTTGGATCTAGGATCTAATGCCAATGTTTTGCTGAAGAAAAATTGGGAATTGATGGGTAAGCCAAAGCTCTAGGATCAACCTATTGGAGGAAATGTAACTAGGTTTGGTCTTCATAAATGTAATTTTGATATTTGTACTTATCCAAGAAAAGATAATTTATTTTGATATTATTTTTCAATGAGTTTCTTGCTCATTGAAAATAGGACAAGTAAATTTTGAAGTGCTTCCAGAGAGAAAGTAAAAATGTAATTATGATAAGACCCTTTGAGGGCACGTCACATCATGCATGACATCATACAAGGTCAAGGGAACACCTCCAAGCATGGACAAATCTTCTCCTAGCATCAACAAAGTCTCCAAGTAGCAAAATGATGAATACAAGTTGAAGTAAAGTGAAAACTGTAAGTCGGCCTAATGGAAAGTTATGTCGGCTTGAAGAGGAGGGAAAAACCTCTATTTATAGAGGTTGTCCACTCCTCAAAAGGACAATTCATTCTCTCTAAAATCAGTGAGGGTATAAGGCAAAAAAAGAGGTCAACGAAGGATGAAAATAAGCCCTCTAGGGTAGTGAAGGAAAGGAGAAAAGAAGACAAGGATAAGAGGTCTGTCTATGGGGTAAACTTACAGCCACATGTATGAAAGGGATAGGGTCTGTCTACAACCATAGTAAAAGAAAATAAAAGTTCATCATACCTCACTATTTTGGGTGAAAACTAGGCCTACAAGGCCCCTCTCTCAAGCATGAAATAATGATAAGCAAGCAAAGGATAGAAGGAAAATCTAACTTGGTTTAATGAAGATAATCTCCCACACACACGAAGAAATTAGGGATACATTACAACTTCCCTAAGTCTGCTATAGTTGTCAAGAGAAAAGGATTTGGTTTCAAGTCTAGAAGGTCATTACTCTAAGATATAAAGAATCAAACTTCAGCGAAGGAAGAAAATATCAAAGGCCATACTATAATACACAATCTAAAGTACCTACAGTTGCTGGAAGAGTCCATGTGCTGGAAGTCATAGTGCCGAAAGAGGAAGGATTTGACTCATTCTTGGACGATATCCTAGTCAAAGGTATAGGGTTTGGCAGTTGTTCAAATACGAAGCTTCAATAAGATAAATATTACAAAGGGTTTTCCTTGTAGAATTTCCCACTATATATCAACAGATTATGCAATATACTAAAGCAAAATACAAGATCTACTTCTACAACAAACTTGCGGAAGCTTAATTGAATATGAGCAAGATCAAATAGAACACATATAACTGAGAATGAGAAAGCAATCACACATGAACACAGGAGAATACTCTGGGGAAAGCCTCAGCTAAAAACCCCGATCTTTGTAATATCATATAAGTGGAAAGATGAATGTATTACAAAAAGATTTAGCTCACAAGCTATCCAGCTCTCAGTACAATCCCTCAATACAGCTCATAGACTAAATAGACACAACATATGCCTTTCCTCAGCCCTCCAAGCCTCCTATTTCCTTGCATAGTTTCTCCTAGGGTCCAATGCTACCACCTATGTGAATGTTCCATTCACCCAACTCATTAAACTCAAAAGTAAGTCTGCCGATTCTTTCTCCGCCAAATAAGGAAGGAGGTATAAAGCCTCAATACCTGCCAAATAAGGGCATAAGGATGATTATGCGATTGAAAAGAGAATCCCCTGTCTTTCTCAATCTCTTGTCCTTGCCTTGTGCCCTTGCTTAAGGTTCCTATGGATCGTGCCTATGCCTCGTACCCTTGCCTAAGCATAGCTCAGGTCACTACGCTAAGGTAACTCCTCCTTCTCTACCTTCCTTGCTTCCTTGTAATAATACCTCTTTTGTCTTGTTGACATAAAGGATATATGTCTGCCAGCCAAAGAAAGAGCCTTAGATGAATATCTCTCCATTTCATTGCATTCCATCCCATGGTGGACCCTAAAAAGAAGGATAAAATGTCCAGCTAAGAGCCCTATGATCGGTGAGCTTCAAGCTAGCCCACCAAATATGAATAACCAATCCAATCTACGAGTCCCAATCTCTATTATGAGATAGAAAGATCTCTTCATGAAGTCATACACCCACCCAAGGCTTCCTTATCTATGGCATAGATATACAAGGTCCTGAATTGACTCCCTGCCCAATAACTCAAGAAGCTTCTTGACCGTACCAAATGAATCGGTATTTTATGGGAAAGACGTTCCTTACCTCAACCCAATGTCAGTTGTAGGAGGTGATTATTTTCCAGTTGAATGATAAGTTTCTTTTCCCTTCTTTTCCAAAGTACGTCCCATTGGTTTCATGGTGAGCTTTCCCAATAGAGTGCTACCTAACTTCGGTATTTTATGGGTGAGACAGGAACACTCGGAAGGAATGAATTCCTTCTGCATGCAAGAGATATCCTCAATGGAATATTCCTGCTACTGATAGTACACTGTCCCATCACTTGATCTCAACTGGGTCTTTGATTGAACTGACATGCATGAGTATTTATGAGAGAATATTCAGTTATCTAAAGTGCAACAGTTACATGCATGCATGCATTAACTAACGCAACTCACAATCAGTTCCACAAACTGCTGGAACTAATCTAACTGGACTTAACTTAGATAACTGAGCTAACTAATTACAACTCAAAGTACAACTCATCCTGATCTCCTTAATCAAAGGATAACAACCTCATCAATGAAGAAACTGTTGCATGTCTTCACATAGACTTCATGTTTGATTTCCTAGAACTAATTAACTCATGATGAATTAATTAATTATTTTACAAACAATTGCTAAGATAAAATTTTAATTTTAATTCTCAATTTTAGTTCAGGGACTAACTAAAATTGGAATGTATCCCGAAATGCTATTTATAGTAGTGCTATTTTTAGCATTTCTTGTTGCTATTTTCAACACTCCCTCTCAACAAGAAAGGGATTATCAGTCACCCCAATCCTATCTCTGTGGGACTCGAACTTACATTTTGACAATGCCTTAGTTAAAATATCTGCATCTTGTTCCTGGGTCGAAACATACAGCAACAACATGATCCTCTTCACCACACAGTTGATGATGGTACCGGATATCAATGTGCTTGGAACTGTCGTGAAATACTAGATTCTCAGAGAGTTTGATACAACTCTGATTATCGCAATAGATCACAGTTGGATCCATCATCTAACCAAACAGTGCCACTAGAATCTTCCGCATCCCAATGGCCTCGCATGTTGCCTGACTAGAAGCCATGTATTCCACCTCTACTGAGCTAAGTGTAACTAACCTTTGTTTCCTGCTGTACCAGGAAACTGCAGCTGAACCAAGGTTGAAGATTCCTCCTGAAGTTCTTTTCTAGTCTGATGGACTCCTTGCCCAATCTGCATATGTGAAGCCCTAAAGCTTCACTTCCTCTATCCATCTATACCACAATCCATACTGAGATGTGCCTTTGAGGTATCTCAGCACATGCTTCGCTGCCTTCCAAAACAACTTGGTAGGTTGAACCATAGCTTGACTCAGCTAGTTCACTGCAAAGCATAAGTTTGGTCATGTGTTCACTAGATACACTAGTGAACCCACAATCTGCTGATAAATAGTAGCAATTACCACCTCACCTGAAGTAGCATTCTCCTTCCTCCAGTGACTAGCTAGAGGAGTCTACATGGGTTTGCACTTCTCCATGTGCAACCGCTTGAGTATCTCATTGGCATACTTGCCTTGAGACACAAAAACTTCCCCATCCTTCTGTGACACTTCCGTGCTTAGAAAGTAGTGCATAAGACCCATGTCTTTCATCTTGAACTCTCTTGCAAGGTCCTCCTTACAAGACTTGATCAATTGATCATCACCTATCAAAATCAGATCATCGACATAAAGAACAATGATCAATGGCTTACCTTCTACCATGATGTGGTAATGGTTTGCATCTGCTTTACTCTTAGTGAAGCCCAACCCGGTGAAATAGCTAACGATCCTGGTGTACCAAGCACGAGGTGCTTATTTCAGCCCATGCAAAGCCCTCTTGAGTCAACACACATGTGACTCACGATCGAAGGTCTCAAAAACTTCCGATTGCTCAATGTACACCTCTTCCTCAATCTTCCCATTGAGGAATGTATTCTTCACATCCATCTGAGTTGATAGTGCCAACATCGATCTGATATATGAGTACCTTGCTATAGGAGAAAAAGTCTCATCGTATTCGATCCCCTCGACCTATGAGAAACCACGGGCAACAAACCTTGCCTTTTATTTCTCAACACTACCATTAGCTGCATGCTTTACCTTGTAAAGCCATCAGGAAATCACCACTGACTTGTCCTGAGGTCTTGGGACAACATCCCAAACATAGTTCCAAACAATGGAGTCGTACTCCTCCACCATTGCATCAACCCAGACTGGTTGCTGCACTGCCTCCTCGAATGAAGAAGGCTCAGACTCTACACACTCCCCAACCAGGGCCATGTAACCAGTGTACTGCTCGGGTGACCTCCTTTGTCTACGCTGAGAAGTTGGCTATCCCACATTCTCTCGTGCATCCAACATCAACTTGTCAGCTTCCCTTGAGCGTTTCCGCTCATCTTTGGAAGACACAACATGACTGGATATCTCCACTCCTGGATCCTCTGCATGTGGCTGCTCTGCATTAATCTGAGGCTCCTCCTCCTTAGGAACTGAAAGTTCCTCCTCTGCATGCAACTTGAGGTCCCTCTTGAGTGATACTCGCATGGATTTATGCTCCTCAAACTTCAGATCTCTGCGTACCACTTTCCTCTAACTGGTAGGCAGGAACACCCGATAGTTGTGGGGAGTATCAGTGTAGCCCACAAGTATCCCTAACTCAGCTGTTGGATCTAGCTTCTTCCAGGCATCTTTGGTCACATGGTAATAAACCGATGATCCAAAGATCCAGAAGTGACTCACATCTGGTCACTTCCTGGAAAAGGCCTCCATAGGTGTCTTCATTCCCAGTATACAATGCAGGCTTCTATTCTGCAAGTACAACGTTGTATTACATGCCTCAGCCCAAAAATGAAGTGGTAGGCTTTGGTCCTGCAACATCGCTCGAGCTGCTCCCATAATCGATTTGTTCTTCCTTTCAGCCACTCCATTATGCTGTGGGTTATGGGGTGCCATCAACTCCCGTTTAATTCCTTCTGCAGTGCAAAAATCCTTAAATTGTTGGGAGACATACTCTCCACCATTGTTGCTATGTAAGGTCCTTATTTTCTTTCCAGATTCTTTCTCTGCCAAGGCTTTAAACTCACAAAACCTCAAGAAGGTCTAATCTTTCTTTTGCATAAAGTAGATCCAACATTTATGAGAAAAATCATCAATGAAAATAACATAGTACCTTTGTCTAGCGGTGGAGGCTATAGAGAATGGTCCACAAACATCTATGTGAACTCACTCCAGGATTGCTCCAGCTCTATTGTCTCGATCTTGAAAGGAAGATTTCGCATACTTACCCAAGGTACAACCTTTGCATGTATCTATCTGCTCCATTTTTCCCTTGGGAAGTCTGGTAGAAATCTACTGCATGATCTTCAAGGCCCCATGGTGCAAGTGGCCTAATATTCTATGCCATAGCTCGCCAACATCTTTGCTTTGCATCGACTCAGCTTTGGAACTCAATGCAGCACAGTCGCCTAGACTACATCATAGCCTTTATCTTCTAGCATAGCAACAAACATAAGATTCTTCTTCAAACCTGGTACATACTTTACATCAGTCAGGGTGAGAGGAGCTCCATGCTCCCTCTGAAACACAACGATACCTTCACCTGAAACACTATACTTTCCATCATCGCCCATATCGATCCACATATGGAGATCCTTCTCCTCCAAGCTACTAAAAATATTCTTGTCTCCAGACATGTGGAATGAAGCTCCACTGTCCAGGTACCAAACAAATCCCACCATGGATGAAACCATGTGTTTGATGAGAGAGAAATCCAACTCGAATTGTGAGGCTAGTGCCTCATCGTCTGATCCCTTCGAGGATCCCTTCTTGGATTTCTTCTGTCGAAAATTCGTAGCATAATGGCCCACCTCATGACAATGAAAGCATTGCACTTTTGATTTGTTAAACTTCTTCCCACCATGGGAAGAACTGGATTTGGAATGGGATGCCTTCCCTTTCCTTTTCCTTGCCTTACTCGCTAAGGCTAGATTTTATTCATCATCTTGTTTTGATGAAGATCCATCTATGGTGTTTCTTCTTATCTCCTCCGGCATCAGATCCGACCAAATTCGTTCACAATCTAGAAGTTTCTCTCTTCCTTTCAATGAGTCTTGGTAGCTATGCCAGCTCTTAGGAAGATCAAAGAGAGCAAGACTCACCATGTCATCATTGGCTATTGGGATCCCTACACTTCCAAGCTCATCCCTGCAGCTGGTGAGCTTGTTCAGATACGTAGAGATCATGTCGCCCTTTTCACACTTGATTTTCCAAAGCTTGTATTTTAGTGCCAACTTCCTCTGATCGCTATTGTTCTGATATAGATCTTTCAATGTTTTGCACATTGAAAATGATGTCTCCTTCCCATGGAGACTCGAGACTATGTGGTAATGAACTCCCTCTAGAAGGATTCTCCTCGATCTAGCCACACATTTCTTCCATTTTGCCAATTCTTTAGCATTGGCTGTTGCCGGCTTGGGGACTCCTTGATCAATGAAGTCCTTTAGACCGTTGTCCTCTAATACTGCTTCCATGCGATCCTTCTAGGCTATATAATTCGAGCTGCCATCAAGGGCATACTCAAGTCTTAAATCGTTGAACGCAATTGGTGAAATTGAGATGTGATAAGAACTCAATTTCTATATTCAGGGTCTTCAAACTTCAAACTTCTCCCTTCTTTGTATACCGTTCTTCTCTTTGATCACCTTTGCTCTAATACCATGTAGAATTTACCATTTTAGATCAATAGATTATGCAATATACTAAAGCAAAATACAAGATCTAATTCTACAACAAACTTGTGGAAGCTTAATCAAATATGAGCAAGATCAAATAGAACACATATAACTGAGAATGAGAAAGCAATCACACACGAACATAGAAGAATACTCTAGAGAAAGCCTCAGCGGAAAACCCCAATCTCTGTAATATCATACAAGTGTAAATATGAATGGATTACACAAAGCTTTAGCTCACAAGCTATCCATCTCTTAGTACAATCCCTCGATATAGCTCACAGACTAAATAGACACAACATATGCCTTCCCTCAACCCTCCAAGCCTCCTATTTCCTTGCGTAGTTTCTCATGGGGTCCAATGCTACCACCTCTATGAATGTTCCATTCACCCAACTCATCAAAATCAAAAGTAAGTCATGGTGCCCTTTCTTTCTCCGCCAAATAAGAAGGAGGTATAAAGCCTCAATACCTGCCAAATAAGGGTATAAGGATGATTATGCGACTGAAAAGAGAATCCCCTGTCTTTTTCAATCTCGTGTCCTTGCCTCATGCCCTTGGCTAAGGTGCCTATGGATCGTGCCTATGCCTCATACCCTTGCCTAAGCATAGCTCAGGTCACTACGCTAAGGTAACTCCTCCTTCTCTACCTTCCCTACTTCCTCGTAATAATACCTCTTTTGTCTTATTGACCCAAAGGATATATGTCTGCCAGCCAAAGAAATAGCCTTAGATGAATATCTCTCCATTGCATTGCATTCCATCCCATGGTGGACCCTAAAAAGAAGGATAGAATGTCCAGCTAAGAGCCCTATGATCGGTGAGTTTCAAGGCAGCCCACCAAATATGAATAACCAATCCAATCTACGAGTCCCAATCTCTATTATGAGATAGATTAGAAAGATATCTTCACGAAGTCATACACCCACCCAAGCCTTCCTTATCTATGGCATAGATATACAAGGTCCTGAATTGACTCCCCGCCCAATAACTCGAGAAGCTTCCTGACCATACCAAATGAATCGGTATTTTATGGGAAAGAGGTTCCTTACCTCAACCCAATTTCAGTCGTAGGAGGCAATTATTTTCCAGATGAACGATAAGTTTCTTTTCCGTTCTTTTCCAAAGTACGTCTTGTTGGTTTCATGGTGATCTTTCTGAATAGAGTGCTACCTAACTTCGATATTTTATGGGTGAGACAGGAATGTTCGGAAGGAATGAATTCCTTCTACATGCAAGAGATATCCTCAATGGAATATTCTTGCAACTGATAGTACAATGTCCCAGCACCTAATCTCAACTGGGTCTTTGATTGAACTGACATGCATGAGTTATTTATGAGAGAATATTTAGTTATCTGAAGTGCAACAGTTACATGCATGCATGCATTAACTAACTGAACTCACAATCAGTTCCACAAACTGTTGGAACTAATCTAATTGGACTTAACTCAAATAACTGAGCTAACTAATTACAACTCAAAGTACAACTCATCCCGATCTTTTTAATCCAGGGATAACTTCCTCAATCAATGGAGAAACTATTGCATGTCTTCACATAGACTTCATGTTTGATTTCCTACAACTAATTAACTCAAGATGAATTAATCAATTATTTTACAAATAGCTGCTAAGATCAAATTCGAATTTTAATTCTCAATTTTAGTTCAGGGACTAACTAAAATTGGAATGTATCCCAAAATGCTATTTATAGCAGTGCTATTTTTAGCATTTCTTGTTGCTATTTTCAACACTCCCTCTCAACAAGAAAGGGATTATCAGCCACCCCAATCCTGTGTCTGTGGAACTCAAACTTGCATTTTGACAATGCCTTAGTCAAAATATCTTCATCCTATTCCTTGGTCGAAACATACAGCAACAACATTATCCTCTTCACCACACAGTCTCGAAGATGGTGGTACCAGATATCAATGTGCTTGGACCTATTGTGAAATACTAGATTCTCAGAGAGTTTGATACAACTCTGATTATCGCAGTAGATCACAGTTGGATCCATCCTTTGACCAAACAATCCCACTAGAATCTTTCGCATCCAAATGGCCTCGCATGCTGCCTAAATGGCAGCCATGTATTCAACCTCTGCTGAGCTAAGTGTAACTAACCTCTATTTCCTACTGTACCAGGAAACTACAGCTGAACCAAGGTTAAAGATTACTCCAGATGTTCTCTTCCAGTCTGATGGACTCCCAGCCCAATCTGCATCTGTGAAGCCTTGAAGCTTTACTCCCTCTATCCGTCTGTAACATAATCCATACTGAGATGTGCCTCTGAGGTATCTCAGCACATGCTTCGCTGCCTTCCAAAACAACTTGGTAGGCTGAACCATAGCTTGACTCTGCTGGTTAACTGCAAAGCATATGTCTGGTTGTGTGCTTACTAGATACATCAGTGAACCCACAAGCTACTGATAAACAATAGCAACTACTACCTCACTTGAAGTAGCATACTCCTTCCTCTAGTTACCAGCTAGAGGAGTCTACATGGGCTTGCACTTCTCCATGTGGAACCATTTGAGTATCTCATTGGCATACTTGCCTTGAGACACAAAAAATTCCCCATCCTTTTGGCACACTTCCATGCCTAGAAAGTAGTGCATAAGACCCATGTCTTTCATCTTGAACTCTCTTGCAAGGTCCTCCTTGCAAGACTTGATAAACCGATCATCACCTGTCAAAATCAGATCATCGACATAAAGAACAATGATCAATGGCTTACCTTCTACCATGATGTGGTAAAGGTTTGCATTTGCTTCACTCTTGGTGAAGCCCAACCCGGTGAAATAACTTTCAATCCTGGTGTACCAAGCATGAGGTGCTTGCTTCAGCCTGTGCAAAGCCCTCTTGAGTTAGCACACATGTGACTCGTGATTGAAGGTCTCAAAACCTTTGGACTACTCAATTTACACCTCTTCCTCAATCTTCCCATTGAGGAACACAGTCTTCACATCCATCTAATGGATCTTCCAACCCATCTGAGCTGATAGTGCCAACATCGATCTGATAGATGAGTAGCTTGCTACAAAATAAAAATTCTCATCGAAGTCGATCCCCTTGACCTGTGAGAAACCACGGGAAACAAACCTTGCCTTTTATTTCTCAACACTGCCATCAGTTGCCTGCATTACCTTGTAAAGCCATCAGGAAATCACCACTGACTTGTCCTGAGGTCTTGGGACAACATCCCAAACACAGTTCTGAATGATGGAGTCATACTCCTCCACCATTGCATCAACCTATATTGGTTGTTGCACTGCCTCCTCAAATGAAGAAGGCTCAGTTCTACACACTCCCCAACCAGGGCCATGTAACCAGTGTAGCGCTCGGGTGACCTCTTCTGTCTGCACTGGGAAGATGGTTGTCCCACATTCTCTCGTGCATCCAGCATCAACCTGTCAACTTCCCTTGAGCATTTTTGCTCGTCTTTGGAAGACTCAACATGAGTGGATGTCTCCACTCCCGGATCCTCTGCATGCGGCTGCTCTGCATCAATTTGAGGTTCCTCCTCCTTAGGAACTAAAAGTTCCTCCTCTGCATGCAACTTGAGGTCCCTCTCAAGTGATACTCACATGGATTTCTGCTCGTCAAAATTCAGATCTCTGTGTACCACTTTCCTCTGGTTGGTAGGCAGGAACACCCAATAGTTGTGGGGAGTACTAGTGTAGCCCACAAGTATCCCCAACTCAGTTGTTGGATCTAGCTTCTTCTAGGCATCTTTGGTCACCTTGCAATAAACCGATGATCCAAAGATCTGAAAGTGACTCACATCTGGTCGCTTCCTGGAAAAGGTCTCCATAGTTGTCTTCATTCCCAGTATACAGTGCAGGCTTCTGTTCTGCAAGTATACTATTGTATCACATACCTCAGCCCACAAATGAAGTGGTAGGCTTTGGTCATGCAACATTGCTCGAGCTGCTCCAACAATCGATCTGTTCTTCCTTTCGGCCACCCCATTCTTTTGTGGGTTATGGGGTGCCATCAACTCCTGTTTAATTCCTTCTACATCGCAAAAGTCCTTAAACTATTGGGAGACATACTCTCCACCATTGTCGCTATGTAAGGACCTTATTTTCTTTCTAGATTCTTTCTTTGCTAAGGCTTTAAACTCACAAAACCTCAAGAAGGTCCAATCCTTCTTTTGCATAAAGTAGATCCAACATCTACGAGAAAAACCATCAATAAAAATAACATAGTACCTTTGTTTAGCAGTGGAGGCTATAGAGAGTGATCCACAAACATCTGTGTGAACTCACTCCAGGATTGCTCCAGATCTACTGTCTTGATATTGAAAGGAATATTTCACATACTTACCCAAGGTACAACCTTTTCATGTATCTGTTTGCTCCAGTTTTCCCTTGGGATGTCCGGTAGAAATCTGCTGCATGATCTTCAAGGCCCCATGGTGCAAGTGGATTAATATTCTATGCCATAGGTCGACAACATCTTGGCTCTGCAATGAATCAAATTTGGAACTCAATGCAGCACAGTCGTCTACCTCTAGTTTGTAAAGATTGTTTACTCAAATCCCAATCCTCTTGGCTTGTCCAGTGCCGATATGCCTCAGGAATACCTTGCCTTTACTAAAGATTACATCATAGCCTTTATCTTCTAGCATAGCAACAGACACAAGATTCTTCTTCAGGCCTGGTACATACTTTACATCAGTCAGGGTGAGAGGAGCTCCATGCTCCCTCTGAAACACAACTGTACCTTCACCTGAAACACGGTACTTTCCATCATCACCCATATCGATCCGTATCTGGAGATCCTTCTCCTCCAAGGTACTGAAAATATTCTTGTCTCCGGACATGTGGAATGAAGCTCCACTGTCCAGGTACCAAACAAATCCCACCATGGATGAAACCATGCATGTGATGAGAGAGAAATCCAACTCGAACTGTGATGCCAGTGCCTCACCATCTGATCCCTTCGAGGATCCCTTCTTGGATTTCTTCTGTGGAAAATTCGTAGCATAATGGCCCACCTCATGACAATGAAAGCATTTCACTTTCGATTTGAAAAACTTCTTCCCACCATGGGAAGAACTGGATTTGGAATGGGACACCTTCCCTTTCCCTTTCCTCGCCTTACTCACTAAAGGCTAGATTTTCTTCATCATCTTGTTTTGATGAAGATCCATCTTTGATGCTTCTTCTTATCTCCTCCTGCATCAGATCTGACCAAAGTCGTTCCCAATTTGGCAGTTTCTCTCTTCCTTTTACCGAGTCTTGGTAGCTATGCCAGCTCTTAGGAAGACCGAAGACAGCAATACTCACCATGTCATCATTGGCTGTCATGATCCCTACACTTCCAAGATCATCCCTGCAGATGGTGAGCTTGTTCAGATACGTAGAGATCGTGTCACCCTTTTCACACTTGATTTTCCGAAGCTTGTCTTTCAGTGCCAACTTCCTCTGATCGCTATTGTTCTGATATAAATCTTTCAATGTTTTCCACATTGAAAATGGTGTCTCCTTCCCATGGAGACTTGAGACTATGTGGTCTCGAACTACCTCCAAAAGGATTCTCTTCACTCTAGCCACACATTTCTTCCATTCCACCAATTCTTTAGCATTAGCTACTACTGGCTTGGGGACTTCTTGATCAATGAAGTCCTTTAGATCGTTTTCCTCTAATACTTCTTCCATGCGATCCTTCCAGCTATATAATTCAAGTTGCCATCAAGGGCATACTCGAGTCATAAATCGTTGAACGCCATTGGTGAAATGGAGATGTGATAAGAACTCAATTTCTATATTTAGGAGCTTCAAACTTCAAAATTCTCCCTTCTTTGTATACTATTCTTCTCTTTGACCACCTTTGCTCTAATACCATGTATAATTTCCCACTGTAGATCAATAGATTATGTAATATTCTAAAGCAAAATACAAGATCTACTTATACAAAAATATTGCGGAAGCTTAATCGAATATGAGCAAGATCAAATAGAACACATATAAATAAGAATGAGAAAGCAATCACACATGAACATAGAAGAATACTCCGGGGAAAGCCTCAGCTAAAAACTCCGATCTCTGTAATATCATACACGTGGAAATATGAACGGATTACACAAAGCTTTAGCTCACAAGCTATCCATCTCTTAGTACAATCCCTCAATACAGCTCATAGACTGAATAAACACAACATATGCCTTCCCTCAGCCCTCCAAGCGTCCTATTTCCTTGCACAGTTTCTCCCGGGGTCCAATGTTGCCACCTTTGTGAATGTTCCATTCACCCAACTCATCAAACTCAAAAATAACTGCGCAATCTCCAAGGAATGAATTCCTTCTGCATGAAAGAGATATCCTCAATGGAATATTCCTGAAACTATTAATACATTGTCCCAATGCCTGATCTCAACTAGATATTTGACTAAAATGACATGCATGAGTTATTTATGAGAGAATATTTAGTTATCTGAAGTGCAGCAGTTACATGCATGCATGCATTAACTAACTGAACTCACAATCAGTTCCACAAACTGTTGGAACTAATGTAACTGGACTTAACTCAGATAACTAAGCTAACTAATTACAACTCAAAGTACAACTCATCCTGATCTCCTTAATAAAGGGATAACTTCCTCAATCAATGGAGAAACTATTGCATGTCTTCACATAGGCTTCATTTTTTATTTTCTACAACTAATTAACTCAAGATGAATGAATTAATTATTTTACAAACAACTGCTAAGAACAAATTCGAATTTTAATTCTCAATTTTAGTTCAGGGACTAACTAAAATTGGAATGTATCCCGAAATGCTATTTATAACACTTCTATTTTTAGCATTTCTTATTGCTATTTTCAACATTCTTCTCAAGAGTGGAGAGGGTTTGTCCCTAGAAAAGAGCCGACTTTGGGTTGTTATTTTGCTTTGGTAGCAGTTTGATGAAGCACACACATATGCACTAATAATATGAAGAAGAAGTATAATATAATAAGAAAAGTAAAAATACTTCACAAATTGTTATCAAGTCAAAAGAATCATCACAACACTACTTTACCCTATATTCTCTAACATGGTATCAGAGCTAAGGCGACACATCAAGGTAAGGGAAACTCAAGAACAATCATCAAGGGGAAGAATCTACAAAGTTGAAGCATCAATCCTAGAAGTATTAATCACTTCAAGGTAAATAAGAGTCTGCAATCCATCATTCACCAAGGAGGTCTACAAACCCAGAAGAAGAGCCTTACATAAAGGCACCTACAAATAATAGTAGATTGGAGCAAGCTACAAGTCATCAAGCAAATCTCATCATCAAGTAAGAAGGCAACTTGAAGAGCATCAAGATCCAGGGAAGACAAGCCACCAAGCCTTCAAGGAGGAAGCAATTCCATTACATCTCAAAATTTATCAAGTAAGTACATGTCCCCTTATGAATATACATCAGTGTATTTTTGCAAGGAAAGAAATAAATTGGTAGGGACCAATAAATTTCTTGCATGGAAGAAGATGACTGATCTATTAATTAAGGAGAATGAACTCTTAGATCATGTCAAAGGGAATATCACTAACCCTGCTAAGGAAAAGACTCAAGCCTTAGCCAAGTAAAATAAGGATGAGACAAGAGCTCAAAGGTTTCTGATAGAATCAATCAAAGACTCTCTCATTCCTTATGTCTCCAAGTTTGAGACATCCAAAGAAATTTATGATAAATTAGTAGATGTATTCTAGGTATCCACAACAGGAGAAGTAATATATCTAAGGAATGAATTATACAAGATGAAGATAACAAACGAAGGAATAACTCCCTATTTCATGAAAATATCTGAAATGAGAGATCAACTTCAAGAGCTTGGGGAAGTTATGTCTGAGAAAGAGATGGCAACTATTTTACTCAATGCTCTACCTGAGAAGTGGGGAAACTTCACATCAAGCATATATGCCAAGAAGGAAGAAACCACTCTCAGTGAAATGTGGTCTCTATGCAGAACAAAGGAAACAGTACCTAAGGAAAAAGAGGATGTGGGATCAAAGGAGTAAGCATTCACTAGGATGGCCAAATGAAAGGGTAAATTTGGCAAGTTTGGTCCACGAAGAACAAACAACAAAGACATGTCCAAGATCCAAAGTTTTGTATGCCAAGAATATGGACACTACAAAAGGAATTGTCCTAAGATTAATAAGGACAACAATAACAGAAGGAAGAGGGAATAAGCTCACATATCTCAAGAAATTAAAGAAGAAGGAAAGACACAAAACAAGGAAGATCCTATGGATCTTGTTGACACCTAATCTTCATGATTGGGGGAATTTGTAAATAAATAAATTAGGAATGTGAACAGTCATTGGGAGATGAACTGAACAATCACTCCTATTGTATATAACAATAACCTACCTATGGAATAATACACAAATCAGTTTTACTGCCTTTGGAGAGTTACTGCCTGGCCTGACATGGTATCAGAGCCAGTTCTAAAAATAGTTGTAACTCCCTTCATTTTTGCTACTGTGGGTTGTACGCTGGCCTGAGCTCTATCCTCAAATGCCTCTGTCGTTATGTCCACTGAGCACTACTCTACCTCCGTTGCATTGCATTCGCCTGATTACTCTATCCTATCTGACTATTCTTCTCTCTGACTAATTTATAAATGTTCCTGACATGCTGCCACTGACATGGTAGCTGCGACTATTTGACCTACCAGATTCTGGTGAGCTGGTGCGTCTGTCGTGAGTTGTGGACACTTCTCTGGCATAGCGGAAGCGTGGTGCAGCTGTTGTGGCGTAGTGGAAGGGCTCTCACTGTATCAAAATCTGGTATCACATTTCGAATTAATTCTTTTCCTTTTGCCGTTGTTGAGGTATGAATAATACTGTAATTGTGGGATGCGTTACTCCATGATTAAATTGAAGGTCGTGACTGTGTGTTGAACGTTTTGGAGGATTGAACGCTGTTAAACGCTGCATATTGATATGAACTGTGGGTTTTGGCTCCGTGAACACTAATTTTGAGACACGGTGAACACTACCTGCAGCGGAATTCTGATAGTATATGAATAGAATTTGTATGGTGGTAAAATTTAAAATAGTGTATGCGTTGATTAATCTGCTGCCCACATACGTGTCCACGTTGCCCAGGATGTACCAGTCTCATCTCTTACACCATCCAAAATGTTAAGCATAGTTTGGTATGTAGGCAACGCTTCCTCTGTAGTCATCTGGTAATTCAAGCGACCACTCCTGCAATTCTTTGACTTCATCAATGAAGCCCTCGAAAGAAGAATCAGGCAAGAAGTCTTGTGGCTGCCAAGACTTCTCAACAGACATTAAGTGAATCAATATATTGTTTTCTGCCCAGTCCGCAAGCGACTTAAAGATCTCAACCTTCTCATGAACTTCACGAGGTTGGAAATGGATTTTTGTCTTTCCACTTTCCTGCGCTTAAAACAATATATGCGCTGATTAATATCTGCTGCGTTGAAGAAGGATATTCGAAAGTTATTTTTGGATGATATATATATATATATGAGTGAGAAAGCCACTACGGAAGATTTAACGTTGTGCTTTCCCATCTGACAACAAAATTTTATCTTCAGATAATATCATTATCACTGGCATATACTCTGAAGTTTTTTTTGAATATTTTTGACATGTAAAATGTGTACTCTTAACTCTGTTTAACACATGAAATTGTATTGAGCCCCTTATTTTTGGTACGCTGACTGCATGGTATTGGCGTCCATATTGGTATATAAGGAAGAGATTTGAAATCTTTTGATAATGCCTTTTTGAGTACAATTTCACTGTATATCAGCAAAAGTTTTTTTTTTCTATCAGCAGAAGTTTTTTTTTTTTTTTTACAGAATGCATTCAATCATCTCTATGGTAGGAATAGTTCTCATTGGCAAGGAGAACTATTCTGAATGGTCCTGGATGATAAAACACACCCTCATCTTCAATGAGTTGTGGAAAGGAGTGTGTGTCAGAGAAGGAGACAATGACCCAGTGCAGCCTACATTAGACAAAGAGCTCGTCATTTGGGAAAACAAGAACAGCAAAGCCTATGCATTAATCGCAGCATCTGTAAATGAAGAAGTAAGTCGCCATATTTCATCATATTCAACTGCCTTTGAAGCTTTACAAAAGCTGAAAGAACTCTATGACTCACATTCTGCACTTGAAGTTGTTCAGCTCATGATTAAACTCTTCACTCTTGAACTGAAAAATAATGATCCTCTTGCTCTTGCATCTGAAGTAAAATCTATAATGCATGATATCAAATCCACTAAGGTTGAGCTGGATATCCCTCTTAGTGCTTTTCTCAAGGCACTCTATCCTACTTACTCCAATTATCTTGAGTCTTTACAAGCAAATGGAAATCTTAAAGATATAACCTTTGACTCTCTTGTGAAAAAGTTTGTTGAAAGAGAGAAAGCCTTTGGAAAGAAGACAGTCCCTGAATCTTCTGAAGAGACTGTGTGCCTTTCTCATAAAGAAAAGCATCCTGCTCAAGATTCTACAAGAGGAAGAGGTGGACGAAGAGGAAGAGGAAGATACTTCAGAGGCAGGGGGGGCAGACATTCTCAAGGAGAAAAGGCAGATCTGCATTGCATTCACTGCAAACGAAATGGATCACATGATGCTTCTACATGCAAGCTACCATGGGACAAAATTGAGCAGAAAAGAAACCAGCAGAAAGGTAAAACTGATGATACAGACAAAGTTAAAGCACCTGAATCCGCTCACTATATTGAGGCACAATGTAACATTGTAGTAAATGAAGATTTGTTTAATGCTTCACTTGCTTCTTCGAAAAATGATTGGTTGCTTGATTCAAGAGCAACCTATCATATGACTCATAGAAAAGATTTTTTTGAAGATTTCACTGACAATGTTGATGGAGCAATATATTTTGCAGATCAGTCAAAAATCAAGCCATCAAGGCTTGGCACAATCAGGCTTAAACTGCCTGGTCTTCCAGACTTTCTTCTGGATCATGTTCTATATCTCCCACAGCTCAAGAGAAACTTGTTGTCCTTGGTCCACATCTGCCAGCAAGTTCACTCCATTCATATGTTTGATGGCAAGCTTGAGGTAAGAAAAGCTTCTGACCACTCACTTGTCATGAGGGGAATAGAAGAAGAAAGGCTTCTCAAACTGCAAGGAACCTCTGCTCATGCACAACATTTCTCATATATTTCTCATCATGAAGAAGGTACACTTCCATCAAGTTTATTATGGCATGCTATATTTGGACATTTAAACTATGACAGTCTCCGCTTATTGAAGAAAGATGGTGTTGCTGGTTTGCCTACAATTCCTAGGAAACATAAGCAATGTGATGCTTGCATTCTAGGAAAGCATAGCAAACAATCTTTTCATGATTCACATTCAAGAGCACATAGGAAGCTTGAACTCATTCATTCAGATTTATGTGGTCCAATGCCTGTTCCTTATGCAAATGGAAATAAATATATCATGACATTTATTGATGATTACACCAGAATGTGTTGGGTTTATTTATTGAAGAACAAATCTGATGCCTTTCAAACATTCAAGAATTTTCATAAATGGATTGAAAATGATGCACAATCTCATATTGGGTCTATTCACACTGATAATGGAAAAGAATATACATCAAATGAATTTGAAAACTATCTTCGCCAACATGGGATGAAACATCAAACAACTGTGCCTTATAATCCCCAACAAAATAGTGTAGCTGAAAGAACAATCTTGAATATGGTACGATCCATGCTTTTCTTCAAAAATGTAAAGATAATGTTTTGGGCTGATGCTGTTCTATGTGCTGCATATATAAAGAATAGATGTCCATCTAATGTTATAAGAAACAAGACTCCTTATGAATTATGGTATGGACATGTTCCTTCGGTAAAACATCTCAGGGTCTTTGGTTCCACCTGTTATGCTTTGATACCAAAGGTACATAGAAACAAACTTGGTGCTAGAAGTCGTAAGTGTATCTTCCTGGGGTATTCAAACACCTCCAAAGCATACCGCCTCTATGATGAAGTAAATAAAAAGTTTGTTGTATCTAGAGATGTAATTTTTCTTGAATCATCCAAATATGACAATGTTGTTGAGCGGCAACTTGATCGCTTGGATAGATTCGCAAAAACAAAATCATTTCAAGAATTTGATAATCAGATTCCACATCTTGAAGGGGGGATTCCTATACTAGATCAACATGTGGAATCTTCTTCTGAAGAACAATCTCCCCTGCATGAAACTCCAACAACGGATGATGCTTTAAGTGATGTAATTGATAGAAATGGGAGACTCAATCTTGATTCAGTCCCAACTCAATCAACAGAGCAGCCTGGACCATCTCAGAAAGGTCCCCCGAAGTGGCTGACAAAGACACTTGAAAGTGTTCATCCTGATGAAATTGGAAAAACAGGAACCAGAAACTCAAACCAACAAAATGGAGGTGATGTAGATGACTCTAATTCACCTGTTGATATGGATGTTACTTATGATTGTGAATTGAACTTGTCTACAGATTTTGAACCAACTTCCTTCAAAGAAGTTGCTTCTCATGATGAATGGAAAGAAGCGATGCAAAAGGAGTATGATGCCCTCATAAAGAATGGCACTTGGAAGCTGGTTGATCCTCCATTTGGAACCAAACCAATTGGCTGCAAGTGGGTCTACAAGAACAAATACAAAGCTGATGGCTCACTTGACAAGCACAAAGCTAGGCTTGTGGCAAAAGGTTTTGCACAGAAGGAAGGGGTCGATTATGAGGAAACTTTTTCCCCCACAGCAAAATGGGCCACCATCCGGACACTCTTTGCACTAGCAGCTCAGAACGGTTGGAAAGTCCATCAAATGGATGTAAAAACTACATTCTTGAATGGAGATATAAAAGAGAATGTTTTTATGTCCCAGCCTGAAGGATTTGCTGTGAAAGGACATGAACATAAAGTATGCAAACTTGTGAAGTCCTTGTATGGCCTCAAACAAGCACCGCGAGCCTAGTATGAAAAACTAACTGAGCATCTTCTGAAACTCAACTTCAATCATTTTGATCTTGATGATGCAACTTTATTTGTCAAGAAAGTTGGAAAAACAGTTGTGTATCTTGTGGTATATGTAGATGATATTTTAATGACATGGAACAATGAAAGCTACATTGCATCCATAAAGAAGGAATTGGGGAAAAGTTTTGAAATGACTGATTTGGGCTATGTTCATTACTATCTTGGCATTGAAGTAACCCAACATCCAAAATCCATATTTCTTTCTCAAAAGAAATACATTGGAGATTTGTTAAACAGATTTGGCATGACAGAGTGCAATCCTCTTTCTACTCCAATGGAACAAAACTTAAAGCTCACATCTATTGAAGGAAAGGAATTTGAGGATGCAACAAAGTATAGACAGCTTGTAGGAAGTCTCATCTACCTCACTACTACCAGACTAGACATTTCATTTACTGTTGGAATCCTCTCCAGGTTTATGCAAAAGCCTTGTGAGGGACATTGGTCTGCTGCAAAAAGAGTTCTAAGGTACTTGAAGGGAACTCAAGACCTTGGAATCAAGTATACACAGGTGGACGACTTCAGCTTGATTGGATACTCTGATTCAGACTTCGATGGAGACAAAGAAACTGGGGTATCTACTTCAGGATATGCTATGAGTCTTGGATCAGGAGCTGTCTCCTGGAGATCACGCAAACAATCAGTTCCAGCAGATTCCACAACAGAAGCAGAATACGTGGCAGCAACTGAAGCAACAAAAGAAATTGTGTGGCTCAGGAAAATTCTTGAAGATTTGCAGGTAAAACAAGTACAATCAACTCCACTCATGATTGATAACACCTCTGCAATAAATTTGGCAAAGAACCCAAAGTTCCATGATCGAACAAAGCATATCAATACTAAATATCATCTGATTCAACATCATGTTGAGGCCAAAACAATCCATCTCCGTGATTGTTCCACAAATGAGCAAATTGCAGACATCTTCACCAAAGCACTTGGAAAGGAAAAGCTTGAACGATTCAGAATGATGCTTGGACTCACCAACATCCCTTTAGATCACTACAACAAAACATGCAATTTAAGCCAGATTTAGCACCAGATTTTGGTGTATTTTTCTCTCCATTGGGATGATCAGCCTGGTGCTAAATATGGCTCTATTGTACATTTTTTAAAGCGTCCTTTTTTTGCGCCAAATTTTGCATCTTTTTTTACGCCAAATTTTGCATCATATTTTGCACCAAGATTTGCATTTGGTTTTACAACAGGTTTTGCTTCTAGTTTTCTGCCATTTTTTGCATCTATTTTTGCATTATTTTTTGCTTCCTGTTTTGTGCCATTCTTTGCTTCTATTTTTGTGTCGTAATTTGCATCAAGTTTTACGCCATCTTTTGCATTTGATTTAGTACCTTTTTTGCATAGAGTTTGTGCCAGTTTTTGCATCTAGTCTTATGCCATTTTTTGCTTCTAATTTTGTACTTATTTTTACATCTATTTTTGCATCAATTTTTCTACCTTTTTTTACACCATTTTTTACATCTAATTTTGCACCACATGTTGAATCTGATTTAGTGCCAAAATTTTCATCCATTTTTGCACCATTTTTTTCATCCACTTTTTCATTTCATTTGTCTCCATTTTTTGCATCCTATTTTGCACCTAATTTTGCATCATTTGTTGCATCCAATTTATTATCATTTTTAACAACATTTCTTGCATCCAATTTTACATCCTTTTGAGCATATAAATTTTCACCCTATGTTGGACCATTTGTTGTGTTCACCTTTGAATCCCATTTTGTGTCTAATGTTACGGTCAATTTTGAGCCATTTTTTTCATCTATGTTTGCATTTGTTTTTGCACCAAGTTTTGAATCATTTGTTGCACCTCATTTTGCATCCAATGTTGCATCCAAATTTGAGCCATTTTTATGCCTATTTTCGCACCATTTTTTCTACTTTTATGTCCAAATTTTCACCATTTTTTATGTCCAATTTTGCATCCTTTTTGGTGTCTAATTTTGCATCTTTTTTGGCATCTGAATTTGCATCATTTTTTCTGCCACATTTTGTGTCCACATTTGCATTTCATTTTGCACCTAGATTTTAGTCTGGATTTTCATCTAGTTATGCATCATTTTTGGCATCCTTAGTTTCACCCTTTTTTAGTCCCATTTTTCTTCTTGTTTTGTGTCTTTTCTTACATCCTTTTTGCACCCAAATTTTCATCCTAATTTTACACCATTATTTGCATCCTCATTTTGGTGTCCATTTTTACATCCTTGTTTGTGCCCAATTTGGTATCTTTTTGTATGCCCTATTTTGTTCCCTTCTTTGTGTCTAGTTTTACACCCTTTTTTAATTCTACTTTAAAACCCTTTTTGTCTCATTGTTTACATCTTGTTTTGATGGCTAGTTTAACATCCAATTCTACTCCCACTTTTGCATCGATGGTTACATCCACTTTTGGCATCTTGTTTAGAGTTTTTTTTTTTTTTTTAGTTAAGACTAACCTAAGTACCCACGGGGGATTTGAACCGGTGACCTATCGCAAGGAGTGCCTTAACAACACACCCATTCACCGTCAATCCAAAGCCCCGTGGGCTCTTGTTTAGAGTTTTACTTTTACTTCCATTTTAATAATTTTATTACATAGTGAAATATATTACAGTTTCTAAATATCATTTTGCTGTAGGATTTAGTGCACGGTTAGATGAACATAAAATCCTCTCCATTTATCGTAGAAACCTAAGATAGACTGATTAAGAGAAAGGTTGTTCTAGGGTTCATGATTCTTAGTAGATCAAGATGTAGAGTATAGATTAAGAAAAGAAGAATGAATTCATGTGAGTCCTCGCATGTAGGTATTGTTGGAGTTTTTAGTGTAGTAGGGAAGTGCTCTTAAATAGCTCCAAATCTTGGTCCTACATACAAGAGAGAGAAAAAAGAAAACTTCACAACATAATATCTTGATAATTGAAACTATCATAAACATATAAATGTTACTGAATAAATAAATATAAACCAAAATCCCATACATTCATTAGTTAAATAGGATAAGTAAAGAATGAATAGTAGCATATGGAAGGAAGAACGACTAATCTATATTAATAAATGAGTTGGAGGAAAGTTACAACCATCAGATACAGTTGCAACAATACCTCCCCCAACTCCTAGCTCCAAAACTCTCCCTCTCAAGATAGATCTCAGCAACATGACAATACATGACTTCCCATCATTTCCTCAATGGCCAAGCCTCCAATATATAGGAAAGTGAAGGCTATGAAGATTTCCCAAATTCCTCATTAGTTAAATTTTGGCAAAAGCTTTTGGGTGATTAATGTTTCCTTATATAAAATTGGCATTTTCCACTTTTTAGATGCTTTTGTGCTTAGGAAAAATCTTCCCCATGCTTTATGGCTCTTTCCCACTTTTGTATGCTTTTATTTTTTAGGAAAAATCGAAATATGAGGATAAAGAGATCACATTCCACCAAATGAACAAGATTGTCAAACTCTAGTTAACTCGAGCTTTTTTCCTTGCATTAGAGGAATTTTCATTTTAAAATGTTAACATTGAATTTCCATGTCATAATGTGTAAGCCAATCAAAATCCTTTAAAATTTAAATGACATATAGATGTGACTAGGCAGTGGATTTTTTTTAATAATATAACTTACCTAATTTAACTCTGAATGCTATCCAAGTGACCCAAAACTATATTAAATATTAAAAATAAATTTAATATCTTAATCTATAAAAGTTAGAATATCTAGAGTATTTTTAATGAAGGGTAAATCATGGCATGTTAAATAAATAAATTTAAATATAAAATCCTAAATCCTAAATTTATTTTAAATTTTAAATTTACTTTCTTAATTTAAATTTTATTAAATCTTGTATGGATAAATTAATTTATATATAATATATAAATATATGGTTATTTTGATAAAAGTGCATTTATTTGAGTAACTTAAATTTAAATTTAACTTAAATTTATATTTTAAATTTTCCTTTTAAATTTAAATTTTCCTAAATTTTGTGTTAATAAATTAATTTCAATATAAAATACAAGTAGACAGTTGTTTTTGATAAAAGTGAAGTTTATTTGGGTAATTTAAATTTAAATTTAAATTTCCTTTAAATTTTGAATTTTCTTTTTTAATTTAAATTTTATTAAATCTTGTGCTAATATATTAATTTAACTATAAAATACATATATAGTTATTTTGATAAATGTGACATCTATTTGGGTAATTTTGGTAAAAGAATAATAAAATTGATATATTAAAAATTTGTCTACATGGCATTATTTTATTAGTTTCTTAATTTTTTCTTAGGTGGTTATTATTTTGGTAACAAAATTTAGATGAAGGGGACAACTTGTTATAGACTAGGATACCGTGGTCCTCATGGTACATAACTTGTATTATATGCTTATATAGTTTAGGAGAAAGGGGTATTTCAACCAACAACATAGTATTCTCCTCCAAGATGATGAGGAGGTATTTTCATGTATAACACATTTAAGAATATATCACAATTCAAATTCATAACTTAGTATTTGTAAACAAAATTAAGGGTAATTGACAACATTCATAAAAAATATAGCAGTATCCTCATATATAACAATTCTCCATCAAAAAATCATTGACAATTTTCAATATACATATATTACTACTAAATCAACATTTATCACAGATATCATTATTCGAAGGTAAATTCACAACATTACATCCAAAAATATTAATGTCATCACACATAATCATTCTCCATAAAAAAGCATTGACAGGTTTCAACACATATATAAAGTAACAAGATAATACTAATAATATCCTCATCATCCTTAATCAAATCAACTAAGATTCAAATGTGTTATTATCATATCAAAATATTTCATGAACACCATTATTCCAAGGAAAATTCACAACATCCATCAAAAGATAGTAATATCATCATACATAATAATTCTCCATCAAAATAATGTTGATAATTTTCAATATATACATAAAAGAACAAGATAAAAATGATAATATCATCATCATATTTAATCAAATCAACTAAAAGTCAATGTAATATTACCAAATAGAAATGTTTCATAGATATCATTATGCTAAGGTAAATTCACAACATCCATAAAAAAATAGGAATCTCATCATACACAATAATTTTTCATAAAAAATTGTAAACAATTTTCAACATATTCACAGGGTAACAAGATAGTACTGATAGTATCATCATCATTATTCAAATAAACTAAAATTCAAATGTATGATTACCATATTAAGATATCCAACTAAATATAAAAAATAACACATGGCTAGCTAGTACCACGAAAATCATAGCCAAGCTCATCCTCATGATCATTTCCATGATCATCATCCTGACCATCCTGATAATATCATCCACATAATCATCACCAATGCCATCGCCATCCTCATCATCATCATCTCTGATATATGATGTAATCTAAACATAGTCTATATCATCATCTTTGTCGTCATTACTTATATCGTTCTGGAAAAAAAAACAATATTACATGTTAGTACTAATTCTATAGCAAAATGCATATTTTTATTACAATGCTAACAATAAAATGAGGTAGGACATAATAACATTTAATAATACTAAAAATAAAATGAAAATATGGCTTAAGATATATTGGAGATCCAACTAAGATTACACTTGTAATTCACATTAAGTAGTAGAATCATTTTTTAATCCATATGAAGTAGATACCCATTTGTTCTTCATATTATATTGTGAATGTTTCTTATGATTTCCATGCAAAATTGGTAAATTAATATTTACTGGAAGCTTTATTTCAAATTACAATTGTAATTCAGATTAGAAATAGAAGAAATTTTAACAAAAAAAGAATGTCACATGAAAAAGTAAATTGTTTTTAATGAAAAATAAGTCGCATACAATATGAATGTCACATGAAATATTGAGTTGTTTTTAATGCATGTAATTTTCTCTATAATAAGATGGATCCTAATGTTCTTTCAAGAACAAATGCTCACAAATAATTACTTCATTTTATCCATTATCACACTTAATCCATTATACCTAGTGACAACAATGATTCCATTCAAATTGCTTTGAACTCTCTCAATATAATGTAAATTAGAAAACTCCATGACCACGACCATGACTGCAACCCCCTTCCTTGCCTCGTCCACCATCAGAGACAATGAACTTGGAGTTATGACCACAATAGCAACCCCTCCCTTGCCTTGTGTCCAACATTAGAGGCATTGAACTAGGAATTAAGAGTACTCATGTTTTCTTTGCTCTAATTAATCTCCAAGGAATCAAAACTAGATCGATATATCAAGGACTCCATCAAGGAATAGATATATCATAAGAGAATCTCAATAGGCTTTGCCAAAAGAGCGTGAAATAACACTTATCTCTGTTTTATGAAATAACTCGAGTGAGTGGAATGAATGGTGGGAAACACTTCCCAAGGAAAGGAATATTTTTGGTCCGTCCTTATTTCTATTATTATTTTTGCTTCTTAGAATGGAGGGAAGTGTTTAAAAAAATTCAAAAAAAATAAATAAATAAAATATATATATATATATATGCTTAAGTTTAGTTTTTTTTTTTAATATATATTTAGTTTAGTATTTTTTAATTTTCTAAAAAAATATATTTAGTTTTAGGTTTTTTTTTATAACAAAAATTATATTTTCTTTTTATAAAAATGGATTTTAAACATCCATTCATGCTAAATTGGTGATTTTATGATATAAGTCTAAATCATATATAAAATGGTAACTTAAAGCCATGCATTGTGTCGCTGAGATGGGTATTATACATCTCTTCCTTGCTAAGTTATAGAATGTGCTTGGGTTTTCTTAATGCAATAAGATTAATTCTTCTCTTCATTATATCTTGAGATGTTCAACTTGCACCTAATAAAAAAATAAAGTTAAAATAGGTTTGCCTTTGTCCTTTGTAGATTTCTTTCCCCATTAATCCTTGTCTTAATAGATTAATTGTCTTATGGTGGCCTTGAGTGGCCACTCCCATTAGTTGCATGACTTTTAGTTTTATGTTAGTGACATTTCTTAGGATTGATAACATGTTATTTAATTTATGAAAATGTGTTATTTTCCATATTATTTTTAAATATTAATATTAAATATGTTAGTTTCGCACATGGTTTAGCAAAAAGTTCCCAAAAGGTTTATAGATTGTAATTTATAATGTAATGCTTCACTACTTGATGAAATTGTTTTGGATATTTTTTTTAAAGATTCATTGACTGATGAAATTTTTATGGATGTTTTTTTTAGTATGTTAACTTGTATGTGATAAAGTCAAAAGTCGCCTATTTTTGAGATTTTCATTGGTTAATTTCCCTTAAGGCTATCAAGTTCACCATTCAGTCCCAGGTTAAGGAAATATAGGAGTCATGAAGTGGCATTGTCCAATAACTTAAATCTTGGAACATGTTTTTTTTAGTCACATTATACTTCCGTTTTGTGTAAATTCTCCATGAAAATAGTGTCATGGAACATGAGGGACCTCAATAGCAAAGGAAAACAAATACTCCAAAAACAAAAATGGTACGCAAAGCACCCATCAATAATGTTGATATAAGAAATAAAAATATTAAGTGAGGTTCTACCTCATATAATTAGAAAATGGGGGAGGAATTTCCAAGTAGTAGTGATTGATGATTAGATATACTAGGGTGGAATGGCTATTATTTGGAATGTTCAGGACATCAAGGTTAACAATATGTTTACCTCTTTTCACATTATGACAACATAATTTTAGTTAATTGACATCGAGGACTACTACCATGTATCCAATGTCTATGACTCCAATATCGCAAATGGAAAACCTCTATTTCTCAATTCTATTTCCAGCACAAGTAATTTATATTCCCCATCTTCGTGGATTATTGGGAGTGACTTCAATATTATCAAGTGTCTCGAGGAACAAAAAGGATGAATCACAATGTTTACCAAGAGATTTTGTAAGATATACCATCAAGGCCCTAAAGTAGTATCCATTAAAGTTCTCAAGCAATGAGTCTCCAACCCACACATGTGGATCAATGACATGTAATACATGTGTGTGTGGTGACTAACTTAATACACTGTTCTAATAACTCCACAAACTTAAGTATTTCACTCCATCACATGATTGACTATAATGTGACATAATTAAACCAAGAGTAGACATGAAACCCTTAGGCAAGAAAAATTCCCTATATCCTCAATTAGGTGCTTAAAGGATGAAGTGAAAATGAAAGGGGAAAAGAGGACTTCATGATTTAACTATCACAAACATGTGATCAAGTGTGACTAGGAGTGTATATATTCATATGTTTTCCAAAGAGGGTGTGAATACATGTGTTACCATTCATTGGGCCTTGTTTTTCTTTCTTTTGATTTTTCTTATATGTAGGACTTAGGGAATAAGGTTTTCATAAGTTTTTCACAACTCATAGATATAATATTTACATAAATTTTCACTTTAACCTTAGAGTTTAGACTTAGATAAATCATTATAGTGTATATTTAATGATTTTGGCTTTCACTTTTTGATTTTCTTTCATCACAAATGACAAAAAGGGGAAATATTTTGCCACAAATCTATGAATTCTTAATCATAAAGGCGTCATGCGATGAAAAAAAATTAATGATGTTATTCCCTATGAAAATGATGGGTATTCTTGAGAAATTCTTATGCTTGTGGATGTCTCCTCCCTGGTTGAGAGGGAGTGAGCATTGACACCATATTATCCATTTTTCATGTGCTATGGCCGAGACTAATAGTCGTAAGCCTACTAAAGACACCAATAGGGAGGATGGTGGATTAGATAAATAGATGTGACCAATATTCTTTGAGAATTTGTGCTTTGACTAGGACTAACCGCCATAAGTCAAGTACATTAATCCAAGATAAGAATAGTCATGAGGATCGACTTTTCCTGGTGTCAAATATTATGATATTGGATTAGGAAATGATCATGTGAGGACATGTCTGATGAACATCATAGTGCGGTAAGTGCCTAAAGAGGTAGTGGTGTCCAAATTTAGGCCTCCCAACATTGTGCTATGATCTAATGGAGATATATAACTTGTTAGTCAAGGCCTTTCTATTTTGACAATGTTGGCTATGATGATTTAAATCATTGTTGATGCTTATCAATCTAGATCCCTTCTTATATGAATATTTCAACTTGATAGTACTTTTTTGTCTCATTATGAGTATCTCCCTAGTTTAGAGGGAGTGTCATCATCTTCATTATCATCATCATCACCACCATCAATCTCATCATTGCATTATCATCATAATCACCATTCATGTCATAATCATCATCATCATCATGATTATGGATATTGTTGTCAGTTTTTCATAATTATAGGTGTCGTAAGAAATATCATCAACCCAAAAAATATTACGAGTGTTCAAAAAGGGTTGTTAGGACACATGATATATGCAAGAGAAATGACAACTTTATTTTTTAGAGATAATCGATGATCATCATCACCACTACCATTATCATCATCATTATAATTTTCATCATCCCCATCATCATAATTAATGTAATTTCTGTTATCATTGTTTTCAACCTCGTCATGAACATCATAATCATCATTCATGCCATTACTGTTGTTGATGATGACTAAGATGAAAATAATGATAATGATGATCAAATGATGATGACTTGGAAGATGTCTCTAAAGATAATGATTATGATTATGACCATGACAACATTTAAAAATTGGGAAGATTGTCCAAGGTCATTAGCATCGCCATCATCATCATTTTCATTATAACCCCCATCATCTTTATCATCATTTTGATTATCATAATAATCACAATTCATGTCATCGTCATCATCTTCATTATCATCATCATCATCATTATTGACATTGTCATCAGTTGTTCATAATTGTTAATGTCATAAGAAATATCATCAACGCAAAAATTATATGAGTGTTGGAAAATGGATGCAAAATTCAAAAAAAAATGGGGGCAACAATAGATCTAAAATTGGATGAAGAGTGGACACAACATAAGTAGATGCAAAACAAGATAGAAAAATTGACACAAAAGTGGATGATAAAGTAGATGCAATAGTTGATGCAAACTTGGACACAAAATAGGGTGCAAACATGGATGAAAAAGTGGAAGAAAACATGGGTGTAATAGTAGGCATAAAACTTAGCATGAATTGTTGTGAAATAAATGTGGATACAACAATGAACAAAAAAAAAAGACACAAACTTGGATGCAAAAAGGAGAAAAATTGGATTAAAAAATGGATGTAAACATGGACCAAACATGGGTGCAATAGTGGACACAAAATTAGATTCAAAATTGGACACATCAGAAGTGGATGTAAAAGTAGATGCAAAATGGGATGCAAAAAATAGAAAAATTATTTGATGCAAACTTGGACACAAAAGAGGATGCAAAATTGGAAGAAAATGTGGGTTTCAATGATAGGCACAAGATATGACACAACATAAATGGATGAGAAAGTGGATGTAATAAAAAACGCAAAAAAATATGCAAACTTGGATGCAAGACAAGATGCAATAAGGGATGAAAAAGTGGATGCAAACATGGGTGCAACAACAGAAACAAAATTGGATGAAAAATATGGATGCAATGGAAGTAGATGCAAAAGATGATACAAAATGAGATGCAAAACCCAACACAAAAGTGGATGCAAAAATAGATGCAATATTTTGATGCAAAAGTGGATGCGAAGATGGATGCAAAATTGGAAGAAAACGTGGGTACAATGTCAGTAAGTAGGAAACATGGTACAAATAGTGTCACAACAAAAGTGTATGTAATGATAGATGCAAAAAAAGAAGCAAATGAAGATGAAAAATAAGATGCAAAAAGGGATGCAAAAGTGGACGTAAACATGGGTGCAACAATAGATGAAAAATATGATGCAAAAGTTGATGCAACAAAATTAGATGCAAAAGTAGATGCAATATGAGACACAAAACCTGATGCAAAGGGGATGCAAAAAATGATGTAAAATGGATGCAAAAAGTAATTTAAAAAATGATGCAAAAGAGGATGCAAGAGATGATGAAAAAGTTGATGCAAGCATAGGCGCAAAAAGTGGATGCAATAAATTGGATGCTATTTACAGTTAGTATGGCTCTGTCAATAGTCATGCTATCCTCCTGGGCAAGTCTCGTGCCTCTGCTCTCCATGTCAAACTTCAAGAAAGAGAGAAAGTCTTTGTAAATGTGTTTATCTCTGGGTACGCAGGTTCTCTCAACCTTACCTGCTGATACGCACCTAATGTTCACAAAAGCTGCATACTTGTACGCTATGTATGTAAAGGGGCAGGTGCGTACCCCTGTAAAGGTCAAAATGCGCAAGTTTTATCTTTAAAAAGTTACTTTTGGTCATTTCTAGAGCATTCTAGAAGGTTGTTCGACGTGTATTGAGCGCCTCCAGATGGTTCATGTACCCCTACTAAAGAGGAACTTATCCCATCAATAAGGGAGCTATCCCATCCAAAGAGGGGATTATCCCATTGATGGTGGACTTGAATAACTTCCTCTAGAGCACTATAAATATAGGCATGGACCAGAGGGAGAGGAGGTTGGAAGCTAAACATTTCTAAGGGTAGATGCTGCTGGAATTAGGACTCCCATTTAGAAGCTTGTGAGGAGAGATTGCCATCTTTGCTTGTTCTATTTGGAAGTGGGTGAGCTTTGTCAAAGTAAAGGAGAACTCTTGATGGACCCTGGGAGGGACTTGCACAACACCAAGGCTCAGGTTGTAATTGTTCCTTTTGTTTCCTATTAATGCAAATGAGTCCATTCTTCTTAATAACTTGTTATTTATGAGTTGTTTCATGTACTCCTTGGTCTATGTGTTAAGCATGTTTTATTTTATGAGATTATCAAGTGCTATTTAATCGTTTGATTGTTAGTGAATGCAGGTTTCGAAGTGAAGGAGGAGCTCATCCGGATCAGCGAGGCTAGACTACTGCAACAGCGTTGGATTACAGGTAGGATCTAAACACTTGATTTCTTATATAGTAAATGCATGTTTAGAGAAGGATTGCTCTTGTTTGTCTTGTTTGTCACTAGAGAGTCTTAGGCTCCTAGGGAGGTTGGTTGTGTCCGCACTATCGACTCTTTCCGCCTGACAAAATGGCGACTCCGCTGGGGAATCCATTGATGTGAAAGTCTTTTCCTTTGTATGCAACTTTGATCTGAGAAAAGTCATTTATTTTCTGGTTTTTGGCTCTGTGACTTTGTATTTGGGTGGGTTAGCTTAGGGTTAAATTGAATTTAGTTTTTCTTGGTTTTTTCAGTAGTACGCACCCTCTGAGTATTGCACAGTGCGTACTTGTACGCACTGTTGCTGTGTGCACAGAGCGGGCCCGCACCTGGCTTAACAGGTTGCCTGCGTACCCTGCTAAAAATTAAGAAATTTCCATTTTTTGCATTTTTCCTCTTAGATTTTGCTTTTTCTTAGTTTTTACTGCCCAGATCCATTAGCCTCTTGTCAAAGATCTTCACCTGAACTTGTTTCGATAGCATTGAGTGTTTTAGTGGATTTCATAGAAGTTTAAGCCCTAGGGTTTGATTTTTGAGTAGGTCCTGTAGTGACTTTGGCGGTAGAAGTTGTCAAGCCTTAGATCTCTCTGGTTTTGTCAGCCTTCTTAGAAGTCGGACCTGTCATAAAGTCTACCTGTGAGAGCAACTTACCTTTGAGTTGTCTCTTTGGCAAATTTCGAAGTACTTGTTGATTGAGTATTGAATTCCATTTTACAAAAAGAACAAAAAGATTTGAGTTTTGTTTTGACTGGTCTTTTGATTCTGCATTAGCGGGTCCTTGGCTTGATTTTGGTCAAGTAAAACAACCTAGAATCATCCTTGTAGGCTTTTGCCTCGTTAGGTTTGCTTAGAGTAAATTTCTTTTTGATTTGCTTGTGAGTCAATTTTTCATAGATTTTATAGCTTTTGAGATTGATTTTCGTTAAAATAGATTTATATGCTTTATTAAATAAGAGAAAATACAAAAACATCTCCTTTGAAAAGTTTTGTTTCAAGTAGCTTTGAGGGATTTCGAAAGAAAAAGAATTATTCGTGCACGTAAGGAGTGGTCATGTTTGTATGCTTGGAAAGATAAAGAGAATTGTTTCTTTGATTGTCTTTACTAAGAAAGTTGTTTTCTATAAAATTTTCATTTTCCAACTCTCTTAGTTAGGAGTTTCATTGAAAGAGAAAAGCAGCGTAAATCATCTTAGGTGCATCTTTGTAGTGGTTTGAGTCGAGTCTACACACCATTGGTTTCATTTCCGCTACCTTTTGTCTTTAAGAAAAACCATAAAATTAACGCTTAAAGTAAAATCAACTTAGTAACTTTTATTTACTAGGGCTCTGAAACACCAATTTAGATCAGGCTAGTGTCTTGGAGTAGGAGAGTAATTAACTCTCCAAGACAACAAAACCAAACAAGTAGCTTATCTTGTGATAGAATAAATCCAATTGTCTCATTTGTACTCTGGGAAAGCTCCTCTTAAAGGAGAAGCACGAGCTCGTGTCCGAACCAGTGAGGGGATCAATCCTCCCTCGTTGGGAACGACGCCAGACACGCACGTATTACAAACGGTAAACCTCGGATTAACCATTGTCGAGGAGCCAGGGGTCACTTGTCGGTAAACCTTGGATTATTGTCAAGGAACCGGCAAGGGGATTGAGCTTGATACTCTGCCCTTGCGTGCTGTCGGAGTGTAGACTGTTCCCCCAGGTGCATTTGTTGCGATTGGTAGCCTTAGCGACCATTATCTTTAGGATTCTACCGAGGTGACGGTGGAGGGAAGATCCCACTGTACCTGGAGCAGACGTCGGCTAGACTCACTTGGATTTTCCGGGGGGTTCACTTCACTCGAGACGGTTAAAGTGGAGAAACTTGTGCCGGTCTATTCATTAAGAAGGTTTTCGGGGTAACTGTTCCACCCGCCACTTCTGTACTGAATCCGGCGATGTTGGGTTTCATCTCCAACTAGCATTTTCGGTCTGGAAGGCTACTGTTTTTGCTTGGTTTGACGCCCTCGATTCTTTAGGCGTGTGCTTCAAATTTGTTTGGTTCTTTAGAGACTTTAGGTGGTTTGATTTGAGATTTTACTTTGTTTTCGTGTGTAGTAGTTAAAAGTTTTTAGCTGTGGCGGAATTACCGAGACAGTCTCGTAGACTTCGGGGCCAGTCTCCTGAAGTTGTTTCTGTGGCTGAATTGTTGAGGAGATCCCGTAGACTTCGGGGTGAACCTCCTCGAGATGACCCAAGTAATCTAGAAGGTTTGAAGGTCCTTGTAACTCCTCCTAGTGGAAGTAGAGTAGGTTCACCTGAAGAAGGAGAGTCTTCCTTGGTAGTCCATCTAGATTACCAAAGTCTAGAGACAGGTTATAATCCCGAAGCTGTTACAGTTTCTGAGCTTGCTGGTAGTTTTTCGTCTACTAGTGATACAGGCGAAGAACCTGAAATATCTGAACCTGTTACTCCAACTTCTAGTGTTCCAGATTCACCAAGAGTAGAACGAGTTATCACCGAAAATCTTCCTACTGGTCTGATTGCTATCGAAGAACTTGCTCCAGAGGAAGAAATAGGCGTCTCTAACCTTGAAGATCAACTTACTATTGAGCTCAGGGAGCGTGAATCTATCTTTAACAGTCCTCCTAGAAGTACTACTTGGTACCTTTCGTTAACCAATTATTTAGACAACTCAGGGGTAGGTTTTTCTACACCTCGTACTCCCTTTCCACCTGGAGGTATTTATACTCCTGTAAATATGTCTGGTCAGTCGTCCGTGTTTACTCAAACTCCTGAATCTTTCTTACACGGCGGTCCTTCTATTCCCATCGGGTATCAATCACTTTCTGGTACCTTTGCGGGGGCATCTCCTCAACCCATTGATAATGGGTTATTACCTGGAAACAATGGTAATATACCATTGGGTGTAGGAGACATTTACATGATGTCAGGTTCAGTTCCCGTTTCCCAACCTCAAGGTGGCCAATTACCGCCTGGGGGGCAGCCTCAGTTAACGCCTGGGGGGCAACCTCAAGGTACACAAATCGTGTCTGGGGGGCTACCTCAAGGTCAGTATGTACCTATGGTACAATACATGCCTCAAGGTCAACCCCAGCCTCAATATGTACCCCAGGGTCAACCTCAGTATCAATATTTACCTCAAGGGTATCAACCCCAAGGGTATCAACCTCAAGGGTATCAACCTCAAGGTCAAGGTCAACCCCAGTATCCGTATTTACCTCAAGGTTATCAACCTCAAGGTCATTACTCGGGTCAAGGTTATCAACCACCTCAAGGTCAGTCATATGTTCAAGGTATGGGAACTGTACCTTTCAATTATCAACCCTATCCTCAATCCGGTTATGGATCTCAGTATCCTCAACCTGTTACGGGTCAATACCCCGGAATGATAGTGTGGGATCCATCACAGGGTCAACAGGTGTTGCAGCCAAGTATACAGTTGGTACCTCAAGCTGGACAACCCGTAGTTTCTGGTCCACCCCAGCAACCGCAACCCGTCCAGTCAAATGTTCAAACGTCTGTAACTTCGGTAGTTACTCAGCCACCAATTTCACCTAGTACTCCATCTCAAACGGCTGCTGCAACTACCGCTACATCTGTCGCGCTTACTTCTGGAGTATCGACAGCTCCGGTTTCTACTGTCTCTGCAACCACTCCTCAGACATCTTTACCGTTGTCTGGATCTATGATTCAAACCACGGTCGAGATGCCTATAGGTCAGCCTGGTATAAGTACGGTTGGCACTACTCAGCCTCAATTTGTTCATCAACCATACCAGGGACAGTACCAACATGGGCAAGCTGTCCAGCAGCCGGTTTACCAGTATCAACCGTATCCTGGGTACACTTATCAACAACCCCAGTACGGTCCGGTTAATCCTGGTTTTCCAGGAGGCTATAATATCCCTAATGCGGCTCCTGTTCCTAGTTATCCTGGATATCCTCCTCCTGGGACTGGTCTTGTGACCCAGAGTTTTAGAGATCCTAACCGGCAATTACCGTTTATCGCAACTTTGGATTTACCAGACTTGACGCGCCTAACGAACGATCCAATTCAATATCTTCGGTTCTGGCCGCCAATGCCAAATAAGTTGCCCAGTGATATACCCAAGTTCGAAGGTAAGTCTAGAGAGGATCCGTCCAATCATGTGATGACTTACCATCTCTGGTGTGCTTCAAATTCTATCTCGGATGATTCGATCCGCTTACGTCTTTTCCAGCGTACACTCATTGGTCTCGCGGCCAAGTGGTACATTGAGTTACCACGGGCCTCTTTTTACAATTTTAGCCAGTTAGCTACCTCGTTCTTAACTCACTTTCAGTTGCCGGTCAGATACGATAATGGCACGGAGTTATTAACTTCACTAAAACAATCAACGTCCACGTATATTTCTGATCACATTCATGAGTGGAGACGTCGAAGAAGGTTAGTGAAAGTTTTTATTCTGGACCAAATCTTAGCTGAATGGTTTGTTAAATCATTATTACCGAAGATTACTGAAGATGTAGCTAAGGCCGGAGTAGTTACTGAGGAGCAAGTCATTGCTCAGGCGCAGTACCTTGACTTAGTTTATACTCATTCGGGTACGTTACACAAGAAGATTCCAGATCTTCCAAAATCGAATCAAATCGCTGCTGCTCCTTCGGGATCTCATGCCACTGATGGTATGATTGGTATCGTGAATACAAAGAGTAAGAAGAATTCTTCCAAGGCTTCAACTACTCCTATAATCACTTTGCCCGATTCCCTGACAGGAGAGTCTTCTCCTGAACTTTCCGCCGATATTCACGCTGTAGAGTCATCTACGGCCAAATCAAAAAACGGTGGAAAGAAGAAAGGAAAGAAGAAGGATAAAGCAGACAAGGCTCCGAAGGAGAAAATGGAAAAGTCAGAAACCAATGACGAAAAGCGCAAACCTCGATATCCTTGTCTTATTTGTGAAGAGGATCATTTTACAAGAGATTGCCCTCATCGGGCCGAGGTTGTGAAAATAGTCAAAGGTTCTTCCACTCCTGCTATGTTAAAAGATCCATTTCCAAAGCAGGAAAGTAAGATGATAGGTTCTTCCTCGATTGCCAGTGAAGAACCCATTTTGATGATGTCTCATGTGAGGATTGCGACTCGATCGCAAGATTATGGTAGTAAGAATCCTGTTGATGGTAAGGAAGCAGAATCTTCTCATTCTAATCCATCAACCTCAGCTCCTGGTTCCGATCCACTACAGATCGAAAAACCTAACCCGGACTTAGTAATCAAACCGCCCACCAAGGGTGTACTTCGAAGGTCTGCTTTCAATCCACATGCGAGAGCAGCCCAGAATTACAACATTGTTGAGGACTTAGCTGTTTCACCCTCAGCAATGTCGGCTTTAGAAGTGCTGCAATCATGCCCAGCACAATGAAAATTACTTTTGTCGGCTATCGGAGCTGTTGATGTTCAGGACCCGAATCTGATAATCTTCGATCTAGAAAATAGTACACTGTGTCTACCCCATCAAATGGCTTTCCAAATTCCAGTGATAGTCAAAAACAGGCCTATTCATCAGACTGTGATTGATGAGGGAGCTTCTACGTGTATTATGTCGATTCAATGTTGGAGATCGCTTGGTTCTCCTTCGTTAAACCAATCCCCGACCATCCTTAAGGCCTTTGATGGCTGTGGGTTCCGTCCGTTTGGTATTCTACACTTTTGTAGACACATATGACATTTTGGCTTTTTGTACTTATCATTTTTGCCGATCATAAGGTGTTTTTCAACCTATGATCGAAGACGATGTATATTTTTGACACACTCCTATCTATATATATATCATTATTACCGGCTTATCTTGTTTAACATATGTGATGAAATGTTTTTAAATTTACTTGTATGATTATCGCAAATGTCTGTCCAACATTCGAGAAGCAATTACATCTGCTAATGTATTTAAAGACCTTGGAATATGCTGATATTCAATGTAATCAAATTCACGTTCCAAGAGACGCACTCTCAAAAACAACCTTAATAACACAGGATTTCTAATGGCATATACTCTATTAAGCTGTAATACAACAAGTTCAGAATCTAACCTCACTATCAAACGTCGAATTCCAAATGAAATAGATTCAGACAATAATTCAACCACTGCACTGTATTCTGCAATGTTGTTCGTCGTTTGACCGAGGCTCACCCCATGCATAGAAACTAACTCGTCAGAGGGCGAATAGATAACCCAAGCTGCGGAAGAGATATTCCGTGTACTACGACAAGCACCATCAGCAAATCCAATGTACGTTTGGAGAGGCGTCGACATCTGCAATATCAAGAGTAAAACCAAGATAAGCCAGAATAACGACGAAAAACACACTATCTAAAATAACAAACATACTAGCTAGAAAGAAAACCTAACCTAACTAAAATTCTCCATACCCACCATTTAAGCATAATACCTCTTTAGGTAAAGTCCATTTCTGGGTTTACCCAAAGAGTCCCCATCAAAATCTACCAGCTCATAGGCCCCTTTTGCTAGCTTTCGCTTTACAATGTAGGGTCCATGCCACATAGGAACGAATTTTCCAGCACCTAGCTTATCGTTAGCTTGATCATATAACAGCACTAGGTCTCCCTCCGAAAAACTCTGAGGGGTCACATTTCTATCATACTGAGCTTTCATTCGCTTCGCGTGAGTCTCGATTGCCAATGCAGTGTCACGTCGAGTCTCATCTAATTGAGATAAGTATAATAAACGTTTCTCCTCTTCGGAAGTGGCTGGGAGTAATTCGACAGCCATTTGAAGTGATGGGATCTCGCATTCAATGGGTAACACAGCTTCCAAGCCATAAACTAGCTGGAAAGGAGTGAACCCTGTTGAAGTTTTCACTGAAGTTCGGTATGCCCATAGCGCTGAAAATAACATGTTGTGCCAATTCGACCGATGAATACCAATGGTTCGTCGGATCATGATAACCAGAACTTTGTTGATAGACTCAACCAAACCGTTGGCTTGCGGATAATAAGGAGTAGAGCTATCGTGGCGCAAACCAAGCTGGCTTGTAAGCTCAGTCATCATGATGTTTCGAAAATGGCTCCCATGGTCAGTGATGATTGCTTGTGGGACACCAAACCTAGTTATAATGTGATTGAATATGAAAAATGCAGTTGTTTTGCCGCTTGCGTCGAATGTAGGCATTGCCTCGGCCCATTTAGTAAAATAATCAACCGCGAGGATGATATACGCATGCCCCCCGGCCGAGTGAGGGTTACAAATAATAAAATCGATACCCCATTTGGCGAAAGGACCAACGGCAATTATAGGATGGAGAGGAGCTGGTGGTGCACGCATCTTGCGATCAAACACTTGACAGTTGTGGCATTTTCGGGCCGCAATGATACAATATTTAAACATGGACGGCCAGAAATAGACAGCGCGCAACACCTTCTGAGTTGTGGCATACCCAGACATATGACCGCCACATGCTCCAGAGTGACAATCATTCAAAACCCTCTCAGCTTCTTCGTGAGTTAAGAAACGTCGAAAAACTAAGTCTGCCCCCCGGCGATAAAGTGTATCTCCAATAATCTTGTATTGCTGGGATTGAAACCGAATTTTTTGACGTTCCGCCTTTGAAGCTTCAGGCCGAAAGGTTTGGGTTTGGAGATAGATGATTATATCCCCGTACCACGGATCTAAAGTACTGATAAGAAACAAAGATTCGTCCGCAATGGACTCCTCTGCCACAGTTTCTGTGTCAGCACGCGAGAAATCACACATCAATTCCGCAAAAACTAAGGATTTCTTAGACTTGGACTTCTCAAACTCCAAGTCAAACTCTTGCAGGATAACGATCCATTTAGAGTACTTGCCCCCTAGCAGTTGTTTTGTCAAAATATAAATCATAGGGTTGCAATCCGAAATGACTGTAGTTTTACGGAGAAGAATGTAGTGACGAAAACGCTGGACAGCTTGAACGGCTGCCAGGGCCAATTTCTCCACATGCGAATATTTTAGCTCAGTGGGGTTTAATGTCCTACTAAGATAATATATCACATGTTCTGCTCCGAATTCATCTTCTTGAACTAACACCATTCCAATGGTGGAATGCGAAGCTGCGAGGTATAAGAAGTAGTCCTGGTTGTAGTTGGGAGGATGCAACAACGGTGCATGGGTCAATGCGTGCTTAAGTGCATCAAAAGATTGTTGGGCAATCTCGTCCCAAAGGAATTGAGCATTCTGTTTCATCAACCGTGTAAAACCTTTAGTGACCTCGGCATAATTTGGAATGAATCGGCGTAAAAAGTTCTCTTTCCCTTGCAAAGTTTGGAGTTGGCGCAAACTCGAAGGAGGTGGCAATTTGATGATAGCTTCGACCTTCGAGGGATCGACGCGAATTTCCGCTTTTGAAACAACAAATCCCAGCAATCGACCCGTCTCTATACAGAACACACACTTGTGGGGATTCAGCCGAATTAGATAATGCCGACACCTCATAAAGATTGCTCGTAAGTGGACAAGGTGATCAGCTCGATGTAAAGAATGAGCAGGCAAATCATCGAGGTACGGTTGCACAATGTGCTTGATGTCATGAAATGCGTAAGACATCGCCCGTTGAAAAGTGGCCCCGACATTCTTAAGCCCAAAAGGTAATTTGCAATAAGAAAATGTCCCCCATGGACAAATGAATGCCGTTTTTGGTTGGTCGGCAGGTAGAATATTGATTTGATTATAGCCCGAAAAACCATCCATAAAGGAAAACATTTCACTTCCGGCACAATCATCAATAATTTGATCGATATAAGGTGTAGGATAGTTGTCTTTTGGACAAGCTCGATTTATATCCCTATAGTCGATACAGATTCTTATTGTTCCTTGTTTCTTGTTGACTGGAACAATATTCGATACCCAATCCGTTAACGGGATTGGATAAATGAAACCTGCTTTCAACAGCTTCTCGACTTCTGCTTTAATCGCAACCGCTTTCCGAGGGTGAATCTGACGCAACCGTTGCCGGACGGGTTTAGCGTCCAGGTAGGTCTTTATTTCATGAACAACAATGGCAGGATCGATTCCCGACATTTCCTCGTAAGACCAGGCAAACACATCGCGGAATTCTTGGAATAAGGCCTTGTAAGTTTGGATTTCATCTTCTGTACATGAGGCACCTATATGAATGTTTTCCTCAATTCCGGGCTTCACTGAAATATCAATGGGAATAGTGCGAGAAATATTCCCTAAATTTAGCTCTGAATCAGAATGTTTCGTGGGATTCTGAGCGTTTTTGACATATTCAGCGGTAAAGATAGATGAAAAATCATTTTCAAAAGCATCATCCTTAGGTAAAAACGAAGATCTGTGATGGAGATCTTCCCATGGTAGATCGTCTACACTTAGGATTTCGCGAAGTTGCTCGTCAGATGACACGACTTCGGGAAACGCTATCCGTTCTAAGGTTGATGTGAAAAGTGATTCTTCACTGACCACATTCATTTGGTCGATTTGGGTTGAACGTGAGTCGGTAAAAGACATGACGCCTTCATAAGCAATTTCATATGGACTCAAAGGCATAGAATCACCGAATGAGTCTATCTCAGATTCAGATGGGACAATCCAAGGATCATCATAAATAATGTTGTCTGATGTAATCATATGAATTGATGCAAATGAAGGGTCTGCGTTGATTGGAGGGAAAGGAAAAGTTCCCAGTAAACCAGAATCTTTAACTAAACCTACGCCAACGTCCCTATAAGGGATTGTTGTCTTACCAACATGCTGGATACTCTCTGAAGAGGCTGGGTCGGATGAAAAGTATGTCAGCTGATCAATTGTCACGATCTTACCGTTATGTGGAAATTTTATGACTCTGAAGACCGATGAAACGACTGTTGTCATAGCATATGACCAACTTTGACCCAAAAGAAGGTTGTAGTCTAGAGGGGCATCAACCACTTCCACATCCAGACTAACGGTTTTACCTTCTACCCCTATAGGCAATTCCTGTAGAATACCAAACGGACGGAACCCATAGCCATCAAAGGCCTTAAGGATGGTCGGGGATTGGTTTAACGAAGGAGAACCAAGCGATCTCCAACATTGAATCGACATAATACACGTAGAAGCTCCCTCATCAATCACAGTCCGATGAATAGGCCTGTTTTTGACTATCACTAGAATTTGGAAAGCCATTTGATGGGGTAGACGCGGTGTACTATTTTCTAGATCGAAGATTATCAGATTCGGGTCCTGAACATCAACAGCTCCGATAGCCGACAAAAGTAATTTTCGTTGTGCTGGGCATGATTGCAGCACTTCTAAAGCCGACATTGCTGAGGGTGAAACATCTAAGTCCTCAACAATGTTGTAATTCTGGGCTGCTCTCGCATGTGAATTGAAAGCAGACCTTCGAAGTACACCCTTGGCGGGCGGTTTGATTACTAAGTCCGGGTTAGGTTTTTCGATCTGTAGTGGATCGAAACCAGGAGCTGAGGTTGATGGATTAGAATGAGAAGATTCTGCTTTCTTACCATCAACAGGATTCTTACTACCATAATCTTGCGATCGAGTCGTAATCCTCACATGAGACATCATCAAAATGGGTTCTTCACTGGCAGTCGAGGAAGAACCTATCATCTTACTTTCCTGCTTTGGAAATGGATCTTTTAACACAGCAGGAGTGGAAGACCCTTTGACTATTTTCACAACCTCGGCCCGATGAGGGCAATCTCTTGTAAAATGATCCTCTTCACAAATAAGACAAGGATATCGAGGTTTGCGCTTTTCGTCATTGGTTTCCGACTTTTCCATTTTCTCCTTCAGAGCCTTGTCTGCTTTAGCCTTCTTCTTTCCTTTCTTCTTTCCACCGTTTTTTGATTTGGCCATAGATGACTCTACAGCGTGAATATCGGCGGAAAGTTCAGGAGAAGACTCTCCTGTCGGGGAATCGGGCAAAGTGATTATAGGAGTAGTTGAAGCCTTGGAAGACTTCTTCTTACTCTTTGTATTCACGATACCAATCATACCATCAGCGGCATGAGATCCCGAAGGAGTAGCAGCGATTTGATTCGATTTTGGAAGATCTGGAATCTTCTCGTGTAACGTACCCGACTGAGTATAAACTAAGTCAAGGTACTGCGTCTGAGCAATGACTTGCTCCTCAGTAACTACTCCGGCCTTAGCTACATCTTCAGTAATCTTCGGTAATAATGATTTGCTGATGGTGCTTGTCGTAGTACACGGAATATCTCTTCTGTAGCTTGGGTTATCTATTCGCCCTCTGACGAGTTAGTTTCTATGCATGGGGTGAACCTCGGTCAAACGACGAACAACATTGCAGAATACAGTGCAGTGGTTGAATTATTGTCTGAATCTATTTCATTTGGAATTCGACGTTTGATAGTGAGGTTAGATTCTGAACTCGTTATATTACAGCTTAATAGAGTATATGCCATTAGAAATCCTGTGTTATTAAGGTTGTTTTTTAGAGTGCGTTTCTTGGAACGTGAATTTGATTACATTGAATATCAGCATATTCCAAGGTCTTTAAATACATTAGCAGATGCAATTGCTTCTCGAATGTTGGACAGACATTTGCGATAATCATACAAGTAAATTTAAAAACATTTCATCACATATGTTAAACAAGATAAGCCGGTAATAATGATATATATATAGATAGGAGTGTGTCAAAAATATACATCGTCTTCGATCATAGGTTGAAAAACACCTTATGATCGGCAAAAATGATAAGTACAAAAAGCCAAAATGTCATATGTGTCTACAAAAGTGACTAGTCAATCACTGGTGGTGCTCTCTATATGAGACCACTGCCCGCGCTACCCTACACAAGATCCTCCTAAAAGGTCCTGGGACTGCAACCACATAGCGCTGAAGTCGAATAGGAATATCATCTATGGTGGTCTCTGGTATATCCGCTGTCAGATGCTCTAGATCCTATTCCAGCTCGGCTAAGGTCTCTGCGGCTGCATCCTGTGGGGTTGGTGCTGGTACAGCTGGTACTCTCCTCTCAAAAGCCCGGAGGTTGGCTGGACGCCGTGGACCTACATCTGCATTTTGAAAATTTTTGCTGTCAGTTTTGAGGCGATATATAAAACAAAAAAAAAAAATACATAATTTGAAAACTCGTGGAAAATGAAATACCTCTGTCGTCCCACTGTTCTCCCTGTGGAAGAACCATGTCCGGATCATTCCGAAAATCCATTCCGGCATAAGGAAAGTTCTGAATAGCAAAGACCTGGCTCTCTAGCCAGTGAAAGTAACCATCAGGAAATTGAACAACTGTTGCGCCCTCATCAGGATGCCGGGCCATTACCGCAACCCATCTCGTCAACTTAGGCTCCCGAGGCGCCCCAACTGGAACTGTAAGATGCTGGGGGACCAGCATTGGAACTCTCTCTAGGGCAAAGCTCATGACTATAGGCCCATATCCAAAGGTCTACAGTTGTCCTCTCTTCACCCTGGTTAGTTGGCCCTTCAAATTAGCCAACACAGCATCACACCAGTTGAAAATGGTGCCATGGAAACAATCTATAGCCATCCGCATTTGGGACCCGGTGGCTTGGTGCAAAGCGGCCGCACCGCAAAGTCTGGTAACAGTAAAGGCTATCACCATAAGTTCAGGTCGGGATATGTACTTGATTTCTATCCCCTTCTCATGGTTTTGGTTGTTGCACCACTCTAGTCGGAGACTAGCAAGGGATTGGCCACCCGGCCTAGTCCCGAATAGAGAAAGTTGCTCGCCCCTGTTAGGCAATCCAGTGAGAAAATATATGTCGGAGGGCTCTATCTCGAGCTGGTGCTCTCCGATGTAGAAACATTGCTCCTGAATGTTCCACCTTTCGACCAGCCACTCAAGAAAAGGCACTTGGCCCCTCATGCCAGGTATGGCCCAGTATTTGTACAGTCCGCATGCTTTTAATGCATCAATGGAAGGTTGATGACCTATCGCGGCTAAATCAACATCCTCATGCTCTCTTTCATGCCAATCAAGCATGGTGTGCTCCCTGCACATCATAAAACATCAGTGAGAATCCATAAAATTTAAAAATTTTGGTCTATTTTGGAGGGCCAAGGGTTTCAATTTGTGTTTTGTGGGGTACGCACCCCGACCTTTAGGGACAGAGCGCCCGGACGCAGGTTCCCTTAAGGCCGGGTGTGTACACCCCGTAATTTTCCCATTGGGAAAATATCGGGGTACGCAGGTCAGCAGTGCATGACCTGCGTACCCCGAAGGGCGCATTTTGAAACCCCAATGCCCCCAAAAAATCAAATAAAATCTTAAAAATGAATTCTAAACGGATGGAAAACAAGAGAGGGGTGTTGTAGAATACCTGGTGAAACGACGTTCGATTCTGACAGTCGGATTCTCCGCAATCTTCACGGGAAGTTTCTTGTCAAAAGCCCTTTTCTCAACCTCAATAGTAAAATGGTAAAAATGACATGGTAAGAAGTCTTTTTATAGGTTTTTTGGATAAATAAATGCTAGATTTGTTTATTTTTCACCATGAAAGGACATTTTCGATGAATTTTTGCCCATCTTAAATAGGTATGAGTAATGTGTTGATTCTGTGCAGGACAAAGGGACTTTAAGGTAAATTATCATTTTTCACGTCAGAGTCATCTTTTAAGCTCTTTTCTGACTCCTAAAATATGAAAAGATCGCCGAGAGTTTCTTTTACACTCGTTAAAACGGAATTAAAAGACGGTCCCCTTATAGCTCTTTTCTGACCGTAAAATCAGGAAAAGATTGCTGGGTTTTTGTCGTTTCAAACTCGATACGGAAATAAAACGACGTGTCCTTGATCGCTTTTTACTTTTCAGGTCAGAGACACTAATCATGAAAGTACTCCTTGGTCGCAAGATCAAGCGGTTCTCCCAGGTATTATTTTATACTTTTTCGGGCTTGGGGGACACAAATTTACGAAAAAGTTCAACCTGGAGTCTTCTTAAGTTTTTCAGACTCTCTAAAATTGAAAAACGCCGAGTTTCTCCTATACTGGGCTCGTTAAAATTTCACAGTAAAGGACCTATTCAATTACAAACAGGAACGAACCACTCCTTCCTAGGGTTCGAATCAAAACTAGGTTGGACTCATCTGAAGGATGAGCTTATAATCAAGCATATGTTATCCTCCTCAAGCTTGTCAAAAATAAAGAGGTACTTGCCAGAAATGGTGGGGGAAAAGAGAGAAGAATGAGCCTATTTTTTATCTTTTGTCTCAGAAGAAAATTTATTACCACTTTTGGACACGACACTTTTCATTCACCTGGTTTGGAAAATCCTTTACCTCACAGTTGATCAAACCACTTTGAAAGTCTTCAGTCGGGTTCCGGGGTTAACTTTGAGTCGTTCATCACCAAGCCATCTGTCGTGTCGTTATGTGTTCAAGAGGTCTGCAAGCAAAAATTTCATCCGCAAAATACTTGTCATCCATTTGACCATCCCTGAGTCAGTCCTTACAACAACATTTCTTCAACTTGATCAATGATTTCATGTTGTGGGCTTGCCTGCAACGGGTCGCTTTCTATCGACATCAGCACATTATCTAGAGAGATGACTTAGAAATCGTCAGTACCTTGAAGTCTGCATGCATCAATGGCAGGTTTCTCGCCTTTGACGTCAGTTTACATCATTGACTCTCGATTGAAGGATTCCGTGAAATGTTCGACATCAACTCATTCATTCACATCTCATGGATTGTACTGGGTACTTTAAGAACCATTGACATTACTGGTGGTCTCTCTCACACTTGTTAACAGTTTACATTATCGACTGGTAATCAAGTGGTTTCTACCATGTTCGACATCAACTCATTTATTCGCATGGCTAGAATCGTACAAATTCGGGAAGTAGAAATGAAGACCCTGGATCTAGTTTCCACCATCCAAGCTGCGAGGAGTTTTGTATTCATTATCTAAGTAGACTAATCATAAACAAATGGCTGCGCCCATACTATGTCTACAAAAGTCTATGATTATGATGTACTGCAAGATCATTCCTGTATCAGAGTAGTTAGTCTGTTAGTTAAAGTTTTGATCTGAGTATGGGAATGCCTACCTCAGCGATGATATAATCTTATACATGTATTTTGTGTTGAAAATTGCAGGTTCTGACCAGGCTCTCCACGAGATAATCCTCGAAATGATAAAGCGCTTCACCCTTCCTAGATAATACAAAACCCTAATCTACTACAGGCTTCGCACTTTAGGGGGCAATCTGTTACACTAAAAAATGTCACCATAGCTATTTACAGTTAGTATGGCTCTGTCAACAGTCATGCTATCCTCCTGGGCAAGTCTCATGCCTCTGCTCTCCATGTCAAACTTCAAGAAAGAGAGAAAGTCTTTGTAAATGTGTTTATCTCTGGGTACGCAGGTTCTCTCAATCTTACCTGCGGATACACACCTAATGTTCACAAAAGCTACGTACTTGTACGCTCTGTATGTAAAGGGGCAGGTGCGTACCCCTGTAAAGCTCAAAATTCGCAAGTTTTATCTTTAAAAAGTTACTTGTGGTCATTTCTAGAGCATTCTAGAAGGTTGTTCGACATGTATTGAGCGCCTCCAGATGGTTCATGTACCCCTACTAAAGAGGAACTTATCCCATCAATAAGGGAGCTATCCCATCCAAAGAGGGGATTATCCCATTGATGGTGGACCTGAATAACTTCCTCTAGAGCACTATAAATACAGGCATGGACCAGAGGGAGAGGAGGTTGGAAGCTAAACATTTCTAAGGGTAGATGCTGCTGGAATTAGGACTCCCATTTAGAAGCTTGTGAGGAGAGATTGCCATCTTTTCTTGTTCTATTTGGAAGTGGGTGAGCTTTGTCAAAGTAAAGGAGAACTCTTGATGGACCCTGGGAGGGACTTGCACAACACCAAGGCTCAGGTTGTAATTGTTCCTTTTGTTTCCTATTAATGCAAATGAGTCCATTCTTCTCAATAACTTGTTATTTATGAGTTGTTTCATGTACTCCTTGGTCTATGTGTTAAGCATGTTTTATTTTATGAGATTATCAAGTGCTATTTAATCGTTTGATTGTTAGTGAATGCAGGTTTCGAAGTGAAGGAGGAGCTCATCCGGATCAGCGAGGCTGGACTACTGCAACAGCGTTGGATTACAGGTAGGATCTAAACACTTGATTTCTTATATAGTAAATGCATGTTTAGAGAAGGATTGCTCTTGTTTGTCTTGTTTGTCACTAGAGAGTCTTAGGCTCCTAGGGAGGTTGGTTGTGTCCGCACTATCGACTCTTTCCGCCTGACAGGGGTATGCATAGATAACTACGCCATTAGAGAAATTTTTGAAGAAAGATGTGAATTTTCAATGGAGCGAAGAGTGCCAGAAGAGCCTGGATGTACTGAAAGAGAAGATGGTAATTGTGCCTATTCTAGTTTTCCCAGACTAGAAGAAGGATTTTCATGTACATGTTGATGCATCTTGCATAGAATTGGGTGTAGTGCTAGTGCAACTAGGGGCAGGGGAAATTGATCATCTTATAGCATTTGCAAGCAGGAAATTGTCTAATGCGGAAAAGAACTATAGCACGACGGAAAGGGAGGGATTAGCTATGGTGTATGAATTACAAAAGTTTATGCACTACTTGTTGGGGGAACATTTCAAAATGTTCACTGATCACTCTACACTAAAATATTTGGTGATTAAGCCTGTTTTAGGAGGAAAAATCTGTCGATGGTTGTTATTATTCCAGGAGTATGGCTTCGAAGATATAGTAAATGGAGGGAAATTGAATGCTGGACATGATCATCTATCAAGAAAATAGATAGGAGAAGAACCCATAAATATCAAATATAACCTGCCTGATGCACAACTATTTGCAAATAGAGGTTCAAATGCTTCACAAATATTATTCATTTTCTAACCACAGGAATGGAACATATGGAGTACACTATGAAGCAAAAGAAGGATTGGGTCATTTGAGTAAATGATTTCGTTGATTGATGGACACTTGTACAAAATTGGATCAGATGAAGTATTGCATAGATACATCCTTGTACATGAACGACAAAGTATTATGATAGAATCTAATGGAGGAGTCACAGGGGGGCACTATGCAGGAAAAGCCACTGCGTAAAAAATATTAAGAGATGGGTTATGGTGGCCCACAATACAAAAATATGCAAAAAAATTGTGTTAAGAATGCAATGTATGTCAAAGAACAAGAAATCCATCTAGAAGAGACGATATTCCACTAGTGCCACAGGTAACTTTGTAGGTGTTTGAAAAATGGGCGATTGAATTTATTAGACCTATCAGTCCGCCAGGAAAGAATACTAGTGTGAGGTATATAATCATTGTAATTGATTATTTGATAGGATGGGCTGAGGCACAACTAGTGAAGGATTGCAACATAGAAACTACTGCAAAGTTCATCTTTCAATATATACTGTCCAGGTTTGGCTGTTCGAAGATCTTGATGAGTGACCAAAGCTCACATTTCTTGAACAAGACTATTGAAGCACTAACTGAGGAATTCCAGGTTTATCACCAGAAGAGAACTCCTTATCATCCTAAGGAAAATGGAATAGTGGAAAATTTCAATAAGATTCTGGAGAATGCATTGACCAAGGTATGCAACGTGAACATAGATGATTGGGATTTGAGAATTCTGGTCGTGTTGTGGGTATATAGAACAACATGCAAGAAATTGACAGGGCATACACTATTTAGGTTGGTATATGGACAAGAGGTAGTTATGCCTATGGAATACATTGTGCCAAGTTTGAGAATTGCAGCTGTCACAAATATGAAAGATCCTAACATTATGAAGGAAAGAATGTCACAGATACTAGCTCTAGAAGAAGACAAGATTATAGCAGGGTTCCATCAACAATTACAGAAAACAAGGGAGAAAGCCTAGCATGAAGGCATATCAAGAAGAAGACATTCCAATCCGCGAAGTTCCCAGGAAAATTTAAAACACATTAGTTAGGACCATATATCATCAAGCACATATTTGATGGTGGTGCAATTTAGCTCGTGAATTTGAATGGTTAGTTGATTCCAAGATGAGTGAATGGTAGTATATTGAATATATACAAGGACTACACTGTCCCTAGAACTTCGCACTAAAAATTGAAGGGAAGGAAGTCTTAGTGTCACCTGCAGTTGAAAGTGGGCACGAGACTATAAACTACTATGCAGAAAGGGACTTTGCGGTACTCAGGAGTATGAAAAAGTTCGAAGGAGCTGCGACAAAGAAAATATGACTGCACCATGAGGAAATATTCAACAAATTTGGCTGGAAATATGACCGTTGGAAGGAAAAATCTACTGTTAAAAGGAAATTATCGTAATGGGTCACAAGAAAAGAGAATTTATGAAACACAGCTAGATGTATCTAGCTCCATACCTGAATTAAATAAGAAAATATTGAAGTAATCATGAGGTTGGAATTCAAATTTGTTATAAAAACCACATCCCACACCACATTTGATAGTTTTTTATCTAGAGAAATTGAGAAATTGCATAGAAAAGAGCTACTGTATGTCTGAGAAGAGTTTTGAAGAACTTGTTGGAATATTTACAGAGAAAGGATTAGTAGATGTTATGGAGGCACAAGGAGCGAAGGTACCCATGTAACTAAGACACCAGAGGTTACTGAGAAAGTAGGTACCCATATAACCATAGCCAAAGAATAAGCAGGAGAAGAGACTAGCTGAGCTCTTTGGGGTGGAACTCAAAACATCCCCAAGGAAGAAAACACAGATGGAAGTCTGCATGAAGAACAAAGAAGATAAGGGGAGGAATCCAATGTAGAAAGGAAATAAGATGATACAATAGAAAGTGCTTTAGCATATCAGTGATAGCAAAGAAGAGGCCAAATTTCAATGCATGCAGATAGAGGATGAAGAGATTCCTGATGTGCTCCCGCCTTACATGCCACTAAGAAAACCAAATGCCAAGCTAGTTAAGGAGTCCAAGGATGGGAAGTTGTACATGTTCACTTTGTTGTTTCCAGAGGAAGTACCGTTTGAGGGTGAAGTGTTGGGGAGGATCCCCCAGCTAAATATGGAAGACTAGGAATATAATGATCGAAGAAAGTACTCTCAATTTGAACCGAGTAGATATATGAAGTAGGTTTGGTACCCAAAAAGTGGAGTTACAAGGATGTAGCTGTTCCAACGGGCTGCAAGATTGCATAGAGAAAGCCTCTTGAAGATGCTAAATGTGCCACACTTTGATCGAAGAAGAGAAAATACAATCTGTGTGAGACAACTCGTTGCATTGGTATATGACATATGCATTTGGCTAGGGACAAGGATCCTAATTGATGAGATGTTAATAAAAAAAATCACAGTGTTGCCTCATCAGGAAAAAGACCCCACAAAAGAATTTGTGGGCAAGAATAAGAACAAGGAGATGGCACAAATGATGAAGGAAAATTTCTGATTAGTGAAGAAGTTGCGAGGATATGACATAAACTCCATTGATAACCAAGGAGTGAATTTCACCGCACACATCTTAGCAAGAAAGATAATGAGGAAGTGCAGGGACAATGAGGTGCCTACAACTGTAGTGTCTTTGACTATGAAGTGTAGTGGAGGAGTCTAGTTTAATGGGCTACTTATTTGTGTGAGGAATTTTTGACATACTACAGGGAAGCACACGAAGAGGGGAAGCCATTCCACTAAGCTTGGCTATTAATACTGATCGCGCTGATTGCGCGGAAAGAACTAGAAGACTTGCAATATAAATCTATCGAGGTGGATGTTTGTGAGGCAGCTGGTGGGCCCTAGTATTGCAGCAATAATGTTGCAACTCTTGGAACTCCCTTCTTTAATTTTATCAACCCGGTAGTCCGTAACAAACTTGGAAGCGACGGTGCTATATGCACAAGTACTAGCTCTTTCCGCGGTTGTCACTTGATCAGCTGGCACAAGTCCACTAGGAGCTTAAGCCAACTTCTATGAGCTCTTAGAAGAAGCTTTTTAATTGATGGATGAAAGCTAACTCAAAGAAGGCTAATCTACTTGCAGAAAGAAACTAGAAGCTGAAAGGAAATACAAACCCTAATTTTTCCAGCTAGCCCTACTGATGCAAGAAAGAGGATGCAAGCTACTGAAAGAGATGCCATTGACTTCTAATAAGGTAAAATGCATGTGTCTACACTACTTCTACAGTAACATTTGAAAAAAAACATCCTTTTGTATTTTTTAATAAGTTGTCAGAATTATGATGCATGTGCTTTGACTGGTTTTTGACTGTGCAGAGGTGGATTGGCAAAAGGAAATGCTTGCAGGAGGTTGGGAAGGTTACAAGAGGGCCTAAGGGGTCCCTATCACCCTTCCAAAGAGTTTCAAAAAGTTTGGCTATCAAGAAACCGCTTTCATGAGCTTCTACAAGAAGTATGCAGGGGTTCTACAGGATGTTCTGTAATTTTCTACAGGATGTTCCAAAATGAGATTTTGGAGGATGGATGGAGGAATAAAGATGAAGGAGTGGGTATGGAGGTGAGATAAGGGTGTGAGGAGGTCCAGGACCTGGCGCATGAGGCTAAGGAGTGATTGGATTTGTTCGAGGAAGGAGGAAGCGATGATGCACAAGAATGTAGAAATTAGGGCAAGGTGGGAAAAATATGGCAAATGAAGGGTAGGAATCATGGATTAAGGGTTGGAGTAGATTATCTAATGGAGGAAAGGTATATAGAGAGGTAATACAGGTGATCTGCACATATTTTTCTAAAATTTACCAAACAAAGACTATGCAACCCCAAGATCTAGCTATCTTGACCTAATTTGACCTAAATAACAGCAAGGAAAATGAACAGTAGTTTATCTGCAACGAAATAATGTGAAATGCTATGCAAACTAAGCAATCATTGACCTGATCATCTAACCAAAATTGGTATCAACTTCTACAAACGAAAATACAACACTAACAGTTGCACGGTGAAGCAAAGAAAGTGTTTTTGTTGGCAGCAAGGTCACCTTGATCCCAGCTCCTGATCCCACTGAGGGAGAGGTGAAATCAGAGGTGCTTGATGGCCTTTTTTTGAATATCTTCTCTATTATTAACCTATCAAATCAACTTAAAACATGAGAAACTATTTCTATCAGCAAAAATGAACTAAATAACCAAATCAGATTGTAACCTACTATCAGAAATTAATTAAAGATAGTAGAAACACATGTGACAGTACATTGAGGAGGCCCTGGCACTTGGGTTGGGCCCAATCCCAAGAGCTACAGGATCCTAAAAGAAGCTTAGATCTGAAGCAGAATAAAACTGATCTCCATTATTCAGAAAATAACCATATCACATCAATGTTTACAGCAAAGGCTCCACAAATGAGCAAAAACAAAGCAGCACTAGAGTGCTAACCTACTGCCTAAAAGAATGACTAAAACATGACTAAAAATTGAGCTAAAAACTAGCTAACTTCTGCCTACAAAGTGACTAACTGAAATGAGGACCTAAGACCTCTTATTTATACAAATTGAGGACCCCAACAGCCCTCCTAAACTTTAGGAACTCGACTGCCAAAACTTGTAGTTAACAACACTTTTACTAGCACTTTCTCGGCTACCCTTGCGATAATTGATTTGGTGTCCCTTGAACTCCGAGTTGATGGTGGAGAGTTCGAGGTAAGGGCCCATAAATGAAGGGGACACCTTCCTACAAATCCTCTCCCCTGTTCTTCCACGAATTTGGCTGCCAAGTGCTCATTAAAACCTTTGATTTTGTCTCAAAATTGACTAAAAATTTGCACAAAGCACCCATTAGACTTGTTGGCATAATGACTAACCCAATTCACTCTATTAGCATAAATATAATCAAAAACATGTAATAAACTAATGAGAATGGTGGATTAAGTCGAATTAGGAGGTTGAATAAGCCCATACAATTATCCATTTTTAGGGCTCATCAGCAGCAATGAATGCTTCCCTCTGGTTTAATAAGGAACCAAAACGTGCAACAAAGAATAGGGTTTTATTTGTAGTGATGGAAATTAATCTACACATGGTGGTGGATCATCATCCAAGCTTGTCACCTATTTCCTATAAGCAGTATTGTCACATTGCAGATTTCAAAGTAGACTTCCACAAAGCTTATGTGAAGGCAACAACGGACCCAATTGAGACATGGAACCCATTTCCATTACTATAGTACAACAATGGAAGAAAGGATGGATGACTCCACTTGGTGGAGCAGTTGGAAATGAGAAGGGTACCCTGTAGGATGCAGGTACAAGTGGAAATAATGCAGAGGTGGAAATAGAGGAAACAAAGAAGGAGCATGAGGAATACCTCAGTGATGTAGGAGTATCATATGAGTCACCTTTCATTGCTAGAAGGAGAGATACAACAACTGATCCAAGTGGATCTCTAAATACTAGTGGCATGAAAAAGGCTCAAAGTTCAAAGTGGTAGAAAGATGATGAAATTGACACTAGATCGAAGTGCTTGTTGCCCTAATTCCAACAACGCGAATGACACTCCAATCCAAGTATGTATGAGAAAGATAGAAGCATTCAAATTTTAAGGTTGACTTGCACATGTGGCAGGCTTAAGGAGGGCGCAATTTAGCAGAAATTCGGCACCGGAATTCAGCAAGTTTTCTGGGAAAATTTGTAGGACGCTTAATTTGTCCAATAACCATAAGTTTATAGAAAACGGCTAATCCTGGTTATAGAAAAATAAAAAATGGGTGGCAGGCCATGGCCCCTGCCACCCCCGATGGAACCATGACTCAAAACAAGTACAAAGGAGGGGCAGGCGGCCATGACCCCACTGCCCTAGGAACCACTGTGTAACAAAATCAATCTATATATATATATATATAGATAGATATGGAAATGAGCCCTCGACCCTAGAACCCACAACAATCGCCACATGTATTAATGTATAGGGGGCAGGCAGTCAACCCCGCCGCCCCTCCACATTGTTGGGTTGTGTTATATTCTTTCCACGACTAGCCCACGTAGTTAACCAGGGGGTTAGAAGTGGGGCAGATCCCCCCCTTCGTTGCACCGATTGTGTAGCGGGGGGGGGTTCACATGGGGTTTGAGGGGTGCAAGTAACCCTATATTAGGTTGGGCAGACCTAACTATGGTTTTGTGCATGATTTTTCGCACATGGTTTTGGATGCGATGGTTTTCGGTCTATGGTTTTGGATGCGATGGGTTTCGGTCCATGGTATTGGATGCTTCAGCATGTATAAATATGTATTGTAACATTGAAAGGAACATAATGAAAAAAATCAAGCTGGTAGTCCCAGTTTTGGGATCCAGGGGAAAATCTCTCTGTATATGTGTTTTATGTGTTATGCTCTCACATTGTTTATTTATTTTGTTTTAGAATTAGTATGAAGGTGATTTCTATACGAGGTTAAAACCTACATTTGGTATCAGAGTTTTTTTGGCTTCAACGGGACGCCTTTTTTGTTGAGGGGTTTCGCTCAGGCTTGTGGTAGACCTTGTTCAGTGGGAGATCTGCAAGATCAATTTTAGTGATGAAAGAGGATGGCAAGAAATGGAAATATAGAGATCGAGAAATTTAATGGTCAAAGTTTTGAGTTATGGAAACTCAAGATGGAGGATCTGTTGGTGGATAAAGATTAGTGGGTCGTGGTAGATCCAGGTACTAAACCAACGGGAGTGTTCGATGAAGAATGGAAGAAGTTGGATCGAAAGGCTAAGAGCACAATACGATTGTGTGTCTCATATTCAATATTGATGAATGTATCAAGGAAACCTACGACGAAGGCTTTGTGGGACAAGTTAGGGACTTCGTACCAATCTAAGTCTCTAGTGAATAAATTGTTCCTACAAAAAAAGTTGTATAACCTGTGATCTGAAAGTCACCCTATGAGTGTCATCAGTTGAAGATTTATTAGAACATAGGTATTACAGACTCATGTGCTGGTGTGTTTTCTATGTTATTTAAGCAACGGATTGATCAGATTTCCAATACACAGACATTTAAATGGAAAGACAACAGAGAAATACAATAAGCAAACATAAAGACACAAGAATTTTAATAACCAGTTCACCCTATTCTCCAGGGCTACATCTCTGGTCCAGCTTTCAGTGGTGGCCTTCTTTTATTGTGTCTTTAAGCAAAGAATTACAATGCAGGGACTCAGTGTGAGTTATCTTGAAGCAGGTTTGCTTGGCAAGGTGGTTCTTGGATTCCCCAAGCCACTGGAGTGCACAAGCTCTTCTTCTTCCTACCAGCTCCATGACCCTTGGGTCTACAGTGGAAATATCCAAATATGATGCTCAATCCAGACATATTCCTCTCTGGTATGGCTTGAATCTTCAAGCTCTAGTGCTCGATGCTACTACTGGTTAGCTCAACCCTCTGTCTCTTCTACTTTGCTTTGTTATTCTTTGTGTTCAGTCCTCCTCTCAGGGTTCATTGTTCCACTTCTTTGCCTCTCGACTCTCTCTGTGTCTAACTTCTGATTCAACTGTCTCTGTTCATGGCTTTAGCCATTCGACCCTTATGCCTATTTGGTTCTTCTTCCTCCTCTTTTTATTCACCTTTTGTAGCTGCGCTTGGAGTTCCCTGTTTGGCGTCATCATGAACGCTCAGGGAATGGCCACATGTCCTCCTCTAAACAACGCCAGCCTGCTTTTCGGTTCATTTCTTCAGTTACGTCATGGATGAAGTCTTTCCTCTATTGTGGCAATCAAACGAACCTCAAATCTTTACAAACGCGGCTTAATCCTTCGTTGGTTCCACTTCCTCCATCGAGCGCAATCTCAGCCGTCCGATCTGGGTCCCCCAGATCCCACGTCATATGCACATCCTGTGCGTTGACCTACTCGACCGATAGCACGTGATCAACGGTGGTTTTCTCTCACCTCCACCAGCCACATGTTGATCGTTGAGTGGGATTGCTCTGCTTTCGTCCAAACCTCTTACCATTTGAGGGTGCCCTGATCAATACTGCTAGTTTCCAAAGTGCGAGTCCCGCCTTTGCACGTTTAGCACTTTTTTCCTTTTCTGCCCGTGGTTCTTCGGCTTGCCATGCATTTGTGTGCTCGGGCTTCCCCCATTTTGGCCCTGTTTGCCCAAAGGTGCTAATGGTGCATCAAAAACCTCCTTTGTTTCCCAATCTGGGCCTCCCAGGGGCTAAATTCGCCTCCCACGCATTCTCCATGGGCCTCGGTCAGCACGCTTTGACCGAGGTCCTCGTCGTTCCACGCTGGCTGCCATTGCCATTGATTCAGGGTGTTTTTGATCGTTGTTTTGGAGTTTTTAGAGGTTTGTCCCATCCTGATACAGTCATGGTTCTTTGACAGTCTTTGATGGATCCAATTCGGATCAACCTAAGGATGAAAGATGGAGACTCAGTGACAGAACATCTGAACACATTTAATACTATGGTAAGTCAATTATTATATGTTGATATTAAAATTTCGGATGAAGACAAGTGCATCAGTTTGTTGTGTTCTCTATCAGATTCGTGGGATAGTCTGGTTATTGCAATAGGTAGCAATGCAACTGCCTTGCAGTTTGATGAAATAGTCTCATCCTTGTTGATGGATGACATGAGATGGAAAAATATGGAGAGCCATAATGGTGATGCCTTGTTTGTACAAAGATGGTCCCATAACAGAAACAAAAATAAGTCATCGAGTGGGAGATCTAAATCTCCAGGAAAACCTGTAAAGGTGGTGTGCTAGAAATGCAAAAAGGAAGGGCACTACAAAAGGGATTCTAAATCTAAAGCTCCTGACAAAGGAAATGGATATAATGATGCTCCTTCTACAGAGGAAAAACAATCTCAGATGAAGGTGGGGATGTGTAATGGGCTTCTTCAAGTACACATGTAGATCATGAGGCATGGTTGATTGACTCAGGTGCATCCTTTCACTTCACTCCCCATAGAGAGTGGTTCTACGAGTATGCGAAATATGATGGTGGTGATGTCTTCTTGGGGGATGACAGGAAGGCTATAATCATTGTTCACAAAAAAGTAAAGTTGAAGTTGCAAGGTGGAAGGGTTAGAACACTTCCGGGTGTTCTGCATATTCCTGCATTTGCTAGAAATCTGATTTCGTAAGAAAGCTGGATGATGCAGTTGTAAAAACAGTGTTCGAGAAGGATACCTACAAAATGGTTTGGGGAGCACTGGTATTGATGTAGGGAGTTTGGATTGGAACTCTGTACATGTTGCAAGGTAGCATTGTTATTGATGGGTGCAATAGTTCTGTGGTTCCTGAAAGTGGAGCAGAAAATCTAGTGGTCTCTGGAGAGAAGACCATGTTGTGGCATTAAAGGCTTGGAAATATTGGAGAGAAGGGTCTTCAAATACTTCCGGATAAAGGTATAGTAGAAGGTATGAGCAATAGCTCTCTAGATTTTGATTCATGTGAAAATTGTGTATATGGGAAGCAGAATTAGGTGAGTTTCCCCTCTGGTGGTAAGAGGGCGAAACATATATTAGAGCTTGTGCACAGTGATTTGTTTAGACCTGTGAAGGTTCCATCACTGGGTAAGTCTGTGTACTATGTATCATTTATAGATGACTTCTCAAGGAATACATGGATATATTTCATTAAGAAGAAATCTGAAGTCTTTGATAGGTTTAAAGAATTTAAAGCTCTGGTGGATAACCAGATAGAAAAGAAGATAAAGGTGCTGAGGACAGATAACAATGGAGAGTTTTCAGTAAGGAATTTGAAGAATTCTGTAAGAAGTGTGGTATAGCACGGCAGAAGACTATTCCATACACACCTCAGCATAATGGAGTTGCAGAAAGAATGAACAAGATGTTGATGGAAAGGGCAAGAAGCATGCTCGATGGTGTCGGGTTAGGACAAGAATTCTAGGCAAAGGCGATGGAGACTGCATGTTACATGGTCAACAGATCAACTTCATTAGCATTGGAAGATAAGACTCCACAAGAGGTATGGACTAGTAAGAAACCTTCTCTTTCACATCTAAGGGTATTTGGATGTGATGCATATTTACATGTTCTAAAGGAGAAAAGAACCAAGTTGGATAGTAAATCTGAAAAGTGCATCTTTATTGGGTATAAGGATGGTTTAAAGGGTTATAAGCTTTGGATCCTAGCAACAAGGAAGGTTCTGTACAACCGAGATGTGGTGTTCAGAGAGGTGAAAGATGTTATTAAACATGAAGTCCAACCAAAGGAACCTGAGAAGATAGAGTTTGAGCTAAAGGAGGAAGAATCAGACTCTATAGCAGAGGAGGAATCATAAGATGAAGAGCCATAAACTCCGAGTGTGAGAAGATCAGTTTGAGAAAGAAGGAAACCAGAAAGGCATAATCCATTTTCTTTCTGTTCAAATTTTTCTTTATCTATTACTAATGATGATCCTAGAACTGTGGAGGAAGCAGTAGATTCAGAAGATGGAACACTTTGGAAAGAGGCCATGGTTGATGAAATGGAATCTTTACACAAAAATGAGGCTTGGGATTTGGTGGAGTTGCCGACTGGAAGGAAATCCATTGGTAGCAAATGGGTGTTCAAGAAGAAGACAAATGCAGAAGGAAAGGTGGAGAAATACAAAGCTCGGTTGCTAGCAAAAGGTTATTCCCAGGTGCCGGGAATTGATTTTGGTGATATATTTTCTCCTGTTGCCAAGTTAGCTTCTATTAGATTACTTTTATCTATTGTTGCTACTTTTGATTTTGAGGTAGAACAGATGGATGTGAAGACAAAATTTCCTCACAGGGATCTGGAAGAGGAGATCTACATGAAGTAACATGATGGATTTGTGTTGAAGGGTAAGAAAGAACTAGTATGCAAGTTAAAGAAGTCTCTGTATGGGTTAAAACAGTCACCAAGGATGTGATATCAGAAATTTGATACATTTATATGGGGACTTGGCTTCACCAAAAGCAAAGTAGATCACTGTGTGTATTTTAAATTAATTGGTGACTATGTTATTTATCTGGTCTTGTATGTGGATGGTATGTTGCTAGTTGGAAATTACAAAGAAATTATCTAGGATTTGAAGATCCAATTATCCTCCAAATTCAACATGAAAGATCTTGGTGTTGCAAACTATATTTTGGGCATGGAAATTAAAAGAGATCGGGCAAAGAGGAAGCTCTGGCTAAACCAGAGGAACTATGTCGTGACAATATTGCAGAGGTTTAATATGCAGGATAGTAAACTGGTGAAGGTTCCTATTCCTGTAGGTGTAAAGTTATCTTTTGAACAATATTTGCGTGGCACTAGTGATTATGATTTATGCTACCAAGGAAGACCAGGATTGGACAAAGTTTTGGATATCTGTGGCTTTGTTGATGTGGACTGGGCTGGATATCTGGATCAAAGAAGATCTATAAGTGGGTATGTATTTAACCTATTTGGAGGTGCAGTCAGTTGGATGAGTAAGAAACAATTTGTAGTGGCACTATCAACTACAGAGGCAGAATACATGGTAGCCACTCATGCAAGCAAGGAAGCAGTTTGGTTGCAGAGATTGTGTTCAAGTATAAGGTTAGTACAGGGAGCTATAAGGATAGACTGTGACAGCCAAAGTGCAATTTTCTTGGCAAATAACCCTGCATATCATTCAAAGACAAAGCACATTGATGTTCAATATCACTTTGTGAGGGATATGATAGAAGACAAAAAGGTGTTGTTGGTAAAGGTGGACACTTTGAAGAATACTACAGATGCATTGACAAAATCTGTTGGCTTTGAGAAGTTCTCTTAGTGTAGAGAAACAATGGGCATTGCAGGGTTGGATAAATGACTAAGCTCTCTTGTGGCCCCCTGTGGAAAGAAAACAACAAGTGTGAGAATGTTGGGTTGTGTTATATTCTTTCCAAGACTAGCCCACGTAGTTAACCAGGGGGTTAGAAGGGGGGGGAGCCCCCCCTTCATTGCACCGATTGCGTAGCGGGGGGAGTCACAGGGGGTTTGAGGGGTGTAGGTAACCCCACTCTATGGGGTCTGGGGCAGCGCCCCAGAAAAGTTTGTTTTTGGACCATATATTAGGTTGGGCGGACCTACCTATGGTTTTGTGCATGATTTTTTGCACATAGTTTTGGATGCGATGTTTTTCGGTCCATGGTTTTGGACGCGATGGTTTTTGGTCCATGGTGTTGGATGCTTTGACATGTATAAATATGTATTGTAACATTGAAAGGAACATAATGAAAAAATTCAAGCTGGTAGTCCCAGTTTTGGGATCCAAGGGAAAATCTCTGTGTATATGTGTTTTATGTGTTATGCTCTCGCATTGTTTATTTTTTGTGTTTTAGAATTTGTATGCAGGTAATTTCTGTACGGGGTTAAAACCTACACACATCACTATTACCACATAAATGCCGATGGAAGTTTGGGGGAGTGGGCCACTGGACTGGCAGACCTGTCCCAGTTACAAATTATTTAACTATTTTGTAATAAAAAAGGGAGCGGCGAGATTTGATCCCCCGACCCCTCCTCAACCATCCGACCATTTTAGCTAGCATGCCAATGATCTTCCATGGGACATCCGCCCACAAAAATCATATTTAAACACTTATGCACAATGCGTCTGGGGGGAGAGTGTGGCACAATTTTCGAGGTAAATGATTTGCAGGAGAGTGGAACCCTGAGCATCCTGTGGTGGGGGGTGGAACCTTGCCTGAGCACATTTTCAGAGGGTCAATTTTGGTCCATTGTTAGAATTGGGCAAGTTTTATATCAATTTTGCACCTCTCAGCAACAAGAACTCAACGATGATGTCAATTTTTGCAATAGAGCTCTCCATTTTTCGGCCATTTTCCAGATTGGAGGTATAAGACTCCTTATGTAAATGCTAAGTGTACTTCTTTCTCTTTTATGCCATTTAATGAATGAAGGCCTCTCCATTGATTGGGAAGGGTTTACAGACGTAGTCCAAATTGGACGAACTCTGTTATCAAGTCTCTTGTCTTATTTTCATGCCTTATGTGTTTCTTCTCTTCTTTCATGTGCACATTAAGTTTCCTATGGTTAAGCTGCAAAATTTGTTCATGTAATTATCTAATACATATATAAGCAAAAGATCTTGGATCAAGTGGTATTAGAGCAGGTCTTTGTCGATTTGAATTGCATGTTTGTATGCTAACAAGAAACAGGCTCCAAAGAGGCGAATGGAAACTAAAGTCTTTCGATCCTAAAGAGGGGCATGAAAATCAAAGGAGAAACATGGCATATGATGAGGCTCGTTATGAGGAGGAGTGAATTTACTGCAAAGCCTTCTATACAGTGGAAAAAAAGGTCGATCAGTTGTTTTCAAGGCTGGAGAAAGCAGAAGAGAGAAATCTAGAAGAACAAGTTTTGGTGCATGGAAATGGTGGAGAAGAACCCCCTCCTTCTCCTTCCATGAGTGAAAGTTCTTCTTCCTCTCATCACCATCATCACAGGAATTCAAGGGATGCATCTAAAAAACCTTTCTTTAAATTAGATGTCAAATTTGATCTTCCCATGTATAACAGTGAAAGTAATGCATAAAATCTTAATAACTTGATTAGGCATATTGAAATCTATTAAACACACATGGGCAACAAAGGAATCTGAAGGATAAAACATGAGAGTACATCTTTTATTAAAAACTAATATACATTTATAGTACATTGTTTGACCGTTGGGTTTCACATCCCAAGGTCTCTTGGACTTCTTTTTGTCTATTCCACTTCCACACTAACCCATTGAGGATTAGGTGTCCAAAATTCCCCCCCTTAATCCGAAGGGTTATGTATGAGTCCAAGAAGAGTGCTATAATACAAAATATGAAAAAATGCATGGCAACACTAGGCTGAATGTGCTCTATGAAATGTTGGTATAAAGGGTGATGGTTTAAGGATGACCACCAACACTGGAACGCTTAGTGCAGTTCCCGAAACTCTTTAAAAACTGGCAAGAAGATGAAGTCTTCCGCTAGAGGAAGTACTCCTATTGTTTTGAAGAGGGAAACCTTCAACCATGAAAGGGAGGTCTCACCCCGCATAAAAGGATAACTTCAACCTGAAAAGGGAAGTCTCAACCTATGATGGTTTAAGGATGACCAACAACTCTGGAATGCTTAATGCAATTCCTAGAACTCTTCCAAATCTGGCAAGAAGATGAAGTCTTATGTTAAAGGAAGTGTTATCAATTTTGTTCCTAGAATTCTTTCGAAACTGGCAAGAAGCTGAAGTCTTCTGCTAGAGGAAGTGTCCCAAATTACCAACTGAAGGCATGCTCAGGGGCATCTTTGTTTCTGGCTACAACTCTTAAACTGGTGTGGCAGGTTGTGGCTCAGGCTCGCTTGATGTGACTTTGAAGCTTGTATATGACCATCATTTCCCCCCCTATCAGATACAAGGTGAGATGATGGAGAAAACTCAACTGCAAGACTGTTCAATACTCTGGAACAAGTTCTGACATGTGATTGGAATATCTTCTTGGCTGTTGAGGCCCATTGCCAAGAAATGATCCATCCAAGATGAATCTTTGTTCTTGTAGGACATTTGTTTATGAAGCATCTGTGTGAAGAATGGGTGATTTTATGACAATGCTTACATGGATGAATATCAAAACAATGATCTTTCAAATGGCCAACTCAGTCATAGTGTTGGCATTTCACAATTTGTTGTTGTTGCATTTGTTGTGGAAGAGGGGCAGAATCTGGAATAGCTGGATGTGAGCTGTCATGAGGAGTAGGTGAACTGTCATGAATGAATCCAACACTTTGAAACTGAATGGGCTTTGAGTAGTCTAGAATATGAAAGGTCAAGTCCTTCTCATATCCAAGACCGGTTTTGTGCTTGTTGTGGACAAGTTGTTCCCAAGGTCTGATGATGGGCTTGGAAGTGCAGACTGAGTTTCTGCATGTACATGTACAACTGCTTCTTTATTGGGTACTAAATCTGAATGAATTTTAACATTATTGTCTTGTTGTTTATGGGAGTCTGTTTCAATCTTCTGAACATAAATAGGTTCAAAATGGTGACTCCACTGTTGTAATTCTTCCTACTGTAGCTTTGTCTCAAGCTGCAAAAACTCAATATTCTCTTGTACATTATGCAAAAAGGTTCTAATGTCAACAAGAGAAGCTTTGTTTATTCTTATTGTACCATGATCAGAGGAATGTATCAGAGTTTTTAAGAACTCCAATACTTCACCAATTCTGGCTATTTTATTCATTGTCAAAGTTACACTTGAAATTGATCACAACTATGAACTTGTAGAGAAAAATCAACACTCACTCGCAATATGTCAATACAATTGGATTTTACAACAGATTGCAATTATCTTCAAAAATAGTGATGGCTCTCGATTTCAGTTGTGTTTGGTTATATAAGCTTCATATTCCATTATGTATTAACCATACATGCTTCACACTCAACACATTTGAAATAACATAAAGTAATCAACGCCATATAAGGAGCATGAATCGACAAAAAAAAAAGACCAACGCATAGGATGATTTCATATCATATGGTACCACACATTCATACCTCATATGCCCATCACATGGCATATTATTGATCCACTATATATACACATGGTTTTCAAGAAGAAAGTATAGCATACCAAGACTTAGTCGTTGTACGCTGCAGGAGTTTTCAACGTTGCATATATATAAGCAGCAACCAAATATGCCACAGTTTGTAGTTTTCGAGTTCAATGATCAACCCTTCAATCCTCAACAACAAAGATCCTTTGCCTTCCCCGACGTAGATGTTGATATGTGAGGAAAATATTAGGTCACAACTTTTCTCACCGAATGTATGAAGTGATGAGCAATTTCCTCTTCTCTAATGAAATGCCAATGCATGTCCTGTTTTCTATCTCACATAGCTAGTCACATATCCCCTCATCATTGGAGAGATCTATACACAACTATTGACTAGCTTTCAACCCATTTCATTAATTGCACGCACTGTTCACCGATCAAAATTTCGGGACACACGATACATCTGGTTAGTTAAATAAAGCATGGAATCTTTATGAATGAACGAAGGGAATGTGCAGTAGATAGAGGCGATGCAGAGTGAGCTTCAACAAATCCTTCCTTAGCTGCAAGCAAGGGTGAATTGTTGTTAAAGAGCAGGGAATTAAGTGGTTCCAATCCTACTGCTTAGCCTCAACCACCATGCTCTCCGCCACAGCTAGATAGATATATTTCTTTGAGGAGTTCCGACTGAATCTGTTCCTCTAAATGTGTTGCACCTTCCCCAGATAATATTTGTTAAAATACACGATTGCATAATGGAAAATGCGTCATGCCTCAAACTGATTATTGATACGTATGCATATCATAGAGCACCCAATGATGGATGAATGAACGAGAATACCTATGTAATCAACATATATATATATATATATACACCTATTTTTGAATCCGTGAGAAGGCGAATGTGGGCTGCTTCGGCCTCCTTTGGGCTCCTGAGAGCAGCGCTTAAATATAACCCAACATTCAATGTAATATGGTTGGTGAAATATTTAAATTTGATGGCAGCGTTAAATAAATATGGGTCAGCATTCAAACTTCAGGCTCAATGCATAATCCATGAATAGCTCAATACAATGCCAAAAACACCGTATAGCCAAAAAAACTCAACATATATATACCAGCGTTCTTCAAAACAGGAGTAGCGTTCTCCACCGGAGCAACGTTCTGTAGATACTTATGGAAGGGAGCATCGTTCAAATCAGTGGAGCAGCATTCTTCACAATCGCTGCTAATCTCACATGCACTTCTAAATCGCTGAAGAGGGAAATTGGTTTTCAAATCCCCTTTTTTCTTAATTAGAGATTCAATTCAGATCTACTATTTCTTTGCTCTAAAAATACGAATCCAGGAAGGCGGCTTTTTAAGGTGCCTCATGTAAACAACAAATGAAGAAAGAGAGGCATCTCATGTCTAATTCCCATACCTAAAAAGCTCGAAATATTTTTTACGTAAAACATTTCCAGGTAGGAAAATTTTATTGCGATTCACTGCAAAATCGATGGCTCTTGGGGCCACACAACAAGAGAATCATCAGTAGCAGTGTTTCACACCATTCACTCACTAAACTCTCGTAACAGCATTCCCACAAGGCATTCAACGATAATTCAGAATGTTTTCAGAGCTAAGGCATGGTAGAAATGGCGCATAATGAATTATGGTAGACAGAGTGCAGAATGGCGCAGAATCAGTTATGGCAGACAGAGTGCAGAATGACAGAATCAGATACCTATAGTTTGTTCACCGCAGATAAAATTAAAATTATGAATCTACTAGGCGATTCTTAACAGCTCGGCCTTTACAGATAGGCCCATCAAGGAATCTGCTTATCAACTGATGTTTGATAGAGCAATTGGGTTTGCTCCATACAGTGAGTAGTGGAAAAATCTCAGGCGAATTTCTGCTCTACACCTCTTCTTTGCACAAAGAATCTCTACCTTCGATTCCCACAGACAGCGCCAACTGTTAGGAGTGAAGATACCAAGCGAAGAGAAAATGCAGTCAGACAATTATGTACAGCCTAGGGAGCGCAGAGGGCTCAGACAATGATTAACAATACCATATGGCAGAGAGCCCAGAGAGGAAATATGGCAGAAAGAGGCCAAAAATGGTGCTGGAGAAATGACAGGTTGCAGCTAAAATTTCGCTGAGAACATATTCATGAAATGCAGAAATGATGGCAAAAATGATCTGCACATAAAGGCCATAAAACAAATGGCTCAAAATAATTATGCAGGGTAAGAGTACGCCTGCTCTGATACCATGTTAAACACACATGGGTAACAAAGGAATATGAAGGATAAAACATGAGAATACATCCTTTATTAATAACTGATATACATTTATAGTACATTGTTTGACTGTTGGGTTTCACATCCCAAGGTCTCTTGGACTTCTTTTTGTCTATCCGCTTCCACACTAACCCATTGAGGATTAGGTGTCTAACAAAATCTATTGCAGGATTCAACAAATCAATGAGAATGAGGCAAATATCCAGTTGGCTTCTCTTCGACTGAGTGGCACCACTCTCATTTGGTGGGAGAGAAAATTATGAAGCAGTAAGAGTTTGGGTAATCTTCTTTCCTCATGGCCCAATTTTATTTATGCATTAAAGGAACAATTTTATCCCTTGGTTTATAAGAAAAAATACTTAATGGACTGGAAATACTTAAGGCAAGGTAGAGGTCAGGATATTCAAAGCTTTACCGAGGAGTTTAGAAAACAAGCACTTAATTTAGGCATTACAATTTACTCACCTGAAGTAGTAACTAAGTATATTGGATCATTACATAGTTACATTAGGCATTCATTATTATTGTTTGAACCAAATATTATTGACTCGGCCAGTGTAAAGGACAGTCATCTTAATAACAGGGGAAAAAATGAAAGAGATGATCATTCCAAGAAACCACATTTCAAACCTCCAAATGGCAAATCCAAAGTGAAAGGAAATGGAAAGGAAAAGAGGACGACATCAACCAAAAAAGATGAAGGAGAAAGGCCTTATTGCACTCACTGCAAAAAGGAAGTTCATGACAACCATCATTGTTGGAAATTGTACCAGGAAAAGAGACCAAAGAGGTATGGAGGAAAAGGCAAGCAGAAGACAATGTCAATTGTGCAGCAAGACCTTGGATCCAATTCCGAAGATGAAACGTTGATCACGACAACAGGAACAAAAGGTACTCTTAGAAATGTTAATTCTGAATCACATGAAAGCACTAGTTCAACATATGAGTCTCTTCCTAATGAAAAAATAAAATTGAGTTATTTCATATTAGAGTTGTGATAAATCATACAAAAGTGGAGACTCTATTTGATACCGAATCCCAAGAAAATTTAATTTCAGAATCCTTGGTAAAGAAGCTAGGCTTAAAACCAAACTATATCCAAAACCTTATCTGCTTGGATGGATACATGATAAAGCAAAATTCAATGTAATTAAGCAGTGCAAGATTAAATTTGTGATCACTTGTAAGTTATTGGATGAGGTAGAACTTGATGTGATACCATTAGATATCCGTGGCATGATGTTAGGGAGTCCATATTTATATGATAGAAAAGCAGTCTTCTTCCATCATGGAAATAAATACCAAATCACAGAAGATGGGGTAGAATATATTGTAAGGGCTCATCAAACTAGAATTAATGCCAACATTGTAAGTGCAAGACAAATGAAGAGGTTGGTGAATTCCAGTAAGGGATGCATGCTTATGGTTGTAAGAAGAAAAGATGAAGAATTATCCGATGCTTTCCATGGTTGTGATACTGTGCATAAAAAGGAATTATGTGAATTAATTTCTAACTATGATGAGATGTTTCAGGAACCAAGGGGATTACCTCCGAAGAGGGAAATCCAACATGAGATCCATTTGTAGCATGACGCTCCTTTACCAAACATTGGCATGTACTGGATGTCGACTATTGAGATGGAGGAGATCAAAAAGCAGGTGCAGGAGCTATTGAACCAAGGGGTCATCAGAACGAGCACTTATCCATGTAGCTCACCGATTATCTTAGTGCCAAAGAAAGATGGCACATGGAGGATGTGCGTGTATCACCCGGCACTAAACAAAATCACAGTGAAAAATTGTTACTCTCTCCCTCACATTGATGGTTTACTAGATCAATTAAACAATGTTATATGTTTCACCAAATTGGATTTGCGTAGTGGTTATCACGAGTTCTGAATTGCAGAGCAGGATGTGTGGAAAACCACCTTCAAGACCAAACAGGGGTTGTTCGAATGGACGGTGATGCCATTCAGACTTTGCAATGCTCCAACCACTTTCATGAGGGTCATGAATGATCTATTTAGGTCTTTCATTGATGAATTTGTTCTTGTATATCTAGATGATATTCTTGTATTTAGTAGAAATTGGAATGAACATGTATGCCATGTAAAGCAAGTTCTTTATGTATCGAAAAAAGAAAAACTCTATGTAAAATTGTCAAAATGTGACTTTGGGAAAACCTCTTTGGTTTACCTAGGTCATATTGTTGGTCATGGTCAGCTAAAAATTGATCCTTCTAAAGTTGAAGCAATTGTAAATTGGCCTAAGCCTACTAGTGTGAACAAGGTTCGCAACTTTTTGGGTGCAGTGAAGTATTGGAGGAGATTTATTGCCAATTTCTCTATCATTACAACACCTCTATAGACATTGATAACCGTAAAGCAAGTATTTCAATGAGGATGAAAGAAACAAAATTCCTTCGAAGCATCGAAAGAAAGGATCAGCATTGCACTAATCTTGGCCTTACCAGATCTCCAGAAGCCATTTGAGATTGAGACAGATGCCAATGGATATTCCATGGGATCTGTATTGATGCAACAAAAGAAGTCGATATGTTACCATTCGAAGAAATTCTCTCAAGCTGTGATAAAGTATCCCACTTATGACAAAGAGTTATATGCCTTGGTCCAGAGTGTGAAAAAGTGGAAACACTATCTGATCGGCAAGGAGACCATCATCCACACAGATCATTAGCCCTTGCAATATCTTTAGTCACAAACCAAGTTGCAACAAGATCGTCATTTCAGGTGGATGGGTTTTCTTCAACAATTTGATCTGGTAATAAAGTATAAGAAGGGCACTAGCAACAAAGTGGCTAATATGCTATCTCGCCCTCCTATTTCTGCTTCTGTTATTTGCATAATGCTTCATTATCTTTTGAAAGTTATGCTGAACAATATGCTAACAATGATGACTTTAAGGAGATTTATGAAAAACTAACCCATGGTGCACAGGTGGACAACTATCACTTGCAGGGGAAACTTTTGTATCATCTTGGAAAATTATGCATACCCGTAGGAGAAACGGTACATGTAATCCGGGAGGCACACACCTCCCTTGCATCTAGTCTTTCTAGTGTTGAAAAAGCTTTGTATCATGTACAAAGATTTTTCTTTTGGCCGCATATGAAGAACATTGTGATTCGCTATGTAAAGGGATGTGTGATGTGTTCTGTTTCAAAGCCCTCTAATAGAAAACTCAGGCTCTAAGCACCACTCCCTATTTTGAGTCGTCCATGGGAAAGTGTGTCGATGGATTTTGTAGGAGGTTTTCCTTTGTCTAGAAAAGGTCACGACTATTTGTATGTTTTCGTTGACCATTTTAGTAAAATGTGTATTTTAATGCCTTGTAAAAAGAAAATCATTGCAGAGTAGGATTCTTATCTTTTCTTTCAGCATGTTTGGGTCCATTTTGGGTTGCCCACGTCGATTGTGTCAGATCAAGACTCTCACTTTCTTGGAGAGTTTTGGACTAGCTTTTGGAAGATGATGGACACCAAGTTGGAAAGAAGCATGAAGTTTCATCCACAGACTGACGGACAGACAGAGGTTTTCAACCGCACCATTGTACACTTGTTGCGACGCTATTGTGGAAAACATCCTAAGTTGTGGGATGAGCATCTTCCATATGTGCAACATTCCTACAATCAAGTAGTGCACTCATCTATGCATCATTCACCATTTGAGACAGGTTTTGGCTACCTACCGAAAGATCCTTTTGATATGGTCTGGAAGGGAAGATGATTCCAATGGACATGATGATAGGGATAAAGCACAACGGTTCATTCAATGGATCCGGTTGATTCACCAAGCAGTACAGGAGTAGTTGGAGAAAAGTCAAGCTTGGTACAAGGATTTACATGAAAAACACCGAGTTGTCCATCAATTTCAAGCAGGAAAAAAAGTGTGGTTCCATATATGGTCCATTCACCATCTTGGAGAAGAATGGAGACAATGCCTTCCATCTCGATTTTTCGACATATATACAAATGTATTCCATAGTGAATGTGGAAAAATGAAAGCTTTATGAGCCACCATTGATTATGGACACCGAAGAGGTGGGATCAGTTCCTAGAGTTGATGGCTTTGCACCAAAGTATCTCGATGAGTTGCCTGAAGATATCATCCTTGATAGAATAACCAAGACTTCATGATGGGAGATGTGGAGTACCTTCGAGTTGGTTTCAAAGGGATGCACCCTAGCAAGGAAAAATGGTTGGAAAAGGAAAGGGTGAGGGAACAATTCCATCACTTTCCAATTGACTAATAAAGCTTTTGGCAGCCCAAAAGCTCCTCAATAGGGAGGATTGATCTAGGTGGATCTCCAGATACCAATGGAATGAAAAAGGCAAAAATTAAAAATATCAGAAAGATGATGAACTTGACACCAGATCAAAAAGCTCGTCGCCCTAATTCCAATGGCATGAAGACACTCCAATCTGAATCCATATGAGAAAGATAGAAGTAGTCAAAGTTTAAGGTTGACTTGCACATGCGGTAGGCTTAAGGAGGGCATGATTTGGTAGTAATCCGGCACTGGAATCTGGCGGGTTTTTCGGGAAAATTTGTAGGATGCTTAATTTGTCCAATAACCCTAAGGTTCGAGAAAAAGGCTAATGAGGGTTATATAAAAATTAGAAATGGGTGGCAGGCCATGACCCCCATCGCCCCCGATGGAACTGCGACTCAATATATCTTTTAAACAAAAAAAAAGTACAAAGGAGGGGCGGGCAGCCATGACCCTGCCGCCGCTGGAACCCACAACAACCGCAACATGTATAAACATTTGGGGGGCGAGTAGTCAACCCTGCCGCCCCTCCACATCACTATTACCACATAAATGTTGACGTAAGTTTGGGGGAGTGGGAAACCGGACCGATGGAACTGCCCCTGTTACAACTTATTTAACTATTATGTAATAAAAAAGGGAGGGGCGGGATTTGATCCCCCAACCCCTCCTCAACCATCCGACCATTTTATCCAGCGTGCCAACGGTCTTCCTTGGGACATCTGCCAACAAAAATCATATTTAAACACTTATGCACAGTGCATCTGGGGGGAGATCATAGCATGATTTTAGAGGTGAATGATTTGCAAGAGGGCAAAACTCTGAGCAGCTTGTAGCTGAGTGGGTGGAACCTTGCCTGAGCACATTTTCAGAGGGTCAATTTTTGTCCAGTGTCAGAATTGGGCAAGTTTTATATCAATTTTGCACCTCTCGGAGACATGAACTCAAAAATGATGTCAGTTTCTGCAATAGATCTCTCCATTTTTTGGCCATTTTCCATACTGGAGGTATAATACTCATGTAAATGTTGATTGTACTTCTTTCTCTTTTATGCCACTTAATGAATGAAGGCTTCCCCATTGATCAAGTAGGGCTTGGAGATGTAGTCCAAATTGGATGAACTCCATTATCAAGTCTCTTGTCTTATTTTCATGCCTTCTATGTTTCCTATCTTCTTTCATGTGCATAATAAGTTTCCTATGGTTAAGCTGTAAAATTTGTTCATGTAATTATTTAATACATCTATAAGCAAAAGATCTTGGATTAACAACTGTTATAGCATCGTTTATCACCCTTGTATAATTGATGCTCTGAGTCATGGCCTTAGGAAACCCTTTCCCTTCAGACTTGGTCCTTTTACTAAAAAACATTATTTTAAATTCCATACGCTACTCTACCCTTCAAAAAGTGCATGCACACCCGTGTCCAGCTATACCCAAGTCACATATATAATTTGAAACATTAAAAAAATATAAAATCCCCATTTTATGGGTGGGGTTTACAAGTTACACTAGAAGCCCACTTGTAGGATCCCGAGGCCTAACTGTATCCCAACAAAAACAACTATTTTGGGGTGATATAAATACACCTCATGGGAAGGCCTAAGGGGAGAGAAAATATGGGATATTGATATTATATCCAATTGGTCCCTGATCAAGTCTGATTTATCCCTATGCCTCCTACACTCATAGCTATAGGAAACCCTTGTTTCCTCATAGATATGTCCATCTCCTTTATATGGAATCTATGTGTATGCATTTGAAATAGGATTTTTGAGGCTTGGGTTGGATGGATCCGGAGGAAGGTTTCACTTGGAGCCATGGTCGAATCAAGTTGTATTCTTCTGCATTCTTTGTAGACATAAGTAAAGAAGCTATGTCTTATTCCTGGTGTGATGATATTTATGATTTAACTCATGTTATGATGTAATTATGTATGATCTCATGTTTTATATCTATATGCTTATATGATCTAACATTCATATCCTGAACATGCTTTGAACTATTGCTAGTATATATGATTTTCTGGAATGAGTTGCAGGTTTTGAAGCATTGGAGGAAGTAGAGGGTTTGGACACTACGGGAACATCCTCAAACTTAGGACCTACAGGTATTATCTCTTCATCCCACTTTAGTAGTTTAAGCATTAGGACTGCTTGTTTGCTTGCTTCTTGTTGGTGTCTGCCCTTCGATCTGTTGGGGTTCTCAACCCAGACCCTATGGTGTTTTATCCTTTAACAGAATTGGTGACTCCACTGGGGAATACAATCTTGTATTTCCTTGTTTGGTTTATTTATCTCTTGATCTGGGCCTTCTTGTTTGGTTTCTTGGTTTTTCCAGTATCTTTCACTTGTTTGCAATCTAGGCAAAAAATCTGATCTTCTGGATTAGGCCTGAATTTTTATTTTTTCTTTACTAGCTTTTGTATACATGGTTTTTAATTCCCACAGTCATGTACACACGCGCTTTTTTCCAAAGAAACACACGTATACACGAAGGTCTATCATTGCACAGTCGCGTATGCTTGGTTTTGAATGAATTTTTCAAATTCTGAGTCCAATAAAGGGTTTTTCCTAATTTTTATTGCTTTTGTTTAGTCATTGATTTTATGGGAGAGTCTTGCTTCTTGCATATTTTCAATTTCCTATCTTTCTTTATGGAAAAACCTAGTCAACCTAGGGTTTGCTTTTAAGTGAAGTGTTAGTTTTTGTGTTTGGGTTCAAGGCTTCTTAGTGAAGTTCTTGGCTATTCTGAGCTTTTGGAATAGGGAATTGGTCTCAATTCACTTATAACCCAACCTTTACATTGCTTTTCCTCGATTTCTTGAAAGTTGACATATTTATTTTTTTCTTGTATTTTTGAGAAAGTTCTTCTTGCAATATTGAAAAGTTTTTCTTGGTCTTCTTGAAATATTTCTAGTTTGCTCGAGTTTTTATGTTGTTGTTCAGATCAGTTTGTTTGAGTTTGCAAACTCTTTTCACTTTAAGTCTGATCATGTTAATGATTCCTATGGCTTGTGAAATTTGAGGTTATTTATGCTTTAATATTGATCTTGAAGTATTTAGTAGTTTTTGTTTTCTCGAGAACTCTTTGTGCCCTTAAAAAGGAAAAAGATAAAAACATATTTTTTTTGCATTTCTTTTTCTTTTTGGTTTTGTTTTTGGTATCCTTATCATTTTAGAGGAAGTTTGAAGTTTTTTCATTAGGTTGAATTTTCTTGATTTTGAGGAAAAGTTTGTGATTGCATTTGTTCCTCCTTTATGTCAAGTTTTGGCCTCTTGATCTATTTGAGAAACACATTTGCTTGCTTTAAGAGTAACTCAAAGAATCTTGCATTAATCATTTTTAGTTTTCATTACGATAGTTGCACTGTAAGCATTTTTAGTCTTTTTGTAGATTTTGAGTGTGTGAGAATGTGTTTTGAAAAAGAAAAGAGAATTTTTGCTTTTGTAGTTTGTTCGTAGAACCTTGTAGAAATATCTTTCATCGAAGGTAAAAAGTTGCATATGGATGTAGCCAGGTTTTCTATTGATTTATTTTTGCATCAAATAACATCATAAGTTGCACTTCCATTTTACCCTTGAATTAAGAACAACCATTAAATCAAGTGCTAAAACTAAAATGAACTATTTTTTTTTATTTGTCATAGTTACATCAACTAGTCTAGGTCATTTAGGGCCTTGGAATAGGTGTGTGGAGAGTTAAATCTCCAAGGCCTCTTTGAATTTAAACATAGAACTTGATTGAAAGAGTGAAATCAAGTGTCATTAATTTGTCTGGGAAATATCTTCTCTTATGGGAGTTAAGAACAAGGGTGAGTGAAGGCAAGGAAGAGTGATAGCCCCTCTCCTACTTGTTGGATCTCGACCAAAGGCTATTCCGCCCAACTTCCGATACGAACTGGTGACCTTAGTTTCCATTCCTAGGGACCACATAGGTGACTGTGGGGGGAATACCCATGGTACCTGAGGTAGACGTTGTATCACTCTCATTAGTACTTTTGGAGGGTGCCCTTGCAAAGATTGGGTACTTGCACTAGAAAAGACTTTTGTCTGGGGGTCAACGTAACTGTTTCTCTTTGTTGGCATTATGATACATGTGTTGTCCTTGATGGCAACTCACTCAGAGGTATGATATAGGTGTTGTCCTTGATGGCAACTCACTCAGATGACAGATCATAGTGCAGCAGGTCAAGGGAGAAGTATACGTAGGTTAATCTGGATGAAAGTGCGTATACATGCAGGTTAGTGGAACAAAAGGCCCATACATGTACACATGCAGGTTCACAGAAGGAAAGGTGCATACATGTCGGAAAACTAAATTTTAGTCCGTGCTATTTGGTCCATGGTATTTTGGTATTGGTCCATGGTATTTGGTCCGAAGTATTAACCCCAGGTATTGGGTCCAAGGTATTGGTTCTACATGGTTTTGGACCATGGTATTGAGAGAGGCCTAAACGTATATAAGGAGAAGATCATTAGGCCAAGAGTGTAAGAGAAAAGGATTGAATATCTGATGAAGTGTGAGATCGAGGGTGCTGGTTATGGGTTTGTGATGCTTAGCTTGATCTGAATCAAGGATGCACCTATGCGATTAATGATGGATGATGGATCGGGATCATGAGGTTTGGAATATATTATCATTATGTGGTTTGATCATGGATAGACTAGATCTAAATTATTGACGCATGTTTTATTATATGAATGTTATGATCTGGGTATGACTGATGTTTGGAACAACTACAAAGTTATGAGTAAATATTTGCAGATCTGTATGCGGGTTGGCTTTGGTAAAAGCACGTAAGTACGCCAATTTGGTTCATCATAGTAGTGTATACATTATGAGATATGATTTGGTTATTGTTGTAGAGTTCTGTTGTCTGTTCTGTGTTCTGGTGACTGTGTTGTTGACAGGGTTTCAGTGTTTTAGTATTGGGTGATTCAGAGATCGATGATGCAGGTGTAGTTGGTGGGTGTATTGTAGTGATGATTAATTATGTGCTTCAATGTTATTGATGGGTCCAATATGAAAATTGGATGAAATGTGGCCTTCAGATTATGGTGTTGTGCTTCAGGAGTATCCAGTATGAAAATTTATGAAACATGGTCCCTGGAGGAAGAAAGAAGATCATAGAGTTCTATAGGTTGGTGCCTATGTACTGGTAAACATATCGGCCAGTACAAGAGCCAGGGGGTTGTAGCTCCCTTCCAGGAGTAGCTGGAAAATGAGTGAAGGTTGGAGCCTTCAGTAGGCTGGTGCCTACGTACTAGTAAATGGATCGGCTAGTACAAGAGCTAAGGGGTTTGTAGCTCCCTTCCAGGAGAAACTAGAAAACGAGAGAAGGTTGTAGCCTTATGTAGGTAGAAGCTTGTGTACTGGTATAAGACTGCACCAATACATAATATTGTAAAAAGAAGTTTCTTATTAAAAGAAGATAGAGACGAATTGCATCAGGTGGTTTTCACCCACATTGGGTTTCCACCTTATATCATGATGTTCATGTGTGCTTCTTATGTGTGATGATCTATTCTGTTTTACTGCACTTGTTTACTATCCATATGGTTAATAATGTTCTCATGCACTCATTGAAGATCAATTAACTAAATCATAATTTTACTAGATGTACGCTAGTTGCATTTAACACAGTTGCATATATACGTGGATATCCTTAACTTAAGTAGTGTATATGAATCTGAGTATGAAAATGAAAAAGTGTTTGATTTACTAATACTGATTCACCCCCCCTCTCAATATTATTTCCAACAATTGGTATCAGAGCAGGTCCTTTTGTAGAAGCTTGATCGCTTGAAGGAGATCCATAGAACAATGGGAAAGAAAGCACGTCAAAAGAAGAAGACAACTCAAAGGAACAATGACAGCCTGCCGTTAAGTGGAAGCAAGTATTCAGATTCTGAATCACCTCAGATTGAAGATGAACAAGCAAATGAAGCATCAGATAAAATCATAAATCAACAAGATCTACTTAGCAAAAGGGAGAGTGCCCTTAAAGAAGAAATTATCAGCTTAAAAGCTCAGTTGGAATGTGCCTTCAGTGTTCGTTAAATGTTGCAGGAGCTGAATGAAGAACAAGAAAAAGAGATTCTCAAACTAAGGCAACAAGTGGAAGAAGGAAGAAAAGCTGAAGGAATCATGAAGAAGTAGTATCTTGAAAAGGAAGAGCAACATCAGGTTGAGGTAAATATTCTAAATGATAAATTAGAAGAAAAGGATAAGCTCTTACGTTTTCAAGATAGTAATATGATGTTGGATGATATTCTTAGTAGTAAAAGGTCTCCTGCTATCAAAAATGGCCTTGGTTTTTATGAATCTGTTGAAGATGAATCTAGCTTACAAGAAGAGGCAAGGAACTCTAGTGAGAAATCTAAAATAATCAACAAGGAGATGAGAGGACAACCCCATCAACAGCCAAGGAAAGAAATTCCTCAAAGAAAATCTTTTGCTCCTAACTGTGGAAGTGATAGACGATTATTTCCTCCAATGAATAATGTTGAATGTTATGTATGTCATAATCTTGGACATGTTGCAGCCAGATGCAGAAGAATAATGGTTCAAGACTGCCACACAGAAAGATCATCACATTCTAGGTACTTTAAGGGATATTGTTTTGCTTGCAATATGTTTGGTCACAAAGCCATTGACTGTTTTAGGAGGAATATGAAACATGTAAGATGTTATGCATGTAACAAACTTGGACACATAGCAAAGGAATGCAGGAGAAGATTTTGGGCACCATACCAAAAGGAGAAAACATCATCACAGTTGAAGATATGGAAGAAAAAGGAAATACATCCAGAAAGATGTGGCATAGCAGAGTACACAGATATGACAGACTCAGAGGAAGCTGAAAGTGTGGAACATCAGTGTTCTAAATCTCATATGCAGGTATCATGAAGACAAGTCGTGTATATACGCAAGTTAGACACTGCACAGTCGCGTATATGATGTTCTGAAGAAAAGCAGCAGTACAGAAGTCTGATATGGTTCAGTCACTATTTGATGATGGCATGGCATAGGTTCGGGGGGAGCATTGGTGCAGATCATACATGGTGTATGATAGTTGTTGATCATGGTCTTGATTAGATTGCTAGTCTTTGTTTTGTTACCCCACTATGCATGGGATGGATGATGTAATGGTTCTAGTTGTTGAGTCATGTATAAACAATTGGTATATCCCCACTTGGTTGGGTGGATGAGTTTAAAATGGTGTATTCCCACTTGGTTGGTAGATTGATATATGTATAAAGTCATGTTATGCTTTTGCAGACCTTGCATGTGCTCAGGGGGAGCATGGACGGATAGGTACATCTTGGCATGTACAAAGGGGGAGCTCAATCAGAGATTTCAGCAGGTACTCAGAGGGAGTATGGACATTAGAAGGTATACCAAGGAAGAGAACAACTTGGTCTGCCCTTTGCCCTTGATGTCAAAGGGGGAGAGTGACTTGGTGTGGTTGTTGCCATCAAGTCCAAAGGGGGAGATTGTTGGTGTTGGTAAGGTAAATCCCCTCTGCGGATAGAGGTGATCCCACTAGCCTATCACAGAACTAGCCACAAACAAACCACACTGCTACGCAAGTTCTTAGTTATGCATCAAAGGTGAATCAAGAAGACTAACCTGGAGTCCAACGCTATGATTGAAGCAGAGATGATATCCTCGCTCCCTTGCTCCAACAGATCATAACGAATACCTGCACATGCAAAGGAAGAGACAGATACCAACATAAAAACTACCAAGGCACAACTATATTTCAGTCAGAAAGGAAATAAATCAATATATCACCATGATAGATAATGAGATTGGAACTATAATAGCAGTCGCTCATCAATTAATAAACAGGAAAAGTTACAACCATTGTTCTGACGTCGACCCTTCTCCTGGCTGGGCGAGTAACGATATGTGTCTTGACATGCATCTCTTCTCCGGCAGCATAACCTCTCTAGCACTCACTAGCATTCCTCCAAGAACTCAACATCTAACACTCCATGACCAATAATCATCACTACTATCACTCAATCACCAAATCACTAGCATAACACTAACACCAACACTCTCTAGCTTGTCCAATGCATAATGACAAGCTTATATAGATGAAGAAGGGAGGAGGATGCGATGAACCGGGACACCTTTCGTGGAATTAGAAAAAGCCATAAAGATGGATAAAGCTCGAAAAAAAATGATTTTCTATCCTCAGAAAAACTCCATGTAATGAAGGAAACAACAGTCGGACGTGCATTAAGGCAAAAAGCACGACTAAATTTGGTTGGCACGACTGTTGCTCTAAGATAGAGCGCCAATGGTCGCGCCCTCTTTTGAGGATCTCCATCATTGGCGCGGGTAGGATACTGTGGACTTGCGCCAATGGAAAAAGAGCACTTTTTAGGGATGATCTGCAGAAGGTGTCTTCAGGGAACATGGAGTACATACTCAGGGGAACATAATGCAAGTGTTTTTAGCCCTTGTCACTTCTTATAACTCCCGGAATGAGTCCTCTAAGGTACGACAAGAGGAGTAACAGGGATGGTGACAAATTACTGTGTAACAGATGCCCCCTAAAGCATGAAGTCCGAGAGGTGGAGAGGGGTGAAATGCTTTACTAGAACGCACATAAGAGCACACAAGAGCACATATAGTTACTGCCGCCGAGGAGCTGTATTAAGAGACATGACTGATAGTTCAATTACATGATGTACGTGGCATGGTCGCAGCCATCCATAAGAGAGTACATAAATAATCTGGATCCATAGTATGGACGCAGCCATCTGGTTAGGATCAATGAACTGACTCAGGTATGGTCGCAGCCATCCAGTGAATGAGTCAAGTACCAAGAATCACGCCTGGATTACGACAGACACAATCCAGGGTCTTGCGCTCCATCTCGACCCAAACAAGAGTACAAGTCCAAGCATGTGAATATATGAGCTGAAGTCGAACATGCATGAACATCGCCTGATTACCAGTCAATAATGGAAACTGTTAACAGACGCGAGAGGTACCACCAATAATGACAACGGCCCTCAAGGTACTATAGGTACAATCTACGGCGTGTGAATTAATGAGCTGAAGTCGAACACCCATAGAATCATTCGATCGGAGGCCAATGATGAAAACCTCACGTCGAACACGAAGAACCTGCCACTGAGGCATGCAGGCTCCAAGGCACCGGAAGGGAGTCTCTAGGTCAACTTCCTGGATAATGAGCTGAAGTCGACAGGGAGTGACCTTGATCGAAGGTGGGCCATAATGTTTCCCACATCATCGACACGAGACAGAGAGATAATGTCGTGAATCAAGATTGTGCGAACTATCAGAGGGAGGTGGTTTATTTGCAGAGGTCAACTTCTCTTGAACATATCGGCGACACATTAACGGAATTGGCAGTATTTGACATCAATGTATCAAAGGTCATTATGACGAGGCAATGAGTGAATGAGAGGTCAAATAGGGTACCCAAATCCATGGAAGCAAGTGAAAGATATGAGATGAAATATCCCCACCCTGGACACGAAAGCAAAAAGTGCCATGTTCAAGAGCGACATACTGCCGTTACGGTAATAATTATGGTTCAAAAAATTTTATTTTCCCCCACCATTTCTGGCGAGTACCCCAGTTATTTTTAACAAGCTTGATGGGGATAGCATATGCTTGTGTTGTGACAAAATCTGATGTCATTAAGTTTTAACGAGTCTGACAAAGGAAGAACTCGGCGTCTTTTCTTGTTTAGAGAGTTTGAAAAGACAGCAGAAAAGGAAACTCCAGGGATGTCCTTTTTCGTAAAGTTGTGTCTCTCGGGCCCGAAAAAGTATAAAATAATACCTGAAAGAACCGCCCGATCATTATGATCGAGGAGTACTTTTCATGATTAGTGACTTCGACCTGAAAAAGTAAAAAAGCGGTCAAAACCACGTCGTTTCGTAACCACTAACGAGTTTGAAACGACAAAAACCCGATAATCTTTTTATGTTTTAACGGTCGACAAAAAGAACTTAACACGACCGCCCCTTATCACCATTTAACGAGTCAAGAGGAGCGACTCGGCAATCTTTTCCTCTTTAAATGGTCAGAAAAGAGCTGAAAGCGGACCTTTTGATCTTATGATGACATTTTGGTGTTTTGGTTGCAGGAATTGGTCAAAATGGCTATAGAATGGAGAGAAAGGGAACATGAGGCCATAGATGCTTTAGCATTGGAAGATGACGCATGCATGGATGCTTTGCGAGATTGTGGTTTGAAAAAATTCTTCCTTACCTCATATCTACGTGCACAGCCCGAGTTACTAAGGTTTATTGTGGATGCCTGGGATATTGAGGATCAGGTATTTCGCCTGAAAGACCAGACATTGGAGTTGGATGTCTCTGATGTTTATTTTATTACTGGACTATCTCGGCGGGGCGCACGGCCCATCTTGACCGGTAGTAGACCTTCTGGGGAAAAGATGGGGGAGGTAATGGCCAGAGTTTGTCCTGGGGCCCATTTTGGATCCAATAGTGCCAAAGTGGACATTGTCACTATCCCAGATTTGGTGCTACGAGTGGTACTATTCACTATCACTCGGACGGCTGGGGTACAGGCACCCCACGAGGCTAGCAAGAATCATTTGCTGCTGGAAACTGAGTGCCTACACCCTACATTATTTGATTGGGCCACAGCAGTAACAACAAATATAAAGAGGCAGCTTACCAAATGTAAGCGTGATGGCAATAAACAGTTCGGATATGGATCCATCATAGTATCATTTTTTCTGGAGCGGCTACCGATATTCTGGATCCCAGGAGGTATAGTGGCAGATCCAGTGCCACGGGAGCCGAGATTGGCTCGATGGGCACCACTTATACCCAGAGGAGGTGGGGGCCAGCAGATGTCCTGGAGGCCTGAGTTCTTCATTTGGCTCCAACACCAGTTGATCGTCGTGGAGGACTGGCCCTATGCGGGCACTGATTTTACTGGAGATCCAGACCTCCCGTTGCCTGAGGGAGAGGACTGGAACGAGGAGCTAGGTAAGGACCTTTTATGTTTTCAATACTTTAGCATATTCGAGTTTTTATAATTTATGTCTGTTTCTTACAACATCTATATATGTATGCAGACGTTGGTGCAGAATGACCAGCCGACTTGCCTCACAACGTACGGAGAGTACAACCTGCAGTGGACCCTCAGGCAGAGGGTGACGATGATGACCTAGTACAGAACCTCGAGGCACTTACTCGAGGGATCCCAGATTATGGCAGACTGGCGGACGTGCCTAGAGTGTACCAGAGGCATACGGTGGGAGTGTCTACTCGCGTCCATCGTCTGTTGAGACGTGTGGTGCGGGCGGTGACATGCTATCATGAGCATCACCGCGATTAGATGCCTAGGTTTCATTTTTTGCACGTTTTTTGAGAGACATGTTGTCGACGGCTGTATGAGTTTTGGACATGTATTATTTTTTGGATTATGTAATGCGCGGGGCGCAAACATTTTGACACTCACGTATATATATATACATATGTTCATGGTTCATTATTGTGTTTTCATGTGCTTGCTTACATAATGTTTTAATTACAAATTATGCAGATGTCTATCTAATACATGATTGGCCAATGCATCAGATAATGTGTTTAATTGTCTCGGAACATGTTGATATGTAATAAAATCAAAATGTCTTTCCAACAACCTTACACGTAAATACAACCTTAGTATATGATGGTTTCTGACGGAATATTGCCTGTTGAGCTGGTGGACAACAAGTTGAGAGTCCAGGTTTACTATCAATGCGTGAATACCGAAATTAATTGCTCTAGCAAGTAACTCGATTACAGCACAGTATTCGGCAACATTGTTAGTAGTATGGCCTAAACACACACCCTGGCAATCTATTAGCTCGTTATGAGGATCGTAGATTACCCATGCCGCAGAAGACAAACTGCGGGTACTGCGGTAGGCACCATCAGCGAAACCAACATAAGGTGCATCCGGCATCTGCACAAGAAGCGAAAAACACAATAAGTGGCAGCTATGTCTCGAAAACCGACACACAACACACCAAAGTACATGTATGTACATAATAAAATGTACCAGCATCACGCATAGTACTTTTTCAAGTAAAGCCCATTTCGGGGCTTCCCAAGAGGGTTTCCTTCATAATCAATCAGCTCGTAGGCCCCTTTCTGCAGGACTCTCTTGACAATATAAGGGCCTAGCCACATAGACTCGAGTTTTCCTGCGCCTAGCTTATCTTTCGCTTGATCATAGAGTAGGACCAAGTCTCCCTCAACAAAAGAACGCGGATGGACGGTCTGATCGAAGTGAGTCTTGACTCGCTTCTTTTGTGTTTCGATGGCCAAAGAGGCCAGGCGACGAGTCTCATCTAACCGTTCTAGGTAAAGAAGGCGTTCTTCTAACGGGGTAGTGTTGGGAAGCAGTTCGATGGCTAATTTCAATGAAGGGATTTCACATTCAATTGGAAGGGTAGCCTCTAGTCCATAAACTAGTTGAAATGGAGTGAAACCAGTGGCATCCTTCACGGCAGTTCGGTAAGCCCATAAGGCAGGGAATAACATCAAATGCCAGTTAGATTTATGCACACCAACGATACGTTGAAGCATTGTGACCAAGATTTTATTGACAGCTTCAACTTGACCATTGGACTGAGGGTAGTATGGAGTTGAACTATCGTGTTGCAAGCCTAGCTGGGTTGTTAACTCCGACATCATATGATTACGGAAATGCTTTCCATGATCAGTGACAATGGCTTGAGGGACACCGAATCGTGAAATAACATGATTGAATAAAAATTGCGCCGCAGTGTGACCGTCTTCAGTTAATGTAGGCATCGCCTCGGCCCATTTAGTAAAGTAATCGACGGCAACGATGATAAACCCATGCCCCCCGGCCGAGCGAGGGTTACAGGTCATATAATCAATTCCCCATTTTGCAAAAGGGCCGACGGAAACCACAGGGTGCAACGGAGCAGAAGGCGCTCGCATTTTCCGCTGGTATATCTGGCACTCATGACAAGACCGGACGGCAAGAATGCAATCCTTGAAAATAGAGGGCCAAAAATAGCCAACACGAAGGATTTTTTGGGCTGTAGCATATCCGGACATATGTCCGCCACAAGCGCCAGCGTGGCAGTCATTGAGAACCCGTTCAGCTTCCTCTAGAGTAAGACAACGACGAAGAACGGAGTCTGCACCAAGACGATATAATGTATTTCCGATGATACGGTAGGGTTGCGATTGATGACGAATCCTCCGCCGAGCGTCTTTAGACACACCCGGACGGAAGGAGGACGTTTGCAGATATGTGATTATATCTCCGTACCATGGATCGAGGGTGCTAATTAGGAACAGGGTTTCATCTGGTATTTGGTCTTCTGCTGGCGAGGTCGAGGAAGACGATGGCAAAGAACAAATTAACTCAGCGAACACAAGAGATTTCTTAGACTTGGCAGTGGTAAATTCCAAGTCAAACTCTTGGAGGATAACAATCCACTTTGAGTATTTGCCCCCTAGTAACTGGCGTGACAATATATACGTCATGGGGTTGCAATCAGAAATCACAGTAGTAGTACGCAGAAGAATATAATGACGGAAGCGTTGTACAGCACAAACTGCGGCTAGTGCCAACTTTTCGATATAAGCATATCGAGTTTCCGTGTCTAACAGGTTGCGACTGAGATAGTAAATAACATGTTCAGTGTTATCATCATCGGTTTGGACAAGAACCATGCCGATAGTGGTATCGGCGGCAGCCAAATACAAGGTGTAGTCGCGATAATAATTCGGAGGACGAAGCAATGGAGCAGAAACAAGTAAACTCTTGAGACGTTCAAAAGATTCCTGAGCTGTGGTATCCCAATGGAAAGGGATATCACGCTTCAGTAATCGCGTAAAACCTTTAGCTACTTCGGCATAGTTGGGAACAAAACGGCGTAAAAAATTGGCTTTCCCCTGCAAACTTTGTAACTGATGCAAAGAATTTGGGGGAGGGAGATTGACGATAGCTTCGACTTTAAGGGGATCCAAACAGATGCCTTCTTTAGAAACGATAAAACCGAGAAGTCTTCCAGATTCAACGCAGAAGACACATTTGTGGGGATTTAGCCGGATTCGGTAGTACCGACAGCGAAGAAAGATTTCGCGAAGGTGTTTAGGGTGGTCCTGACGTTTAGCTGAATGAGCAGGAAGATCATCCAGATAAGGTTGCACAATATGCCGAATGTCATGAAATGCATACGACATTGCGCGCTGGAAGGTAGCACCAGCATTTTTAAGACCGAAAGGGAGCTTTTTATAGGCAAAAGTCCCCCATGGGCAAATAAAGGCCGTTTTGTGTTGATCAACAGGAGCAATATTGATCTGGTTATAACCGGAGAAACCGTCCATAAAAGAATACATTTCACTGCCAGCACACTCGTCAATGATCTGATCAATGAATGGTGTGGGAAAATTATCTTTAGGACAGGCTTTGTTTATATCACGGTAATCGACACAAACCCGGATTGTACCTTGTTTTTTAGTTACAGGGACAATGTTAGATACCCAATCCGTAAGAGGAATAGGGTAAATAAAACCGGCGTTAAGAAGCTTTTCTACTTCGGCCTTAATCGCCGCAGCCTTCCTAGGATGTACAGGGCGTAGACGTTGACGAACAGGCTTAGCATCTGGGTACGTGATTATTTCATGCATCACTATACTAGAATCAATGCCAGGCATTTCTTCATAAACATCACGAAATTCGCGAAAAAGTTCAGAATAAAGTTGAATCTCCTCTGGAGTACAAGTGACTCCGATATGAAGATGCTCGACTATCCCGGGTTTAACAGAGATGTCGAGGGGTTGGGTTCGTGTAATGTTTGCCATATTTCCTTCAGAAAAAACCTGATCAATTTGAATAGGCGTTTGAAGGATTTGTCATGGGAGACAAGGAGCGAACCGCTCGAGGCATGTCAGGAAATGCTGCGAGGCAGGGAGAAATGAGGAACGATGGTGAGAACTGTACCAGGGAGGTTCCTCTGGAGACATGGTCTCAATAATAGCTTCGTCGGAGAGGAATATTTCTCCTAGAGAATCCGAAGAAGCCTCATCTAGAAGTCTTGAGGATGGAGTAAGCGCAGAAGAGGGAGCCGAGGCAACAATGATTTCAACATAATTAAACTCGGCAGGACTCAACGGCATCTGGTCGCCCCAGGAATCTACTTGGTCTGTAGGGGGTACGAGCCACGGATCAGAGCCAGTAGCGATCATATTGACAGAGGCGACATTTATAGGAGGGAGTGGAAAAACACCCATAAGATCAGGATCTTTGAAAAGTCCAGCTCCCAGAGTCTTAGGTAATTTGGAAGTATGGTCCACGAACGGGATGGTGCCTTCGGAAGAAGAAGCAAAAAAGGAGAGCTGGTCAACGGTAACGATCTTCCCTTGATGAGGAAAACGAATAATTCGGAAGAAAGATGAAGCAACAGCTTGCATTGCGTATATCCAGCTACGTCCGAGAAGGAGGTTGTAGGTTAGAGTAGCATCAACAACTTCAACTTCCATCTCGACCGTCTTCCCTTCCAAAGAGATTGGTAAACATTGGAGTATACCGTAAGGACAGGACGCTCTTCCATCAAAAGCTTCCAAGGTGGTGGGAGATTGGCTCAATGCCGGAGATCCAATCGCTTTCCAACAGGCAACGGACATGATGCAAGTTTAGGCACCTTCATCAATAACTGTACGATGAATTGTCTTGGAATCAATAATTACCTGTATGAGGAAGGCGATTTGAGGAGGTAGTCTTAGAGTGTGGCGTTCTAAGTCAAAAGTTATTAAATCCGAATCGGCCGGATCTATGCCACCAATGGCAAATAGCATGGACTTCCTCTGAGAAGGGCAGCTCTGGAGAACCTCTAAAGCGGACATAGCCGACGGAGTCTGTGCTAAGTCCTCAACGATGTTGTAGTGCTGTGCAGCACGAGAATTCGGATTATACGAGGATTTACGGAGTACTCCTTTTGGAGGGGGTCGAAGAGGTGTTTTGGTGGTAGGTCTCTCAATGTGGAGTGGACCGGAACTGAACGGGGGAGCACTCGGGGGAACCTCAGGCTCTTTCCCAGCAGATGACGAATAATCCTTCGTTCGAGTACTGATATTAATGGGTATTGTACCAGCCATAAACACTTGAGAACCAAAGGAAGAGGGAGGGTGAGTAGGGTCAGCCACCATTTGAGTTTTTTGAGTGTGTTGGGTGGGAAAGGGCTCCTTGAGCACCGCAGGAGTCCCAGAGGTGCCTTTTAATAAACGACTAACTTCGGACCGCCTCGGGCAATCCTTGGTAAAGTGATTTTCATCGCAAATAAGACAAGGATATCTGGGTTTGCGTTTAGTGCCGTCCTCAGGTTGAGGTTTTGGGGTTTCCTGCTTAGGTTGCTCCGTCTTATTTTCGCTTTCCCTCTTTTCTTCTCTTTCGAAGCCTTGCTTGCCATATTAGATTGGACGGCATTAACCTCAGAAGTAACATTCGAACCAGACGATGCCTGGGAAGGTTTTCCATTCGAAGCAGATGTTTTTTGCTTTGCAGGGTTCGTATTTTTCTTAGAGGGTGAATTAACCGAACCGATGATACCGTCAACAGTGGGTGTTGGCGGGGCTTTAGATGTTCCTTGTCTTGGGACATCAGGCAGATAATCATATAACGTACCTGACTGAGAATAAACCAAGTCAAGGTACTGAGCTCGAGCAATAGCTTGCTCTTCAGTGACACACGCCCCCATGGCGATATCCCGAGCTATTGGAGGCACGAACGAAGTCGTAAACCAATCGGTAAGAAGCTGGTCGGGAATCCAAAATTTGATCATACGTCTACGTCGTCTCCATTCATGAATATGATCAGAGATATGCGTAGCTGTCGTTTGTCTTAAGGAAGTGAGGAGGTGCGTACCCGTTTCGTATCGAATGGGCAACTGGAAGTGAGTGAGAAACGCCATAGCCAAGGAATTGAAATCTTGAAAGGACCCGCGATGAAGTTTGATATACCACTTAGCGGCAGAGCCAGTGAGAGTCCTTTGAAAAAGGCGAAGCCGAATTGAATCGTCAAGCCATGAATTAGATGAACACCACAAATGATAGGTCATAATATGGGCTTGTGGTTCTTCATTGGCTTTACCATCGAATTTTGGACAGTCACCAGGTATTTTAGTTGGAACTGGAGGCCAATAAGGATTATGAAGGATAGGATCATTGGTTAATTTGGATACATCTGGTAATTCTAAAGTCGCTAAGAATGGTAATTGAGGATTGAAAGGCATCTGGGGCTGTTGGTAGGGTGGAGCACCAGGGTTCCACCCAGGTGGTGGTTGCCCCCATAGAGTTTGTCCGGAAGGATTTGGCCCCATAGTGGATTGGCCGTAAGGATTTGTATAGTGCCCCCCAGCATAAGGATTACCAAATGATGCTGCAGGTGTGCCGTATTGCTGTTGTTGGTAATTCTGGTACGGGGCAAACGGAAATTGCCCTTGAGGTTGTTGGTAGCCATACAGTGGTGGGGCTCCGAATTGAGTTGAAGGACCAGGCTGGGTTGGATGAAAAGTTTGTGATTGAGACCCAGCCTGCATTTGAAGGCCAGATGGGTGTTGGGGTCCCATTTGGGGCCATGGACTAGACTGAGCAGTACCAATGAACTGTCCTATAGGTTGGGCTCTCTGGCCAGAAGGAAAACCTTGTTGATGGTGAGGTTGGCCGATCTGTCCAGAAGGTTGGACCTGCTGATACTGAGGTTGGCCTACCTGCTGGAACGGTTGTTGCGCAGTTGAAGGTTGTCCTAGCAGACTAGATGGTTGAGGAGATTGGGCAGTTGGTTGGCCCAACTATGTTTGGGGCTGACCAATCTGCCCAGAGGGTTGTGAATACTGGACAGTAGGTTGACCGAGTGGTTGAGTACCTTGTCCAGACATTGGACTATACTGGACATTGGATTGGTTCGGGTTAACAGTTTGTTGACCACTTTGTCCAGTGGGATAGCCTTGCTGGATACCAGGTTGGACTTGTTGAAAAGACGACTGACCTGAGTTACCAGAAGGTTGCAAAGAGGAAAAAGGAGCAGCAGTAACGAAAGGGTTTCCATAAATGGATTGCCCTAGTTGGTCTTGAGGGGGTTGTATTGGAGATTGCGCAGATAAAACTTGACCACCATGGAAAGAGGTGGAGGTCCAATCAATTGACAATGGGACCGATACCTCAACAACCGGTTGAGATGACAAATATGGATCATATGGCTCCTGCATTGAGACATTTGTCATGGGGTCAAAGACTCCAAACAAAGAAGCTGAGGGACGACTATAAATAGAAGTCAAGGGGGCTGCACATACCGTTGGAGCGGTTGTGACGGAGGTAACAGATAGACCGCGACTTTGTGGAGTAAAAGGCTCCGTAGCAGGAAAAGTGTGTGATGACCACATGGGACCTGTGAACGGAGTTCCAGAAGGCGTAGCATCTCTCAAAGCTTTATAACCCAGTGGTAAATTTGTAGTAGTAGGCGTACTACTAACATGTATAGGGTCCGTTGAGGTGGGAATTTCACCGCTCGTTGCAATGGACTCATCGGTTGTAGTAGGGGATAATTCATCCATGTCGGATGAAACTTGTGGGACTGGCCCACGAGGGGAAGGATGGTCCCAAAAATGGATACCATCCTCAAAAGGTTCCACGTAGGGTTCCAATGATACTGGTAAGTCTCGTCACCCGGGGCACGAGAACTAAGTGGTTGTATACTTAAAACCACAGGAAGACTCACCATCGGTGTTTCGGTAGAAGACGAAATTAGTAATTCTGCCAGGATGAAACTTGAGAAGTTTATCGAGATAACTCCTACTTCGGACTGATACAAACGAAAGCTAATTGGGTAGATGTTATCGTGGCCAATAAATTTTAAGACACTGAACTTAACCTTTTCATTTTTTAAGAGTCGAGAAAAGGGTAAAAGATGACTCTAGTCTCCTTCGAATATTTAATGAGCACGAAGTGACAAGACGCTCATAGGCACCTTTTCGTTTAGGGAGTCCGAAAAGGATCAAAAGTGACTGCTCTGGAATTCTAGGTAGAGGGTGTGCCAAACTTTTCGCAAAACCACAGAATACTTTTTAGGGTACGGGTGGTCGATCTTCGTGAATGCTGTGTTCACTGCATTGCGAATCGTAGGGCGGCTGACACGGCTTCCTATGGATAAAGGCTTTATTCCTATAGGAGTCTCCCAATATATACTCGACGGTACGTGGGAGCACAGTCCGTATTGGCAGCTACCGTTTCACCGTGGAGGAATCACCCAACCACTCGACGATAAACTACCAGGTTTAACGACGCCGGAACACGTCTCTAACCTAGACCTCTAGAGTGTTTGCGTTATGTTCCAATGCGTTGTTATGTTCATTGAGTTCATTTTAAAGTTTATCTTTGATTATGTTTCAGTTTTTTGGTCCTACCGTATGTGATATCTCGAAAACTTCTTACATGCAAACTATATGCCGAAATTAAATCATTTGATTCGATGAATTCTATCTACAGGAGGGTTGAGATCTTTTTCACAAATGAAATGATCACTTCAACAAAGAACAAAGATCCTAATGCAGCTAATAACAAGAAACGAAATTTTGTCTTTTTTCTTTTCAATAGCAACAAATAACAATAAATGCTAACTACTATAATGCAAGATATTTTTTGTTTTTCTTTCCTTTAAGATGGCATGATGCATGTAAACAAATTCTAAGAGATATGCACAATCCAAGTTCAGTCAATGAAATAGAACCAATTCTAAAACACAAAATGAACCATGCAAGCAAGGAAAAACACAAAAACTAGTGAACTTCAAAGAGGCTAGAAGTGAAGTATTCAGAGTATATAAGATCAAGCTTTAACAAAGCACTGGATAGGTGTAGAACAATCAACAAGCTGACTGGATGATCAAGAGACCGAAACTTCCCACAGAAGGCTAGACATGCAAAGTCACTGGAAATAAGCAAACAGCTGAGGGATACAGGCTAAGACCAGTCAAGCAGAGGTTCAACACAGTTCCAGAGGCTGAAAGAGATATATAAAGAGACTGAATGAGCTTTCCACCCACACACAGGCAAAATTTACAGAGCTGGCGCGACTGTCATCCTGCAACTTGCGCTACCACAGAATTGGCGCGAGTTTCTTTTGAGCAACGTGCGCCAACTGGCGCGATTGTCAGAGAAATAACCGCGCCAATTAAGCTTGCCAACTAAAAAGATAAATGATACGACCTTAGGTCAGGTTGACAGTGCTCAGATGGGTCAAACAGTAAAGAATCAACTCAAAACTGACTCAGGAAGCTCATGCACTCAAGCAAGCAGAAGAAAATTAACATGCAAGACAGAAATCAAAGAGTTACTCCCCAGCGGAGTCGCCAATTTGTTGGTAAGGTAAATCCCCTCTGCGGACAGAGGCGATCCCACTAGCCTATCACAGAACTAGCCACAAACAAACCACGCTTCTACGCAAGTTCCTAGTTATGCATCAAAGGTGAATCAAGAAGACTAACCTGGAGTCCAACGCTATGATTGAAGCAGAGTTGATATCCTCTCTCCCTTGCTCCAACAGATCATAACGAATACCTGCACATGCAAAGGAAGAGACAGATACCAACATAAAAACTACCAAGGCACAACTATATTTCAGTCAGAAAGGAAATAAATCAACATATCACCATGATAGATAATGAGATTGGAACTATAATAGCAGTCGCTCATCAATTAATAAACAGGAAAAGTTACAACCATTGTTCTGACGTCGACCCTTCTCCTGGCTGGGCGAGTAACTATATGTGTCTTGACATGCATCTCTTCTCCGGCAGCATAACCTCTCTAACACTCACTAGCATTCCTCCAAGAACTCAACATCTAACACTCCATGACCAATAATCATCACTACTATCACTCAATCACCAAATCACTAGCATAACACTAACACCAACACTCTCTAGCTTGTCCAATGCATAATGACAAGCTTATATAGATGAAGAAGGGAGGAGGATGCGATGAACCGGGACACCTTTCGTGGAATTAGCAAAAGCCATAAAGATGGATAAAGCTCGAAAAAAACTGATTTTCTATCCTCAGAAAAGCTCCATGTAATGAAGGAAACAACAGTCGGACGTGCATTAAGGCAAAAAGCACGACTAAATTTGGTTGGCGCGACTGTTGCTCTAAGATAGAGCGCCAATGGTCGCGCCCTCTTTTGAGGATCTCCATCATTGGCGCGGGTAGGATACTGTGGACTTGCGCCAATGGAAAAAGAGCACTTTTTAGGGATGATCTGCAGAAGGTGTCTTCAGGGAACATGGAGTACATACTCAGGGGAACATAATGCAAGTGTTTTTAGCCCTTGTCACTTCTTATAACTCCCGGAATGAGTCCTCTAAGGTACGACAAGAGGAGTAACAGGGATGGTGACAAATTACTGTGTAACAGCTGGCATTATGATACAGGTGTTGTCCTTGATGGCAACTCACTCAGAGGTATGATATAGGTGTTGTCCTTGATGGAAACTCACTCAGATGATAGATCATAGTGCAGCAGGTCAAGAGAGAAGTATACGCAGGTTAATCTTGATGAAAGTGCATATACACGCGGGTTAGTGGAACAAAAGGTGCGTACATGTATACACGCAGGTTCATAGAAGGAAAGGCACGTACATGTCGGAAAACTAAGTTTTGGTCCATGGTATTTTGGTATTGGTCCATGGTATTTGGTCCGAAGTGTTAACCCCAAGCATTGGGTCCAAGGTATTGGTTCTACATGGTTTTGGACCATGGTATTGAGAGAGGCCTAAACCTATATAAGGAGAAGATCATTAGGCCAAGAGTGTAAGAGAAAAGGATTGAATATCTGATGAAGTGTGAGATCGAGGGTGTTGGTTATGGGTTTGTGATGCTTATCTTGATCTGAATCAAGGGTGCACCTATGTGGTTGATGATGGATGATGGATTGGGATCATGAGGCTTGGTATGTATTATCATTATGTGGTTTGATCATGGATAGACTAGATCTGAATTATTGACGCATGTTTTATTATATGAATGTTATGATCTAGGTATGACTAATGTTATGATCTAGGTATGACTGATGTCTGGAACAGCTGCAAAGTTATGAGTAAATATTTGCAGATCTGTATGTGGGTTGGCTTTGGTAAAAGCACGTATGTACACCAATTTGGTTCATTATAGTAGCGTATACATTATGAGATATGATCTATTTATTGTTGCAGAGTTCTGTTGTCTGTTCTGTGTTCTAGTGACTGTGTTGTTGACAGGGTTTCAGTGTTTCAGTATTGGGTGATTCAGAGATCGGTGATGTAGGTGTAGTTGATGGGTGTATTACAGTGATGATTAAGTCTATGCTTCAATGTTATTGATGGGTCCAGTATGAAAATTGGATGAAACGTGGCCTTCAGATTATGGTGTTGTGCTTCAGGAGTATCCAGTATGAAAATTTATGAAACGTGGTCCCTGGAGGAAGAAAGAAGCTCATAGAGTTCAGTAGGTTTGCGTCTACGTACTGGTAAACATATCGGCCAGTACAAGAGCCAAGGGGTTGTAGCTCCCTTCCAGGAGTAGCTAGAAAACGAGTGAAGGTTGGAGCCTTCAGTAGGCCGGTGCCTACGTACTAGTAAATGGATCGGCTAGTACAAGAGCTAAGGGGGTTCTAGCTCCCTTCCAGGAGAATCTGGAAAACGAGAGAAGGTTGTAGCCTTCTGTAGGTAGAATCCTGTGTACTGGTATAAGACTGCACTAGTACAGAATATTGTAAAAAGAATTTTCTTATTAAAAGAAGATAGAGACGAATTGCAGCAGGTGGTTTTCACCCACATTAGGTTTCCACCTTATATCATGGTGTTCATGTGTGCTTCTTATGTGTGACGATCTGTTTTCTTTTACTACACCTGTTTACTGTCCATATGGTTAATAATGTTCTGATGCACTCATTGAAGATCAATTAACTGAATCATAAGTTTACTGGATGTACGCCAGTTGCATTTAACACAGTTGTGTATATACACGGATATCCTGAACTTAAGTAGCGTATATGAATCTGAGTATGAAAATGAAAAAGTGTTTGATTTGGTAATACTAATTCATCCCCCCCTCTCAGTATTATTTCCAACACTCTTACCTTTGCTGGTAGGCTTAGGCTGTAATTATCCCAAACTATCTTCGGAATGTGCTTTACTTCACTTTCTTGTATTTTTGTGTCTGGTCCTAATCAACCAGAGCAGAAATACCTGAAAGTAGCTTGATTGGTTGCATCTTTAGGGACATTTCAGTGAGTGCTCTTTGCTCCTAGATTGCCATAGATTTATAATTTTTTCAGTCTTTACAAGTTCTCTTAATAGTTAAAAGTGGCTGTGATGAGTCTCATCAATGGGTAAATCATATGGACCTTAATACAACTCTCCATCTTACTAAAATCAACTTTTCTCATAATTATTTACATGCTTTATTATGTTTTTCTTAATGAGAAGGGTAAAGATGAGATGTCATGTCTAGTGGTCTAATGTGCATTGATTGTAGTTTTTGGAGGAAATTTCGGCTAATTAAAGTGCAGGAACTTGAAGGAGAAAGGAAAGAGGGATTTTAGGAGATGGGATCTCCCTCCATAACTCCTCACTCATTTGAAGGTTCCTCCATGGAATCTTATAAGCTTGAAGTTGCAAGCAGCCGAGCCATTAAGATCATTGGCAGCCAAGCCAGTGACAGTCGAAGACCATTTGATCTCAAGATTGGGAGCCAAGCCTCCCTAAATTTAAGGAAGTTTTTGGTAAATTCAGTTGTATAAATAAGAAGGCCTAAAGCCTCACTAGGATTCATATTTTTTTTCATTGTATCCAAGAAGCATTTTCGAGTTGAAACTTTGTGACTGATCACTCTTGTGTATTTTTGATACTTTAATGAAAATGAGAAGCATTCCCTTGATCCAACACTGAGTTTACTCAGAGGGCTAAAGCTCTTGGGTTAGGGCCAAACCCTAACAACAAAGGTTCCTCTTTTGTATATGTATGCTTAGATTACATTCATAGTTAGTTGTTGAACTGCATTTGGTGTTGTTAATTTGAAAGTATTGGTATGCTTAATTAGTTTACTTCAATTTGTGGATAGTTAGAACAATGGTATCATAGTGATATAAGGCATTTCAGGAAATCTGGTGATAGTGGTTTTCACCTCATCTCTCTCTTTTGGGATCATGACTTGAGGGACACTTTCATACAGTCCAAAAATAAAGTTATTGCTTTGCTACATAAACTAGGGTTTCTTGATGAGTAGGTCATTATCTTTGAGTTTCTTAGGATAAGTTGCAACTATCATTTATGATCTCTTAAGTCTTCTATTGATTTCAAATCACTTCCATTCATGCACTTAGGCATTAGATGGTAATAGTTCTATTTTCTTCCTTTTAATAAATCTTTCCCATCTATAGTTGCAATTGTGTATAGATGAAGACAAGAATGTGTGTTTGTACAGGAGCTTCTACACTGCAGAGAGACCTCATCTTGGTTGCCCCATCCAAACCTTATCCACCCATGTCACCAAAATCCACTAAAATCTCAATCTGAATTCTTGTTTTATAAGAAAAAATTTTCATTTCCATTGAGAAAATCCAACCATCTTGAAATACTTGCTTAAGCTATGGGTAGTGTTCACTCCCTTCATGCATTATTCTTCCATTATCTACCTTTCCCAAGCTTCATTCCACCTTCTAAACCACTTCCTAAGCTTTCGGCCTATTCCTGTATTAAAACAGGGGATCTTATAGGAGAAATAGGACATCCTGTAGTTTTCCTGTAGCAGCCTACTTTGGGCCCGAATTAAATAAAATCACCACTGAAGCTAGGATTAGGCCTCTACTTGACCTCCATGCCATCGAGAACATTCTGACCCTCTTCCTTCATACCTATCTCCCCTGCCAAAGAATAAGGAAAGATTGTAATTTTCATTCATAAAATGAAAAGATAAATAAAAATAGTTCTTTTTATTTCCTAATTAGCACATGCATGCAATAGTTAATACTCCCTAGATCAGATTCCATGCTCAGTTATTTTAAATCATCACATGTGATAAATAGGGTTAAACTAGGTTTCTTTTGCAAGAAAAATGTGTCAATGAGTAGATAGAATATTTCATGTTACTTTACAAGCATATTCCAATTCAGTCTTTCATTCTTTAAAATAGGCAACATTCCTTTTCTTTCATTTAGGATAATTTTCCCTTCTCTAATTGGTAGTTAGACTTCTTCTAGTTAGTAGAAGAATGGTTTGAGAAACCCTAGTGGTCTATCGCCCCAGTTGAATAGTGACAAGAGTAGACTATTACATCTATTTGTGTATACAACATTGTCACCTCCAAGTTTGTATGAACCCCGGGTTGATGAAGTAAAGTTAGTAGCCCTAGGAGTTGCAACATTCTTGTTGCAATACTGTCGCTCATCATTGTTGGTGCACGGGTTTCCCTGGGGATAGTATCACCACTGGGCTCAGATGCAACAATTCTTCAACAACAAGTATAGGGACTACTACAGGTCCAAAGATACCAAAGAGGAAATTTTTAGAATGACCTTGGGACATGATGAATCTTTAGAAGATTATGAAGAAATATTCTAGCTCAGCTACAAAAGGGCCAAGTTCACCCTTGATCTTGAATCGCTTAAGTTAGTCCCTCTCAAGGGGATCAGGGAAGATATCCTAGAAACCTTAAACTTGTTGTGAGGAGGGGATATATATCAGTTACCCTACGATGATATTAAGACAGTTTTCAAGAATCATTCTGGGGCAGCTATAAAGAAGGGTAGGGCTAGTTAAGATGTGGCCATTTCGTCCTCTTCCAACACATCCATAAAAAGTGAAATTGGGAACATGTTGGAATACTTTAAGAGTGAAATGCTACATACTCTTGCTCTGCAAATGGAAACCATGAAGATCAAGAGGAAGCAGGAGGAAGTAGAGAGAGCCTTAGCTATCTTCTTCCCTAGATATACTAGGAGGAACCCTAGGAACAAATGTCCATTGAATATCATAGAAATCTACTCAGTCTGTGAGGAAAACCACTCCATAGACAAGTGCCCTTCCCTGCCTAGATTAAAAGCTATGTATCAGGGAGCCAAAGGTGTGACTAAACAACTCTGCTACATCAATCAAAGGAGGCCTCAAGGACCTCGAAAATACCAACAAGGCATGCAAGGGGCATCCTATTCATATTAAAACCCTAATCAGAATACATCCATTCCCCCTTGATTCCCCCCTGCTCATCCTTCATGGTCCACACCTTCTCCCTGGTATTTTGCACCTCAATATCATTCCAAATCTACAAATCAACCATTTCAACCATATGCTCATCCACAAATGATCCAGGTAGATATTGGTGGCCACCCACCTATTCCAATTGGACCCCAACCATTGTTTCTTTGAATTTTTCAGTTTCCTTAATTGTAGCGCAATTTATTATTTTGGCAGTCTTTCGGGTCTTGAACTTCAAGAGTCGTTTTGAGGCCCTAAACAACATTTTTTTGGCAATATTATCGCAATTGATTTCCTTGAAATCACTTTTTCATTTGTAATCCTCGGAGAGATATTTCAAATGAGGTATCATGCGCGTCAAACAAAGATAATATGTAAATGTTATGACCCTAGGAAGTTGACTACCCAACTAACGCCAACGGGGTCCATAAAATCTTGGTGTTACATCTCCTTGGGTTAGGGTTTTGGTTGTTTATGGTTTTCTCTTGTTGTTCAATAATAAAAATTCCCTTGAGTCTCATTGTAACTGAGTTTAGGGGCATGTTGCTGCCACATCTCTTCTCAGAGATAAGCTACCATCGCCCGAGCTAGTCTCGTTTCCATTCTGTTTGTAAGATATTTCATTATTTGATATTAATGAAATCAAGTGTTATTTCTATTGCATCTCTATATTTATGGTTATATATGTAATTTGTTGCATTCTTGTTTAAATTTGGATCAACAACCTCAGTGGAATGCACCATCCCAAGGGTGGAGGCCCCATACAACCAAGCTCCAACTCTATTGCCTCCACCTCCATCTCAACCACAGCTCCTACACCTTGCTCCACCTAAACAACCTTAGATGTTGGCCCAAACAAATCTGAACCCGAACAATAGACATGCACAATAGGTCTACAGTGGAGAAAAATCCTACCTTGCCTATGTTGTGGAAATTCATGAAATTAACCTCAGGTATGGGAGAGTGCTTCCAGATAACCAACCTCCATCTCCACTTGAGGAGCATGAAGAGGAAAAAGAGGAATGTGTACCTCAATCAAATCCACCTCCTTTTCCTGAGAGATTAAACCATCCTATCCAACACATCCCATAAGAGATTGAACTTTTGGGTGAGTTGAAAAATCTGTGTGTCAAAATACCGCTTCTCCAAACTATCAAAGATGTCCCCATATACCAAAAATTAACCAAGGAGAAGTGTTTCAAACATCCAAGAAGGTGAAAGAAAGACACCCCTACCATTAATGTCATTGGAAAATTGTCTAACTTAATGCTAGGGCGTGTGATTTTCCCAAAGTATCTAGATCCTGGAAGTGTTGTAGTGGATGTACACATCGATGGCACCATTGTCCCCCATACCTTGATCGACCTTGGGGCTGCTGTCAATGTGATGACTAAGGAGACTATGCTTAAACTGAATCTCCAGGGATCATTAAGAAAGAACACCACAATTTTGTAGCTTGCAGATAGATCCACAGTAGCTCCTGAGGGAGTTGTTGAGGATGCTATGGTCTCTATTGATTCCTAGGAATACCCTGTTGACTTCTTAGTTCTCCAACCTAAGAACAAGTTCATTGGTTATCCTCTCATCCTTTGGAGGCCATGGTTAGCCACTTTTGATGCTTACATAAGTTGCAGGGCTGGGAATATGACCATTAAAAATGGGCATCTGTCCATGCAATTGGTCTTGTACCCTCCTACTCAACAATATCTAGAGCATGACTCACCTTTACGGTTAGAAGAGGAGGAAGAAGATGAAGTCTACTCTTCCCTAATCTATACCCTAGATGCTACTATAGGAAGGGGGCAACCTGATGAAGATGACCTAATTGAAAACATCCTCCAAAATCAATCCCCCAACACCATGTCTCTCGAGGAGTTAGTAAAGGAAGCCAAAGACGACCCTCGGATTGATATATGCTTAGCTGACTCAAACCCTACTCATGTCAATATGATAGAATTATGCTCTAAAAGAGCATTGAAAATCAACCTCTCTCTCTCTATACACCAAGAAGAGGAGTTATTTGACATTCTAGGAAAGCATTTGGATCCTATTGCTTGGAGTTACAAGGAAATGAAGGGAGTTCACCCTTCAGTGTGTACTCACCACATTTACATCAAGGAAGGTTGCAAGCCAGTATGCCAACCTTAAAGGAGAATGAAACCGACCCTCAAGGATATAGTCAAATAAGAACTGCAGAATTTGTTGGATGTAGGGTTCATTTACCCCATCTCAAATAGTGAGTGGGTGTCTCCTCTGGTTCTGGTTCCACAGAAAAATGGGAAGTGGAGGATCTCTGTGAATTATCGAGAGTTAAACAAAGCCACAAAAAAGGACCATTTACCTCTACCTTTCAGTGACCAAGTATTAGATGGTCTGGAAGGAAAGAAGTTCTTCTCTTTGCTAGATGGATTCTATGGTTAGACCAATTTATTTTAATTTTAGGTATGTTCTATGCTTAGAGAAATTTATTTCAATTTTCATAGTTAGCTCAATATCTTTTCCATATTAGCAATCACATCAGCATAATAGTAAATTGGAAATAGAACATAAACATAAATCGCAGAAGACAAGCCAAGACAAGACGACACAAGATGTGGTGCTAGCTAGGGACAAACCACAATGTGGGGAAACCCTTGATCAATTCTTCTTATATGTTCTTCAATAGTTCAGTAGAGAGAGAGAGAGATAGTACATATACAACAGAAGTCAACACTTTGACTTGTCTAAATAAGACCATAGATCATCTCTAAGAAGATGATACATGAGGTCGCTGAAGTCAGTTGAAGACATGTTGCTTCAATTGATTCTCCCAGGTGACTTCATCACCTATCACAGTGTTGCAACTTGTCATCATGATGCACCATGCTACACCCTTCATCACTATGCTGGAACTCTTTATCATACTGCTACACACAGCATACTACTGCACCTTATGTTGCACCTTTGGGTATTGCAACATCCTGCTATACCTTATCATCTTGTTGCACTCACCAGTGTTGCCTTATCTTGTACCTCACCGTGCCCATCATGCTGCATCTCATTGTTGCACCATGATTACTTGTTGTCCCATGTACCATGCTCCATCAAGCAACATAGCCTTTATGTCCCATTTGCTTGTTCTACCAAGCACCATTGCCTAGCTGTCCCATTTACCATGTTGTACTAAGCACCCTTGCCTAGCTGTCCCATTGTTAGTCATTGATTTCATTGTTGTTTATACTATGACTGGTTAGGGCATCTGGTCAAGTTGCAACAACCCTTAACCATCTACCAAAACAACTCTTAATCTCTGCGGCCTTACTAAAGTAGAGTCCTCCACATACATGTTGTTGTTTTGGGCACAAATCTGACCCAAAACCTCACCATGCTATCCCTGTTTTGAAGTGGGTAGGACTGTGGCCTACCACAATCCCACACTATCACCTTGTTTCTAGGAAAACTAGTATTCCTAAAGAATGTTAGCCCTCTAGGTTTGGAAGCTACCCTAGAAACAACAGTTTAAAGCAATTCAATGATTTTTCCTATGTGTAACAAATAAGAGAAAGATAATGGAACCAACCTGGAACTTCCACTTAATCCCTTGTTTGATTTGTCTCCCCTTTGGCAGATCTTGTAACACCTCCCTGTACTTAACACACTTGGAGAGTACCTGCACAAATAAAACAACAAAGAACCGTTAAATCATCGTGATCTTATACAAAATAAACATTACAGAATCAGATATATAATGAACAAATGATAGCATTCACAAGTGATAACATTCACAATTGCAAAATCATATGGGAGAAAACTTGAAGAGCTTTATTAATAGAAAGGAGAATTACAACCCAGTTGTCTGATCTAGCGCCATCCTCCCAGCTTCAATCCTTCTTCACCTCATGAAATAGCAAGATCACACCAACAAGAATACAATGCTCTCTCCTCAATGACAAACTATCAGCACTTCCATGCAATTCACCATATTCTAGCCTTCTGATCTCTTGGATTGGAGATTCATTTATAGATTTTTGCAAGGGTGTGAGTCATCCATGGGGTTTGATTAGTGTCATTCCACTTGTTACAATTGGTTCCACAAGAGAATGGATTGGATATGGTTTCCTAGACTGTTCTCTTGTTCATCCTTAGGCGAATTCAGAGAGACAAGTGGTGCATGAGAAGTTTCTAGAAGATTCCATGAGCAACCAACTAAAAAACTGTCCCAGAAATTTTTCTATCCTCACCCATTGCACCCTATAGAAGGCCTAAATAGTATGCATTGCACCCTGGCAGTGTACCATTCAGTATGCATCGCACTTTTCCAGTGGAGCAGTGAGTATGGTTCAATTTAGGCAATTTCTGGATGGTTTCTCAGATGGAACTTTTGGGGAATGATGTATTCAGATGATTATGTTCCTTTAGGGTATGAAACAAATCTTTTAGGGGTTGATGAGCCCTAATATATCGACATATAAGTTTGGGGTTGATATGCCCAAATATGTCTATAACAGTTTCCCCCTAAAGCATGAGGTCGTAAATATTCATGTCAGGTGAAATGCTTTATCATGAGGATCCGAAGTTTTGAACTGGAAGGTGACTTGCATAAGTTACAATACAATACATCTTCATAATATGATTTTCATGATCTAGCTGGGGGAGGAATTCCCATGCTCAACTTTATAAATTTCATTTCATGTACATAGATTAGATAGTCATCTGCAGATATCGACTCGTGGTTCTACAGATATAGAGTTGTGATCCATGATTAGGATGACCATCTGTGTAGAGGCTTTGTACATTTGATGTTTTTATATCCCTGAATGTATCGTAGCCCAGATGGATGAAACTAGATCTGGGGTCTTCAAACTCGTTCAATCTTCTCTTGATGTACAAGTCAATCCATGTGAAGAGACGTTCTGAAGTCAAACATGGAAAGACATCACCTGATTACCAGCCAATGATGTGAGCTATTAACAGATGCAAGAGGAATCATCGATAATGATAATGATCCTCAAGGTACTACAGTACAATTTATGTGGTGTGAATACATGATCTAATGTCTAACACCATGCAAAATCCTTCAGTTGAAGGCCATTGATGTCAGCCTGTTGCCGGAAGTGAGAAACTTACCATTGATGTATGTGAGCTTCAAAGCACTGAAAGGGTTGTTTCTAAGTCAATTTCTTGGATAATGAGTTCACGTCGACAAGAAATGACTCGTCGTAGGAGGGCCTTGATGTATCCCACATCTAGGACATGAAACGAAGCAAATGATTTTTGGAGGTGAAAATGAACTGATGACACAAGGTTCAGGAATGGCGGTCATGAAAAAATGAAGGTTGGAGGTATTACAGTGTGTGAGACATTAGTTGGATGGTGATTTCTCAACTGAATGACTTCTCTTGAACATGTTGGCGACACTAAGATGAATTGGTAGCGTTAACCCCAAAAGATGGATGGTATGAAAGACCAATGGTATGATACCCGACCCAACTCAATAATGGAGATGAGGTGAAAGTGTCATGTTCAAGAGCGACTTGTTACCATAAATTCTTCAAGTTTTTCCCCTTTTTCCCCAGTCATTGCTAACCAGTACCTCTTTATTTTTGTCAAGCTTGAGGAGGATAACATATGCTTGTTCTATAATTCGCCCTTTGGGCAAACCTGCCGCTATTTAATGTTTTAACGAGTCTAGCGACAATGAAACTTGGTCTCATCTAGATGGACAAGTTTGTCGCTATTCTTTTAACAATTTTAACGACAAGGATAACTTGGTCCTTTTCATGTCTAGAGAGTTTGAAAAGGGATGAAAAGAAAACTACATAAGTTCTTTTTCGTAAAGTAATCCCTCAGGTCCGAAAAAGGATAAAATAATATAGGAGGGATGACATTTCCAATAATTTAACGAGTTGGAAAGGACAAGAGCTCAACAATATTTTCATGTTTAATGAGTCTGAAAAGGGTTTAAATAGGACTCAATAGTTTTCTTTTCATTTTTGGATCAAAGCTTGAAAATAAGACAAAAAGTTTGCTTGGTGGTCAAAGATGTTCATTTCACTGTTTAGCACATCAGATTCTTTCATTAGTTGTTCAAACTGCTCAAAAGTCCATCAAATTGATTAGAAATACATATATATGGATGAAAAATGAACTAAAACTAACATTTCACTTTGAAGTACATGAAAAGTAAACATAAAAAGTAGTTTTAACATTTCATTTTCATTTCAAATTTGGGATTTTTGAGCTCTGAAGTGGTTTCCCCCTCAAATTTCATTAGTCGATTGTGGGAGATCCTATGGACCATTCTTCGCACCGTCAGGACCAGGTAGGAGCTATCCTTAAGCTTTTCATTTTCATTTCCTCTTTTCTCAATTCTGGGCAATTTTTTTCACTTTTCTGGGCCCCTGGGGTTTAAAGATTTCGTTCCCCAATCATCGCACCTAGCTTGTATTGGAAGGTGCGATGCATACTGATCTACCAATAGGCCAATTAGTATGCATCTCACCTTGATCAAAGGCAGGGTGCGATGGGCATAGAAAGGGAACTTTATACAGTGTTTTTCCATCAAATTTTTACCTGTTTTTGTTCAAAATTGGATCCTAACTCATCTATTGTTTGCATTTCAGATATTTGTTGGATCAAGATGGTTGTCACATGGCATGAATGAGAACATGAAGAGGAGGATATGATTACTTTTTCTTTTGAAAGAATTCCATTGATGCAACCTCAAAACATTTCATTGGGATTGCTTGCACTGAGTGAACCATGGATGCAGAGATGGGTGGACCTTATGGCTAGACATACCAGCCAGTCAAGGATCTCCTTCTCAGATGCCTTTTTCGAGTGGTTCAACTGCCAGGAGATGGCGTTTGTGGAGTATCCATATGTCGGGATGGATTTCTGAGGCGATATGGATTTGGCATTACCAATTGGTGAGCAATGGAGTGCTATAGGTAAAATGATTCGACCACATCTTTGTTTTTTCAATTTTATAATGTTTTTGTGTTTTTTTATGGTACCAAGACTAAAAAAACTCATATGTGTGTGCAGATATTGGGCCAGTGCAACTAGTGGAACACCCACGGGAAGCAGATGATGCTCCAGTAGGGGAGGCTGCAGGGAGGGTCGTCCTTCAGGATCTGGATATGTTAGAGACCCTGGTAGTGTTGTAGGATCAGATCGAGGGCCTCACTCTTGGCATTCAGGATGTCAAGACTGATGAGTTACCTTTGAGGTTACAGTGCCATACTACTAGTGTACCGAGTCATTGGACTAGGCTCCTATGCATGATAACACAGGCAGTGACATGTTATCACCATCATCACTAGTCTAGGATGTTTCTTTTCATTTACTTTAAGTTTCTTGGTTAGATGGCTGATTTTGTCTTGGAAACAAAGCATTTTGTGAAAACTATAAACAAGTATCTACTTTTGATTTTGGGAGTTTTATTTTGGCTAAGTGATGAAATCCTATATTGATGTGAAATACTTTCTTTAGATATGCTGCAAATGTCTATTTAACACATAGTTTGCTAATGAATCAGTCAATGTGTTTAAATTTCTAGAAATGTGTTGATATCAAATGAAATCAAAATGTCTGTCCAAAATCCTAACTCTTAGGAACATATGATGAATAGCTGGGTTCCGAACAGAATACATGCCAATAAGTTGTAAAATGACGAGTTGTGAATCTAGCCTAACAATGAGTCGGCGTATGCCATGTGAAATGGAATCAGAGAGATGTTCAATTAATGCGCTATACTCAACGATGTTTCTTGTCGATCGACCGATACATATCCCCCTGAAACTCACTAACTCGCCGCTTGGAGCGAAGATGGCCCAGGTCACAGAAGATAGGTTCTGCATACTACAACTAGCTCTGTTGGCATACCCAAAAAATGGTTCCAAAAAGTCTAACATCTGCAACAAATGTGAAGTGGATTACCTAATCAAAATGACAACTCTAAAATAAAACACTCAAAATTGCAATAAAATCATATGTACAATGAGTTTACTACACTTAATCAAGCATAGTAACGTTTAAGATACAACCTGTTCTGGGGCTGCGACAGTGGAATCCCATCATAGTTGACTACCTCATAGGCTCCTTTTGTCAATACATGTTTAACAATGTAAGGGCCCATCCATAATGGTTCAAATTTCCCTGCTTGTAATTTATCAGAATCTTGATCGTAAAGCAAGACCAGGTCACCTTCTGAGAAGACATGAGGCTTAACATTTTTTTCATATTGTGCCTTGATGCGTTTCTTATGTGCTTTGTTAGCCAATGCAGCATCACGACAGGTTTCATCCATATGGATTAACTCCAAGAAACGAGCTTCTTCTTCAGAAGTTTCGGGAAGCAAGTCGATTGCAAGTTTGAGGGATGAGATTTCACACTGAATTGGTAAGACTGCTTCTAGACCATACACCAACTGAAAGGGTGTAAATCTGGTCGCATTTCTCACCGAAGTCCTATATGCCCGTAGAGCTGAGTACAGGATTAAATTCCAATTCCATTTATGGACTCCAATCATTCTCTGCAGCATGCGCTTAAGGACTTTGTTGATTGTCTCAACTTGTCCATTAGCCTGCGAATAATATGGAGTAGAACTATCATGGGACAATCCTAATTTGGTAGTTAATTCGATCATCATGTGATTGCGAAAATGCGACCCATGATCTGTGACTATAGCCTATGGAACACCGAATCTAGAAACTACATGATTGAAAAAAAAGAGTGCAGCCGTTTCGCCACTGTTGTTCAATGTAGCCATCGCCTCGACCCATTTTGTAAAGTAGTCGACAGTGACTATAATATACCCATGCCCCCCGGCCGAGGTGGTTACATGTCATGAAATCAATGCCCCATTTAGCAAATGGGCCAACAACAACGACTGGATGTAGTGGTGCCGGTGGTAATCTGGTTTTGTGATCGAAAATATGACAAGCATGGCAACTTCTGACTACAAGTATGCAATCTTTGAATATGGTGGGCCAGAAGTAACGAGCTCATAAGATCTTTTGTGTAGTAGTGTAACCAAATAGGTGCCCCTCACAAGCACCTAAATGACAATCATTCAAAAAAAAATTGGCCTCCTCATGCGTGAGGCACCTTCGTAAAACCGTATTGACACCACGACGATAAAGTGTATCACTAAGGATCAGATAATCTTTGGCTTGGTATTGAATACGTCACTGTTCAGAGTGATAGATTAGTATATCCCCATATCATGGATGACTTTACAACATCAGACACAAAGTCTCATCCACTATTGATGTTTCTAATGTTAAATCGTTGTAGGACGAGGGAAGGTCGCAAAGTAACTCTGCAAAGATGAGAGACTTCTTTGATTTGGATTTGATGAATTCTAGATCAAAATCCTGCAGGATGACTATCCATTTGGAATATTTTCCCCCCAGCAATTGACGTGACAAAATGTATGTCATAAGGTTGCAATCTGACACAATGGTAGTTTTGTGAAGGAGTATATAATGTCAAAATCTCTGCACTGCTTGAATGGCTGCTAAAGCCAAATTTTCAACATAAGAGTACTTGATTTCTATATAATTAAGACTACGACTTAAATAATATATAGGATGTTCAATTTCGTCATCTTCTTGCACTAAAACCATAGCAATGTTTGTATCTACAACGGCGAGATACAGGTTGAAGTCTTTTTTATAGTCAGGAGCATACATTAATGATGCTTTTACTAGGGAATCTTTGAGAGCATCAAAGGAAGCTTGTGCAACCTGATCCCAACGGAAGGGTACCCCTTTCTTCAAAATATGTGTATAACCTTTAGCGAGCTTAGCATAATTTGGAATGAACCTCCTCAGAAAGTTAGCTTTCCCTTGGAGTCTCTGAATATAAATCAAATTTGAAGGTGGAGGCATGTCAAGAATTGCCTGAATCTTAAATGGGTCGAGTCGAATTCCATCCTTAGAAACTACAAAAACAAGCAGTCGACTAGAGCCAACACAAAACACACATTTGTGTGGATTTAGTCGTATCTTGTAGTGTCAGTAATGTAGAAATATGTCCCTCAAATGTTGCGGATGATCAGTCCGTTCTCACGAATGAGTAGGCAGATCGTTGAGATACGGTTGAACGATGTGTTTGATGTCATGGAAGGTGTAATTGATTTCCCTCTGAAATGTTTCCCCTGCATTCTTCAGACTGAAAGGTAATTTACGATATGAAAATGTGCATTCTTCAGACCGATTGGTCCTGTGGGCAGATATTGATTTGATTATAGCCCAAAAATCCATCCATGAATGAAAAGATTTTGCATCCGGCACATTCATCAATAATCTGTTCAATAAAGGGTGTAGGATAGGTTTCCTTCGAACATGCTTGATTTACATCCCTATAATTGACACACACTCTAATTGTTCCTTGTTTTTTCATCACAGGAACAATATTCGATACCCATCATTGAGAGGTACAAGGTAAATGAAACCAACACGTAAAAGTTTTTCAACCTCTGCTTTAATGGCAACGGCTTTCTTTGGATGAATAGGTCGAAGCCATTGTCATACTGGTTTGACATCGAGATACATCTTGATCTCATGTTCAACAATTCTCGAGTCAATGCCTGGCATTTCTTCATAGGACCATGCAAAGATATCTCTGAATTCGCGAAAAAGAGCACAGTAGCTATCTAGTTCTAATGGAGAACAAGATTTGCTGACGTGAATATTCTCTACAATATTATGTTTGGTCGAAATATTAATGGAGATAATTTATTCAATGTTGGATAGATTTCGCTCGAAATCCATTGTATTTACATAATTTAATAAAAAATCAACAATTGAAGGGTGATTGAGGTCGTTTGAATAATCTTCATTGTCATCTTGAAGGTGGGAATGATGATGATAATCTTTCCACCGTGTCTCTTCTATCATCATTGATTGGATGATTCCTTCGTGTGTAGTATGTATACGAGACCAAGGATCAGAAGAGGTACCATATTCTAAAGACCTATCTACCCAAACACTTGTTGAGTGCGGACTCGGGTTTTTTGCACAAGCCCAAAAAATTGATTGCTACAAAGATTCGATGGGGCTTGGCGGCAATGCCTCGCGATGATCATCACTTTCAAAATAGTCAGAACTCTTCTTAAAATTAGATGATGTAGAAGAGATCATGTGGCAGGTTTCCACTGTGGCCACTTCTGTGAAACCAGATGGAGACGGGAGGGCAAAAGTACCCATTAAGGATGGGTTTTTTAGGAGACCTACTCCAACATTTTGAAGCAATTGTGAACTTCCATGGATCAATGGAATGCTTCCAGTAGCTTATGAATTGTTAGCAAAAAAGGCTACTTGGTCAACTTTTGTGATTCCACCTTTAAAGAGAAATGAAATCTTTCAAAAATATGTAGACACAACGATAGCCATAGCATAAACCTAGGGCCTTCCCAGTAAAATATTATAATCAAGGAGTCCATCAATGACCTCGACTTCAATATCTACCTTTTTTCCCCACAGTTCAACTTACAAGCTACTTAAAATCCCATATGGAGTGTACGTTCTTCCATCAAATGCTTGTAGTGTTGGTGGTGATCGTGACAAGGGTGGTGAACCAAGAGTTTTCCAGCAACTCATTGACATAATATAGGCAGATTCCCCCTCATCAATGATGGTTTGATGAACTTTTTTATTGAAGGCTTTTACCTGTATAAGGAAAGCAAGTTGGGCTGATAACTATGGTGTATATCCAGTATGATTAAAGACCACAAGATTGGAATCCGTTGGATTGATCCCACCTATTGCTGATAACAAATCCTGCTTTTGAAAGGGACAATTTTGCAATATCTCAAGTGTCAACATGGAGGATGGCAATTGAGATAGATCCTCCACTATATTATAATTCTGTGCAGCTGGAGCACGAGGATCAAATGTCAATTTATGTATGACTCCCTTTGGTAGCTTAATGGTTCATTCAGGAATAATGGGTGGAACAATTTCTGGCTAAGTCATTGTCAAAGCACTAGGTTGATCAGTAGCCTGGTTATTTGACGATAATGGATTCCCATAATCTTTACTCCTTGTCTATACCAAAACATCATTTTGCTTGTTTGCGATGGATAGCATAAGCACTTGGGATGTGGAAGCATTATCGGTAGCAATCATATGATTTTCTAGGTTTGGAAACGGATCAGTCAACACCGCTGAGGTATTTGAAGCCTTCAAAAGTTTTGAAACCTCAAATCAATGTGGACAATCTCTTGTAAAATGCTCCTCATTACAAATCAAACATGGATAGCAAGGAGGTTTCCTTGTCGCAGTAAGGTTTTCAAATGATTTTTCAGGAGTGGAATTCTCTTGTTTCTTCTTATTATTTTTCCCTTTCTTCTTGTCCCCCGGTTGATTTGGATTTTTGCCTTTGTCAGATGACACGGCATTAATCTCCGAGGCAAGAGAATTGTCATTTGCATTTTGACTAGAAACAGCAAGAGCTTGACCAGATGGAACTCTTATAGTTTGCGTGCTTAAGGAATCGATCACACCATCACCGACATGAGAGTCCCTACTCAATTTAGGAGGAGGTGGAATGGAAAAATCTTATTTAGGAGTGTTAGGAATTTTGTCGTAGAGTGTGCCAGATTGTGTATATATCAAATCTAAGTATTGGGCACGAGAATTGACTTGCTCTTCTGTGACAACTCCTCATTTCGCCACATCCTTAGTGATAGATGGCAATAAGGACTTAATAAGACACTCAGCTAAAAGTTGATCAAGAACATATGTCTTTACCATTCGACGACGACATCACCACTCATGAATATGATCAGATATGTGAGTGGATGTGGTCTGTTTAAAATTGGTAAGAATTTATGTTTCAGTTTCGTACCTGATGGGTAACTGAAAGTGGGTTAGAAATGTAGTGGCAAGGATGGCAAAGTTATCAAATGAAGCTCTAGGCAATTCAATATACCATTTCACTGCTGGACCAGTAAGCGTTCTCTAAAAAAGGTGAAGTCTAATCAAATCATCATTCAGAGTGTTGGATGAACACCATAAATGAAAAGTCATTACGTGATTCGACAGGTCTTCAACTGTATTTCCATTGAACTTAGGAATATCAGAGGGGATTTTATGAGGAATCGGCGGCCGGGGCATACGCAATTGGATCATTCATGAGCCAGTTCAAATCTGGTAGTTCTAGAGTTGCCACAAAAGGAAACTATTGATTCAGTTTGAGTGGAGCATACCCAGGATAAGATGGAATCACCTGAGCAGTAGGTCTTTGTATACCAGCATAAGACATTTGTTGCTGTTAACCTTGATAAGGTTGTTGACATAACCAGTATAGGGTGGTTGTTGATAACCGATATGGAAAGGCGACTATCCATAACCTACAAAGCCTTGTTGCCCAAGTCCTCGGTAGGCTTGATATTGACCAAATCTAGTCTGAGCTTGTGAACCAAGTCCAAACTGAGGTTGGGTTGTTGGAATTGTGGTTGTTGATATTGCGCTAGCCATGGTTGTTGGACCATTTGTTGTTTCCCAATATCAGAAGATTGACCAAGTTGCGGATTGACAACACCTGTTTGTGCTTGAGTCATTCCAGATGAAAGAGCACTAACCTGAGGTTGTGGTTGAGCCGTAGAGACAAGTGGCTATTGTATCACAACCTGAGAGACTTGAGTCTTCTGCCTCGAAACTTGAGGTTCCAAGGAAGAAGGAGCAGGTTGAGGTTGAGACACAACAGGTTGTGCTTTTGTTTGCGACACAGTCGGAATAACAGGTGTAGTAGTAATATTCGACATAGGTTGGATTGGTTGCGTTGGATATACAACCCTTGGTTATTCTGGTAGAATTGGTATCCAACCACTAGATGTAATTCTAGTTGACCTGAATATTGTTGGAAACTCTCATATGGTTTTTCCCAGGAGGAAATGATGAATAGGCATACTGCTCTCCATATGGTGGCAGTCCAGTGTTTAAAGGATATATTGGTCTTTGAAAACTAGTTTTCCCAAATTGATACTGGTATGTAGGATCAAATTGTTGAGTTTCAACATAAGAAAAACCAGATGGGACTCTGGATGAATAAATAGGAGCAGATCATGGTGCCAAAGCAGGCCCTGAGTGGACTCCAGCTAGTGCTTGATAACCAGCTAGAATAGATGGTGTACCGTATAAATACGACTCAGGTGTACCAGAAAACATTGCAGGAATAGTAGCAGGAGATTCCGCCACAGCTACATCAGATGACACATTCCTATATGTTGATGGTTACTCAGACATGGTTAGCCTATCCAAAGCCTCTCCAAGCAATTCGATAGGAACTTGTGATGAAGGAGGATTAAAAGAACCAAACTTAGGAGTAGAAGGATTCAAATGAATCCCAGTTCCAAAATGAAACAGGGTACTAGATGGGGGATCCTCTACTATCTCCTATATAGAAATCAAACTAGGTGGAAGAGGTAGACCGTCAGGTTCGTAAAATATTTCTGTAGCCGAAGAAGGTATAGCTTCTATAGTGATAGATACTGGAGGGGTGACACCTTCTGAATACTGAAACTCAAAGTCCAGATGTTCAGGTAAATGAACTTCAGTCTCAAAGGGAGGTTCTTGAACAACTGTTGGTTCAAATGTAGCCTCGGTTTGAACTGAGATGGGTTTTGGATCAACTCTAGATGGAGTTGTTTCAGGTACAAAAGTGTCTACCATTACACTAGGATCAGTTCTAATGTCCTCTTATAACTGTAGAACTTCCTCTTTGAAGGCAAATGTACCAAAAATAATCGGAGTAACTGGAGTCTCCGACAATGTTGAAACAAAAGTTTCAAATAAACCAGATGAACTCGACTCAGTTAAATGAGACCACTTTGTCTGAATTGGCTTCAATTTCGGAGGCAAAGATGGCTGAATCACTAGTCTCCGTGAACGACGAGGTTTTGATTGACTTTCTTCCACGATTGCAGATTACTTGATCAACTCAAAATTAAGGGGAAAATGATGTTATTCTGAATTCAATTAATTTTAATGACGCTTGGACACAACTTTGATTTTTTAGTTTTTAAGATTTGAGAAAAAGCTAAAGATGACTCTAGTCTCCTTCGATTTTTAATGAGCCTAAAAGGACAAGTGCTCAGATGGACCTTTTCTTTTAGAGAGTTGAAAAGGAACGAAAGTGACTACTCTAGAAAATCTAGACAAAGGGATTATCAAACCAATCGCAAAACTACAATATACACCTTGGTGATAAATTAAAGATAAATTACCAAGGACTTATGTACGGTAGTCAATCTTCCCGAATGCTGTGTTCAGTGCATTGCGATCAATAAGGCGACAGACTCAGTTTCCTATGGATAAAGGATTTAAGCCTATTGTGGTCTCCCAATATATACGCGATGGTACAGGGAGTGTTAGCGCTTGAAATTTCACCTCAGGCTAAGAAAGGTAAACCTCAAGGCAACATCAAACCACTTAGCCTCGTAGCTATCCCTACGGGGCAGGAGAGGGCTCTCTCCGGTCTATCTCGATAAAGATCTTCAATGGGCGAGATAACCAATAGGGTAACACTGATTTTAGGCTAGTAAACTGATCAAAAGGGTTGATTTAGGATTTTTAGGGTTTTTGGTGGAAAATTGGGGAAATGGCAATTTTATGTGCGGGGATTGGACACAGTTTTCGCAGGGGGTTCTTTGGGGCGAGGTAGGAAACAGTATTGATGCCTTTAATAGAGATGGATGGATGAGAATGACTGGTGAGGAGTTAAAGAGAGCAAGCAATAACCTTGAATTCCCTTTAAACAGTCGAAAACATTGATATTAAGCAAACTTAAAAGCAGAGCATGACAGTCATGAGTTCTACTTTAACACTTCATTTGCCTAATGTGCAGAAGGAAAAGTAAGGAAATGATTCACATAACACACTTACAATTACAAAGAGAAACACACCATCAATACATGTGACCACAAGAATCCCAAAAAGGACTGCAAAACCCTGGTCTTCCTTGGCAAAAAATTGCAGAGATACAGTGAGTAATACAATAAGAGCTTCTCCCTCAAGAGTCCAACCATGAAAATGAGAAAGAGAGTACATAATATAGATCATCTAACATCTTTCCCTGCCTCTAGGAGTCGAGCTCACTATCCTAGGAGCTGTTTCAACCAATTCTAAACTAAGCACTGAAAACTAGGCAGTCAAAACAACTTGCCTCTATAAACTAGGAAACCAATTCATTCATTTAATTTTCACCTATCTCATGAATGAATCTTCCAGAAGAGATACATAAGTGTAAAAGTGTCATAAATTTACATCATTTACAACAAGAAGGATAAAAATCAACTCCAAAAAGTCAAACACAGTCAAAACTGCGTTTTGCTGAGCTGTAGGCTGAAATCCTGAGCAATTTGCCTAACGGGTCGCGCGCCTTTGAGAGAGCTTTTGGGGTACTTCCAGGTGTCCAAATGGGGCAAGAGTAGGCTTGTTGGAAAGGGTTGGATGTCTAATTTCCAACCCAAGTGGAATTTCTGAATTTGGTGGTCATTTACTTCTCCAAAATTGCAATCTCCAAAGACTGCTTTCTGTGTGTCAAAAATGTGGTAGAAAGTCATTTTTTGCTTGTTTTTTGACTTTCTGGAGGCCCAAAACTTCATAAAATCTCTTGGAAATGGGTGATCATGTGTAACGTTTCATGCCAAATCCAGAAATGCTGAATTTTTTGAAAATAGAGTTTCCAAGTGAAAGGGTCGCGCGGGAGGTGAGACCCGTCAAGCGGAAAAACCTGTTTTTTGCCTTAAAAACCAAAAATCACCCAAAATGCTCAAAATTTCTTGGAATTTGTGCTGGGGCTGAGCTATTTAGTGCCATGCTCCTTCAAGGAAGCCTCGGCCAAGATGTGGAGGGGGTCGGACCTTTTTCTTCGTTTTTGTGCTTTGGCCAACCGCCTTTGGAGCACTTTCATCTTCGCCTTGCACACGTGTATCCGTGCCCAATAGTGGTTTTTCATGTTCCGGAGCAGGCTCAACTTCTGGTGTTGACTCACGGTCATCACTTTGATCATAGTTGGTTTCGGTTTCTGACATGATTTCAGGGGCAAAGTGGCTGAAATGTACTGCTGCTTCTGCTTTGAAATCTGTTGTTTTAACTATTTTGAAATGTTGTTTCAAGGGGACAAGTAGCACAAGGGAAATGTTAGGGAAGGGAGACTTGGAAGGAAAATTGGGAAAAATATATGAAACAGGGGTTAAAGAGAGGAATCATGACATCAACATCATCATACAATTTCATTTGCAAGGATGTTATGGAAGGTAGGGTTTACGGTTTGATTTTTGATTTCTTAATATTTTGGTAGGGAAATTAAATAACAGTGATAAGGGAGTAAGAAATGGGAGGTGGGAAAATGTAGGAACAATAGGAATGAAAAGGAATACCTTAAAACAGAAAAACAAACTGTTAGGGTCCCACCCTAACCCCCTTATTTATGTCATGGGATCACGTCATAGTCAAGAGTCAATAAAGCCCATATTAATAATTGTAAGTGGTTAACCCGCAATTAATGACGGGACCACAGTTAGTTGCAAATGGGCGGAAGTATTTGTTAGATGGTAAATGGGCGGTAGCATTAGATAGATGGTATTAATAAAATCCACGATATTGGCTCGTGGTATTGCATGTATGAGTCATATATAAAGGATAGAGACTCCCTGCGAGGAGTATTGTGTCTTGTTTTGTAATCGAGCTCTGCTCTATTGGAGGTTGCCCCCTCGAAGAGGCCTGTGAACATTTCTCTCTGGATAATAAAATCATTGCTATTCTGTGCTCTGGGTATATTTTCTTCGCATATTTTGTGTTCTCGGTATCTTTTCTTCGCAAATTCTATGTTTGGGTATCGCTTTGCAGGTTAAGAGCATAACAAGTGGTATCAGAGCACTTTCCAGGGCTCGGTGGGATCTCCAAATTTTAGCAAAAAAAAATTTAGGCTAGAGACGTGTTCCGGCGTCTTTAAACCACGGGATCTGTCGTTAAGCGCATAAACCTGCGGATTTGGGGAGGCATGCACGCAGGAAATACAAGAGGTGGTCACGTCTGTTGGACTCCCTTGTAACCCCTGTGGGTACCCCTTCGAGTAGTAGCGCATTAGACAGAACCGCGCACGGACTGTCTTCCACGTACCCTCTGGGTATATAGGAAGCCCCCTAGCTCCCTTGAAACCTCGCCATAGACAAACCTTCGGCCATCTTGTTGCTACAGTACACCGAGAACAGCACTCGAAGAGATTACTCGCCCGTACAATAGGGTAGTCGGGTTGTATGGCTAAGGGTACGGTCGATCCTCCTTAGTTAGAGCCCTGAAACATTGGGCCGAGTACTTCTGTCAGACCCTTATGTATATTGCGATCTGTAGCACCTGACACTCCCCAAGACCTTAGTTCCCTTTCGCTCGAGGGATCACACATCTTCTATTCCATATCAGCAGCAGCAGTTGTTCCACCATTCAGATCTCTCAGATCCACTAGATTTGATATTCCAGATCAGCAGCAGCAGTGTTCCACCATTCAGATCCCCCAGATCCACCAGATCTGATATTCCAGATCAGCAGCAGCAGTTGTTCCACCATTCAGATCTCTCAGATCCACCAGATCTGATATTCCAGATCAGCAGCAGCAGTTGTTCCACCAGCTAGATCTCCCAGATTAGCCAGATCGGAGTAGTTGAAAAGGGTTCCTGTACCTGGATATAATTTTCGCAGGACTTTTGGTGGCATTGACATTTTGAGGATTTGGCGACTGCAGTATTGATCAGAAAGGAGTAAAACTCCGTTAGGAGTTTTCAAAAAAAAAAAAAAATCTGAGATCTTCCCGGGCGCTTATTGGTGACCTAGCCCATCAGAATCAGGACGACAAGCTGAGCAAGGTGGTACCATTCAATTCTTGGCAAAAAAAAATTCGGCGGTCCCAAATTTTAGTCAGACGGGTGTATGGTAGAAACTCGCGCTCAAGCAATGGCCAATGAAAGGACTCAAGCAATGGCCAATGAAAGGATAGAAAAAATAGAAGAAGAGGTGCACTCCCTCCACTCTGTGGTGGAAAGGGTCGAAAAGCATCTTAAAGGATTAGAGTGCCTACTACATGACAAGGGCAAGGAGCCAACCCACGAGGAGGAGTATAAGGATCATGAATACCATGAGGGAGAGTCTAGCCACTCCCCTCACGTCTGGCACACCCATCCACCACCCACTCAGAGACCTCCCAAGTTGGATATGCATAAATTTGACGGTTCTCACACGTCCACATGGCTAGCACAAATGGAGCAGTATTTTCAATTGAATCATATCACAGATGAGGGGACTAAGCTTATGGTGGGCACCATGTACTTGGACAGTGAACGATGGCAATGGAAGGAATGGTATCAGCGTTGCAATGGACAATTTAAGAGTTGGGGCCAATTTACCAAAGCTCTTCGAAATCGCTTTGAACAGGAAGACTCTTTTTTGGGGCGTCTCACTAAGCTCCGACAGACGGGTACAGTGGATGAATATATTACCGCTTTTGAAGCCTTAGCCTTCTGCACTAAGGGTCTCACAGATGAATTCTACATGGAATGCTTTATCAGCGGTCTTAAAGAAGCCATCAAAGCTCAGGTTCTACTCCACCACCACCCCACATGGAACGAGGCTTGCCAGGTAGCCCGTAAGGTGGAAAGGGCATTAGCAGCTCAATCCAGCCGCCCCAACTTTACCGCTAAAGGTCGTCCCTCACAGGCTCCCAATATGACCCAAACACTTAAGGTTCAAAAGGTGTCACCTGCAGAAATGGCCGAAAGAAGGAAGCAAGGACTATGTTACTACTGTGATGAAAAATATTCCCCGGGTCATAAATGCAAAGAGCACAAGTTTTTTCAAATAGATGCCACTGACTACAGCTCCACCGAGGAAGATCCACCACTTGGGGAACCAGAGGCGACCGAAGAAGATAACCAACAGGAGATGGTATCTGATGAACCCATGATTTCGCTACATGCATTGGCAGGAATTTCTTCACCTCAACTCTCAAAATCAGGGGTTTTCTTAAACATCGGCCAGTAATAGTTTTGATTGATAGTGGAAGTACCCATAATTTCATCCACCAAAAGATCGCTGAAGCAGCACATTGTTATGTCCGAGCAGTTTCTAACTTCCAAGTCCAGATTGCAGATGGAGGCACAATGAAATGTGAAGGTCGCTGTGAAAATGTCAAACTTCAAATGGGGGATTATCAATTGAAAACCCACATGTTTGCAATACACATGGGGGGTTGTGACATTGTCCTAGGTGCGGAATGGCTCCGCACTCTTGGGCCAATCACAATGGATTTCCAGGAGTTATATATGAGTTTTAAGCAGAACGACTACACACATACCCTCCGTCGGCTACAAGCGGGAGACCCTTCTATCATAAGCTCGCATCGTATGGAAAAATTGTTAAAAAAGGGCCATCATGGAGTAGTAGCTCGATTTAATGCCATCCAGGTAGTAGATACCATGTCTTCGCCAATTCATCCTGAGATGCAACAGATTTTGAATAAACATCGGACGGTCTTTGACAAACCTCATGAACTTCCACCCTCGCGAGGAGAACATGATCATAGCATCACATTGGTCCCAGGGGCCCAACCCCCAAATGTGCGGCCATACAGACATCCGTTCACCCAAAAGAATGAAATAGAAAAAATCATCAAGGAATTGTTGGAAGCAGGTGTCATTCGTCCTAGTATTAGTCCTTACTCATCTCCAGTCGTCATGGTCCTCAAGAAAGATGGGGAGTGGCGGATGTGTCCAGACTTCAGGGCCCTCAATAAGTTAACAGTCAAAGATAAATTTCCCATCCCAGTGGTTGACGATTTGCTGGACGAACTCAATGGGGCTCAATTCTTCACTAAATTGGATCTTCGCTCAGGCTACCACCAAATTCGCATGAAGGAAGTTGACATTCCCAAGACAGCTTTCAGAACTCATGAAAGCCATTATGAGTTCTTGGTCATGCCATTTGGCCTTTGTAATGCCCCCTCTACTTTTCAGAGCCTTATGAATCACCTCCTCAGACCATATCTCAAAAAATTTGTCCTGGTCTTCTTCGATGACATCCTCATCTATAGTGACACTTGGGCGGCACATCTTAAGCATGTAGATATCCTCTTGCAACTGCTCAACAAGCATAAACTATTTGTCAAAATGTCTAAGTGTGCGTTTGGCATGGAAGAAGTTGAGTATTTAGGCCACATTGTGGGCCGTGAAGGTGTCAAGGTTGATCCCAAAAAGATCCAGGCAATGCAAGAATGGCCTCAACCTAAGACCTTGAAAAGCTTGAGAGGATTTTTGGGTCTCACAGGCTATTATCGTAAATTTGTCCGCAACTATGGCCGAATAGCGAAGCCCTTGACGCAACTTCTCAAGAAAAATTCCTTCTTCTGGAACGAAGAAGCACAACAGACATTTACCGCTCTCAAAATAGCCATGTGTTCCACTCCGGTCTTAGCCCTACCGGACTTCACCAAAACATTTGTCATTGAATCTGATGCTTCGGGAACAGGTATTGGAGCAGTCTTAATGCAGGAAGGGCGACCATTGGCCTTCACCAGCCAACAACTAAGTGGGAAGAACTTGGGCCAATCTACCTATGAGAAGGAAATGATGGCCATCTTACATGCAGTTGAGATCTGGCGACCCTACTTGTTGGGGCGACGTTTCCAAATCCGCACAGATCATCACAGTCTTAAATATTTTTTAGAGCAACACCTATCTTCCCCCCAACAAAATAAATGGTTAGCCAAAATGCTGGGTTATGATTATGAGATCATTTACAAGAAAGGGAAAGACAACAGGGTAGCAGATGCATTGTCACGCCAATTTGAGGAGGAAAGTACTCTGCTCGCAATATCCCTCCCCATTCCAAACTGGATTGAAGAGGCTCGCGGGGAATGGTTTTCACATCCTGAGCTCTCCCAACTCATTTCTCAATTACAGGCAGATCCTAATTCCAGCAAGGGCTACTCGTGGCAGAATGATATTCTTCGCTATAAGGACAGAGTCGTCATATCACCAACATCCACCCTCAAAAGTCGCATTTTGGCAGAATTTCACTCCTCTCCCATTGTAGGACATTCGGGCTTTCAGAAGACATACGCTCGCACCAGAAGATCATTTTTTTGGACCGGCATGAAACAGGACATCCTTACTTTTGTAGCAGAATGTGACGTCTGTCAATGCCACAAGGGGGAAACCGTCAACACACCAGGCACATAACAACCATTGCCCATTCCGGCGTCAATTTGGATGGAGGTCCCCATGGATTTCATTACAGGTCTTCCAAAGTCTGGGAACAAATCAGTCATCATGGTGGTTGTGGACCGACTATCGAAGTATGCTCATTTCTGCGCTCTACCCCAACCATTCACACCTACTTTGGTTGCTCAAACTTTCATGGATCAAATCTTCAAATTGCATGGCATGCCCACTTCGATTGTGTCCGACCGCGACCCAATCTTCACCAGTATTTTTTGGCAGGAGCTCTTCAGAATACAAGGCACTCAACTCAAACTCAGTACTTCATATCATCCGCAAACAGATGGTCAAACCGAAGCCGTCAACAAATGCATAGAAACCTACCTTAGGTGTTTCACTTCAGAAAAACAACACCTTTGGGCACAGTGGTTACCTCTGGCGGAATGGTGGTATAACACCAACTATCATGCCACCACCAAAATGACTCCCTATGAAGCAGTCTATGGACAACTTCCGCCATCCCCTACTTCTTATCTCACGGGGTGCTCCAAAGTACAAGCAGTGGATCAACTCTTACAACACCGTGCAACCATGCTGGCCCACTTGCGCGAGAATCTTCATCAAGCTCAGAACCGTATGAAGCAACAGGCTGACCAACATCGCTCAGAGCCCCAATTTCAAGAAGGGGATCAGGTCTTTTTGAAGCTGCAACCATATAAGCAAACATCACTCAAAGACAAGGGCTGTCAAAAGCTCTCTCCAAAATTCTACGGACCATATCAAGTACTTCAGCGCATTGGAGAAGTGGCTTACAAGCTGGCTTTGCCACCTACAGCAAAAATCCACCCAGTTTTCCATGTATCATGCCTCAAGAAAGTGATTGGGAACAATTGCCGAGTTCAAACCAGTCTACCTGAATTGGATGAAGAAGGATCAATCTGGCTTCAACCTGAACAGGTTCTAGACACACGAGACAAGCACTTGCGTGGCCGCGTGATTACGGAGGTCCTAATCAAATGGAAAGACACCTCGCTGGAAGATGCAACTTGGGAACCAGCTGCGATTCTTCAGCAGTTTCCGCAGCTTCAGCCTTGAGGACAAGGCTAGTCTTAAGGGGGAGGGCATGTTAGGGTCCCACCCTAACCCCCTTATTTACGTCATGGGATCACGTCATAGTCAAGATTCAATAAAGCCCATATTAATAATTGTAAGTGGTTAACCCGCAATTAATGACGGGACCACAGTTAGTTGCAAATGGGCGAAAGTATTAGTTAGATGGTAAATGGGCGGTAGTATTAGATAGATGGTATTAATAAAATCCACGATATTGGCTCGTGGTATTGCATGTATGAGTCATATATAAAGGATAGAGACTCCCTGCGAGGAGTATTGTGTCTTGTTTTGTAATCGAGCTCTGCTCTATTGGAGGTTGCCCCCTCGAAGAGGCCTGTGAACATTTCTCTCTGGATAATAAAATCATTGCTATTGTGTGCTCTGGGTATATTTTCTTCGCATATTTTGTGTTCTCGGTATCTTTTCTTCGCAAATTCTATGTTTGGGTATCGCTTTGCAGGTTAAGACCATAACACAAACCCTACAAACTTTGATATTTTGAAGTGAAAGCTCATGGAGTATTTACTTGCAAATGAAGGCCTTTAAAATATTATCATTATCTTCTCAAGCTTTAGCAAACCATAATTTATATGATTGAAGGCCTACCGGACAAGCTTGAACAACTTGTGGTCGCTTGGCAGCTTGCTGGTAATTTTCTGTGGCGGAAATCCTGATGGGTCGCGCGCACTGCCCAACGGGTCGCGCGCCCTCAACGGGTCGCGCCTGTGTAATTTATGAACTAGAATGGGTAGCCTGACGGGTCGCGCAACTCCAACGGGTCGCGCGCCTGGTTCAACGGGTCGCGCGCCTTCCCAACTCACACAATTCGCTCAAACTTTCTTGGAAACGATTGCTCTACCTCTTGAATGTGCAATGAGGCTTGATGGAGGGAGATTAGGGCTTTTATAGCCTTGTTTGAATTAATTTCATGTCATAACCCACTTTATAATGTTTTTCCATGCACTTTATAAACTTGACTCTTTTGGTTTCCTTTTGTCCTGAAATTGATTGATTTGATGCTTTTCTTTGATAATTTTTGCAGGGATAGCATCTGAGGGATCTTGACAAGGGAGCCAGGGTTACATGCTGTCCTTTGAATCATTTTGAATTTTTACAATTTTTACAAAATTTTGAGAAATGACCTTGGCTTTAAAAACAGGGTTTTTAAATCCAAGGTGAAAATTAGCTGCACAAGATAGAATCTTTCGAAGAAACACTTTGAAAATCATCCCTCTGGCTTGCTGGGCACTTATTGACCTTCAGAGACATGACCTTGAAGACAAATTTGACCTAAACCCTAGACCTAGAAATTTTGACCTCAAGACAAGACAAGTAACCTTGAAAGAGTTTATTGACTAAAACAACTTCAACCAGCAGTGCCAAGAGGGGAATAAAGACACCAGCTCCTCCATCAAGGTTATGGCATGCCTAATGGAATGCAAAGAATGACACTGATGAGACACCTACCTATGCAAATGCAAAGAGCTTTGATCGCTGATGGAGGGCTACTAGACCGACTCTAACATTGGCTCCAATGGGGATGGTAGCTCCTTGGAGGTGCCAAGAACCGCAGACCTCTGGGAGAGCAGACCAGTGCTTTCAACCATTGGGCGATGGAGTCAAAAACTCAAGCTGAAATGCATGACTGAAAACTGATGACTTGACAACACAAATTGACTCTCACTCAACTAAGCACTGACTCAATACTTAAACACAACCGACAAACTGGAAATGATGCTCAAAGGGGAGCTTATTCATCAAAACCTACTCTAACACTTTCATTCATCACCTGATCAAGTGAAATGAAACAACCAATGCAACCAAGTAAGTATCACATCTTCTGGTTGAATTCTCCACAAGTTCTCGCTTATGAACAACAAGAGAGAACTACTGAAAGGCAACTCCCATGACAACTTAGAAACAGATCCGTGGAATGATATGAATTCTCTATCCACCTCCAAAAACACTGCATAAGGATCTTGAAATTCAAGCACACTGGAACTTAGCTCATCTAATGGATTACTTCTCGTTTCCTCATACCATGAATGCAAACTTTGATCTAAGCCTTGTGACAAGACCTCTGTTGAAAATGACAAAGAAACCGGCTGCCGGATCAAATTCATATCAGCACATGTTTCAAGCTCACATGTAGACAATGGAGAAAAACTTTGACTGCAAACCCCATCCAAAACATCAACTATTGGATCATGAAAAACTTGAAAAGACTGCTGCAATCCCATTTCTATTGGTTCCATTGTGATTACATGATTGCCTACATGCTGCTCATTCTTCACTGAAGATGTACTATGCAAATTTCCCTTCAAATATTGAAATGATTCAAAACAGAATGGTAGGGAACCTTCTTGTATCATTTGATCAAATATTTCAGCTTCCATGCCTTCATCTGCAACTTGACAACCAATGGCATTTGGGGGTTGCAAATCTGAATATGAGAAGTCTGGAACAAGGTTTTTATTGCCTTTAAGATGGTCTAGATCAAGACTTGTTGATAGTTGATTTCTAAGTTCATGGAAGTTGTCTCTAATGAACTGACATGAATCAAAACAAAAAGGTAAAGATCCTTCACTTACTTCAAACTTTGATGCACTTTCCTCGTCAATGTCATAGCTGCTATGCATCATTTGATCATTGTACTCGAGCTGCTGTAAGTGAACCTCTTCCTCCCACAAACTAGTTGTTGATTTGTCTGTAAGATTAGCTTTTGTTTGGAGAACATAATCATCGTCATACTGATAAAACTGAGGCAAATCATCGGTATAAAACATATCATCAAGCATGCAAGTCATATCAACAGATTTGTCTTCTTCACAATGATCTATAAAACAATCATTATCAGATCTATGACAACTAGGATAAGAAACAAAATGTTTTGGATCAGCAACTTGTTCTTCTTCAATCAGCGCACCATGAGCTTGAACATCATAATCATTCCTTGTGGTGATCTTGTCCATCATCTTTTCCACTGTACTTACCAAAGTGTCAAGTTTCACCTCTAGAGATGTTGATTCGGCCGGATCTATGTTTTTCACCTCTTCTCCTTTCAACCTTGCCCTTCGGATCAGCAGATGCGCCTCTACATTTACTGCATTGTTTTGCATCTCGTGAAGTGTTGCAATATCCCTTTCTCTCAGCTGAAACTCCATCTCTGGATCAAAGGCACCCGGATAGTGCAAGAGAGCAGATCTAGGAGTAGGCCTTATATCAACTGGCATCGAATAATAAACTTGATTAAATCTGGCCGAAAACTATTGTACTGTCTCCCCTGGTAATCTTTTCAGCTGGTTATACTCTTCTACAATCAAGAAAAGGTTTTGCCCAATCATCCACCTGTCGAGAAAAAATTTGACGAACTGCTGGAAATCTGAGATGCTTGCATCAGGCAGGGCTTTGAACGAACTCTTCACTTTAGCTTGCAAAGAAAGAGCAAAAAGCCTAATACTAACATCTTCTTCATCAACTTCAAAAAGATCTAGAAAATTCTCAAAATTCTGCACATGTTGCTCAGCGTTGACATTCTTACTTTCACCATCGAACCTCGGCAAGTATAGATCATAGTTTTTGGGGAGAGCATGAAGAACAAGAGGTAAAACAAGGGGTTTATACCAATCTGGGATTTTACAAGGTGTAGGGGTATGTACAGCAGGTATAAAATTAGTCTTGGTCTCTTGAGATTCATCAATTAGAAGATGGTCATCACAAAATTTGGAAAAAGGATCTTGATCAAGCTCAAAGGTATGCAAATCTTTGGTATTCACAATCTTCAAAGGGAAAGAATCAACTGCAGGCCGAGGATCTTTTCTCAAATACAATATACTTTGCAAATCCTTTTTGACATTCTTGGGAAAAGAGAAGAAATAATTTATGACAAAGAACAAAATGTCTTAGATAAAATTCCAACTTGAATACCTGATCTGTCCATGTTGTCCTTTCATTTTTTTGTTGGTCGGGATCATCCTCCAGTGGAGTCTTTGGATCTGATCTCAAAAATGATTTAGAGTCGCCAAGTGAATGATTTCAGCCTTTCAAGTGTCTGATCGTTGTCCACTATCAACAATCAGATCTGAACTTGATACATGTACTGGGGTAAAATGCAAATGAAGTGCTGTATTCACAAGCTCACGAAGATGGACTGAAGCAGCGTTTATCTACTTCCGCTTATGCAAAGCAAAAGCGTTTCGAAGGCTACCTGGCATAACTTCAGGCTCCGTCTAAGACTTATGAAACAAACACATCAATCCACAAACAAGTTTGTTCTCCCCAGTATGGTCGCCAGTATGTTAGTGCTTGAAATTTCACCTCAGGCTGAGAAAGGTAAACCTCAAGGCAACATCAAACCACTTAGCCTCGTAGCTAGCCCTACGGGGCAGGAGAGGGCTCTCTCCGGTCTATCTCGATAAACATATTCAAAGGGCTAGATAACCAATAGGGTAACACTAATTTTAGGCTAGTAAACTGATCAAAAGGGTTGATTTAGGATTTTTAGGGTTTTTGGTCGAAAATTGGGGAAATGGCAATTTTAGGTGCGGGGATTGGACACAGTTTTCGCAGGGGGTTCTTTGGGGCGAGGTAGGAAACAGTATTGATGCCTTTAATAGAGATGGATGGATGAGAATGACCGGTGAGGAGTTAAAGAGAGCAAGCAATAACCTTGAATTCCCTTTAAACAGTCAAAAACATTGATATTAAGCAAACTTAAAAGCAGAGCATGACAATCATGAGTTCTACTTTAACACTTCATTTGCCTAATGTGCAGAAGGAAAAGTAAGGAAATGATTCACATAACACACTTACAAGTACAAAGAGAAACACACCATCAATACATGTGACCACAAGAATCCCAAAAAGGACTGCAAAACCCTGGTCTTCCTTGGCCAAAAATTGCAGAGATACAGTGAGTAATACAATAAGAGCTTCTCCCTCAAGAGTCCAACCATGAAAATGAGCAAGAGAGTACATAATATAGATCATCTAACATCTTTCCCTGCCTCTAGGGGTCGAGTTCACTATCCTAGGAGCTGTTTCAACCAATTCTAAACTAAGCACTCAAAACTAGGCAGTCAAAACAACTTGCCTCTATAAACTAGGAAACCAATTCATTCATTTAAATTTTCACCTATCTCATGAATGAATCTTCCAGAAGAGATACATAAGTGTAAAAGTGTCATAAATTTACATCATTTACAACAAGAAGGATAAAAATCAACTCCAAAAAGTCAAACACAGTCAAAACTGTGTTTTGCTGAGTTGTAGGCTGAAATCCTGAGCAATTTTCCTGACGGGTCGCGCTTCTTTGAGAGCACTTTTGGGGTACTTCCAGGCGTTCAAATGGGGCAAGAGTAGGCTTGTTGGAAAGGTCTGGATGTCGACTTTCCAACCCAAGTGGAATTTAGGAATTTGGTGGTCATGTACCCCTCCAAAATTGAAATCTCCCAAGACTGCTTTCTGTGTGTCAAAAATGTGGCAGAAAGTCATTTTTTGCTTGTTTTTTGACTTTCTGGAGGCTCAAAACTTCATAAAATCTCTTGGCAATGGGTGATCATGTGTAACTTTTCATGCCAAATCTAGAAATACTGAGTTTTTTGAAAATAGAGTTGCCAAGTGAAAGGGTCGCGCAGGGGGTGAGACCCGTCACGCGGAAAAACCTGTTTTTTGCCTTAAAAACCAAAAATCACCCAAAATGCTCAAAATTTCTTGGAATTTGTGCTGGGGCTGAGCTATTTAGTTCCATGCTCCTTCAAGGAAGCCTCGGCCAAGATGTGGAGGGGGTCGGACCTTTTTCTTCGTTTTTGTGCTTTGGCCAACCGCCTTTGGAGCACTTTCATCTTCGCCTTGCACACGTGTATCCGTGCCCAATAGTGGTTTTTCATGTTCCGGAACAGGCTCAACTTCTAATTTTGACTCACGGTCATCACTTTTCTCATAGTCGGTTTCGGTTTCTGACATGATTTCAGGGGCAAAGTGGTTGAAATGTACTGCTGCTTCTGCTTTGAAATCTGTTGTTTTAACTGTTTTGAAATGTTGTTTCAAGGGGGCAAGTAGCACAAGGGAAATGTTAGGGAAGGGAGAATTGGAAGGAAAATTGGGAAAATATATGAAACAGGGGTTAAAGAGAGGAATCATGACATCAACATCATCATACAATTTCATTTTCAAGGATGTTATGGAAGGTAGGGTTTAGGGTTTGATTTTTGATTTCTTAATATTTTGGTAGGGAAATTAAATAACAGTGATAAGGGAGTAAGAAATGGGAGGTGGGAAAATGTAGGAACAATAGGAATGAAAAGGAATACCTTAAAACAACAAAACAAACCCTAGCAACTTTGATATTTTGAAGCAAAAGCTCATGGAGTTTTTACTTGCAAATGAAGGCCTTTAAAATATTATCATGATCTTCTCAAGCTTTAGCAAACCATAATTTATATGATTGAAGGCCTACCGGACAAGCTTGAACAAGTTGTGGTCGCTTGGCAGCTTGCTGGTAATTTTCTGTGGAGGAAATCATGATGGGTTGCGCGCACTGGCCAACGGGTCGCGCGCCCTCAACGGGTCACGCCTGTGTAATTTCTGAACTAGAATGGGCAGCCTGACGGGTTGCGCACCTCCAACGGGTCGCGCGCCTTCCCAACTCACACAATTCACTCAAACTTTCTTGGAAATGATTGCTCTACCTCTTGAATGTGCAATGAGGCTTGATGGAGGGAGATTAGGGCTTTTATAGCCTTGTTTGAATTAATTTCATGTCATAACCCACTTTATAATGTTTTTCCATGACACTTTATAAACTTGACTCTTTTGGTTTCCTTTTGTCCTGAAATTGATTGATTTGATGCTTTTCTTTGATAATTTTTGCAGGGATAGCATCTGAGGGATCTTGACAAGGGAGCCCGGGTTACATGCTGTCCTTTGAATCATTTTGAATTTTTACAATTTTTTACAAAATTTTGAGAAATGACCTTGGCTTTAAAAACAGGGTTTTTAAATCCAAGGTGAAAATTAGCTGCACAAGATAGAATCTTTCGAAGAAACACTTTGAAAATCATCCCTCTGGCTTCCTGGGCAGTTATTGACCTTCAGAGACATGACCTTGAAGACAAATTTGACCTAAACCCTAGACCTAGAAATTTTGACCTCAAGACAAGACAAGTAACCTTGAAAGAGTTTATTAACTGAAACAACTTGGACAGCAGTGCCAAGAGGGGAATAAAGACACCAGCTCCTCCATCAGGGTTATGGCATGCCTAATGGAATGCAAAGAATGACACTGATGAGACACCTACCTATGCAAATGCAAAGAGCTTTGATCGCTGATGGAGGGCTACTAGACCGACTCTAACATTGGCTCCAATGGGGATGGTAGCTCCTTGGAGGTACCAAGAACCGCAGACCTCTGGGAGAGCAGACCAGTTCTTTCAAACATTGGGTGATGGAGTCAAAAACTCAAGATGAAATGCATGACTGAAAACTGATGACTTGACAACACAAATTGACTCTCACTCAACTAAAAACTAACTCAATACTTAAACACAACCGACAAACTGGAAATGATGCTCAAAGGGGAGCTTATTCATCAAAACCTACTCTAACACTTTCATTCATCACCTGATCAAGTGAAATGAAACAACCAATGCAACCAAGTAAGTATCATGTCTGCTGGTTGAATTCTCCACAAGTTCTCGCTTATGAACAACAAGAGAGAACTACTGAAAGGCAACTCCCATGACAACTTAGAAACAGATCCGTGGAATGATATGAATTCTCTATCCACCTCCAAAAACACTGCATAAGGATCTTGAAATTCAAGCACACTGGAACTTAGCTCATCTAATGGATTACTTCTCGTTTCCTCATACCATGAATGCAAACTTTGATCTGAGCCTTGTGACAAGACCTCTATTGAAAATGACAAAGAAACCGGCTGTCGGATCAAATTCATATCAGCACATGTTTCAAGCTCACATGTAGACAATGGAGAAAAACTTTGACTGCAAACCTCATCCAAAACATCAGCTATTGGATCATGAAAAACTTGAAAAGACTGCTGCAATCCCATTTCTTTGGTTCCATTGTGATTACATGATTGCCTACATGCTGCTCATTCTTCACTGAAGATGGACTATGCAAATTTCCCTTCAAATATTGAAATGATTCAAAACAGAATGGTAGGGAACTTTCTTGTATCATTTGATCAAATATGTCAACTTCCATGCCTTCATCTGCAACTTGACAACCAATGGCATTTGGGGGCTGCAAATCTAAATATGAGAAGTCTAGAACAAGGTTTTTATTGCCTTCAAGATGGTCTAGATCAAGACTTGTTGACAGCTGATTTCTAAGTTCATGGAAGTTGTCTCTAATGAACTGACATGAATCAAAACAAAAAGGTAAAGATCCTTCACTTACTTCAAACTTTGATGCACTTTCCTCGTCAATGTCATAGCTGCTATGCATCATTTGATAATTGTACTCGAGCTACTGTAAGTGAACCTCTTCCTCCCACAAACTAGTTGTTGATTTGTCTGTAAGATTAGCTTTTGTTTGGAGAAAATAATCATCATCATACTGATCAAACTAAGGCAAATCATCGGTATAAAACATATCATCAAGCATGCAAGTCATATCAACAGTTATGTCTTCTTCACAATGATCTATAAAACAATCATTATCAGATCTATGACAACTAGGATAAGAAACAAAATGTTTTGGATCAGCAACTTGTTCTTCTTCAATCAGCGCACCATGAGCTTGAACATCATAATCATTCCTTGTGGTGATCTTGTCCATCATCTTTTCCACTGTACTTACCAAAGTGTCAAGTTTCACCTCTAGAGATGTTGATTCGGCCGGATCTATGTTTTTCATCTCTTCTTCTTTCAACCTTGCCCTTCGGATCAGCAGATGCGCCTCTACATTTACTGCACTATTTTGCATCTCGTGAAGTGTTGCAATATCCCTTTCTCTCAGCTGAAACTCCATCTCCGGATCAAAGGCACCTGGATAGTGAAAGAGAGCAGATCTAGGAGTAGGCCTTATATAAACTAGCATCGAATAATAAACTTGATTAAATCTGGCTGAAAATTGTTGTACTGTCTCCCCTGGTAATCTTTTCAGCTGGTTATACTCTTCTACAATCAAGAAAAGGTTCTGCCCGATCATCCACCTGTCGAGAAAAACTTTGACGAACTGCTGGAAATCTGAGATGCTTGCATCAGGCAGGGCTTTGAACAAACTCTTCACTTTGGCTTGCAAAGAAAGAGCAAAAAGCCTAATACTAACATCTTCTTCATCAACTTCAAAAAGATTTATAAAATTCTCAAAATTCTGCACATGTTGCTCAACGTTGACATTCTTACTTTCACCATCGAACGTCGGCAAGTATAGATCATAGTTTTTGGGGAAAGCATGAAGAACAGGAGGTAAAACAAGGGGTTTATACCGATCTGGGATTTTACAAGGTGTAGGGGTATGTACAGTAGGTATAGAATTAGTCTTGGTCTCTTGAGATTCATCAATTAGAAGATGGCCATCACAAAATTTGGAAAAAGGATCTTGATCAAGCTCAAAGGTATGAAAATCTTTGGTATTCACAATCTTCAAAGGGAAAGAATCAACTGCAGGTCGAGGATCTTTTCTCAAATAGAGTATACTTTGCAAAGCCTTTTTGACATTCTTGGGAAAAGAGAAGAAATAATTTATGACAAAGAACAAAATGTCTTGGATAAAATTCCAACTTGAATACTTGATCTGTCCATGTTGTCCTTTCATGTTTTATTTGGTCGGGATCATCCTCCAGTGGAGTCTTTGGATCTGATCTCAAAAATGATTTAGAGTCGCCAAGTGAATGATTTCAGCCTTTCAAGTGTCTGATTGTTGTCCACTATCAACAATCAGATCTGAACTTAATACATGTATTGGGGTAAAATGCAAATGAAGTGCTGTATTCACAAGCTCACGGAGATGGACTGAAGCAACGTTTATCTACTTCCGCTTATGCAAAGCAAAAGTGTTTTGAAGGCTACCTGGCATAACTTCAGGCTCTGTCTAAGACTTATGAAACAAACACATCAATCCACAAACAAGTTTGTTCTCCCCAGTATGGTCGCCAGTATGTTAGCGCTTGAAATTTCACCTCAGGCTGAGAAAGGTAAACCTCAAGGCAACATCAAACCACTTAGCCTCGTAGCTAGCCCTGCGGGGCAGGAGAGGGCTCTCTCCGGTCTATCTCGATAAAGATCTTCAATGGGCGAGATAAACAATAGGGTAACACTGATTTTAGGCTAGTAAACTGATCAAAAGGGTTGATTTAGGATTTTTAGGGTTTTTGGTGGAAAATTGGGGAAATGGCAATTTTAGGTGCGGGGATTGGACACAGTTTTCGCAGGGGGTTCTTTGGGGCGAGGTAGGAAAAAGTATTGATGCCTTTAATAGAGATGGATGGATGACAATGACCAGTGAGGAGTTAAAGAGAGCAAGCAATAACCTTGAATTCCCTTTAAACAGTTGAAAACATTGATATTAAGCAAACTTAAAAGCAGAGCATGACAGTCATGAGTTCTACTTTAACACTTCATTTGCCTAATGTGCAGAAGGAAAAGTAAGGAAATTATTCACATAACACACTTACAAGTACAAAGAGAAACACACCATCAATACATGTGACCACAAGAATCCCAAAAAGGACTGCAAAACCCTGGTCTTCCTTGGCCAAAAATTGCAGAGATACAATGAGTAATACAATAAGAGCTTCTCCCTCAAGAGTCCAACCATGAAAATGAGCAAGAGAGTACATAATATAGATCATCTAACATCTTTCCCTGCCTCTAGGGGTCGAGCTCACTATCCTAGGAGCTGTTTCAACCAATTCTAAACTAAGCACTGAAAACTAGGCAGTCAAAACAACTTGCCTCTATAAACTAGGAAACCAATTCATTCATTTAATTTTCACCTATCTCATGAATTAATCTTCCAGAAGAGATACACAAGTGTAAAAGTGTCATAAATTTACATCATTTACAACAAGAAGGATAAAAATCAACTCCAAAAAGTCAAACACAGTCAAAACTGCGTTTTGCTGAGCTGTAGGCTGAAATCCTGAGCAATTTTCCTGACGGGTCGCGCGCCAAATCCTGACGGGTTGCGCACCGTTTAGAGCCCTTTTGGGGTACTTCCAGGTGTCCAAATGGGGCAAGAGTAGGCTTGTTGGAAAGGTCTGGATGTCTACTTTCCAACCCAAGTGGAATTTCTGAATTTGGTGGTCATTTACCCCTCCAAACTTGCAATCGCCCAAGACTGCTTTCTGTGTGTCAAAAATGTGGCAGAAAGTCATGTTTTGCTTGTGTTTTGACTTTCTGGAGGCCCAAAACTTCATAAAATCTCTTGGAAATGGGTGAGCATGTGTAAATTTTCATGCCAAATCCAGAAATGCTGAATTTTTTGAAAATAGAGTTGCCAAGTGAAAGGGTCGCGCGGCGGGTGAGACCCGTCAAGCGGAAAAACCTGTTTTTTGCCTTAAAAACCAAAAATCACCAAAAATGCTCAAAATTTCTTGGAATTTGTGCTGGGGCTGAGCTATTTAGTGCCATGCTCCTTCAAGGAAGCCTTGGCCAAGATGTGGAGGGGGTCGGACCTTTTTCTTCGTTTTTGTGCTTTGGCCAACCCCCTTTGGAGCACTTTCATCTTCGCCTTGCACACGTGTATCCGTGCCCAATAGTGGTTTTTCATGTTCTGGAGCAGGCTCAAATTCTGGTGTTGAATCACGGTCATCACTTTGCTCATAGTCAGTTTCGGTTTCTGCAATGATTTCAGGGGCAAATTGGCTGAAATGTATTGCTTCTTCTGCTTTGAAATCTGTTGTTTTAACTGTTTTGAAATGTTGTTTCATGGGGACAAGTAGCACAAGGGAAATGTTAGGGAAGGGAGACTTGGAAGGAAAATTGGGAAAAATATATGAAACAGGGGTTAAAGAGAGGAATCATGACATCAACATCATCATACAATTTTATTTGCAAGGATGTTATCGAAGGTAGGGTTTAGGGTTTGATTTTTGATTTCTTAATATTTTGGTAGGGAAATTAAATAACAGTGATAAGGGAGTAAGAAATGGGAGGTGGGAAAATGTAGTAACAATAGGAATGAAAAGGAATACCTTAAAATAGCAAAACAAACCCTAGCAACTTTGATATTTTGAAGCAAAAGCTCATGGAGTCTTTACTTGCAAATGAAGGCCTTTAAAATATTATCATGATCTTCTCAAGCTTTAGCAAACCATAATTTATATGATTGAAGGCCTACCGGACAAGCTTGAACAACTTGTGGTCGCTTGGCAGCTTGCTGGTAATTTTCTGTGGAGGAAATCCTGATGGTTCGCGCGCACTGCCCAACGGGTCGCGCCTGTGTAATTTCTGAACTAGAATGGGCAGCCTGACGGGTCGCGCACCTCCAACGGGTCGCGCACCTGGTTCAATGGGTCGCGCGCCTTCCCAACTCACACAATTCGCTCAAACTTTCTTGGAAACGATTGCTCTACCTCTTGAATGTGCAATGAGGCTTGATGGAGGGAGATTAGGGCTTTTATAGCCTTGTTTGAATTAATTTCATGTCATAACCCACTTTATAATGTTTTTCCATGACACTTTATAAACTTGACTCTTTTGGTTTCCTTTTGTCCTGAAATTGATTGATTTGATGCTTTTCTTTGATAATTTTTGCAGGGATAGCATCTGAGGGATCTTGACAAGGGAGCCAGGGTTACATGCTATCCTTTGAATCATTTTGAATTTTTACAATTTTTTACAAAATTTTGAGAAATGACCTTGGCTTTAAAAACAAGGTTTTTAAATCCAAGGTGAAAATTAACTGCACAAGATAGAATCTTTCGAAGAAACACTTTGAAAATCATCCCTCTGGCTTGCTGGGCACTTATTGACCTTCAGAGACATGACCTTGAAGACAAATTTGACCTAAACCCTAGACCTAGAAATTTTGACCTCAAGACAAGACAAGTAACCTTGAAAGAGTTTATTGACTAAAACAACTTGAACCAGTAGTGCCAAGAGGGGAATAAAGACACCAGCTCCTCCATCAGGGTTATGGCATGCCTAATGGAATGCAAAGAATGACATTGATGAGACACCTACCTATGCAAATGCAAAGAGCTTTGATCGCTGATGGAGGGCTACTAGACCGACTCTAACATTGGCTCCAATGGGGATGGTAGCTCCTTGGAGGTGCAAAGAACCGCAGACCTGTGGGAGAGCAGACCAGTGCTTTCAACCATTGGGTGATGGAGTCAAAAGCTCAACCTGAAATGCATGACTGAAAACTGATGACTTGACAACACAAATTGACTCTCACTCAACTAAAAACTGACTCAATACTTAAACACAACCGACAAACTAGAAATGATGCTCAAAGGGGAGCTTATTCATCAAAACCTACTCTAACACTTTCATTCATCACCTGATCAAGTGAAATGAAACAACCAATGCAACCAAGTAAGTATCACATCTGCTGGTTGAATTCTCCACAAGTTCTCGCTTATGAACAACAAGAGAGAACTACTGAAAGGCAACTCCCATGACAACTTAGAAACAGATCCGTGGAATGATATGAATTCTCTATCCACCTCCAAAAACACTGCATAAGGATCTTGAAATTCAAGCACACTGGAACTTAGCTCATCTAATGGATTACTTCTCGTTTCCTCATACCATGAATGCAAACTTTGATCTGAGCCTTGTGAGAAGACCTCTATTGAAAATGACAAAGAAACCGGCTGCCGGATCAAATTCATATCAGCACATGTTTCAAGCTCACATGTAGACAATGGAGAAAAACTTTGACTGCAAACCTCATCCAAAACATCAGCTATTGGATCATGAAAAACTTGAAAAGACTGCTGCAATCCCATTTCTGTTGGTTCCATTGTGATTACATGATTGCCTACATGCTGCTCATTCTTCACTGAAGATGGACTATGCAAATTTCCCTTCAAATATTGAAATTATTCAAAACAGAATGGTAGGGAACCTTCTTGTATCATTTGATCAAATATGTCAGCTTCCATGCCTTCATCTGCAACTTGACAACCAATGGCATTTGGGGGCTGCAAATCTGAATATGACAAGTCTGGAACAAGGTTTTTATTGCCTTCAAGATGGTCTAGATCAAGACTTGTTGACAACTGATTTCTAAGTTCATGGAAGTTGTCTCTAATGAACTGACATGAATAAAAAAAAAAAGGTAAAGATCCTTCACTTACTTCAAACTTTGATGCACTTTCCTAGTCAATGTCATAGCTGCTATGCATCATTTGATCATTGTACTCGAGCTGCTGTAAGTGAACCTCTTCCTCCCACAAACTAGCTGTTGATTTTTCTGTAAGATTAGCTTTTGTTTGGAGAACATAATCATCATCATACTAATCAAACTGAGGCAAATCATCGGTATAAAACATATCATCAAGCATGCAAGTCATATCAACAGTTCTGTCTTCTTCACAATGATCTATAAAACAATCATTATCAGATCTATGACAACTAGGATAAGAAACAAAATGTTTTGGATCAGCAACTTGTTCTTCTTCAATCAGCGCACCATGAGCTTGAACATCATAATCATTCCTTGTGGTGATCTTGTCCATCATCTTTTCCACTGTACTTACCAAAGTGTCAAGTTTCACCTCTAGAGATGTTGATTCGGCCAGATCTATGTTTTTCATCTCTTCTTCTTTCAACCTTGCCCTTCGGATCAGCAGATGTGCCTCTACATTTACTGCACTATTTTTCATCTCGTGAAGTGTTGCAATATCCTTTTCTCTCAGCTGAAACTCCATCTCCGGATCAAAGGCACCCGAATAGTGAAAGAGAGCACATCTAGGAGTAGGCCTTATATCAACTGGCATCGAATAATAAACTTGATTAAATCTGGCCGAAAACTGTTGTACTGTCTCCCCTGGTAATCTTTTCAGCTGGTTATACTCTTCTACAATCAAGAAAAGGTTCTGCCTGATCATCCACCTGTCGAGAAAAACTTTGACGAACTGCTGGAAATCTGAGATGCTTGCATCAGGCAGGGCTTTGAACCAACTCTTCACTTTGGCTTGCAAAGAAAGAGCAAAAATCCTAATACTAACATCTTCTTCATCAACTTCAAAAAGATCTAGAAAATTCTCAAAATTCTGCACATGTTGCTCAGCGTTGACATTCTTACTTTCACCATCGAACCTCTGCAAGTATAGATCATAGTTTTTGGGGAAAGCATGAAGAACAGGAGGTAAAACAAGGGGTTTATACCGATCTGGGATTTTACAAGGTGTAGGGGTATGTACAGCAGGTATAGAATTAGTCTTGGTCTCTTGAGATTCATCAATTAGAAGATGGCCATCACAAAATTTGGAAAAAGGATCTTGATCAAGCTCAAAGGTATGCAAATCTTTGGTATTCACAATCTTCAAAGTGAAAGAATCAACTGCAGGTCGAGTATCTTTTCTCAAATACAGTATACTTTGCAAAACCTTTTTGACATTCTTGGGAAAAGAGAAGAAATAATTTATGACAAAGAACAAAATGTCTTGGATAAAATTCCAACTTGAATACCTGATCTGTCCATGTTGTCCTTTCATGTTTTTGTTGGTCGGGATCATCCTCCAGTGGAGTCTTTGGATATGATCTCAAAAATGATTTAGAGTCGCCAAGTGAATGATTTCAGCCTTTCAAGTTTCTGATCGTTGTCCACTATCAACAATCAGATCTGAACTTGATACATGTATTGGGGTAAAATGCAAATGAATTGATGCATTCACAAGCTCACGGAGATGGACTGAAGCAGCGTTTATCTACTTATGCTTATGCAAAGCAAAAGCGTTTCGAAGGCTACCTGGCATAACTTCAGGCTCCGTCTAAGACTTATGAAACAAACACATCAATCCACAAACAAGTTTGTTCTCCCCAGTATGGTCGCCAGTATGTTAGCGCTTGAAATTTCACCTTGGGCTGAGAAAGGTAAACCTCAAGGCAACATCAAACCACTTAGCCTCGTAGCTAGCCCTACGGGGCAGGATAGGGCTATCTCCGGTCTATCTCGATAAAGATCTTCAATGGGCTAGATAACCAATAGGGTAACACTGATTTTAGGCTAGTAAACTGATCAAAAGGGTTGATTTAGGATTTTTAGGGTTTTTGGTGGAAAATTGGGGAAATGGCAATTTTAGGTGCGGGGATTGGACACAGTTTTCGCAGGGGGTTCTTTGGGGCGAGGTAGGAAACAATATTGATGCCTTTAATAGAGATGGATGGATGAGAATGACCGGTGAGGAGTTAAAGAGAGCAAGCAATAACCTTGAATTCCCTTTAAACAGTCGAAAACATTGATATTAAGAAAACTTAAAAGCAGAGCATGACAGTCATGAGTTCTACTTTAATACTTCATTTTCCTAATGTGCAGAAGGAAAATTAAGGAAATTATTCACATAAAACACTTACAAGTACAAAGAGAAACACACCATCAATACATGTGACCACAAGAATCCCAAAAAGGACTGCAAAACCCTGGTCTTCCTTGGCCAAAAATTGCAGAGATACAGTGAGTAATACAATAAGAGCTTCTCCCTCAAGAGTCCAACCATGAAAATGAGCAAGAGAGTACATAATATAGATCATATAACATCTTTCCCTGCCTCTAGGGGTCGAGCTCACTATCCTAGGAGCTGTTTCAACCAATTCTAAACTAAGCACTGAAAACTAGGCAGTCAAAACAACTTGCCTCTATAAACTAGGAAACCAATTCATTCATTTAATTTCCAACTATCCCATGAATGAATCCTCCAGAAGAGATACATAAGTGTAAAAGTGTCATAAATTTACATCATTTACAACAAGAAGGATAAAAATCAACTCCAAAAAGTCAAACACAGTCAAAACTGCGTTTTGCTGAGCTGTAGGCTAAAATCCTGAGCAATTTTCCTGACGGGTTGCGCACCTTTGAGAGCACGTTTGGGGTACTTCTAGGTGTCCAAATGGGGCAAGAGTAGGCTTGTTGGAAAGGTCTAGATGTCTACTTTCCAACCCTAGTAGAATTTCTGAATTTGGTGGTCATTTACCCCTCCAAAATTGCAATCTCCCAAGACTTGTTTCTTTGTGTCAAAAATGTGGCAGAAAGTCATTTTTTGCTTGTTTTTTGACTTTCTGGAGGCCCAAAACTTCATAAAATCTCTTGGAAATGGGTGAGCATGTGTAACGTTTCATGCCAAATCCAGAAATGCTGAGTTTTTTGAAAATAGAGTTGCCAAGTGAAAGGGTCGCGCGGGGGGTGAGACCCGTCAAGCGGAAAAACCTGTTTTTTGCCTTAAAAACCAAAAATCACCCAAAATGCTCAAAATTTCTTGGAATTTGTGCTGGGGCTGAGCTATTTAGTGCCATGCTCCTTCAAGGAAGCCTCGGCCAAGATGTGGAGGGGGTCGGACCTTTTTCTTCATTTTTGTGCTTTGGCTAACCGCCTTTGGAGCACTTTCATCTTCGCCTTGCACACGTGTATCCGTGCCCAATAGTGGTTTTTCATGTTCCGGAGCAGGCTCAACTTCTGGTGTTGACTCACGGTCATCACTTTGCTCATAGTCGGTTTCGGTTTCTGACATGATTTCAGGGGCAAAGTGGCTGAAATGTACTGCTGCTTCTGCTTTGAAATCTGCTATTTTAACTGTTTTGAAATGCTGTTTCAAGGGGACAAGTAGCACAAGGGAAATGTTAGGGAAGGGAGACTTGGAAGGAAAATTGGGAAAAATATATGAAACAGGGGTTAAAGAGAGGAATCATGACATCAACATCATCATACAATTTCATTTGCAAGGATGTTATGGAAGGTAGGGTTTAGGGTTTGATTTTTGATTTCTTAATATTTTGGTAGGGAAATTAAATAACAGTGATAAGGGAGTAAGAAATGGGAGGTGGGAAAATGTAGGAACAATAGGAATGAAAAGGAATACCTTAAAACAGCAAAAAAACCCTAGCAACTTTGATATTTTGAAGCAAAAGCTCATGGAGTCTTTACTTGCAAATGAAGGCCTTTAAAATATTATCATGATCTTCTCAAGCTTTAGCAAACCATAATTTATATGATTGAAGGCCTACCGAACAAGCTTGAACGACTTGTGGTCGCTTGGCAGCTTGCTGGTAATTTTCTGTGGAGGAAATCCTGATGGGTCACGCGCACTGCCCAACGGGTCGCGCGCCCTCAACGGTTCACGCCTGTGTAATTTCTGAACTAGAATGGGCAGCCTGACGGGTCGCGCGCCTCCAACGGGTCGTGCGCCTGGTTCAACGGGTCGCGCACCTTCCCAACTCACACAATTTGCTCAAACTTTCTTAGAAACGATTGCTCTACCTCTTGAATGTCCAATGAGGCTTGATGGAGGGAGATTAGGGCTTTTATAGCCTTGTTTGAATTAATTGCATGTCATAACCCACTTTATAATGTTTTTCCATGACACTTTATAAACTTGACTCTTTTGGTTTCCTTTTGTCCTGAAATTGATTGATTTGATGCTTTTCTTTGATAATTTTTGCAGGGATAGCATCTGAGGGATCTTGAAAAGGGAGCCCGGGTTACATGCTGTCCTTTGAATCATTTTGAATTTTTACAATTTTTTACAAAATTTTGAGAAATGACCTTGGCTTTAAAAATAGGGTTTTTAAATCCAAGGTGAAAATTAGCTGCACAAGATAGAATCTTTCTAAGAAACACTTTGAAAATCATCCCTCTGGCTTGCTGGGCACTTATTGACCTTCAGAGACATGACCTTGAAGACAAATTTGACCTAAACCCTAGACCTAGAAATTTTGACCTCAAGACAAGACAAGTAACCTTGAAAGAGTTTATTGACTGAAACAACTTGAACCAGCAGTGCCAAGAGGGGAATAAAGACACCAGCTCCTCCATCAGGGTTATGGCATGCCTAATGGAATGCAAAGAATGACATTGATGAGACACCTACCTATGCAAATGCAAAGAGCTTTGATCGTTGATGGAGGGCTACTAGACTGACTCTAACAGGGAGAACAAGTCCGTGCTAGCACTTGTCGTATCAAGGAGGAGGAATCGCCCAACCTTCAATGAAAATGATAGCCACTAGTTTTAACGATGTTGGAACATGTCACTAGCCTAGACCTCTAGATATGTTGCGTTAAGTTCCAAAGCATTGTTAGTTTCATTGAAATTCATTTTAAAGTTGATCTTGTTTAGAGTTTTCCTTTCGATGGTTCACCACGTGATGATGATCTGAAATTCCTAAGATGCAATCTACAATGATAAATAATCTTTGTTTATTTGAGTAATGAAAATCCTAGCTACTACCCTAGAAACAATAGTTTAAAACAATTCAATGATTTTTCCTATGTGTAACAGATAAGAGAAAGATAATGGAACCAACCTGGAACTTTTGCTTAATCCCTTGCTTGATCTCTCTCCCCTTTGGCAGATCTTGTAACTCCTCCGCATACTTAACATGCTTGGAGAGTACCTACACAAGTACAGCAACAAAGAACTGTCAAAGCATCGTGATCTATTACAACATAAACATTACATAATCAGATATATAATGAAGAAATGATAGCATTCACAAACGATAACATTCACAATTGCACAATCATATGGGAGAAAACTTGAAGATCTTTATTAATAGAAAGGAGAATTACAACCCAGTTGTCTCATCCAGCACCATCCTCCTAGCTTCAATCCTTCTTCGCCTCATGAAATAGCAAGATCACACCAAGAAGAATACAATGCTCTCTCCTCAATGACAAACTATCAGCGCTTCCTTGAAATTAACCATATTCTAGCCTTCTGATCTCTTGGATTGGAGATTCATTTATAGATTTTTGCAAGGGTGTGAGTCATCCATGGGGTTTGATTAGTGTCATTCCACTTGTTACAATTGGTTCCACAAGAGAAGGGATTAGAGATGGTTTCCTAGTTCCCTTGTTCATCCTTGGGCGAATTCAGAGAGGCAAGTGGAATAGGAGAAGTTTCTAGAAGATTCCATGAGCAAGCAACTACCAAATTGTCCCGGAAATTTGTCCATCTTTGCCCATCGCACCCTATAGAAGGCCTAAATAGTATGCATCGCACCCTGGCAGTGTACCATTCAATATGCGTCGCACTTTTCTGGTGGAGCAGTTAGTATGGTTCAATTTAGGCAATTTCTGGATGGTTTCTTAGATGGAACGTTTGGGGAATGATGTATTCAGATGATTATGTTCCTTTAGGGTATGAAACAACTCTTTTAGGGGTTGATGAGCCCTAATATATTGACATATAAGTTTGGGGTTGATGTGCCCAAATATTTCTATAACACACCTACAACCCATTCAAAATAGACTTCACTTACCTTTTCGCTGCCCCAAACATACCTATGTTCACCCTTCAACTCGACCTCCAAGCTCAGATCCTCGGCCCTCTAACAGTAGCTCGGTTAGCCCTGAAACACACCTTAACTCCCTCACTGTCCTAGTCTTCTTGTTGCAGATTCCATAGAGTTACCTCTCTCCCTTAGCTAAGTTCCTTGGGCTCCTTTTATGAGCTCGTGTGATGCACCAATGGATGTTTAGAGATGTCAGAGGCTAGGGCTTGCTAGGACTACAACTAGGGCTTCCTTAGGACATCATTTAGGACTTCCTTAGGACTGCATTAGGGCTGCTTTAGGAGAGCATTAGGGCTACTTTATGACTGCAACTAGGGCTTGTTAAGGCCTCCTCCATAGCTATGTTAAACTTCTTCCATGAGCTCCTTTAGCTCAAGGTAGATCCCTTCCATAGCTTCGCTGGCCTGTCTTCTTTGTTGCGGCTAGGTCAACCTCCTTTCCTCCAATGTCTAGGGATTCTTCCTCCTAGATTTCTCTCACACTAAAACCCAAGACAAGGAGCGAAATCAAGAGAGAAGTGCGTGTGAAATGATTCTCAAGTTATCTCCTTTTATACTAAAATTTTGAGCACACATGGGGGTTATTTGGTTGCTAGCAGACCTTGATGAATTGTCTTATAACACAAATAAATTCATAACTCCATGAATACTTATCAGAATTGGATGATCTGTAGATCAATCCTACACCTCTCCATGAGAGGGATCCAAGAAAAATATCAGTTTCCATAAATAAGATGACCCACATGGAGTTTGGCCCTAGCTTCCAATTTTAACACTCCCTCTGAACAAAGGAGAACTCCATCCATTGATCCATCTATCCAAATGTACCATCTCTGCCATTAATTCCTTGCACTACTCTGATCTGCTTGGCTCTGCAATGTTGAACCATGAAGAAGAATAATTGATAGAGAATGTCTCATACCATTCTATACTAACCCGAAGTTAGTTCCATATGAAGAGAGTGTGTCATACCACTCTTACTAATCCCATATCAGTTCCAAAAGAGAGTGTCTCAAATCACTCATACTGACCCGAAGTCAGTTTCATTGATCCCATATCAATATCAAGAGTGTCTCAAACCACTCATATTGATCCCAGATCAGTTCCAAAAGGGAGTGTCTCAAATCACTCATACTGATCTTAGATCAGTTCCAAGAGAGAGTGAGTTATATCACTCTTACTGTCCTGAAGTCAGTTCCAATTGATCCTAGATCGATAGAGGTCATCCTAGAATAGGGAGTATGGTAGATACAATTATGTGTCCATCAATAGTACTACTATGGTCCCTAACCCCTTTTCCCTACTCATTGGCCAGATGAGAGGTACTTCCCATGAGTCCAAGACTGTATGGGTAGGATGCCTCGACAGGAGAACCACACATCCTGTCCATAAGTTGCCATGGGGTATCATAGGGGAAGGATGAGCCATTTACCCTGTACACAATGCATCATTAAGGGAGGGTGAGTCGCCCTATGGTCACTTGTTTCTCTAAGAAGTACCCCAAGTCCCCTGGAGCTCCTAGAGCTCAATGCATGCATCATACAAGACCCTCATAAGAGGGTCTCTCAATGACTCCAAGTCGTTGTGGAAAGCCTCATATTTGACCTTTCCTTGGGGCTTCAATATAATGTCTGTAACATGCACATCAGTCCCAATGCAATGGATCCTTCTTGCTCATCGATGTACCATATCCTAGATAAGGTAGTATCTGATGTCTATATGCTGGAGAAATCATAAAATACATGATTCCTCAACAATCGAATCCCCCTCTCTGGTTGACACAGAAGATCATGGTGGTATCCATCATGTGTACAAATAGCTCACTGAAGAGCTTCCACAAACATGCAGCTTTACATGAGGTCATACTCATACCTATGTATTCAGTCTTAGAGGTGCTCAAAGCAACCATCTTCTACTTCCTTCTCATCTAGGGTATCGAGCAGAACCCAAAGAGTACCAACACTCAGAGGTTCTCTTGTGTTCCTCCACACTGCCTGCCCAGTCAGCATTCGAATAATCAAGTAGCTTCACATTTCTGGCAGTGTATCTTAATCCATGAGAGATTGCGCCCCTAAGATATCTCAAAATATTATTGGCACCAATCCAATGAGGCTCAACAATATATGAGCTCACCATGCTAACTGCAAAACATATATCTGGATGGGAGTTCACCAATAACATCAATGCTAGTATGAGTTTGTGAAACTCAAAGGCATTTCCAAAATCAGGTCTGGTATCCCTACCACATAACTTCTGAAAGTTAAGATCCATCAAGGTAGTCATAGGCTTGCAGTTCTTCATTCTAAATCTGGAATCCAACTCCCTCTTGCTTTTGTAACTGAGAGGATCTGCACCTGTTAGAAAGAAGTTGTCCTCAGGAGGTGCTAGTATGAGAGGTTTATCATCCAAAACCTTCAAGCAATGGTTTGGATCGGCTTCACTCCTAGTGAATCTCAGCTTCATCAGATAGCTATCAATCCTTTCATACTATGCCCAGGGTGTTTCGCTTCAAGACATATATGGATTTCTTCCACTTGCATACATGAGATTCCTAATCATGAATCTCAAACCCCTCGGGTTGTTCCAAACCTATGGACCTACTATATGAGTGGAATGGTCCCCTTGAAATATTTTCCTTCGATACATCTTGGACATGTACTTTCATGCTCTTCTTCAATTTAGGCATCCCTATCATCATCTGATTCACATCGGGTAGGGCCCCATAAAGTAGGCCTCTGGTGCTATAGATGAGATGTGACAACTGACATGGTCCCCAATGGGCCATCCTGCAACTTGATACAAGTTGCCAACCCTGAACTCAAAGATAAAAGAATCTTTGAAAATTCTATTTTCAAACACGTACCTTTCCATCGATGAGTGCCACCCTGTAACCTTTGACTTCCATTGCTGAAATGGACACTAGGTCCTTCTTGTGATTAGGTACATAAAAGAGATTCTTGTAAGTGAATCAAGTTACCCTCACTCAATTGAGGGGTGACATTCCCTACAAAATTTCCGAGATAGGTGGCATCGACTCCAAGTATAATACCACAATTGTTTCCATCTCTAAGAAAAGTGGTCAAGTTACAGTGAACAAAAGTGGGTGATGATTATGAGGAAGTGTGGCATGATTAACTAGTAGTGGGACCAAAGATCCAAAAGGAGAAATAATACTCGGCCAGCCAACACATCACTCAACAAAATCATCCATAAATATAAATATTCACTGATTTCCATGCAAAGTATTATTTATCTCGAGAGTTTGAAAGTGGAGTTAGCCTTGAGGAGACATATAAAGGAAAATTTAGTCTCATCCTACCTACAGTGAGCACCTACAGCAAACACAAAGAAACTGTAGGAAACAGTGAGCATCTAGAGGAAATGACAGGAAAGCTACATGAAACACATAGTTTTGTCACAAATACTATAAGTGGGTGCCCAGGGCTAGCAATTCAATATTTCTCATCACCAGAGCATTGCAGAGGAAGGTAGGTGCCATATCCCCTATGTTTTCTTTTGTAAATAGAAAAAGGAAAGAAATTGTCATTTCTTTTAAGTATTTGCAGTGTGCATAGAGATAGATAGAATTCTATGGAAGATTAAGTATGGTAAAATTTAAACCTTCATCGCCTAGAGAAGTTCTTGAGCTATATCCACCCAAACCTCATACAGACAGGTTGAAAGATAGAAAATATGACAAGGGGGTTTCAACAAAAGGGATCCCACAAGAACAACCAGAATACACCAACATCCTCCTGTGGTAGAAATCTTTACATGGCATCAATGGCTGGGGTACTTCGAGCTACTTAGGCGATATGATGATGATGTAGCTAGGGAATTCGTAATGTCACTCATACCTCTAGCTAGAGTCAGTGCCACTACTATAGTGATGGATTTATCAGTAACAATTACACCTGAGAGCATTAACAGGATCACTACACTTCCTCTAGGGTTGTAGTGGAGAAAAGAGGACAAAACTTGCAACAAACTTGTCAAGAAGGGTATTTTATGGGAAGGAGAAAAACCAATTGAAGACAAAAATGGGGTTAGAAGGGCAAGCATTCCATATCCTTGGAAGGAAGTAAGTTATCACAAAATCAAGTATATCTCATGTGAGGGTAGATCAGTATAGTCTATGGGTACCATTTTAGACTCCTCCATGAGATGAGATTTGGAGAAGAGATACCTCCTCATAGAAGACTCAATGTGCCTTATGTTTTGTTACAATCGATGATAGACATGAGCATCAAGGTACAATAAGGAAAAAATCAGCAGCTAGCACATCATGGGTTGATCAAACCCATCCTAGAAGATGCTCTAAACAATTTTAGAATCCCTGTTATGTGGTCAACATTTGCAGACATGAATGAAGAAGATGAAATTCAAGCCATTGAGTATGATAGAGACCCTACTTCTAGTGAGGAAGAAGGGGGAGAAGAGCCTGAAGAAGAAGAACAAGAGCCTGAAGAAGAAGAACAAAAGCCTAAAAAAGAAGAACATGAAGAAGAGGAAGAAGAGGAGGCATAAATAAATGAGCAAAGGATGAAGCACAAAAGTATGAACAAAGTCCTGAAATACAGAGTAGAGAAGAAGACAAATATCCAAGGGTGTCTCTGGAGCCCATAGAGAAGAAGGAAGCAATTGATTTACCTATCAAATCAAGGGGAAAGAGGCAGAGGCAAACTCCCCTTTATTTCAGAACAAGGAAGAGCCCGAGGATAAAACAGGGGAGACCTCAAACCCCTACCAAGATTCCCATTATCATAGAGGACTCACTAAAATAATAAGAGAAGTTAGTCACTCTAGGAAAGAGAGGTGAAGAAGGCACACCACAACAAGCTTCCCCAAGGTCACAAATCACCTATGTTAAGAGGCCCATCACTAGGTCAACCTCAAAAAAACAAGTTAAAGAACCTTTGACCCCTTTTCAAAAAGGGAAAGGTTTCTTATAGGGAACAAAGACAGGTCTACAGGAAGAAAAAACAGTGCTACGGGAAACCCTATCAAAACTACAGGAAACACAAAAACAAGATAAGGAAGGACTGCAAGGGAAAAGGGAAGGAAAAGAGGCAGAAAATACTCAAGAAACAGTAAAGGGAGAGTCCCAGGAGCTAAAGGAACCTAGCCCATAGCCAAACCTTAGCTCCTATTACAGATTCATTGAGGGGGGTAGAGTGATACCACAAAAATTTTCCATCCCTCTATTCTTTGAACTTGAAAAGGAGAGAGCAAGGACACATTGTTGGACGCAAATTGTTAAATCAAAAAGTGTAGAGGATGTAGGCCATATGGAAGGAAATTTGATAGAAATGGGCAGAGAGTTGAGTAGAATAAGAGACAAGGAATCAGTGATGAAATATCAACTAGAGGCTCAGAACACATGGCTAAGGAGGTAACTATAGGAGAAATATAGCCAATTGGAAACTACAGAAATTCTGTCCATGGAGGCACTCCAATGCAGGATGCCAACAAAATCATATGCCTTATAACTCAAAGAAAAATGGATGTAGTTTCAGATAAAAACCCTTACACAAAGAGGAATTATGAATTTCCAAGACTACAAGAAATTCATTGACCTATGTGACCAAAGAACCCGGGAGGACAAAGCCAATATATTTGAATTCTACCTACATAACTTGGCCCTAATAGATTTGAATGTGTGGGACCCTAATCCAAAGATAAGGGACTTACAAATGATGGCCTTGGAATCATGGATGAATCATGAGGAGGCCAGGGCTACAGAAGTAAAAAGGGTATTGGAAAGAGAAGAAATAAAACCCCTTTTCATCAGAGAAGAACATCCCAACTCCATGACTATCATTAGCAAGCACAACCTCATTGCCAATGATCTCCAACTTGCACCAAGATACCTAGCTGCACAAGAGAAAGAAATCACTCATTTTGAGGACATGTTGATATTTCTAGGGGAAGAAAGCCAGCAAGCCTGCCAAAGGAGCTAGAACACCTTTCCCTACAGCCTAAAGATCAGGGACTATCATTCTCCTAACAGAATGAGGGATGCACTAGAATGGACCCCTGTATAAGCAAGAATTGCAGAGACTCAAAGTCAATTAGATTGGCTTGAAACTCGGTCCACCATTTCTTTTGGGAATTTTAGAAGGGAGAAAGGCGGAAGAAGAAAGAAAGAAATGGAGGAGATAGAGAAGCATGATGTGTTTTATCCACGAGAGGAGAAGACTACAATAGAAACCTGGAATGTCAGGGAGGCCACCAAAGCAATGAAATACATGGACATAGATTGAATTGCTCAGAGGATGAGAAACACGTTTAGTAGGGGGGTGATGATGAGGCTCATCAATGGGTAAATCATATGGACCATAATAAAACTCTCCAACTTACTAAAATAAAATTTTCTCATTATTCTTTACATGTTTTATTATCTTTTGCTTAATGAGAAGGGTAAATATGAGATGTCATTTCTAGTGGTCCAATGTGCATTTATTGTAGGTTTTGGAGAAAATTTTGGCTAATTAAAGTGCAGGAACTCAAAGGAGACAAGAAAGAGGGATTTTAGGAGATGGTATCTGCTCCCTCCTTAACTCCTCACTCACTCAAAGATTCCTTCGTCGAATCTCATCAGCTCGGAGTTGCAGGTAGCCAAGCCATTAAGATCATTGGCAGCCAAGCCAGTGATAGTTGAAGACTAGTTGATCTCAAGATTGGGAGCCAAGCCTCCCTAAATTTAAGAAATTTGTTGGTAAATTCAGTTGTATAAATAAGAAGGCCTAGAGCCTCATTAGGATTTGGATTTTTCTTCATTGTATCCAAGAAGCATTTTTGAGTTGAAACTTTCTGACTGATCACTCTTGTGTATTTTTTATATTTTAATGAAAATGAGAATCATTCCCTTGATCCGGCACTGAGTTGACTTAGAGGTTTGAAGCTCTTGGGTTAGGGCCCAACCCTAGTAGAAGAGGTTCCTCTTCTTGTATATGTATGCTTATATTACCTTCATAGTTAGCTGCTGAACTACTTTTAGTGTTGTTAGTTTGAAAGTATTGGTATGATTAATTAGTTTTCTTCCATTCATGTATAGTTAGAACAGTGATATCATAGTGACAAAAGGCATTTCAGAAAAGATGGTGATAGTGGTTTTCACCTCATATCTCTCTTTTGGGATCATGACTTGAGCGACACTTTCATATAGTCCAAAAAAATATTTCTTGCTTTGCTGCATAAACTAGGATTTCTTGATGAGCAGGTCATTATCTTTAAGATTCTTAGGATAAGTTGCAACTATCATTTCTGATATCTTAGGTCTTTTATTGATTTCAAAGTACTTCCATTCATGCACTTAACCATTAGATGGTCATAGTTCTGTTTTCTTCCATTTAATAAGTATTTCCCATGTATATTTGCATTTGTGTATAGATGAAGACAAGAATATGTGTTTGTGCAGGAGATTCTACATTGCAGAGAGACCTCATCTCAGTTGCCTCATTCAAACCTTATCCACCCATCTCACCAAAATCCACTAAAATCTCAATCCAAATTCTTGTTTTATAAGCAAAAATTGCCATTTCCATTGAGCAAATCCAACCATCTTGAAATACTTGCTTAAGCTCTAGGTAGTGTTTGCCCCCTTCATGCCTTATTCCCCATTATATACCTTTCCTAATCTTCTTTCCACCTTCTAAACCACATCCTAATCTTTCGGCACGTTCTTATTAAAATAGGGGATCCTATAGGAGAACTAGGACATCTAGTAGTTTTCCTGTAGGAAATGTTGGATTGTGTTGTATTCTTTCCACGACTAGCCCATGTAGTTAACCAGGGGGTTAGAGGGTGGACGAAGCCCCCCCCTACATTGTGCTGATTGTGTAGCGGGGGGAGTCATAGGGGGTTTGAGGGGTGTAGGTAACCCCACTCTATGCGGTCTGGGGTAGCACCCCTGGAAATTTTGTTTTTGGACCCTATATTAGGTTGGGCAGACCTACCTATGGTTTTGGATGCGATGGTTTTCAGTCCATGGTATTGGATGCTTCAGCATCTATAAATATGTATTGTAAAATTGAAAGGAATATAATGAAAAATCAAGCTGGTAGTCCTGGTTTTGGGATCCAGGGGAAAATCTCTGTGTATATGTGTTTTAACTTTTATGTGTTATGCTCTCGCATCGTTTATTTTCTATGTTTTAGAATGCATATGCAGGTAATTTCTATATGGGGTTAAAACCTACATTTGGTATTGGAGCTGTTTTGGCTTCAAGGGGACGCCTTTGTTGCTGAGGAGTTTCGCTCGGGCCTGTGGTAGACCTTGTTCAGTGGGAGATCTGCGGGATCGATTTTTGTGGTGAAAGAGGATGGCGAGCAGTGGAAAGATAGAGCTCGAGAAATTTAATGGTCAGAGTTTTGATTTATGGAAACTCAAGATGGAGGATCTATTGGTGGATAAAGATCAGTGAGTCACGGTAGATCTGGGTACCAAACCAACGGGAGTGTCCAATGAAGAATGGAAGTAGATCAGAAGGCAAAGAGAACAATACAATTGTGTGTCTCAGATTCAGTATTGCTGAATGTATCAGGGGAAGCTATGGCTAAGGCTTTGTGGGACAAGTTAGGGACTTTGTACTATTTGTACTAATCGAAGTCTCTGGTGAATAAACTGTTCCTGTGGAAAAATTTGTATAACCTGAGGATGAAAGATGGAGATTTGGTGATAGAGCATCTGAATGAATTTAATACTGTGGGAAGTCAGTTATTATCTATTGATATTAAAATTTTAGATGAAGATAAGTGCATCAGTTTGTTGAGTTTTTTACCAGATTTGTGGGATAGTCTGGTAATTGCAATAGGTAGCAATACAACTGCCTTGCAATTTGATGAAATAGTCTCATCCTTGCTGACGGAGGAGATGAGATGGAAAAATATGGAGAGGCAGAATGGTGATGCCTTGTCTATATGAGGACGGTCCTAGAACAAAAACAAAAATAAGTCATCGAGTGGGAGATATAAATCTAGAGGGAGATCTAAATCTCCAGGAAAACCTGTAAAGGTGATGTGCTAGAAATGTGGAAAGGAAGGGCACTACAAAAGGGACTGTAAATCTAAAGCTTCTGATAAAGGAAAGGGATCTAATGATGCTCCTTATACAAAGGTGAAAACCACCTCAGATGAAGGTGGGGATGTGTACTTGGCTTCTTCAAGTACACATGTAGATCATGAGGCATGGTTGATTGACTCAGATGCATCCTTTCACTTCACTCCCCATAGAGAGTGGTTCTACGAGTATGAGAAATATGATGGTGTTGATGTCTTCTTGGGGGATGACAGGAAGGCTAGAATCATTGGTCGCAGAAAAGTAAAGTTGAAGTTGCAAGGTGGAAGGCTTAGAACACTTCCAGGTGTTTTGCATATTCCTGCATTAACCAAAAATCTGCTTTCTGTATATACCTGCAAGATGGTTCGAGGGGCGTTGGTATTGATGCGGGGAGTTTGAATTGGAACTTTGTACAAGCTACAAGGTAGCACTATTGTTGATGGGTGCAACAGTTAGTGGTTCCTTAAAGTGGAGTAGAAAATATAGTGGTCTCTAGAGAGAAGACCATGCTATGGCATCAAAGGCTTGGACATATTGGAGAGAAGGGCCTTCAAATACTTCATGGTAAAGGTATGGTAGAAGGTATGAGTAATAGCTCTTTGGATTTTGATTTCTGTGAAAATTGTGTATATGGGAAGCAGAATCAGGTGAGTTTCCCCTCTGGTGGTAAGAGGGCGAAATAGATATTAGAGCTTGTGCACAATGATGTGTTTGGACCTGTGAAGGTTCCATCACTGGGTAAGTTTGTGTATTATGTATCATTTATAGATGACTTCTTAAGGAATACATGGATATATTTCATTAAGAAGAAATCTGAAGTCTTTGACAGGTTTTAAGAATTTAAGACTCTGGTGGAAAACTAGACAGAGAAGAAGATAAAGGTGTTGAGGACAGATAAGGTGGAGAGTTTTGCAGTAAGGAATTTGAAGAATTCTGTAAGAAGTGTGGTATAGCACGATAGAAGGCAACTCCATATACACCTCAGCAAAATGGAGTTGCAGAAAGAATGAACAAGAGGTTGATGGAAAGGGTAAGAAACATGCTCAGTGGTGTCAGGGTAGGAAAGGAATTCTGGGCAGAGGCAGTGGAGACAACATGTTACCTGGTCAACAGATCACCTTCATCAGTGTTGGAGGATAAGACTCCACAAGAGGTATGGACTAGTAAGAAACCCTCTCTTTCACATCTGAGGGTATTTGGATGTAATGCATATGTACATGTTCCAAAGGAGAAACAAACCAAGTTGGATAGTAAATATGGAAAGTGCATCTTTATTGGGTATATGGATGGTTTAAAGAGTTATAAGCTCTGGAACCCAGTAATAAGGAAGGTTGTGTACAACCGAGATGTGGTGTTCCGAAAGGTGAACGATGTTATTAAACATGAAGTCCAACCAAAGGAACCTGAGAAGATAGAGTTTGAGCTAAAGGAGGAAGAATCAGACTCCACATCAGAGGAGGAATAATAAGATGAAGAGCCACAAACTCTAGGTGTGAGAAGATCAGTTCGAGAAAGAAGGCAGCTAGAAAGGTATAGTCTATTTGCTGACTTAGACTTAGAGGATGGAAAACTCTGGAAAGAGGCCATGGTTGATGAAATGGCATCTTTGCACAAAAATGAGGCTTGGGATCTGGTGGAGTTTCCAGCTAGAAGGAAACCCATTGGTAGAAAATGGGTGTTCAAGAAGAAGACAAATGCAGAAGGAAAGGTGGAGAAATACAAAGCTCAATTGGTAGCAAAAGGTTATTCCTAGGTGTCGGGAATTGATTTTGTTGATATCTTTTCTCCTATTGCCAAGGTAACTTCTATTAGATTACTTTTATCTATTGTTGTTGCTTTTGATTTTGAGGTAGAACAGATGGATGTGAAGACAACCTTTCTTCATGGGGATCTGGAAGAGGAAATCTACATGAAGAAACATGAAGGCTTCACGGTGAAGGGTAAGAAAGAACTGTATGCAAGTTAAAGAAGTCCTTGTATGGGTTAAAACGGTCACCAAGTATGTGGTATCAAAAATTTGATACATTTATACGAGGACTTGGCTTCACCAGAAGCAAAGAAAATCACTGTGTGTATTTTAAATTAATTGGTGACTGTGTTATTTATCTGGTCTTTTATGTGGATGATATGTTGCTGGTTGGAAATGACAAAGAAATTATCTAGGATTTGAAGACCCAATTGTCCTCCAAATTCGAGATGAAAGATCTTGGTGTTGCAAACTATATTTTGGGCATGGAAATTAACAGAGATCAGGCAAAGAGGAATCTCTAGTTAAAACAGAGGAAGTATGTCGAGAAAATACTGCAAAGGTTTAATATGCAAGAGAGTAAACCAGTGAAGGCTCCTATTCCTGTAGGTGTGAAGTTATCTGCTAAACAGTGTCCCAAGACACAAGAAGAGGAAGAGGACATGTCCCATGTTCCATATGCAAGTGCAGTCGGTAGGCTGATGTATGCAATGGTATGTACTAGACCAGACATTGCACATGCAATGGGAGTATTGAGCAGGTTTATTTCAAAACCAAGGAAGGAGCACTGGACAGCAATGAAGCAAGTTTTCAGGTATTTGCATGGCACTAGTGATTATGGTTTGTGCTACCAAGGAAGACTAGGATTAGACAGAGTGTTGGATATTCGTGGCTTTGTTGATGCAGACTGGGCTGGAGATCTAGATCAGAGAATATCTACAAGTGGATATGTGTTTAACCTATTTGGAGGTGTAGTCAGTTGGATGAGTAAGAAACAATCTGTAGTGGCAATATCAACTACAGAGGAAGAATACATGGCAGCCGCTCATGCCAGCAAGGAAGCAGTTTGGTTGCAGAGATTGTGTTCAAGTATGGGGTTAGTATAGGGAGCTATAAGGATAGACTGTGATAGCCAAAGTGAAATCTTCTTGGCAAAGAACCCTGCATATCATTCAAAGACAAAGCACATTGATGTTCAGTATCACTTTGTGAGGGATATGATATAAGACAAAAAGGTGTTGTTGGTAAAGGTGGACACTTGAAGAATACTGCAGATGCATTGAAAAAATCTATGAGCTCTGAGAAGTTCTCTTGGCGTAGAGAAACAATGGGCGTTGCAGGGTTGGATAAATGACTAAGCTCTCTTGCGGCCCCCTATGGAAAGAAAACAACAAGTTGGAGAATGTTGGATTGTGTTGTATTCTTTCCATGACTAGCCCATGTAGTTAACCATGGGGTTAGAAGGGGGGAAGAGCCCCCCCTTCGTTGCGTTGATTGCGTAGTGGGGGGAGTCACAGGGGGTTTGAGGGGTGCAGGTAACCCCACTCTATGGGGTCTAGGGCAGCGCCCTGGAAAATTTTGTTTTTGGACCCTATATTAGGTTGGGTGGACTTACTTATGGTTTTGTGCATGATTTTTCACACATGGTTTTGGACGCGATGGCTTTCGGTCCATGGTATTGGATGCTTAGGCATGTATAAATATGTATTGTAACATTAAAAGGAATATAATGAAAAATCAAGATGGTAGTCTTGGTTTTGGGATCAAGGGGAAAAACTCTGTGTATATGTGTTTTATGTGTTATTCTCTCGCATTGTTTATTTTCTGTGTTTTAGAATTCGTATGCAGGTAATTTCTGTATGAGGTTAAAACCTACAGGAAATCCTGTAGCACCCTGTTTTGAGATCAAATTGAGAAAAATCACCACTGAAGCTAGGATTAGGCCTTTACTTGACCTCCATGCCATCAAGACCATTCTAACCCTCTTCCTTCATACTTGTCTCCCTTGCCAAGGAACAAGGAAAGATTAGGATTTGCATTCATAAAATGAAAAGAGAAATAAAAAGAGTTCTTTTTATTTCCAAATTATCACATGAATGCAATAGTTAATACTCCCTAGATCAGATTCCATGCTCAGTTAGTTTAAATAATCACATGTGATAAATAGGGTTAAACTAGGTTTCTTTTGCAAGAAAAATGTGTCAATGAGTAGATAGAGGATTTCATGTTACATTACAAGCATCTTCCAAGTCAGTCTTTCATTCCTTAAAATAGGCAACATTTATTTTCTTTCATTTAGGATAATTTTCCCTTCTCCAATTGGTAGTAAGACTTATTCTAGTCAATAGAATACTAGTTTGAGAAACCCTAGTGGTCTATCGCCCTAGTTGAACAGCGACAAGAGTAGACCATTACATATATTTTTGTATACAACACTATCACCTCCAAGTTTGTACAAACCCCGGGTTGATGAAGTAAATTCGGTAGCCCCGGGAGTTACAACATTCTTGTTGCAATACTGGTGCTCATCAAGTTGTTCGACCAGTTCATCAGTCGAGGAGGATTTGTGGCCTCTCAACTACGAGTGTCAAGCTTTCTGTTGATCAGTGGTTGTCATTGATTTCAACCCAAGCAACACCAGGGCCTACCCCAATCTTTCATGGGTATTTTGACTTGAAAACTTACTCTATTATAAGTCAAGGATCTTCTAGCTGGATTCTACTCGGCGAGATGTTTCGGTTGATATATGGCATGCCAAGTAATTCTTCATGGTTTGAGAGATGTTCATGTTTGAAGTTAGTAACCCCAGTTAGTGGGCTAAAAAACTATGCGTTGTGGCATGAAACTCATAATTGGTTGTGATCATTGAATAGTCAATAATTAATAAATAAATAATTCTCATAAAATGCCTCCAACTTTCACTTTTTGAGGACCCTCTCAACTCAAGACATTCATATAAATAATGACCCTCATATCCTCCTCTAGTAGGGATTTTGTGGCTTCAAACAAGTCATCGTGGAATTTTCACTATATTGTTTTTCTATGAACTATCAAAAGCTGAAATTACAACCCATTTGAGCCGAAGTCTTGATGAACCACATGACCAAATTTCAAATCTTGGTTCGCTATATTTTTCAAAGATATGATCTGAGCAAGTTAGGGTTTTTGCAGGCTCCCGAATTCCATGTCAAACATGTGACATTGGGAAAATCGTCATAGTTATCTCTTTGAGAATTGAATTCATAGAAAGAAAACGGATTGTAGTTTTTTGAGTAGCATGTTCAGGGCTGAAAGTCGCAACAGTGACACGTGGAACTTCATACAAGTTCAATCTATTGTACTAGTATATAACTAGGTCATCATGGGATATTGAGCATAACTCTTTCTTGAAGAATCCAATCTTGATCAGATCTATGGGGTTGGAAATAGGACTCAGAGGGCTACCACAAGACGAAATTTCAGACCTTGGAGATATGAAATTACATAGATACAACAGATTCAATAACAAGCTCCTAGATGGCAAGGAAAAACATGCATTCAAGGATCACTGTAGTAAGGACCAAATATCAACAGTCAAGGGTAAGTATCCTACGACAAGGTATGTATGATTAGTGTTTACATTTGAAATATGAGTATTATCTCTGACATATGTTTTTGCAGGAGAACGTAAGTACATACAGGTTCTCGGTTATATCTCTATGTCTCTATATGTCATTGTCACAGTTAGTTTTGATACCACAATTTGGATGTACTATTCTTAATAGTACACATTTGATGCTACACTAAGTCTGCTAAATCTATATGTTGTTGTAAGTTCATGTTACTTGTCTTGTCATAGTTGATATAATGGTCTCCATTGTTGTACTTAGAACATGGTTCAACAAAAATCTAGGGTATGTCGTAAGTTTTTATTGTATATATCTTTAGGTCAGTTTTAGATATAGTATTGCATAGAGTCTAGGCCTATATCAAGAGTGGGAGTCTTTGTCTACTGCTGCAAAAAGTCAACAACAAAAGTGACAAGAACACTTCAGGTACGCATTGTAATTTTAATTTGTATTTATTCATTATTATGCACTTACATGTGTTTTGCATGGAGAGGTAAGTTGAAGGGTATTTTGTTTTGTTTTGGGATTGGTTTCACTAGGAAAATTTTGCATGCACGTAGAAGAATATTCAATACAACTTCAAGAAAGAATTCAAGAGAAGAAATATCAAATCAAAGGAAGCATTGCAACAGGACATCCTTTGAAGACTTGACATCCATTCATATATTATGAAGAAGTTTCAAGGCCAAGGGTCATCATTGTAAAGGAGTCATTTGTAAATGTGTCATCATTGAAGAGTCATTATTCTAAAAGAGTCAATCTGCCTAGAGTCGAAAAGGCATTATTGGGAGGTATAGGAGTCTCTGTTGGGATGATGTCACAGTTGGGTTGCAGGTCATAGTGTGATTGGGTGTTTGGTCAAAATCATTGTAAATCATATTGTATCATGGATCATTGTCCCTGGTACAAGAATCCACACTCTTGTCTCATTTCAGTCATTATAGGGTGGGAGGGAGGTGCTAGGCTGGTGCATGAATTCGCCTACAAGTTGGAGCCTATGAAAACTTCAGGGTGGTAGGTTAGTCTAGGATGTTGGGGCATCAATTTAGTTGACTACTGAAGAAACTAGGGTGTTGGGGTATCCTTCCAGTGGGAGCCGGGGAAGAATGATTTTCTAGAATTCTAGGAAGTTGTTGCTTTCATTTCAGTTGGGGCTGAAGATTAAAGAATTTTTTAGAAAAGCATTTGGTAGTTTTTGACCCAAAGGGGGTTTTCCACCTAAAATTCTTGTGTCTAATGTGTTTTTTTATTTACTGTTATTACTGCATAAACATTAACAATAATTGAATATTAACTAATGCTATGAAAAGATTTAAAAGTGCTAATTTCTAAGAAATACTGATTCACCCCCCCTCTTAGTATTTGCAACACCTTCCCCCAGAAAGTATAGGAGAAATTATGTTGGTGATTTTCAATCAATAGTAGTGAATGCATCAGAGATTGATCGTCCACTTCAGGCTATAGTTTCATAGGGTGGACCTAATGTAAGTCATGATTTGGAGAGGAACACTCCAGTCGTTTCTAGGGTTCACTTCCAGTCAGAAGATGAAGTTGAGGTTGAAGAGATTCCTGAGTCCCCTATGACTGCTTCTTCACCTCTTCCTCCCAATTATCCAAATGTTCTATTATACGTTGGGACCTTGACTCACAAGCCAAAAAGCCCTAGTCTTTATTGTCCTTTTCCTTTGATGACCATCACTGGGAGAACGAATCTCACTATGAGTGCTACTAGTGTGCATACTTCTCTTTCAGTTCAAGGAGGAGGTACTATTACTATATCTATTATCACTCCTAGTACTGCAATATTTGGTTCTACCTCCATTCCATCTTCGAGTGGGGGCACCCAAGCTTTTGCTTCCCACTCTCGTTCCTTCCCCTTTGGGATGTCTTCTAGTGCAATTCCCTCATTTCCTCTAATCATCTCATCCTCTATTTCCACAACTATGAATTATATGGCTAGTGGTTCAACCTCTTTCCAGGGTTTTCCTTTTAGAAGTGGTCATATACCTCATTCTAACCCTTGTTTAGGATCACTCCCTTTCTCCGCTCAAGGTCAAAGTTATAATTCTTTTCAAACCCTACTTTTAGTGACTTAGGAGTCAGGAATCAGTTTTCTTTTGGTCAACAGGGGAACATGCCTTACTCCTCTATAAGTACCTTTCAGGATTATTCTCCCTTTGCCAAAGTGTGGAACCCTTACCAAGGGCTCTCCTTTCCTTTTAATACATCGCTTGGGGGAAATTTTCCTAGTTATGGTAACCTTTTCGCATGAGCTAGTCAAAATCCAAAATTTTCTGGACCACAAGGTTTTCCTTACAGTTCAGTTTCTTCTACTAACAATCCTTGGCAACTTGACGCCTCTACAAATCCAAGATATTATTTCGAAAATGTTGGGAATCCTACTCATGGTGGGTGGAATTCTCAAGCTCCTCCCCACTTACCATTCCTAGCAACCCTAAATTTTCCAGATCTCTCAAAATTGAAAAATGATATAATCCAGCTTTGCCTTCGGTTCCCACCAAACTTCCATCGGTTATTCCAAAATTCAAAGGAAATTCTAGGGAGGATCCAACTGACCATATAACAACATTCCATTTATGGTGTTCATCTAACTCCCTAATTGACGATTCAATCAAGTTGAGATTGTTCCAATGCACCTGAAGTGGAAATACTACTAAGTGGAGATTGTTCCAATGCACCTGAAGTGGAAATACTACTAAGTGGTATATAGAGCTTATTGGGGGTACCTTTGCTTCATTTAGTGAATTGGCTTCTATGTCTTTAAACCATTTTCAATTTCCCATTCGATATGATGCTGTAACTGAGCTATTGGCTAGTTTCCAACAAGATAAGGCAACTCACATTTTTTACCATATTCAGGAATGACGAAGAAGGAAGACACTCATAAAAGCCTATATTCCTAATGAAATGCTTCTTGAATGGTTTTTAAAATCTCTACAACTAGAAATTTCTAGGATGTATCACTCTCTGGGGCATTCATCTAAGAACATGCTACCTTTAGAGCCCAACAGTTAGAACTTATATATTCTTAGTCTGGGATTCTTGTAAAGATTTTTCTCGATGCTCCTCAATCCAAGATCGATTTAGCAAAATTGAAGCTAGGTCCCCATTCTGACAGGATAGTCAGATTGATCGATAACAACACAGCTAACCTGTCATGTTAATTACAACAATTGTCTTTACAAACTACTTCATTGTTTCAGGCATTGTCGTCAGTGCCTATGCCTTCTCAACCATCAACTATTAATGTTTTCCAAACTTCTAACCCCAGAAGGAAATCAACAATCTGATGGGAAGAAAAATGGACGTGGTAAGAAGAAAGATAAGGATGGGAAGGGTAATGCGAACAAACCCAGTAATAATACTGGGGAGGGTAAAAAGGAGTCCAAAAAGAAAGTAAAATTTTCTTGCAAATTGTGCAATGGATACCATTTAACTCATATTTTCCCTAAGGTTCAGGATGCTAAATTCTTGTTAGTGCAATAGGGTTCTTCTAGCTCCCAGGTTGTTCTAACTAACCCTTTTCCCCAAGGGTAGAAAATGTTTGCTGACGCGAATGCTAATACTGGAACCCCCATACGGGGGAAACCAGGAAGGGGAAAATCCATCAAATGTATACATGATGAGTTCTCATGTTGATGTCTCTAAAATATCACATGATTATGGTGAACCAGAATCCTCTAAGGCTAAGTCTGCTCCTTATGTTCTAGAGCCTCTCCATATTGAGAGGCCTACAGTTAAGCCTATACCTCGGATGTTGAAAGGCTCTACAAAACATTCAACGATCAACCCTAATGCCAAGGTTGCCCAAAAATACTCCATTGTTGAAGATCTGGCTCAATGTCCTTATGTGATGTCTGCGTTGGAGGTACTCCAGTTGTGTCCATCACAAATGAGTGCATTTCTCACTGTGATTGGGGCAATAGATCCAAAAAACTTTCTTATTGTTACATTTGACATGTCAAATATTAAGAAGAGACTTGTTGGAAATACTGAGAGGGGGGTGAATCAGTATTCCTTTTTAATTGTTCTTTCTATCACCAAATATATATATATATATATATATATATATATATGGAACACAGAAATAAATAGCTGGAATAAATGCTTTTATTAAAACAAACAGTGCAATGACATAAATACAATATAGAAATGGTTGCAATCAGTTACCAAGCACAAACTTGGACTTTTTTGAGGCTTCAACCTCCAGAGCACCAATGTTGTTTTTCCAAGGCAATAGTTCTGCACTTAGGAGCACCAACTCCCAAGGATTCCAATCCTTTCAGTTCTAAGGCTCCAACCCCATGGGCTCCAACCCTAACCTGGTATAAACTATTTTGTTGTAGTTCTCTACTCCCAAGCCTGTTGAGCTTCTGCTTCACTCTTCTCCTGCTTCTCTCTGCCTCTCTTGCCTCTGCCTGAACTTCGGCTTCCTCTTGCTTTGATTATTTGCACACACTTCCTTTTTCTTTCATGTTTTTGTATTCTTGATGCCTCTGACTGTTTGTTTCTGCTTTCCACTGGCTCTTTGGCTTCTTCAACGCTCGCTTCAGCTTCCTCTACACTGGCTTGTCCTTTGGCTTCCCTCTTCTTCATTGCTTTGGATTTTCAGTTTCCTTTGCACTGGCTTAACCTTTGGCTTCCTGGATTTTTGGTCGTTGTATCTTCCTTTGTCTCTTTGTGCTCACCAACACTCCTGGGACATGTTGATTCAACGGCGAGCACTTAAATACACAAAGAAAGTTGTCATGTCACCACCGCCATCGCAATTAGCATCATTCAAGCCTTCTGAACTATCGGGAGTGTTTCTTATGCATTTTTCCCTTCAAAACCCCATGCAATATAGATATTCTTATACCATAAGTGGTATTTCGGAAGGGGCATAAGTGGGAACTGGTATTTAGAGAATGGATTCTGATTCCACTGGGTAAGCGACACGTAGCAGTGGGAAGGAAGAGGATACCGTTTTTCGGGCCGGTATTCCTTGAGCTACATGTCCACCCGAAATATATGTAGACCATTAGATCCATGAAGGGATGATCAACGGTGGAGGGTTGGATGCACCAGGAATGCGGACCTGCCTTTTTATGGTCGCGAATGTAATACACAGGAATATATGAAAAAATAATTGAAACGTTAAAGGGCTGACTTCAAATTTATTACACCCACATTTATAACTTTATTGGGTCCGCTACATATATCGCAATCGACGGTCGCAGCTTCCCGATGGCCGATGATCAATTCACCTATGGATGCGATATGATATTAAGCCAAATTGTAATGTTGCATCAGGTCCTCAACATATATCGCAATCGGTGCTTTCAGGGGTGACACCCCTTTGTATTATTGCAATGGGCAGATGTGATATAATGTTAAACCATTGCATAATGTTGTCATCAAGTCCACACATATATATCATTTTCGGGGTTTTTGGGTGATACATATTTCTCCGCTCTGATAGTGTATTCCTAAATATGCACTCTTTTCTGCCTCCGATAGTGTATTTGCATACATATAAGTTTTTCTGCCTTTGATAGTGTATATAGCCTATATATATGTGTTTGCACCTCTGATAGTGTATTTGGCCTATATATATGTGTTTGTGCCTCCGATAGTGTATTTGTATGCATATACACTATATTTCTCCCGATAGCTCCATATAGTGTATTCTTTGGCATTCATTACTCTGATAGCTTTGTTTGCTTCCTCCGATGGCTCTATTTGCTTCCTCTAGTTCCTTGAATATTTCTATATTGAAATCAATGATAATCTATCTCAACAGTCTCCCCCTTTGTTATTAATGGCAATATTCTTTTGCTCTCCCCCTTTGACATCAATGGAAAAGGAATGCATACGGACTCCCCCTGTCGAACTGATCCCTCTGTCCTACAACATCTTTATGAATGAAATTGAGTGATGCTAAAGAGATAACCCCCATCTTTTGATGAAGATGTTCAAATGCTTCTAGAGGAAGAGGTTTTGTGAAAATATCAACTATCTGCTCCTTAGTATTGATATATTCCAAGATGATGTTTTGTTCAGCTACTTGTTCACGAATAAAATGATACTTGATTGGTATATGTTTGGTCTTTTAGTGCATCACTGGATTTTTGCTGAGATTGATAGCACTTATGCTATCACAGTAGATGGTAATTGGTTGATTTGTACCTTTGTTGACATCTTTTAGGGCTTCCTTCATCCATAGTATTTGAGTACAACAGTCTGCTGCAGCTATTAATCTCGGCTTCGGCTGTGGATAATGATATGGATGTTTGTTTTTTGCTGAGCCAAGATACTACATAGTCTCCTAGGAAGAATGCATTTCCACTAGTACTTTTCTGATCATCTACACTTCTAACCCAATCAACATCGGTGTATGCAGTTACAGTTAGTGTTGAGCTCTTAGGGTACCAAAGACGGAAATAAGGAGTTCCTTTCAGATATCTGAGAATTCTTTTTACAGCTAACAAATGGGATTGTTTAGGAGCATATTGAAATATTCCCACCATTCCTACCGCCTGCATGATGTCGGGTCTTGTAGCAGTTAAGTACATAAGGGCTCCAATTATTGCCTATAATGAGTTGCATCTGCTAGAGGGGAGTCATCATTTTTGCTCAATTTTCAATTTGTGGTCATAGGTGTGCTCATGGGTGCACAGACTTCCGTTCCATATCTTTTAAGCATGTCTTTAAGATATTTGGCTTGAGATATAAACAATCTTGCTCTAGTTTGAGATACTTGTAGTCCAAGGAAGTGAGATACCTCTCCTATCATTGACATCTCGAATTCTCTTGACATGTTTTGAGAAAATTCATGGCTCATTTCATCATTATTGCTAGCAAAAATCAGATCATCAACATAAAGAAGTGTGACTAGTAACTTACCTTCATCCGTATTTATGTAGAGATTACTTCCTGTCACTCCCTTCTTGAAGCCTTGCTGTTGTAGATAGTGATTCAATCTTGCATACCAAGCTCTCGGAGCTTGTTTCAACCCACATAATGCCCTTTTCAACTTACAAACTAAGTCTTTTCCTTTCGTTGTATCAAACCCTTCTGGTTGCTCCATGGAGACTTCTTCCTTGAGTTCCCCATTCAGAAATGTTGATTTTATTCCATTTGATAGATTTTGAATCCTTTTGAGCAAGCAAATGCCAACAACATCCTGATAGCTTCCATACGAGCTACTGGTGCAAATGTTTCTTCAAAGTCAATTCCTTCAATTTGTGAATAGCCTTTGCAAACAAGCCTTGCCTTGTTTCCGATAACTTGTCCATCTTCATTCATTTTATTTTTGAATACCCACTTGGTTCATATTATGTTTTTTTCATTTGGACAAGGTACCAACTCCCATATCTCGTTCTTCTCAATTTGGGACATTTCTTCTTCCATGGCTTTTACCCAATGAGGATCCTTACTTGCTTATGCAAATGTTTCTAGTTCTATCATGGATAGAAGAGCAATAATGTTTCTCTTTGGTGTAATTATCATCCTTCTTCGGGTTTGCATCCCTTCATCTCTATTTCCAATAATCTTGTCTTCTGGATGATATTTCTAGAGAAAATTCATCTTTGAAGGGGTATGAGGTGGTTCTTTTTCATCTTCTTCTTCAGGTTCTTCTTCTTCAATGAGAGGATCATCTTCATGTTCTTCAATTTCTTTTTCTGGAAGGTCTTCATCAATGCTTTCCACTATTTTCCTTAGTCGAAAATTGTAGCACTTGTAGGCTTTGCTCCTTGTAGATTATCCAAGGAATATCGCTTCATCAACCCGAGAATCAAACTTTCCTAGTGAGCCATCATTGATTTTTATGAAGCACTTGCTTCCAAAGATTTTGAAGTACTTTACTGAAGCAGGTCTTCATTTACATAATTCATAAGGAGTTTTTTCACAATTTGGTCTTAATTGATTTCGATTCAAAGTATAGATAGCTGTCCTGACTGCTTCTCTCCAGAATTTTGGCTACAATTCTGCTACTAATAAAATTGTTCTTGCCATTTCTTTAACTGTTTGGTTTCTTCTTTCAACTCCCACATTTTGCTGGGGTGTTCTGATAGAAGAGAGTTCTCTTTTAATTCCATGTATATTACAGAAATCATTAAATTCTTTTGATGTGAATTCTCCCCCTCTATTTGTTCTAAGGCGCTTAATTTTTCAGTCCTTTTCATTTTCTATAAGTGCTTTTAGATTATTAAAACACTCAAATGTTTCAGATTTATATTTTATAAAATATATCCACATCATTCTAGTATAGTCATCAATAAATAAAACAAAGTACCTTTCTCCTTGGAGTGCTTGATTTCTAGTTGGTCCACATAAATCAACATGGATGATATCCAAGGGCTTTTATGTAGAGAGCTCCTTGGTCTTGTGGCTAGTTTTGGTTTGCTTTCCACGTTGACATGGACCACATACTCCTTGATTTGGTTTTAATAGCCTTAGGATGTCTCGTACAGCTTTAATCTTGCTGATATTGATCAGATTTTCGCAACTTGTATGTCCAAGTCACTTGTGCCACAACCAACTTTCATCTGTCTAACTCAGGTAGCATTTATTTTCTTCAATCTTGTTCAGAATGTAAATGTTGTCTAGTGCTCTAACCCCTTTTGCCACCAGTTTCCCTGAGGAAGAGTTCCTTATTTCATAGCCTTTGGTGATAAAGACAACATTATGTCCTTGATCACAAATTTGGTTGACACTCAGGAGGTTGTGTTTGAGCCCATCTACTAGCAGAGCATCTTGAGCTTTTCCTTTTCCATTGATAAGAGTAACAGTTCCTTTTCCTGCAATTCTGGCAAATCCACTTCCAAAGGACACATTTCCTTCCTTTTTGCTCAATGAGACAAATTTCCTTTTGTCCCCTGTCATGTGTATGGAGCACCCACTATCCACAAACCAATGATTTTCATTATTTTGAGCATATAGAGCCAAGCCACATTTATCCATGTTGGGATTCTCACTACTTGTTTTTCCTCTTTTGAGTGGGTAGTTTTGTTCATAGTGTCCATTATTGTAGCATAACGAGGAAATAAGATCAAATTTGGTCAAGGGATCAAATGAATTGAAGGTTTTTATTTGTCCTTGCCTTTTGGGGCCATATGGTTTGATTATTTAATCCTTTAGCTTTGGTGTTTAACTCTTGTGAGCCATGCAATGTTTGGCTTGATGACCAAACTTTTTACAATGAAAACAATGTCCAAGAAAGATAGTTTTGTACCTATTGTAGTAGCCATGGTTTGAGTCAATTTCCTTCCTTGGAATTACTCCCACTTCATTCTTTGGATTTGAGATGGGCCTTTGATGGAATACTGGTTTGTATTTGTTGTAGTATCCATGACTTGAATCCACATTCTTCTTTGGAGTTATTCTCTCTTCATTCTTTAGATCTGGGATGCGCCTTTGATGACATACTTTTTCTTCTTTTGGGTTGCTGGAAAGTGCATCAACATAGCTTTTCGCACTATTCTTAGTGCTTGATGATTCTCCTTCAGAACCTATTCTAGACTTGTCATGTTGAGGTTTTTGATTTTTTAGGATAGTCTCAAGTATTTGAGAGCTTTTCCAACCCTTTTTGACTTGCTCCAATTCCTTCCTTAGAGATATTATTTTGGCTTCACGTTCTTCGCAAGAATCTTCTTTTTCTTTTAGCTTTGTTTCCAAGAGATCTTCTCTTCTTCTTGTTTCCTCATTTTCTACCTTGAGAGAAATTATTTTATTCCGTAATTTCTCATTTTCTTTAATGGCACTTATTAAAAATTCATCTACATTTCCTTCTAGCCCTGAGTCATCGTCATTTTTGAATGCCATGAATAATGTTTCTTGGCTTTCATCATGGTCACTTTCCTGATCTGATTTCTTTTTTATGATTACAAAATCATCGTCATTAGAATCATCTTGCTTAGAGAAGAAGTTCTTCTTATTGATCCCTTTCTTTTTGTATACCCTTCTTTTAGAATTTCCTTCATCATCACTATCATGTTTATGAGGCATTTTGCAGCATAATGACCTATTTTTCCACATTTGAAACAAATAAGAGGGTACTTACCTTTTAGCTTAGATCCTTTCTTTAGCTTTCGTACGAATTGAGCCAATTTGGATTCCACATCGGATTCATCATTACAGTCATTCCTTTCTTTCCCCTTCTTTGATTTTGAAGCCTTGACTGTTGCATCTCTGGAGCTTGGGCCACCTTTTCTCATCTCATAGGCAGTGAGGATTCCATGGAGTTCATCCATCTTGAGAGTATCTAGATCCTTTGCTTCTTCTATGGTGCTTATTTTGGAGTCAAATCTGTCTGGAAGAGATCTTAAGACCTTTTGAACAATGGTACTTTCTTCAATATTTTTGTCCAATCCTTTAAGATAGTTGACCACTTCAGCTACTCGGAGAAAGTATGATGCAATATCTTCTTCATGTTCCCTTTTCAGACTTTCAAATTGCCTTCTATGAGTTTGAAGCCTTGTCTTCTTGACTTTTGAGTCTCCATGATATAAGCCAATTATCTTATCCCACATTTCTTTGGTAGAGTTACAATTCCTGACTTTTGTAAACTCGGAATTAGTGATTCCACTAGTGATGGAGTTCAAGCCTTTTTCATTTGCAATGTAGGAAGAGTGGGAGGAATTTGGTACTCATTTAGAACGAAATTCCAAACTTTAGGTCCAAGGGACATTAAGTAGTAGGTCATTCTCTTTTTCTAGAAACCAAAGTTGGTGTTGTTGAACAAAGGAGGTTTTCCTGATGCTTTGTGATTTCTCATCATGACTACGAATCCTTCTTCAAGCTGTTAGGCTAATATGAAGAAGCCCGCTCTAATACCAATTGTTAGAAATACTTGGGGGGGGGGTGTGAATCAATATTCCTTTTTAATTGTTCTTTTTATCACACAAACACACACACACACACACATATATATATATGGAACACAAAAATATATAGTTGGAATAAATGCTTTTATTAACACAAATAGTGCAATGAAATAATTACAATATATAAATGGTTGCAATCAATTGCTAAGCACCAACTTGGACTTTTGTGAGGCTCCAACCTCCAGAGCACCAACTCTGTTTTTCCAAGGCAATAGTTATACACTTAGGAGCACCAACTCCCAAGGATTCCAATCCTTTCAATTCTGAGGCTCCAACCCTAACCTAGTATAAACTGTTTTGTTGTAGTTCTCTGCTCCCAAGACTGTTGAGTTTCTGCTTCACTCCTATTCTCTTGCCTCTCCTACCTCTACCTGAACTTCGGCTTCCTCTCGCTCTAATTATTCCTACACACTTCCTTGTTTTTTCCTGTTTTTGTATTCTTGATGCCTCTAACTGTTCGTTTCCGCTTTCCACTAGCTCTTGAGCTTCTTCAACGCTCACTTTAGCTTCCTCTACACTAGCTTATCCTTTGGCTTCCCTCTTCTTCATTTCTTTGGCTTTTTGGTTTCCTCTGCGCTAGCTTACCCTTCGGCTTTCTAGATTTTCGGTCACTGTAGCTTCCTCTATCTCTTCATGCTCACCAACACTCATGGGACACATTGATTCAACGATGAGGACCAAAATACACAGAGAAAGCTGCCATGTCACCACCACCATCACAATCGGCATCATTTAGGCCTTCTGAACTATTAGGAGCATTTCTTATGCATTTTGGCCTTCAAAACCCCGCGCAATACAGATATTCTTATACCACAAGTGGTATTTCAAAAGAGGCATAAGAGGGAACTGGTATTCAGAGGATGGCTTTCGATTCCACTTGGAAAGTGACACGTAGTAGTGGGAAGGAAGAGGATACCGCTTTTCAGGTGGGTATTCCTCAAGCTACATGTCCACCCAAAATATATGTAGATCGTTGGATCCACGAAGGGATGATCAATGGTGGAGGGTTGGATGCACCGGGAATGCGGACCTGCCTTTTTATGGTTGCGAATGTAATACACATGAATATATGAAAAAACGACCGAAACGTTAAAGGGCAGACTTCAAATTTATTACACCGCATTTATAACTTTATCAGGTCTGCTACATATATCGCAATCGGCGGTCGCAGCTTCCCAATGCTTGATGGCTGATTTACGTACAGATGCGATATGATATTAAGCCAAATTGTAATGTTGCATTGGGTCCGCAACATATATCGGTGCTTTCAGGGGTGACACCCCTTTGTATTATTGCAATGGGCAGATGCGATATAACATTAAACCATTGCATAATCTTGTCGTCGGGTCTGCACATATATATCACTATCGGGGGTTTGGGGTGATACATATTTCTTTGCTCCAATAATGTATTTGGCATATATATATGTTTTTGCGCCTCCAATAGTGTATTTGCATGCATATACACTATATTGCTCCCGATAGCTCCCGTGAGTGTATTCTTTGGCATTCTTTGCCATACTTTGCTTCGATAGTGTATTTGCATGCATATACACTATATTTCTCCCGATAGCTCCCAATAGTGTATTCTTTAGCATTCATTGCTCCGATAGCTCTGTTTACTTCCTCGATGGCTCTATTTTGCTCCTTCAATGGCTTTGTTTTCTTCCTCTGGCTCCTCAAATATTGCCATATTGACATCACTGACAATCTATGTCAACAAAACTACCTACTCACATGGATTTCCAGATTAAATCTAAATATCGAAAGACCAATATCTTTCAAACTATAGTTGATGAGGGAGATTCCACATGTCTCATGTCGATGCACGTTGGAAAGCTATCAAATCTCCTCAAGTTGTTCCTTCACCTACTCTCTTGGCTGCATTTGATGGTCATTCTCATAGGCCGCATGGAATTATTCTAGCCTTTACCATCTGTGTTGGGGGAAATGTGGTCAATATCAAGGTGGAAATAATCAATACGAATTTTGGATTATCACCTTCTATTGGGATGAAATTGGATTTATGAAATGGATGCCATTGTATCATCATTATTTCACATCCTATGCTTTCCCCATGAAGGGAGAATTGTTACTATTGATCATATGGATTATTCTCCGAAATAATCCAATGCATATTCTGATTCTTCCATTCCCTTGGTGAACAATCCCAAGTAGCTTGTTGAAAATTTAGGAGTCAGAATGTATTCCTTTTTGATGGGTACTTTTGATATTTCTTCTCCTATCACTCGAATAAATTCCATTTCATCATCCAATGCCCCTTCTCAAAAAGAGTTCTTCATAACTCATTATTTTTCGGATCCTTGGCCCTTACCCTCTTCTACCACCACATTAGAAGAAGGGAAAGTGGGTGGAATGGCATATGCCTATCTGCAGCACAAATTTCTAATCAATTTATAGCTAATACTATAGATTTTGATTCTACTCTTTCACCGTAGAATTTGGATGGAGATGTGGCTCCAACTTGGATTCTTGACTCTACTTATTCTATGAATTTCCTTGATATTTTTCTATCATTTAAGGAAGTAATCCTAGAATAAATGACAAGTATAGAAAGACCGTGGGATGATTTGCATCATCGGTCATATTTTCTCCCAGACTTGCATGAAGTAGAATCGAGTTTGTCTATCCCTTCATCAACTAGTGGTGTTCACACAATTTTAAACCCTTTGGCTTCAGCACATATTTTTGCCAAAGGTAACATGTTTGTCATTTCGGAAACAGATCCTGTGAACTTCTCCAGGAATCCCAATATAATAGAGAATGTTTTCATCAGAGCCGTGTGATCCCCTAAATAAATTAATATTTATACCGATATTTTCAAAGAGTTTTGTGATGTGTTTGCTTGGTATTATGAGGAAATGCCTAGAATTTATCCATCAATAGTCCAGCATAAGATCAAGGCTTATGCGCATATGAAGCCTATACTACAAAATCTTCGGCTGGTAAACCATAGGAAGCAAAATCTGTCAAAGCTGAGGCTAAGAAGCTTCTTAAGGCGGGTTTCATATACCCCGTTCCATTGACTGATTGGGTCTCAAATCCAGTCGTAGTTGATAAAAAATAAGGAATGACCCGTGTATGCATAGACTTTAGGGATCTAAATAAGGCTTGTCTAAAAGGTAATTTCCCCACACCTTTTATTGATCAAATTATCGATGAATGTGTAGGAAATGATATTTTCTCCTTCATGGATGGTTTCTCAGGTTATAATCAAATTACTATCCATCCTGAAGATCAACATAAGACAACTTTTATCTGCCCCTGGGGTACCTTTGCATACAAAAATATGCCTTTGGCCTTAAAAATGTTGGAGTGACTTTTCAACGGGCCATGTCCTACGCTTTCCACGATATCAAACATATCATCGAAGCTTATTTGGATGACCTAGCTGCTCGTTCTCGAAAGAGAATTGATCATCCTCATCATCTTTGATTAATTTTTGAGCGATGTCGTCATTATAAAATTTGGTTGAATCCGAATAAATGTGTTTTCACTATCACATCAGGTTGGTTATTGGGATTCATAGTATCTAATGAAGGGATTCACATAGATCCTTTTAAGGTTGAGGCAATACTTCAATTGCCTCCCCTATCTACCATTCATTAACTTCAAAGTCTCCAAGGAAAATCCAATTTCTTGAGGAGATTTATCGTCAATTATGCCGAGATGACAAAGGGATTTATGAAATTGCTAAAAAAAGGAGTTCCATTTCTATGGGATTATTTCACTCAGATCTTGTTCGATACTTGAAAAAATCATTGACCTCTATTCCTTTAATGAGTCCACCCGATTATAGCATGGTTTTCCTCTTATATCTCGTTGTGACAGAATCAACCATCGGTATGGTTTTGGTTCAGGAAGATGATGCTCTCCATGAGAACATAATTTATTATCTGAGTTGAGGCTTGGTAGGTCTTGAATTACAATACTCTCCTGTAGAGAAATTAGCTTTGGAAGTTGTTCATGTTGTCCAACGACTTTGACACTATATTCTTCTTAGAAAAACTTTTGTCTTAGTGGTTGTCAACCCATTTTAGTTTTTTCTTAGCAGGCAAGTGATTGGGGGAAAATATAAAATATGAATTGTTATTTTACAAGAATTCAATCTCGAGTTCTAATCAGCCAAATCTAAGAAATATTTAGTATTTGTGGAATTAATCTCAGAGTTGTCTTGTGAAGAAGAAATGGTTTATGAGGAATCATTCCCTAATGAACATCTTTTCATTATTTCTTCACAAGTTCCTTGGTATGGAGATATTATAATATATCTTCAGACTTCGAAGTTTCCTCTCACTTTTTCAAAGGATGAGCAAAGAAAGTTTCATCACTTAGCTAAAATTTATGTTAATATCGGTGACACTTTATATTGTTGCGGGGTTGATTCAATCCTTAGACACTGCTTAACCTTAGAAGAATCTGAGTCAGTGTTGAATGATTTCCACAGTGGAGCTTGTGGTGGTCATCTATCTGGGCTGGCTACGACCCAAAAAATATTGTGTGCAGGTTATTTTTTGCCTTTGATTTTCAAAGATTGTGTTGAAGTGTTCAAAAAATTCCATCTTTGTTAGGTTTATACTCGGAAAATGCGCACTCATCCAACTCCTCTCTTTCTTGTTATTATCGTCGGTCCATTCACAAAGCGGGGAATTGATTTAAAAACTTGTAACCCACCTTCGACAAAGGGTCATAAGTATATTATTGTAGCAGTGGACTACTTTACTAAGTGGGTTGAAGCTATGCCCACTTTTGTGAATGATGGTGAAACAACAACCTTGTTTCTATTAAACCAACTCATTTCTCGTTTCGGTATTCCAAGGGAGATTGTCACTAACCATGGCAATCATTTCTAGAAAAAGATGATGGTTGAATTGGCTCTCAAGTTGGGTTTTCAACAGGAGCATTCATCTCCTTATTATCCTAAGGCTAATCATGAGGTGGAAGCCGTGAATAAATCCCTGAAAGTTATCCTGCAAAGGAAAATTAATAAAGATCGATCCAATTGGCATATCATGTTATATCCCTCTCTTTCGGCATACAAGATGTCTGTTAAGACTGCTATGGGTTTCACTCCCTTTCAACTAGTTTATGGTTTGGAATCAATCTTCCCTGTGGAATGTGAAATTCCTTCTCTCAAATTAGTTGTAGAACTTTTTCTAGACACTTCCAATCTTGAAGAATGCCTTTTTTATTTGGAACATCTTGATGAGCAGTGTCGAGATGTAGCCATAAGTAACGAAGCTCATAAAAAGAGAGTGAATATATAATATGATAAGGTTGTGCATCCTAGTGTTTTCTATGAAGATTACCTTGTCCTGGTCTATGACCAAGACAAAGACGCCTTGGGGGCAGGTAATTTCAAACCCATGTGGTCTGGTCCTTTTATCGTTAAAAAGTTCTTGAAAAAAGGAGCTTATGAATTGGTTGATTTTGATGGAAACGAGATTGCGGAGCCCAGAAATGGACTCTATCTTAATAATTATTATGCCTATACTTCTTCCTAGCATTTCCTTGGTTGTAGATATTATATATATTTGTGCATATTTGTCTATAGGTTTCATAGTGATATCGATATTTTTTATCTGCTTTGGCAAGTATCAATGGATGATCTGGTATATCTAGGGTTCGCTGATGGTGCCAGTTGACATACCTTAAATTTGGATTTTTCGGCTTTCGTGATTTACTATCCATTCAGTCAGTTGTTGGTTTCAAGAGGCATATGTATCAGCCTTTCTTCAAACAATGTTGCTAAATATACTATTGTTGTTAACTTAATATTTGAAGAAATATCTCTTGGTATTGATTCTTTAGTAGTATACTTGGATTGACAACTGGTGGTGTCTCAGTTAAACAATGTCTATAAGGTGAGAGATCCTTATTTATATCACCAATTTCTGAGAGTGTGTTTATTACAAAGATCATTTAATTTTATCACATTTATTCATATTCCATGATCAGAAAACTCATTTGTTGATTCCATAGGTAATCAAGCATTAGATTGGCATATTAATCATTCATCACATTAAAATAAAAAATCATATGTATATATGGTCATGACATCATGAAACCATCTGTATATAGATAGAATTTATATCTTCAAAGTATTATACAAAATCGGAAAAAAATGTCCTACAAAATTAGGGATTAAATCTAATCATGTCTATCAAAAAGATTAGGGCATCTCTAATCTATATCTGTGGGTCCTGCCCTGGATGTGCATCTTGGAAGAAGACGTTGGTAGTAGCCACCCGTTGGAAAAGATGCACCCAATATTGTGATACTCCTACCATGCGTCTATACATTGCCTCTAGTAGATCCTCTACTACTACCATAGGTACCTAGTGAGTCAATATCTCCAAGTTCCTATGTATGGTATGGAGAACTATCTCAATCTCATCTGTGACACCCTTCACATCTCTTTCACGGTGCTTGTGCCTGGGTAGACCCTTAGGTATTACCAGTCCCACATATGTACCATTATCAAGCAATTTTGAAAGAATTTTTGTCTCATCAAAAATAATTTCATTTCAGAACTTTGAAATCCAAAAAAAAAAATAACAAATAACATTAAAAACTTAAAAACAATTTTACCAATGGCACCCCATGCAGCGCCAGGTGGAAGCACTAGATTTGGATCCACTTTGAAATCCATGCCTGCATAGGGGTAGTCCTCGATGGTAATGACTTGTTCTTCCCATCAAATGAAAAACTCATCATCAAATGTCATTCTAGGTACCTCACCACCCCCAGTCTCTTCATTAAGTCAACTTATCTACCTATCCGTGGATCTCTTGGGCTGCTGATGGTGGAAATCACTTTGGGTCAAAGTCTTGGTAGTCTCTCAAAGAAGAAATTACAAAGAATAGTACCATACCCAAAATGTTTTGTATTACTCTTATTGATGGAAGTTGTTTTTTTAGATTGATTAGGAGGGTTGTGCACCAGTCAAAAACTGTGGTAAGGAAATCTATTCCTAAGCTCATTGTAAAATGAGAAGCTTGGTGCAATGAGGCTAATCCTGCTACCCTCACAATGGTAGAAAGGAGAATCTTTAGGGACAGAATTTCCACATTCTTGATTGGGATTTGTGCCCCTACCTTCTCGGGGTTTCTTGGGCAATAAATATGAATGTAATCATCCACACTAAGGCTTCCTTGGGCCTTTCCTTGAAAATAGATTAGCTCTCCTCTTTGGGAAAGTCCAATAATGAAGTATATTTATTCTACTTCAATACACAGGGGAATCTAATCAATCATTAATGCATCTTCTTCTGGATCCCAGTATCTAACGAGCGTTTCCAACAACCTTGTATTGGTTTTCATATATGGAATTTTGAAATACCCAACTTGCATACGTGCAGAGTAAAAATCCAAAATAAATTTCTTACAGTAAAATTATTGAAAAAATACTTGAAATGCACAAAATTTCATTGAGAAAATGAATTAGGAGATTACCTGGAAGATTGATAGCTATTATGGCTGAGAAATTTGGTGGATTGTGATTGTCGGGTTGTTCCCTTTGACTCCTAAGGGAATACGGCCGAGGTAACCACAGACCAATCTTTGGATCACAGGTCCTAGCCTACCTGCAATCAGAGAGGGCTCTCTCTTTATGATTTAGCTTTGTTTTGATAATGTTTTAGGCTAGTTATGATGCACTAAATTTTGTTATAAGTTTTGGTTGAATGAGGTCTTCTAGCAGCTTAGATGAGATCTTCAGAAGGTTCAGTTCATTGGGCAATGGAGTCTGGTATTATGTGTTGTTTGAGGTGTTAAGTTAGAGTGATGAAACTGCAGGGCCATATAGATATATCATGAAACAAACTTCAATTTGTGAATATGGAATATGTCTAGCCAGTGAGAGGCAACTAAGAATCTTTCACTAAGCTGGTGATGTGGGGAAAGGAAATATCGCTCAGGAGCATATTTTAATTCCTGAACAGTATTTACTGTGAAAGATTTAGTATGAAGGTGAGCAACTAAGAATTACACAATCATAACTAATTCTGAAGAGAACATACATAACAGCATAGATTGAATTCAGGGTGTTTTAATGAACAAATCCTGGACTATTCTTTTTCTATACTATTAAACCTGTGAAACATATGAGCGGATTATGAAAGAACAAAATACATAACAAGATGGTTCAGAAAACTTATTGTGACATGAGACAGCGTAGGAATCCTTTAGCAGCAAGCAATCACACCACAACACTTCAAACAACTCAGAACTTTAGAAATTCCATTAGCTCCCTGTATTAAAACTCTGAAATTACAGCATAGTTTCTCCAGAAGTAAAAATCAACAACCCCAGCAAGTTCATGCGTGGGGATATATATACAATCGTTCTTACAAAATATCTGAACTCTGAGTCATTTTTCAATAACTGCGTTCACCAACTTTTAGAAATAGCAGATATGAAAGTTATTGCTACTTTAAATATACAATGAATGCCTTTTCAGCTTTGTCAGGAATTCTTTGACTTTTGGAGGCCACTGAGTCAGTTGGGGCTTCATATTGATTCTGAGTGATCTTCCCTTTATTGCTCTGTCGAGGTGCGACTATCTTAGCCCCGTCATCTGCATCTGTAATCATCTGCTTTTGTAGTCAAGCTGGACTGCTGAGTTGGCCTTTTCAATTGCTTTCCTAGTCATAGTGAATATAGCAATTTTCTGAAAATGATGACTCATGATTAATATATAAAAAATTACCAAAAAACCTGTCTCTTCACAGCAATGTCTGTATCAGGCCTGTCCACCATTCCTGAGTAGGCAACTAGTGCCTTAAGATTATGCCCAAAGTTTCATCTGCCTCAGTATATTTGTAGTAGTTTGGAGGCACTTCAAAGAGATGTCTCATTTCATTTGCAATAAAAAATAAATTCTCTACTTTGTTATAGAGATCTTGCCCAGATGGGGGCCCTGTTTCCTCTGAGGTAGTTGCTGCTGTAGTGATTTGATTTGTGGCATATGTGTCTACCCTCTTGGCATAATTTTCATGAGATAGTAACCTTCCTGCACTGGTTACTAAGCTAGGAAGGCCTCTGTTATGCAATGCTGTAATTTTACCAATGAATTTGTTCACCTCTGTCTGCATCTCCTGACACCTTCTCTCCAATGACTGCACATGATTTCTCAAAGTGAGCACTCTCTTTACTAGTAAAATGGTATCAGTTCTGTTAGTGATACCCATTGCTGCCAACTGAGAGCCAGTGCGGTTATTCAGGACATTGATCATCTTATTAGCTATTTCAGGCATGTTTCGAAGAGATGCTCTCGCTCTCTGGCTTTCTTTTTGGGCTCTGCCTATCATATCCATATGTTCATGGATAGTCTCTATGTATTGCCACTGGTCTGTTATAGATTGACCAATGTTGGTCCATAGGATCTTTTTAATTTCAACCACAACTTTGTCAAGAGAGAGCTCCTTTTCCAACTCCTTTATTCTCTGCTCAAGTGCTCTTATCTCTCTTGTCTTTTCAGCTACACTTTGCTTGGATTTGTCATATTTTTCATTAACTGTGGCCAATTATTCTTTAGTTTGATTCAGCTCTGCCATCTGTGCTTCCAAGGCTTCCAGCTCCTTCATCATGTTCTGCATACTCAGGCTGGGTCCTTGATCTGGTGCTGTTGCTGGTGCTGATGTTGAAGGACCAACCTCTGATGTCTGCCCTAAGGGAGGAGCTGCTGTAGAAGTAGAAAGTGGCGCACCTTCAGTAGATGCAGATGTTTGTGCTGGCTGCATTGGTGCTTCACTTTGTCTTGTTTTCAGTGCCATTTCTAGTGCACTCTCTGTTTCCATTAACCTCTTGTATAAACTCAGGAGTAGGGTCACTACATCCTGATCCTTTTTCTGCTCTGCCACTTCTGTAGTTTGAGGGTGAAGGCCAGCTGGTAGCTTGATAAGCTTTCTCATAGCTGCTAAGTCTTCATCCCTTTTCTTCAGTAAAGCTTGCACACCCTTAGGATCCTTTGGATCATGGCCCAATTCTATTATAATCTCTTCCAAGGACTTGATTCTGTTGTCCTTGGCCTGAGATGATGCTTTCTCCAATTCTAATTGAGCTGCAGTGTTGTGTAAGGAATTCTGTAATTGCTGTGCAAGCAGGGTCTTGTCAGCCGATGTAGAATATATCATTTCCCCTGTTTGTCTATGTAGCTCAATTTGATCTAAGGGGTGGATATCTCTGGCAAAATTTTCCAGATTAGTTCTGATGTAATCAGCAGCTTGATCCAAGTGGATATTGGTGGCCACCCACTAATTCCACTTGGATCCCCTCTAGTGCTTCTTACAGTTTTTATCAGTTTCCTTAATTATAGCACAATTTACTATTTTTAGCAGTTTTTCGGGTCCTAAACTTCCGGAGCCGTTTTGAGGCCCTAAACGACGTTTTTTGGGAAATCCACCGCCCAGCGATTTTTTTGATAAAAATCGTCTTTTCCGTCGTAGTCCTCGGAGAGATCTTTCCAACGGGCTATCATGCACGTCAAACGGAGATAGTACGACCAATTCGCGACCCCGGGAAGTTGATGTACCAACTTACCCGAAAACGGGGCCCACAATTTGGCGTTTCATCTTCTAGGGTTAGGTTTTGGAATGTGAAGGGTTTTCCATTGTTTCTCAACAATAAATAGGCCCTTGAGCCTCATTGTAAGACAGTTCAAAACAGTTCAGAGGCATGTAGCCGACACATCTCTTCTCATAGATAAGCTACCATCGCCCTAGCTGGGTTATTTCTATTTGTAAGCATATTTCAGTATTCTCCATTAATGAAATGAAGTATTATTTCCGCGGCATCTCTGTTTTTATGGTTATCGCATATTATTATTTCTGTTGCATCTCTGTTTTTATGGTTATCGCATCTCTGTATTTATGGTTATCTATGTAATCTATTGCGTTCCTGCTTAAATCCGGATCACAGCTGTTTGAGGTTGCTGCATGGTAGGCTTGAAATGACTAAGAGTCATTTTCTGTTCTTGAATGTCATAGGTAGACATTAATCTTTGCTGATTTCTTGGCGCCATTTTCAGGAGATGATTGTAGATTTTTTGCTTGAGGGGCTCATTCCTCTTCTTAATGTCAATAAATTGCTGCTTAATGTTAGAGTCTACCTTTGTTTTCTGCCTAGAAGAGCTGACTTCTGTCCCATGTGGAATGTCCTGCCCTTGTTGTAAAGAACTGGTGGATGTCTCCATACTAGGAGGGGGCATATTGTCAATTGGCCTCTCTAAAAACTCCTCCTCTGAAAAGGGATTTAACCTTTGTCTCTTTTCTCCTTGCTGATCCGTTGAAGTAGCAGGAGGAGTGTCTTCTTGCCTATCCCTTTTTCTTGTCCTTTCCTCATTTGCAGGTGTTTGTAAAACAGAGGAGTCAACTGTTACCTCCTGCCTTGGAGGAATTTGTTCATGTGTTTGCTGTTCTGTGTGGGCAGGTTGTTTGGCTCTGATTTCCTGCTGCTCTGCCTGCTGCTCCACAATTGGAGGTGTTTCTTCTTGCTGCGCTGCTTTGCCTTTAGTCATGTCTGTTGTTGGGAGTGTCTGCTCCTGCTCCACTTCCTTGCCCTTGTCTGTGCTTTCTGCTGGAATAGTGGTTTGAGCTGTTTGCTGGGGGGCTGTAGAGGATGATGCAGCTGCTCCAACTTGAGTATGTGGAAGAGAAAAAACCTGTCCACAATATTCCAAGTCAGCTTCCTTTTCAAGTTTCTTTGCTGCTTTTTGTGCTATTTCCTCTTTAGTACTTGCCTCTTCTAGGGTGCCCTCTTTCCACTCTAATTGATTGGCATATTTTTCAATATGTGGTAATCTGATATGATCATAGCTAGCCAATCTATATTTGACCCTTCTAAGACTAATGAAGTGATTTGGGTCATAGGGTGACCAGAGAAAACTGGTCTGCAACTTGAGGTTTTGCATGATGTTATCTGCCTCTTTCCATGCTTCTTCCCTTTTATTGTAAATAAATGGGCCTAGCTGGTTTTTGACTTTGAGCTGTGCCTTTTTATTCTTGCTGTGGAAATGAATCATGTCTGCATTTCCAAATTGTCTGAAATATTCTAAAGCAAAAAGTCTCATAGGGACATATCTTGGTAGCCTGTATGGGGCTAACTCACAACCATATATCCTGATCACTGTATGGTGCTGGTAGAAGTACCAATCCCCAATGCTGTAGCCTTTTGAGAGCTGGAGGATTCTTTGCATATCATCTGTCAATCTTGGAGGAGGGGAACTCGACAGCAAGGACATGGTTGGATGGATGAAAAGGTCTATGAATTCACAATAGCTATATGGTGAAAAAGATATGTGATGAAAGACTGAAGACCAAAATATCACACAACTTTGGTTCCCCTGGGCATCAAACTTCTTGAGAGTAATAGGGAAGCTATCAGGCTGATTAAATAGGAACAAGTGATAGATATAAGAAGTGTATCTAAACACCCTTTCCCTCTCTAAATTCATCAACTGGTCGTGCATTTTATTGGCAATGAATGTTGCATAATCATAGTGAACTGAAGGAGGTTTCCCAGGGGAGAAGACAGACATCATAACCAGAGTGGTTTCATCCACATACTCAGTTGATTTGTAACCCAGGATATAACTGATCATATCTACAATAATCTTGCCTAACTCATTGAGATATACATGTGCAATAGGAGGAGACCTCACAGTTTGAGAACCTGATTGGATGAATAGTTGATTAATCCTTATGATTTGGGCACTAGACAGTTTGCCTCCTTGGTCTATCAAGTGCATCAAGGATAGAGGAGTCAATGGCTTTGTAGCATGGGAGTGCAGCATTTGATTTATAGCCTCAGGGGTGACATAGAACAAGACTAAGCCTGAGGGACTGAGGACAACTCTCTGAGATGGATCACAGTTAGCACTGCATTGATGAATTAAATCAGGAAAGACATTGACTTGAGGAAGGTTGAAAATGGGCAAATAGGAGTCCCAAATCCCTAGAATATCAGTTCCATTGAGATTTTTGGCTTTTAGCTCATTGATTAAATGAATATGGTATTTGCTGTAGTCTGGGATTACCTCTGCCATCTTGTAGTCTCTATCAGCCAGGGCCTGCCATTCTAGCTCTCTGTGAGGGGCATTTAAAGGTGAAATGTTCAATGCTACTAGAGTTTCCATGGTCAATTGATACTTTGAATTGTCTTTGAACTTGCTTTCCTGGGCACAACAACACAGAGAAATGAATTTTCAATGAGCAGGGCAATTTGCAGGGGAAACAGGGTGAATTAGGGTGAAAACAAGTTGAAATGCTCCTGGAAAAGGTTTAATGAGCAAATGATGGGATTTAAGAGTTGTTTTCCCAGTGGACTTGTCAGGCAGAGGTTCAGGTTTGTGAATGCATGAACAGACTGTAAATTTGTGGAAATTGGACACAATGGGGACTTCTAAAAGTGAAATTGGGCTTACAGTGTGGAAGGGGAGCACTGGTTCATGAGGATTTCTGGTTATCACTGTTCTTTCTTCTTTTCTTAGTTTCTTCAGTGAATTATGTAAAAACCAGGCGCGGAGGGGGGAAACTGATAAATACCTGGTATACTTGAAAAATGGTGGAAATGCAGGTGAATTCAGGGCGCCGGTAGCTAGGAGTAGTCTTCAAAGTTGGCAGGTAAACGACGTGCTAGCTCATGCAGGAGTACAGTGAGTAAAAATGCAAATAACGCGAAAAAATGGGTTTTTTGGGTAAATTAGTGAAAATTTGGCATTTGGAACGTTTTGTCGGGTGATGTCAGCATGACGTCATGGGTGGGGTCAGGTACGGAATGATGACGTGGTGGCCGGTGAGTGGCTCCACGTGGGTAGGTGACATGGCAGACAGCTCGGAGCGATAGTGGATGGAGCGGTGATGCGACGCTGAGGTGGCAGTGACGTACGCGTGACATGGACGTGACGTATGGCAGAATTGGCAGAGCGGTAAATGGTAATTTCGGACCGCTTATGGTACGGGAACGTTTTGGCAGGCGGCCTCCCGATACAATTTGGGAACGACACATGTCCAAGCCCTGACGTCATGCTCTGACAGATTTCGGGAGCTATCGTCCGGGCATCGGAGGCGGTCCGAAATCATTGTGAGCCGTTGGATGGGAGGGCCCAGATCCGACGGAAGACGGACTGTGGAGGTGTGGGATGGATACGGAGGGTCCCGGCAGGGTTTTTAAAATGTTATTTTTTGTTTTTTGCGTTGTAACAAGAACTTTGGATAAGCGGATAAAGTGGGTTTTGCGATGGTTTGTAAGCCAAATAGGTTAATTAACATTTGTTCGCAAAGTGGGGTTAGGGCTGTTAAACCAAGTAGATCTTGGTTTAATCCCGAGACTTTGTTTTGGCCGCTATATTGCCTATTGCGCTTAAATATCTTAGCGCTCCGACCTTTGAAGTTATAAGGCTATATTGCCTAGGGAAGGGGGAATATATACTTTGGGGTTTTTTATATACAATGGTGATATAGTAGTAGGGAAAAGGGGAGTATAAGGAGTTAAGTAATGATATGGTTAGTAGTTAATATGGGAGGGGGATATAAATGAGAGGTAATAGCCACTAAGTTGTTAGGGAACAAACTTAGTTTTGAGAGTAGATCAAAATGAAAAGATTTTTACACAAGAAATGTGGTTCTACTCTATAACAAGAATCACCAAAAGAGTTTGATTTCTGCTATGAATAAAGGTGATAGTGGGATGTTAGTAAGGAGTTTGATAGGGAATGATTGGGAAATTAGACATGCTTCACTTTGATACCACCAAAATGCTGAATAAGAAATTTTGCCTGGCCACCATGGGTTTCCTTTGCTAGGCCAGCAATGTGAGAGGAGACATGCTTCTGCAACCCCACTACCTACCCATCTTATTTCCTAGCATTTTTTGTTTCTTCAGGGAGAGTGCACTTAGACTTGCAAACCCTCATGTGCTCTTTTCTTTTTGCTGCCCTCCTACCTAAATCTACCCTTATATCTTCCAAGGGCCCAGATTAAGCTAGTGGGCTCCTTTCTTTCTCTATCCAGCTAGTCATCTGTCAAGCTTAAACTGTTTGAACAGGTACTCATTACCTACTCTAAAACAAGCAATTTAAAAGATGGCATGGCCCAGATTAAGCTGTTGAGTCATACATCAAGATAGCAGTGGCATTTTGATTGGCCACTTTCCTGGTCTTTTTTTGGGGTTCATTTCAATTCTTTTTCTTTTGACCAAATCATTTTCTTGCCCTTTGATTATTCTTTTAAGGCACACCCTCTTTACATTTTTTAATCTTTTGCTTTGTTGACAAAAATGGAATCTTTGGGTCATCAAAGATGATCATTTTTAGCACTTCCACTGTCAATCATGAAATATGAGACCCTATTGGTATAGGAGGCTAACAGTGGCTCCACTTGGGGATGACTTTTCCAGATGAAAAGTCAAGATCAGAAGGTCAGATTGCCTTCTTTTCCACTTTTTTGCAGCTTAACCTTTCCTTTTGTTGAAGACTGAATATGTGAATCTATGAAACTTGATTGCATTTCTCCTTAAACCAATCTGCTGTGAAATTACAGCCCTGTTTTTGCCTTGCTTCTCTGATCATTTCTCATCTTCTAGATAGTTTCCAAGTACTTTCTCTCATTTCCCATGTCAAAGTGAATATCACTTATCAAAATAGTGCAGCACCTTAGTTCTTCTCAAAATTTTCTTCATTTGGAGCTCTATGTATCCGCTGAAAATAAACATACTGAAATACAAATTTATGTACAATATAGAATTGAGAAATGCTTGATCACAGGGGATCAAAGTAATGCTTGAGCATCTTCCCATTGACTGGGCCCTCCTCAGTGTTTGAACCATGCAAGCTCTTTAGAAAATAAGTGTTATTACCTTGTACAACACAAATTACATAAGGTCCCTTCCATAGGAAATCAAATTTCCCATGTTTTCCTTTGTCCTCCCTCCTGGAATCCCATCTTAGCACTTTGTTTCCTATAGAGAAGTCTTCAGCTTTGGTTCTCTTGTCAAATATTCTTTTGAGATTTTCTTGCAGTACTTGGGTTCTTTCATAGACTTCCTCCCTTGTTTGCTGCAGGTGAATTGTCTGATTGATCTTTCTCTGAATGTCATTTGGTTCAGCTTGTATTTCTTGCAGCAACTTGATTACAGGAACACCTAAAGATGAAGGAAACTTTGCTTCCATCCCATAAACCAGCTCATATGGACTTGTGCCAATGGATCTTTTGGTGGTTAATCTATCTGCCCATAGGGCATTCATTAACTTCTTATGCCAATTCTTTTTGTTTTCTTCCAAAACTTTCTTGATGATATTGATTAGGCTTTTATTGGAAGACTCAGCTAGGCCATTGCCTTGAGGATAATAAATTGTGGAATGACCTAGGGTCATATGATATTTGTGACAAAAGCTGATCATTTTTTTGGACTTGAAAGCAGCAGCATTGTCTGTGATGATTTTGTCTGGACAGCCAAATCTGGATAGGATGTTGGTCTCTAGAAATTGTATGATAATGGAGTCATTGGCCTGCCTACAGGGGACAGCTTCTATCCATTTGGTGAAATAGTCTGTAGCAGTCAAAATCCACCTATGCTCGCCAGAGGATGGGGGGTGAATTTCACCAATAAAGTCTAGACCCCATTGCTGAAATGGTCTCTCAGTTGAAACAGGGTTAAGTGGTAAAGGCAACAACTTTCTCTTCCCTTCAAAGATTTGACATTTATGACAAGACATTACAAACTTTCTTACATCAGTAAACAAGGAAGGCCAATAAAAACCAGCCCTCAGGATTTTATCAGCTGTGGATTTCCAGTATAAGTGTCCTCCACAGTCACCTACATGAAATTCTTTGAGGACATTGTCAGTTTCATCCAATGTTAAGCAATTAAGTAAGATGCCTTCATGATTTCTCCAAAACGAATCATTGTTAATGATACAAAATTTTGATGCTTTCATTTTCAAGAACATTTTCTTAGTTCTGGACAACCCTGGAGGAGCTTGCAGGTTTAACAATACAAAACATATATCAGTATACCAGGGGGATTGCATAAAGGCTTGGTTGATCTGTGGAGTCGCCATATCCTGTTCATTGTCCAGTTCATTAATATCAAGAGCTTGAAAATTGGTTTCAGCCATCAATTTGGCTAGACCCCATACTTTTATCAGTTTGGTAGGTTTGATTTCCATGTCATATTCTAAGATTTTGGCAATCCATTTGCCCCTCCTACCTTCAATTCCTTCTTGGGTCAAAATGTCTTTGACTACTGCATTTGGGACATAGGAAATGATGTGGGAGTACAGGATATAGATTCTGAAGTCCTTGATTGCTTTCACTAATGCATAAGCTTGTTTTTCCATGATTTGGTATTTCAAGGGGGCATCCCTGAGAGCTCTGCTAAAGAAAGAAATAGGTTTTTCACAGCCTTGGTCATCTTTCTGTAGCAGAACAACAGCAATTGTATGCTCAGAAGCAAAGGAAAAAGTGATGAAATCTCTATCAAATCTAGGACTTGTTAGGACTGGAGTGTTTGTCAATGCTTTTTTAATATCCTCAAAGGCTTGTCTAGCTTCTAAGCTCCATTTGACCTTGGATTCCTTTTTTAGCATGTTGTTTAACAGTCTTGTGAGCTCAGCCAGATTTGGAATGAGCCTTCTCAAGAAGTTGATTTTTCCTAGGAAGCTTTGGAGTTCCTTGATGTTTCTTGGATGTGGTACTTGTAGGATGGCTTGAATTATGTCTGGGTCGATCCTAATACCATCTTTTGAGATTATATGTCCTAAGAGTTTTCCTTCCTCTAGTCCAAACAGTGATTTCTTTGGATTTAAAGATATGCCATATTTTCTACAAATTGTGAAAACCTGCCTCAAGTGTTCTAAATGCTCTTGGTCTGATTTTGAGAAGGCAGTTAGGTCATTCAGGTAAACCACTAGAAAATCATGAATTTCCTTGGCAAAGGCTATATCCATAGCTCTTTGGAAAGTAGCCCCTGCATTCTTAAGCCCAAACGGCATTTTGACATATTTGAAAGTTCCCCAAGGTGTTGTAAAGGCAGTTTTGTCTTAGTCATCTGGGTGCACTAGAATCTGATTGAATCCTGGAAAACCATCTAACAATGAGATCCTAGAGGCTCCCACTACCCTTTGCAGGATATGATCCATTTTTGGTAAGGGGTAATGGTCTTTGAGAGAGACTTTATTTAAATTTCTTAGGTCAACACACAGTCTGATTTCTCCTGTCTTTTTCCTAGTAGGCACTAGGTTTGAAATCCATTCTGAGAATCTGATTGGAGCAATGATTCCTGCTTGATACATACGTTCCACCTCTTTTTCAATGAGAGGAAGGAGCACAGGGTTCACTCTTCTGAGCTTTTGTTTGAAAGGCTTTTGATTTTCTTTCAAAGGTATAGTGTGCTGGATGACTGAAGTATCATAGGACTTAAGGTCTTCATAGCTCCAGGAAAAGACATCTTGGAACTCTTTAAATAACTCAATGTATTTCAGTTTTTGCTCAGCTGGTAGTGCTTTGGATAACTTTAGCATTTTGGGATTTTCTGGAGTCCCAATGTTACAATCTTCTATTTCAGCATTCAATGGTTGCATTTTTGGTTTTCTTGAGATATCATTTGAATCAAACAGATCATCTAAAGGGGTCAAACCTGTGGGAAAAAAAATATCTTTCAATTCAATTACCTTTGTTTCTGTTTCAGCCAGTTCATCTTCATCTATCTGACCCAACTGTTGTATACTTTCGTTATTGAAGGTGGTAGGGTGCAAAACCAGATTAATTGTTTCAGTTGATATTTTCTGTGTATTCATGTGTGCTTGTGGTTGATCATTTCCAGTGATTGAGTCAATATTAATTCCAGAGAATTCCTCTTTTAGAGTGAGGAAATTATTTATCTGAGTATCATTCTCAAAGACTTGCCAGTTTTTGATGTTGCCTGGAACTGTTGGTCTGTGTTTGATTTCAGCGGTAAAAGTATGATTGGGTTTGAAGGGCAACTTGCAAGTGCTGGCAAAGGTTGCCAAATTGTGAGCATGAAGATTGAGTTCTCTGGAAACTTTAGTCAACTGTGATTGTGAAAAGGTGTCCAGTACTTGAATAGCTGCTGCCTTATATGCTCTCAACCTTGGATCATTTGTGGTAAAGTTTCCTTTAATTTGTTGTATGATTAGATCTGAATCTCCTAATATTGAAACTTTGGTTGTGTTATCACTGAAAATTCCAATGCCAAAATTTCAAAACCGCTCACATTAGTTTGATGCGCATAAAGCCTTTTTAGCAGTTTCGCAGCGCTACCTGTTTAGGTGGTTTCGTAGCGTGCTACGAAATTGGGGATTTGTTCGAGTTTTCAGTGGAGGTCAAAATCCTAGCATGCCTATTGAACAGAGTTCTGCTTCCCTCCAGAAATGCAGATGAGCAGCTACTGATCTATATACCATTTACTCAAGTTATCAAATTACATTCTTTGGTAATTAAAGGTCTTACCGAGGAAGTCCAAAGACAGTGAAACTATTTGCAAATAAAGGGCACCTGAGCAACTGAAAATTTACACATTGATTTGTGGGTCAAACTTGAAGCCACTGTATTTAGTGGCACTGTTGCAGCTTTTGAAAGGGGAGCAGACCATTGTTTTCACATCTTCTGTTGTTTCTACCCATAGGTTATGTACCTTATTGAACTGTTTCGAAGGGCTGGTCTTAAGGATAATTGAGTATTCAAGCCTACAACATCAATATTCACGAAGTAAAGCGTTGGATGCATTTAGAGCAGGAGATGTTGAAGTGCTAGTTGCTTCTGATGCAATGACCCGTGGGATGGATGTGGAAGGTGTGATGAACGTATGTCTTTGCATATGAAGGCATGTCATAGTTGACTTACTGACAAAATTCTCAATAAAAAAAAGTAAGAGATCAAAAATCTTCATCAAGTTCAAGCGAGGCAACTCCTAAATTAAGCAAGGAATTTAGCCCTAGGGCTAAGGAAACATCATCACAGCTGCATAAAGATGATAGAACAGTTTCGCAGCGCGCTGCGAAACCCCTGTAGCAGCCTGTTTCAGCATAAAAAACTTTGCTTTCTGTGTTTACTAGTCAACTTCCAGGAGGTCTCTAAAGCAACTGAAAGCCTATTTTGGGAAATGGAAAGAGGTTTTTATTCATAACAGACTGAACTAGAAAAACCTCCTTCAGTTTCATCAAATCCGTTACGAGCTAAGAGTAATTAATGACCCAAGTTGCGCTACGAAACTGCTGTAGGTGCAGTTTTTAATCTTCTGTTTTAAACCTCTTTTTCAAAGACAGCTTATGGGCAGCTAGAGTAGTGTTTTAAATAATAAAAAAAGAGATTTTTGTTAAGCACGGATTGGTTCACAAAAACCTCCTTCAGTTTTTCCAAATACGTTTTCTGCGAGAAGTTATAAGCTCTGTCCCAAGACCTATTTTTCAGCCAGAACAGAAGCTTATATTTCATGTCATCTTCACTTACCATTATATCAGCAATGCAAGAAAAAGAAGGTGAGATACATCAGAATGGTCAAGCAAGCTAAACTCATCAGAAAAATGAACATGAGCCTGAGAGCTGAAAACAAAGCCTTAAAGAAGGAGGTTGCAAATTTGAAGATACAGCTAGGTCAACTAGCTCACTGATTTGAAGAAAAAGGTGCCATTCTTAGTTTTGGTCAATTTTGTTTAAGCTCCATTATTTTGAAGTCATTTAAGTCTCTGACACCTGTAGAAGAAGTCTAAAGAGTCATAAGTTCAAGCAAAAGATGCCTTAATGTAAATATACTCTGTTTTAGCAAAAACAACAGTTTCGTAGCGCGCTACGAAACTGCTGTAGGTGCTGTTTTATAAGAAAAACAAAGAGTTTAATGATGAGGTCAGAAAATTTTTGAAGGAAATGCCTCAAGAACATAAGGGAGACCATAAAAGACTCTCCTAGGTATTCAGAGAATGACAGATGTACATTTTGGGAAAGGTGAAATATTTTGTTTTTAGCTAAAGCTTCGTTAAAGGTACTTTATGACCGAATTGTTAGGGTTCTGGTTAAGGTTACCGGAGATTTTGTTTTGTACACCTGTTCAGTCCACAAGTTTTCCAGCTCATTGGGGAATATGGTGATATTCGTTGTTTTTGAAGAATTAAAGAGCTGGGAACATGTTCTTTAAGTAGTGAAGAATGATGGGAGACAAGGACCGTGAAAACAGGGCACTTATCTTGATTGATTAATGAGCCATCTACGCAGCCAGTATCCAAAGCCAGCTTGTTCAGTGTATTCTCCTCCAAGATATCTCGACCAAAACAGAAAGAAGACATGTGTCAAAGAGTCAGGAAGGAAGCATGATACGAGGAGGACAGATTTTGAGTTTTGAATAAATTAGGACCCTTTGTAGTTACAGTTCAGCAATTATGTAATTAATGAATTAGTTAAACAGTAGATAGGAGTAGTTAATAGCAGTCTTCGAGCTCCCCTCATGTTGGAGGAGGAAGCTCAAGGTGGTTAAGCATGTATTCCTATATATGGATCAGACTTGGATGTAATTGGGGGTTGGATGTTTTGATAGAGAACTAGTCTATTTTGGTTTATGTAAAGCAGATTTCAGTAATGCAAATGACTGTTGTTTTATTCTCAGGATTCTCAATAGATCTTATTGTTCAAATGTATGGTGGTTTATTCTCTTAGTGTTCTTTTACAGTCTTGTCATTGCATAATCACTCAGAACTCATGTATCATGCTCTGACTTCCTGTATGTTTTGGCAAACTGTGTTTTATGTAAGTTGTGTTTGAACATTAGATGTAAAGAGCCCTGATTTCTATGAAAAGATGGTGTTTTTGTTTGTTGAGATGTGTGAGACTCCATAAGCCCAATGGGAATTAATTTGATATTTGTCCAGCCAGCATATTTTCTTCATGTGTCTTATAAGAGTTAGCCATCTTTCCTTGTCATTAATCAATATTCATAATCTGTGAGAGAGCCCTCTCAGACTAAGGAGGCTAAGCCTTAGTCCAAAGCTTCGTTTGAAACAGTTACACATAATCTAGCTGATTGGCAGCCTTCAGTGTGTGATTTTGTGATAACAGGTTGCACCCAAATTTTTTATGAGTTTGAGACCTAGCAGAAGGGCCTCATACTCAGCCATGTTATTTGTACATCGGAAGTTTAACCTGTATGCATGACCCTCAGCCTGGTCATTGTGCAAGTTATGGATCCAGATTCCTGCCCTAGCTCCTAACTTGTTTACAGAGCCATCAAATTCTAAGTACCATAAGGTTTGATGTTCAAGACTTGGATTGAGATTCTTAGTAAGTTGGATTATAGGCAGATTTGTTTCATTCAGATATGTTGATACATTGTGTTCTTTTATTACCTCAGTCATGCCTACAGTCTTTCGGTCTTGGGGAGTATATAGTTCATTAACTTTCTCTACCTCTGCTGCTAATAGTAGTTCAGAATAAGCCTTGCTGCAGATGTCAGCATTGTAAAGGATAAATGAATCCATGTCAGAGTGTATTGAATAGATCGGGAAGTTTTGGGGCTTCTCTTGACTACTTACCACATATTTCATTAATGTTTCACGGTATAATCTCTTTGGCTGCCCAAAAACTGAGATGGTTGCATAGGACATATCTAATTGCAAAGATCCTTGGAGTTTGGCCCCCCAAGATCTGGACAAAAGCATGCCATACTTATGGGGTATATCAGCTACTACTACATCCATCAACATTGTCTTGGTTGGGTATTGGACCAGAGAAACACATAGGTCTTTAATCAATCCTAAGCACCTGACTTGGCTTGAGTCAAATGAAAATAGATCTTTATAGGGTCTTGTGATGTCTAAGTCAAGTTTTTCCATTACAGATTTGGGCATTAAGTTGTGTGAGGCCCCAGAATCAAACATTGCATTGTGTAGAACCTTATCATGAATGTTTAAACTGACATAGAAGGGTGGAACCCCTCCATTCTCTGTTTTTCCATTAACCTCAGGGCCGAACAGAAACTCTGGTTGGTCATCTAGGACATTCACAGCATCTTTATTGTCCGAGACTTGGAGTGACTTGTTAATCTGTTGTCTGTATATGTCATGTTTGGCTAATTCCGAGAGAGGAACTGATATCTTGAGTTTACTTATTTCTGTCTCCAAGTTAAAAGGTTTTTCAACTTGCATCTTAGCATTAAGTGCAGCAGGTTTTTCCTTTTCAGCTGAGTTATCAATAATCTTTTGTTCATGGTTGATATGATCTTGAGTAAAATTGGTACCATGCTTGTTTCCAAGGGTATTATCTGACTTTGTTTTTGCTTGATGGAGTGGGATTGACTGTTTTTCAGATGTTTGTTGTTCTGAAATATCCTCTACAGTAACTTCAGTTGCAAGTGGGTTTGAGTTGCCAGGTGATTGTGGGAGAGCAGTGGTGTCATTGATGTTTTTTGGCCGTTTATTGTCCCTTGATTTAGGAGGTTCATGTACATCTATGGTTTTGGTTCTTAGTTTATACTGTTTGTGTACCTCATACACAGCTGCATCATAACCTTCTTTAAAATCAAATGATTCTCCTGACTTAGTGTGGTATTGATTGTCATTGTAAACCTCTTGATCTTCTTGTGTTAAGAATACTTGATGTTCACTATTCAAACCCATCAGATTGATGTGAGGGTCCTCATTAGGTTCACTAGATGTTGAAGCCTCAGCATAATTTTCTTGGAAAGGAGGTCTGACATGCTGGTCAGGATCAGTCCTTCCAACATTGGGATTTTGATTCTTTCTAAAGTTTGGGTTTCTAATATTTCTTGTTTGTCCTTCCCATGATGACTTTCTTTCTATGGTTTCCACTCTATCCCCAAGTCTATCCATACCTTTGATGATTGCATCTAGCTTTTGCTCAAATGATGAGGGTTCTTCCTTAAAAGTAGTTCTTCTTTCAGTTCTTGCTCGGTTTCTCTTAGCAATCAAATTTGCCTCTACACTTACAGCTATGTTTTGCATGTCTGCCAGGGTTGGAGGGGCTCTTTCTCTTAGTTGATATGCCATATCAGCATCAAACCCATCAGGGAACTTAATCAATGCCAAATCAGGTGGAGGCCTAAGGTTTTGAGGAATGGCATTGTAGATAGTATTGAATCTAGTGCAATAGTCCAAGACAGTTACTTGTGGACCTCTCCTTATGGTGTCATATTCAGATAAAATGTGTAGAGGATACTTTTTATTTTCCCATCTGTTCAGAAAGGACTAGTAAAGAGCACCTGAATCAGGTATTGAATTTATAGCAAGCGCTCTAAACCAAGTTCTTACTTCACCTGTCAGACTTTGAACAAAAATTTTCATTCTCACATCATCGTCATATATCTCATAGTTTTCAAAGTAATCTTGCATTTTCTTGGTATGTTGTAGGGCAGTGTAGGTACTGGTTCCATCAAAATAAGTAATCTTACTTTGGTAGTCTTGAGGCATAGCCCCTGGATTACCAGGTAACTGAAGGGGAGCATAACGATTAGCCATATTTGGAGGAATGAGTGGGACAATGGGTAGAAGGGGAGCAACTGTGACAACAGGGACAGCAGTAACGGTTTGTGTATTGAGTGGGGGTGTGGATAGTATGTTTTGTGAAGTGGATGAAGAAGAGGGGGAAGAATGAGTTATATGAAGGTGGACTGATGGTTTAGTAGGGGTTGGAACAAAACTTTGTTGAACTGCCTCAGGGCTGGATTCAGGAGATTGTTCTGGTTCCTTTTGGTTCCTAAGAGTTTTAGGGATCAAATTGGGGTTATCAAAAACAGGTGGGGGATTTGGGTCAGGATTTGACTGGGTATGCCTAGTTCTCTTCTTCGGAGCCAGCTTCTAAACTTGTTTTTGGTATTTTTGAGAATATCTTTTAGAATGACCAGGGGAATGGTTAAATTTTGGAACCACTATCTAGAACAAACAGCAGTTGAAAGATGAGTTTTCCCAAGTGGAGTCGCCAGTTATGTTATCACTCAGGTTGTTCCCTTTGACTCCTAAGGGAATACGGTCGAGGTAACCATAGACCAATCTTTGGATCACAGGTCCTAGCCTACCTGCAATCAGAGAGGGCTCTTTCTTTATGATTTAGCTTTATTTTGATAATGTTTTAGGCTAGTTATGATGCACTAAATTTTGTTTTAAGTTTTGGTTGAATGAGGTCTTCTAGCAGCTTAGATGAGATCTTCAGAAGGTTCAGTTCATTGGGTAATGAAGTCTGGTATTATGTGTTGTTTGAGGTGTTAAGTTAGAGTGATGAAACTGCAGGGCCATATAGATATATCATGAAACAAACTTCAATTTGTGAATATGGAATATGTCCAGCCAGTGAGAGGAAACTAAGAATCTTTCACTAAGCTGGTGATGTGGGGAAAGGAAATATTACTCAGGAGCAGATTTGAATTCCTGAACAGTATTTACTGTGAAAGATTTAGTATGAAGGTGAGAAACTAAGAATTACACAATCATAACTAATTCTGAAGAGAACATACATAACAGCATAGATTGAATTCAGGGTGTTTTAATGAACAAATCCTGGACTATTCTTTTTCTGTGCTATTAAACCTGTGAAACATATGAGCGGATTATGAAAGAACAAAATACATAACAAGATGGTTCAGAAAACTTATTGTGACATGAGACAGCGTAGGAATCCTTTAGCAGCAAGCAATCACACCACAACACTTCAAACAACTCAGAACTTTAGAAATTCCATTAGCTCCCTGTATTAAAACTCTGAAATTACAGCATAGTTTCTCCAGAAGTAAAAATCAACAACCCCAGCAAGTTCATGTGTGGGGATATATATACAATCGTTCTTACAAAATATCTGAACTCTGAGTCATTTTTTCAATAACTGCGTTCACCAACTTTTAGAAATAGTAGATATGAAAGTTATTGCTACTTTAAATATACAATGAATGCCTTTTCAGCTTTGTCAAGAATTCTTTGACTTTTGGAGGCCACTAAGTGGGTTGGGGCTTCGTATTGATTCTGAGTGATCTGCCCTTTATTGCTCTGTCGAGGTGCGGTTATCTCAGCCCCGTCATCTGCATCTGTAATCATCTGCTTTTGTAGTCAAGCTGGACTGCTGAGTTGGCCTTTTCAATTGCTTTCCCAGTCATAGTGAATATAGCAATTTTCTGAAAATGATGACTCATGATTAATATATAAAAATTTACCAAAAAACCTGTTTCTTCATAGCAATGTCTGTATCATGCCTGTCCACCATTCCTGAGTAGGCAACTGGTGCCTTAAGATTATGCCTAAAGTTTCATCTGCCTCAGTATATTTGTAGTATTTTGGAGGCACTTCAAAGAGATGTCTCATTTCATTTGCAATAAAAAATAAATTCTCTACTTTGTTATAGAGATCCTGCCCAGAAGGGGGCCCTGTTGCCTCTGAGGTAGTTGTTGCTGCAGTGATTTGATTTGTCGCATATGTGTCTACCCTCTTGGCATAATTTTCATGAGATAGTAACCTTCCTGCACTGGTTACTAAGCTGGGAAGGCCTCTGTTATGCAATGCTGTAATTTTACCAATGAATTTGTTCACCTCTGTCTGCATCTCCTGACACCTTCTCTCCAATGACTGCACATGATTTCTCAAAGTGAGCACTCTCTTTACTAGTAAAATGGTATCAGTTCTGTTAGTGATACCCATTGCTGCCAACTGAGAGCCAGTGCGGTTATTCAGGACATTGATCATCTTATTAGCTATTTTAGGCATGTTTCCAAGAGATGCTCTCGCTCTCTCGCTTTCTTTTTGGGCTCTGCCTATCAGATCCATATGTTCATGGATAGTCTCTATGTATTGCCACTGGTCTGTTATAGATTGACCAATGTTGGTCCACAGGATCTTTTTAATTTCAACCACAACTTTGTCAAGAGAGAGCTCCTTTTCCAACTCCTTTATTCTCTGCTCAAGTGCTCTTATCTCTCTTGTCTTTTCAGCTACACTTTGCTTGGATTTGTCATATTTTTCATTAACTGTGGCCAATTTTTCTTTAGTCTGATTCAGCTCTGCCATCTGTGCTTCCAAGGCTTCCAGCTCCTTCATCATGTTCTGCATACTCAGGCTGGGTCCTTGATCTGGTGCTGTTGCTGGTGCTGATGTTGAAGGACCAACCTCTGATGTCTGCCCTAAGGGAGGAGCTGTTGTAGAAGTAGAAAGTGGCACACCTTCAGTAGATGCAGATGTTTGTGCTGGCTGCATTGGTGCTTCACTTTGTCTTGTTTTCAGTGCCATTTCTAGTGCACTCTCTGTTTCCATTAACCTCTTGTATAAACTCAAGAGTAGGGCCACTACATCCTGATCCTTTTTCTGTTCTGCCACTTCTGTAGTTTGAGGGTGAAGGCCAGCTGGCAGCTTGATAAGCTTTCTCATAGCTGCTAAGTCTTCATCCCTTTTCTTCAGTAAAGCTTGCACACCGTTAGGATCCTTTAGATCATGGCCCAATTCTATTATAATCTCTTCCAAGGACTTGATTCTGTTGTCCTTGGCCTGAGATGATGCTTTCTCCAATTCTAATTGAGCTGCAGTGTTGTGTAAGGAATTTTGTAATTGTTGTGCAAGCAGGGTCTTGTCAGCCAATGTAGAATATATCATTTCCCCTGTTTTTCTATGTAGCTCAATTTGATCTAAGGGGTGGATATCTCTGGCAAAAAATTCCAGATTAGTTCTGATGTAATCGGCAGCTGTTTGAGGTTGCTGCATGGTAGGTTTGAAATGACTAAGAGTCATTTTATGTTCTTGAATGTCATAGGCAGACATTAATCTTTGCTGATTTGTTGGTGCCATTTTCAGGAGATGATTGTAGATTTGTTGCTTGAGGGGCTCATTCCTCTTCTTAATTTCAATAAATTGCTGCTTAATGCTAGAGTCTGCCTTTGTTTTCTGCCTAGAAGAGCTGACTTTTGTCCCATGTGGAATGTCCTAACCTTGCTGTAAAGAACTGGTGGATGTCTCCATACTAGGAGGGGCCATATTGTCAATTGGCCTCTCTAAAAACTCCTCCTCTGAAAAGGGATTTAACCTTTGTCTCTTTTCTCCTTGCTGATCCGTTGAAGTAGCAGGAGAAGTGTCTTCTTGCCTATCCCTTTTTCTTGTCCTTTCCTCATTTGCAGGTGTTTGTAAAACAGAGGAGTCAACTGTTACCTCCTGCCTTGGAGGAATTTGTTCATGTGTTTGTTGTTCTGTGTGGGCAGGTTGTTTGGATCTGATTTCCTGCTGCTCTACCTACTGCTCCACAGTTGGAGGTGTTTCTTCTTGTTGCGTTGCTTTGCCTTTAGTCATGTCTGCTGGTTGGAGTGTCTGCTCCTGCTCCACTTCCTTGCCCTTGTCTGTGCTTTCTGCTGGAATAGTGGTTTGAGCTGTTTGTTGGGGGGCTGTAGAGGATGATGCAGCTGCTCCAACTTGAGTATGTGGAAGAGAAAAAACATGTCCACAATATTCCAAGTCAGCTTCCTTTTCAAGTTTCTTTGCTGCTTTTTGTGCTATTTCCTCTTTAGTACTTGCCTCTTCTAGGGTGCCCTCTTTCCACTCTAATTGATTGGCATATTTTTCAATATGTGGTAATCTGATATGATCATAGCTAGCCAATCTATATTTGACCCTTCTAAGACTAATGAAGTGATTTGGGTCATAGGGTGACCAAAGAAAACTGGTCTGCAACTTGAGGTTTTGCATGATGTTATCTGCCTCTTTCCATGCTTCTTCCCTTTTTTTGTAAATAAATGGGCCTAGCTGGTTTTTGAATTTGAGCTGTGCCTTTTTATTCTTGCTGTGGAAATGAATCATGTCAGCATTTCCAAATTGTCTGAAATATTCTAAAGCAAAAAGTCTCATAGGGACATATCTTGGTAGCCTGTATGGGGCTAACTCACAACCATATATCCTGATCACTGTATGGTGCTGGTAGAAGTACCAATCCCCAATGTTGTAGCCTTTTGAGAGCTGGAGGATTCTTTGCATATCATCTGTCAATCTTGGAGGAGGGGAACTCGACAGCAAGGACATGGCTGGATGGATGAAAAGGTCTATGAATTCACAATAGCTATATGGTGAAAAAGATATGTGATGAAAGACTGAAGACCAAAATATCACACACCTTTGGTTCCCCTGGGCATCAAACTTCTTGAGAGTAACAGGGAAGCTGTCAGGCTGATTAAATAGGAACAAGTGATAGATATAAGAAGTGTATCTAAACACCCTTTCCCTCTTTAAATTCATCAACTGGTCGTGCATTTTATTGGCAATGAATGTTGCATAATCATAGTGAACTGAAGGAGGTTTCCCAGGGGAGAAGATAGACATCATAACCAGAGTGGTTTCATCCACATACTCAGTTGATTTGTAACCCAGGATATAACTGATCATATCTACAATAATCTTTCCTAACTCATTGAGATATAAATGTGCAATAGGAGGAGACCTCACAGTTCGAGAACCTGACTGGATAAATATCTGTTTAATCCTTATGATTTGGGCACTAGCAGTTTGCCTCCTTGGTCTATCAAGTGCATCAAGGATAGAGGAGTCAATGGCTTTGTAGCATGGAAGTGCAGCATTTGATTTATAGCCTCAGGGGTGACATAGAACAAGACTGAGCCTGAGGGACTGAGGACAGCTCTCTGAGATGGATCATAGTTAGCACTGCATTGATGAATTAAATCAGGAAAGACATTGACTTGAGGAAGGTTGAAAATGGGCAAATAGGAGTCCCAAATCCCTAGAATATCAGTTCCATTGAGATGTTTGGCTTTTAGCTCATTGATTAAATGAATATGGTATTTGCTGTAGTCTGGGATTACCTCTGCCATCTGGTAGTCTCTATCAACCAGGGCCTGCCATTCTAGCTCTCTGTGAGGGGTATTTAAAGGTGCAATGTTCAATGCTACTGGAGTTTCCATGGTCAATTGATACTTTGAATTGTCTTTGAACTTGTTTTCCTGGGCACAACAACACAGAGCAATGAATTTTCAATGAGCAGGGCAATTTGCAGGGGAAACAGGGTGAATTAGGGTGAAAACAAGTTGAAATGCTCCTGGAAAAGGTTTAATGAGAAAATGCTGGGATTTAAGAGTTGTTTTCCCGGTGGACTTGTCAGGCAGAGGTTCAGGTTTGCGAATGCACGAACAGACTGTAAATTTGTGGAAAATGGACACAATGGGGACTTCTGCAAGTGAAATTGGGCTTACAGTGTGGAAGGGGAGCACTGGTTCATGAGGATTTCTGGTTATCATTGTTCTTTCTTCTTTTCTTAGTTTCTTCAGTGAATTATGTAAAAACCAGGCGCGGAGGGGGGAAACTGATAAATACCTGGTATACTTGAAAAATGGTGGAAATGCAGGTGAATTCAGGGCGTCGGTAGCCAGGAGTAGTCTTCAAAGTTGGCAGGTAAATGATGTGCTTGCTCATGCAGGAGTACAGTGAGTAAAAATGCAAATAACGCGAAAAAATGGGTTTTTTGGGTAAAATAGTGAAAATTTGGCTTTTGGCACGTTTTGTCGGGTGACGTCAACATGACATCATGGGTGGGGTTGGGTACAGAATGATGACGTGGTGGCCAGTGAGTGGCTCCACGTGGGTAGGTGACATGGCGGACAGCTCGGAGCGATAGTGGATGGAGCGGTGATGCGACGCTGAGGTGGCAGTGACGTACGCGTGACATGGACGTGACGTATGGCAGAATTGGCAGAGCAGTAAACGGTAATTTCGGACCGCTTATGGTACGGGAGCAGTTTTGGCAGGCGGCCTCCCGATACAATTTGGGAACGACACGCGTCCTAGCCCTGACGTCATGCTCTGACAGATTTCGGGAGCTATCGTCCGGGCATCGGAGGCGGTCCGAAATCATTGTGAGTCGTCGGATGGGAGGGCCCAGATCTGACAGACGACGAACTGTGGAGGTGCGGGATGGATACAGAGGGTCCCGGCGGGGTTTTTTAAATGATATTTTTTGTTTTTTGCGTTGTAACAAGAACTTTGGATAAGCAGAGAAAGTGGGTTTTGCGATGGTTTGTAAGCCAAATAGGTTAATTAACATTTGTTCGCAAAGTGGGGTTAGGGCTGTTAAACCAAGCAGATCTTGGTTTAATCCCGAGACTTTGTTTTTGCCGCTATATTGCTTATTGCGCTTAAATCTCTTAGCGCTCCAACCTTTGAAGTTATAAGGCTATATTGCCTAGGGAAGGGGGAATATATACTTTGGGGCTTTTTATATACAATGGTGATATAGTAGTAGGGAAAAGGGGAGTATAAGGAGTTAAGTAATGATATGGTTAGTAGTTAATATGGGAGGGGGATATAAATGAGAGGTAATAGCCACTAAGTTGTTAGGGAACAAACTTAGTTTTGAGAGTAGATCAAAATTAAAATATTTTTACACAAGAAATGTGGTTCTACTCTATAACAAGAATCACCAAAAGAGTTTGATTTCTGCTATGAATAAAGGTGATAGTGGGATGTTAGTAAGGAGTTTGATAGGGAATGATTGGGAAATTAGACATGCTTCACTTTTATACCACCAAAATGCTGAATAAGAAATTCTGCCTGGCCACCATGGGTTTCCTTTGCTAGGCCAGCAATGTGAGAGGAGACATGCTTCTGCAACCCCACTACCTACCCATCTTATTTCCTAGCATTTTTTGTTTCTTCAGGGAGAGTTCACTTAGACTTGCAAACCCTCATGTGCTCTTTTCTTTTTGCTGCCCTCCTACCTAAATCTACCCTTATATCTTCCAAGGGCCCAGATTAATCTAGTGGGCTCCTTTCTTTCTCTAGCCAGCTAGTCATCTGTCAAGCTTAAACTGTTTGAACAGGTACTCATTACCTACTCTAAAACAAGCAATTTAAAAGATGGCATGGCCCAGATTAAGCTGTTGAGTCATACATCAAGATAGCAGTGGCATTTTGATTGGCCACTTTCCTGGTCTTTGTTTGGGGTTCATTTAAATTCTTTTTCTTTTGACCAAATCATTTTCTTGCCCTTTGATTATTCTTTTAAGGCACGCCCTCTTTAAATTTTTTAATCTTTTGCTTTGTTGACAAAAATGGAATCTTTGGGTCATCAAAGATGATCATTTTTAGCACTTCCACTGTTAATCATGAAATATGAGACCCTATTGGTATAGGAGGCTAACACAGCTGTGGGAATTTTTCGACCAAAACATAGACACGAACAAACACTGATCATGGAGAAGACCGACCTGTAGAAGTGACCACTTTCAAAATTAAGGAGCATGCTTGCCGAAAAACTATAGATATTCAGAGACTGGCTTGAGGAACCGGGAGCGCTAGCACGTTCAGACATCATTGGAGGTCATAGGATGTTCTTCAACGATATGGCACCTGAATTGATCAGAGTCTATGGAGTCATAAGGATGAGCAGCTGAGGTTGAAGGAATATCACCTGAGGGCGCACCTGGGCCTTTGTTAACTGTGTGACTTACTTGTTGTCTTTCTATGCTCATTGGCTGGAGGTTGCTTTGATTTGCCCTTCTGTTCTCCTGAGGAACTGCCTGAAGAGCGTCTTCTGAGCCCACTACATTCTCAATTAATTCAATGGCAACAGAAACTATAAAGGAAGCGTTACCCAAAGAGCATGGTATCCTGAACCGGGCCGAATGCGACTGAGAATGGTGCTCGCCAGCATTAATTCTATCAAGCCCTCTTCCTCTGCCTCTGCTACTGCGAGTAACAGGAATGCTGAAGCTGCTAAATTTCAAAGCTTCCGAAGTGGGATCCGACGAGGTTGGTGAGTGCTGGCGAATGGCACGACCCCGGGCACTACCCCTTCTGCAACCCATGCGAGGCCATTCTCGAGGCATTATGAAAGGAGCAGGACAGAGCGGCGGCGAGGGAATGGCTTGAAAGCGATTGAGGGACGAACTCGTAGTGAAAGGTTATAAAAACGCTTGAACCAGAGTCACGTTGAGGCTAGAGGAGATAATGGCGGACAGTGAATGGAGAAGAGTGACAGTCGTGGAGAATGAATTGGGCAAGCCACGAATAGAATGACTCACAGAGAGTGAGGGAGTCTGATCAGACCGAGAGCTGAGAACCTGAGCCGAGCTAGGGTTGAGGACATGGGTGACAATCGAGGGACCGCCAGCAGCAACAGCCAAAACCCAAATGAGGGCGCGCAGAGAGGTAGCAAGAATGGGGAGTTCGCCTGAGGCCATCTTGCCTAAAATCAAAAACAGATGTAACAGAGTTATTGCGACCTTAATTGCATTTGTGCAGAGCAGTATTGCCGGACTGCGGAAATTACAGATGGCACCTGTGGGCTGCCACTTGACCACCATCACCATCCCTATCGTACTAGCTCTCTTACCAACCACCTGCATCCGGTAACCACTTACAATTATTAATATGGGCTTTATTGACTCTTTAACTAAATATAACTATGAATCGACCCTATTACATAAATAAGGGGGTTAGGGTTGGACCCTAACATGCCCTCCCCCATAAAAATAGCCTTGTCCTCAAGGCTAAAGCTGTGGAAACTACTGAAGAATAGTGGTTGGTTCCCAAGTTGCAAATTCTGAAGAGGTGTCTTTCTACTTGACAAGGACTTCCTTGATCGTGCAGCCACGCAGTTACCGTTCTCGTGTGTCAATAACCTGTTCAGGTTGGAGCCAGATTGAACCTTCTTCATCCATAGACTGGTTTGGATTCTGTAATGGTTCCCAACCACTTTCTTGAGGCATGAGACATGGAAGACGAGATGGATTTTTGTAGTGGGTGGCAAGGCTAGCTTGTAGGCTACTTCTCCGATGCGCTGAAGTATTTGATATGGTCTGTAGAATTTTGGAGATAATTTCTAACAACCCTTGTCTTTGAGTGATGTTTTCTTATATGGTTGCAGCCTCAAGAATACCTAATCCCCTTCTTGAAATTTGCGCTCTGAACAATGTTGGTCTACCTGTTGCTTCATGCAATTTTGAGCTTTATGGAGATTCTCTTTGAGGTGGGCCAGCATGATTGCACGGTTCTGTAGGAGTTTATCCACTGCTTGTACCTTCGAGCATCCCTGGATATAAGAAGTAAGTGAAGGAGGGAGTTGACCATAAACTGCTTCATATGGATTCATTTTGGTGGTGGCATGATAGTTAGTATTATACCACCATTCAGCTAGAGGTAACCACTGTACCCATAGATGTTGCTTTTTTGAAGTGAAACACCTGAGGTAGGTCTCCAGACATTTGTTGACTCCTTCAGTTTGACCATCAGTTTGGGGATGATAGGAAGTACTGAGTTGTAGTTGGGTACCATGTAGCCTGAAGAGTTCCTACCAAAAGTTACTGGTGAAGATCAAGTCATGATCAGACACAATGGAAGTGGGCATGCCATGCAATTTTAAGATCTAGTCCATGAAAGATTGAGCCACCAAAGCTAGTGTAAAAGGGTGGGGTAGGGCACAAAAATGAGCATACTTAGAAACTCTATCCACAACCACCATGATGACTGACTTGTTTCCTGACTTCGGAAGACCCGTAATGAAATCCATAGAAACCTCCATCCAGATTGAGGCAGGGATGGACAATGGTTGTAATGTGCCTGGGGATTTGACTATTTCTCCTTTGTGGTGCTGACACACATCACACTCAGCTACAAAAGTAAGAATGTCCTTTTTCATGCTTGTCCAAAAAAAAGAACGTTGAGTGCGATCATAAGTCTTCTGAAAGCCTGAATGGCCTGTAGTGGGAGATGAGTGCAACTCTTCCAAAATGTGACTTTTGAGGGTGGATGTTGGTGATATCACTACTTTGTCCTTGTAGCGAAGAATCTCATCCTACCAAGAGTAGCCCGTTGTGGAATTTGGATCTTCCTGCAATTTATTAATGAGTTGGGAGAGCAAAGGATGTGAAAACCATTCCTTGGGAGCCTCTTCAATCCACTCTAGAATGGGAAGAGAGATTGCTAGCAGGGTGCTTTCCTCCTCAAATTGGCGTGATAAAGCATACGCTATGACATTTTCTTGCCCTTTCTTGCAAATTATCTCATAATCATATCCCAACATTTTGGCTAGCCATTTATTTTGTTGTGGTGAGGATAGGTGTTGCTCTAAAAAATATTTAAGGCTTTGATGGTCTGTGTGGATTTGGAAATGTCGCCCCAATAAGTATGGTCGCCAGGTATCCACTTCATGTAAGATGGCCATCATCTCCTTCTCATAGGTAGCTTGTCCCAGATTTGTCCCACTTAGTTGTTGGCTAGTGAAGGCCAAGGGTTGACCTTTTTGCATTAAGACAACCCAAATACGCATACCTGAAGCATCACATTCAATCAAAAAAGATTTGGTGAAGTCGGGTAGTGCCAATATGGGAGTGGAACACATGGCATGTTTGAGAGCTATAAATTCCTATTGCGCTTCATTATTCCATAGGAATGAATTTTTCTTGAGAAGGTGAGTGAGGGGTCTAGCAATGTGACCATAATTACGGACAAATTTGCGATAGTAGCCGGTGAGACCCAAAAATCCTCTCAAGCTCTTCAAGGTCTTTGGTTGAGGCCAATCCTGCATTCTTGGATCATTTTGGGATCCACCCTAACACCTTCACGCCCCACAATGTGGCCCAAATACTCAACTTCTTCCATGCCAAAAGAGCACTTGGACAATTTGACAAATAATTTATGCTTCTGGAGCAGTTGCAAGAGCAGATCTACATGCTGAAGATGTTTTTCCCAGGTGATGTTGTAGATGAGGATGTCATCAAAGAAAACAAGGACAAATTTTTTGAGATATGGTTTGAGAAGGTGATTCATGAGGCTCTAAAAATTGGATGGGGCATTACAGAGACCAAATGGCATGACCAAGAATTCATAATGGCCTTCATGAGTTTGAAAAGCAGTCTTTGGAATGTCTACTTCTTTCATGCGAATTTGGTGATAGCCCAAGTGAAGGTCGAGCTTAGTAAAGAATTGAGCCCCATTTAGTTCATCCAGCAAATCATCAACAACCAGGATGGGAAATTTATCTTTGACCGTCAGTTTGTTGAGGGCCCTGAAGTCTCGACACATACGCCATTCCCCATAGTTCTTGAGCACCATGACCATAGGCGATGAATAAGGGCTAATGCTAGGACAAATGACACAGGCTTCCAGGAGTTCCTTGATGGATTTTTGAATTTCATTCTTTTGGGTGAAAGGATATCTATATGGGTGCACATTTGGTGGTTGTGCCCCTAGGACCAAAGTAATGTTATGATCATGTTCCCCTCTCGAGGTTGGAAGCTCATGAGGCTTGTCAAAGACCTGCAGATGGTTATTAAAGACCTGTTGTATCTCAGGATGAATATGAAGAGAAGTGGGTTCGAAGGCCTGGATGGCATTAAATTGAGCTATAACTCCATGGTGGCCCTGTTTTAACAATTTTTCCATCCAATGCAAGTTTATGATAGAACGAGCACCTGCCTGGAGTCCGCGAAGAGTATGTGTGTGGTTATTCTGCTTGAAGCTCATATATAACTCCTGGAAATCCATTGTGATTGGGTCGGGTGTGTGGAGCCATTCAGCACCCAAGAAAATGTCACGCCCAACCATGTTGATGGAAAACATGTGGGTCTTTAGGTGATAATCCCCCATTTGAAGTTTGACATTTTCACAGTGGCCTTCACATTTCATTGTCCCCCCATCAACAATCTGGACCTGGAAATTAGAGACTTCTCTGACAAAACAATGCATTGCTTCAACAACTCTTTGATGGATAAAGTTATGCGTACTACCACTATCAATCAAGACTACTACAGGGTGATGCTTAATAAAACCTCTGATTTTGAGAGTTTGGGGAGAAGAAATTCCTGCCAAAGCATGAAGTGAGATAACTAGTTCTTCAGGTGTAGCTGGGAGCTCATTGTCCGACTGGTTTTCCTCATCTTCCTCCTTTGGTCCCTCAAACGGTGGGGCTTCCTCAAAAAAACTGTGATCAATAGCATCAATTTGAAAAAATTTGGGTTCCTTGCATTTATGCCCTGGGGAGTATTTTTCATCACAGTATTAACACAATCCTTGCTTTCTTCTTTCCTCCATTTCTGCAAGTGACACCTTTTGAACCTTACGTGTTTGGGTAGTGCTCAGAGCTTGGATGGGGCATCCCTTGGCTATGAAATTTGGACGAGTCAATTGGGCGGATAACACGCATTCTACTTCACGAGCTATCTTGCAAGCTGCTAGGCATGAGACTGGCTGTTGTAGTCGGACGTGGGCTTGTATGGCATCTTTGAGACCACTGATAAAACATTCCAAGTAGAATTCATCTACTAGACCTCCTGTGTGGAAGGCTAATGCTTTAAAGGCTTTAATATATTCTTGCACTGTGCCTGTCTGTCGGAGCTTAGTAAGATGACTCAAAAAGTTAGATTCATGGTCAAAGTGATCATAAAGGGCTTTTGAGAATATCTACCAAGTCAGTGGCATTGCATAGCAGTGTTGATGCCATTACCACCATTGCCATCTTTCTTGGTCCAAGTACAAGCTTCCCACACTTAGCTTAGTCGCATCATCTCTGATGTGATTCATTTTGAAATATTGCTCCATTTGTGCTAGTCATATAGTCGGATGAGAGCCATCAAATTTATACATGTCCAGCTTGGGTGGTCGAAGCTGGGATTGTTGGTGGTTTCCATAGAAGTGAAGAGAATAACTAGACTCGTCCACAAGGTTTTCATTAAAATCATATGCCTCTGATTGTGCCCCCAACTTGCCTTTTGTGATTGTGTCAGTTAAGGTCTGGATCTACTTTGTTAATGCCTCCAACTTTTGTTCAAGGGTTTCAATCTTCTCATTGGCCATAGCTTGAGCTCTAGTTTGTACCATGCACTGATCCGATGCACTTGTCATTATTGTGAAAAAAATTGGGACCACCCGAAATATTGATGCTGACAAGTGAATGGTACCACCTTGCTCAGCTCATCTACCTAATTCTTATGGGCTAAGTCTCCTATAATTTTTACTCCTCTCTTAGGAATATTGCAGTAGTCGATTCCCAGAAAAGTTAATTCCGCCCAATGTCCTACGAGAATCACACCCAGGTATAGGAGCCACATAAATAGTCAGATCTGTCGGCAAAACCCTCAACTACAGAGTATGAGTAGGAATGTGGCAGTGATCGAATCCCTGCTGCTAGATCTGAATGGCGGATCTGATTATTGCGACTGCTACAGAACCAAAACTGCTAGATCTAAATGGAGGATCTGATAGATCTGATTGGTGGATCTAATAGATCTAAATGGCAGATCTGAGAGATCTAAATGGCGAAACTGATTGTTGTGGCTGCGATAGAACCCAACTTGCTAAATCTAATCTAGTAAAGATGATGCGTGATCTAGAGAGAGACAAGGGAACTATGGTCTCAAGGAGTGTCAGGTGCTACAGATCGCAATATACATAAGGCTTCAACAGTAGTACTCGGCCTAATCTTTCAGGGCACTAACTAAGGAGGATCAACCGTACCCTTATCCATACAACCCAACTACTCTATCGTATACATGAGTAATATCCCCGAGTCTTGTTCTTGGTGTATTGTAGCAGCAAGACAGCCGACGATTTATCTATTGCGAGGTTTCAAGAGAGCCTAGGGGGCTTCCAATATACCCAGAGGGTACTTGGAAGACAGTCCGTGCATGGTTCTGTCTAATGTGCTACTATTCAAAGGGGTACCCAAAAGGGTTTCAAGGGGGTCCAAAAAGCATGACCACCTCTTGTATTTCCTACGTGTATGCCTCCCCAAATCCGCAGGTTTATGCGCTCAACGACAAATCCTGTGGTTTAAAGACGCTGGAACACATCTCTAGCCAAAAAAAGAATCTGCTAAAAATGGAAATCCCATCAGCCCTGGAAAGTGCTCTGATACCATTTGTTATGCTCTTGACTTTCGATAAGATACCAGAATACCATGTGAAGAAATATACCCAGATCACAAAAAAATAAGAAATAACAACATGTATTTTTGTTATTCAAAAAGGAAAGCAATGTTCACTTTCCTCTTCGAGGGGCCAACCTCAAATAGAGTTAGGCTCAATTACAAAATAAGACATGATGCTCCTCAAGGGGAGTCTCTATCCTTTATATAGGATTCATACATGCAATACCATGGGTCAGTACCATGGTTCTTATTAATATCATCTATCTAATACCATGGCCCATTTGCAACTAACTGTGGTCCCTTCTTTAAATGTGGGTCAACCACTTACAATTATTAATATGGGATTTAACTAACTATAACAATGAATCGACCCTATTACATAAATAAGGGGGTTAGGGTTGGACCCTAACACATAACCTTTTCATTGAGTCAATACTCCTCTGGTTGGTTATCTCTTCCAATCATATGGAGAGTTTGTTCATGCCTACTGCATGACAAACTTACATAAATTTATCATATGATGCAATACTGTCACATTTGAGTTGTGATTTTGTTCAAGGGAATTAAACCTGAGTCGGCCTTTCTGTGGTGTCTCTTGACTTATTTTTAGTCAGCCATACCAGGTTTGTCAGAGTTATGTTCAGTATCACATCTGATATTTGGTCCTTTGCTCGTGCTAGTTAAGAAGGTCTCCATTGACTTCTTGCCGGCGAGTCTTCTCTTATCGAATTCAACAAATATCTCTGATAGTAGGCCTAGAGTTGCACCCTAGCCCTATTTCCATCATTGATAGGTGACCTTTTACTCGACATTGATTAGTATCATGGGTCTTTAACTAAGTGGTTTCCCTTGTGATCGATGTCAGCTTACATGATCACACATTGGGATTCGTGTAGTACCTTGGTTTCCATTTGACCCTATTGGTGGATTCCTCGCCTTTGTGTTAACTTTCATTATTGGTTGGTTTATAGGGTTTTTTTCATGCACTATCCACATCTTGTCTATGTTAGAAATGTGCTTCGGCATGGTTACTTCATCTTTCTTCATCTGATTCTTTCCAAATTATTGGCCTGCGAGTTACACTTGTGATGGATTGATGTGGGATGCCTTAATTCCTTCCTTCCAACAGATCTTTTCCCATCGAATCTAACTCATTGCTACGGAAATAAGGTCTAGTGTCCTTTTTTTAGTACCTTAGGGTTTGCAGTCATCAGTGGCAGATTCCTTTACTATCAACAGTGAGAATACATCAATGTCTCCTGATTGATAGATTCTCTCAAGTGTTCAAATTCAACTCATGTATTCACACTTGTTAGATTGTACTAGGGTATCTTGACTCTCATCATCATTATCAGTGAGTTTTCTCAAGTTTGTTAACAGTATACATCAATGACCAGTAATCAAACAATTTCTCAGATGGTCGACTTCAACTCATTTATTCCCATAGTGTAGAAATATACCATGGCGGTCGGTGAAGACCTCAGGTTGCATCAAAACTTTTTGGTTCACTTTTAAGTTCCTCCAATTTGATGCCAGTGACACAATCCACCTTATATCACTAGTAGAAAATGAGCAATTAGTGACTAAGTGACTAAAAAAGCTAGTCACCACAGCTTTTCCAAGTGAAATATTACCAAAAATTAGCAATCTTAAGTGACCAAACTAAAAACGACTAACATAAATCACTAATTTAGTCACGGGTTAAAATATGTGACTAGCTAATAAGTAATACAACTAAAAATGACTAATATGAATGACTAATTTAGTATAAAAACAAAAATACAAATACCTAACAAGTACTACAATAATATTTTATGTTAGTCATCTTAATTGTTTCAAGCAATCTAAACTTACAAGTGATAGGGGATTGAAAGGTTGTTAAAGATCGGTTGAAAGGTTATCCTTCCTTAAACACTTCTTCATCTTCAACCCCACATGGTGTATAGGTGAGCCAACTTTGCACTATGTATCTCTAATAATTTGTAATTTTAAAAATATATTTTTAATAAAAAAATTATTTTATGTATTTTTTAAAAATCTATTCATTAAATGTAATTGGATTTAGTTCTAATTTGAAATTAATTTAAAGGGAAATTTTAATTTTTAAGACTATAGTATCAAATAAAAACTACATTAATTTCGTATTAACCCACCTACATGCATCTTAACACCGGATTTATCAAGCGTTGAGAGGGGTCCAATCTCTCGAGGTGCAAACTTTTTTTTCTAGTGAAAAACTTGAGGAAATGTTTTTACCTCGAGAGATTGGATCCCTCTCAGCACTTGATAGTTATAGGGTTAATATGGATCTATGTTGGTTATATAATACTATATAATATGTATCTTTTTATTTGTGTCTCCTTTTTATTCCCTCTCTTTGTCTCACCCCCCAAACATACACATACTCTCTCCCCCTCTCTTCCCCTTCTCTCCCTCTTTATCTATGTCCTTCTCTCTATTCCCTCCCACTCTCCTCTCTCCCTCACTCTCTCTCCATGAATCCCTTGTCACCCCCTCTCTCTCCACATTTATCCCTCTATGTTTTTCTTGTTCCCTCCCTCTCCTACCCCCTCCAATTCCATCTCTCTCTCCTCATCTCTATCTTCCTTCCTCTCTATCCCTTATCTCCCACCTCCCTCTATCTCTCCCCCCCAAATCACTCTCCCTCTCTCTCTCTCTTCCATCCAACTCTATCACTATCTCCCCCCCTCCCTATCCTTCTCCATCTCTATGTCTCCATCTCTCTCCTTATCTCTATCCTCTCCTCTTCTTTCTCTTCCCTCCTCTCCTATCTCCCTCACTCTCTCTCCATCTCTCCCTTCTCACTCCTCTCTGTCTCCACCTCTATCTCTCTATGCCTTTGTTCTTTCCTCCCTCTCTCTCCCACTCCAACTCCATCTCTCTCTCTCTCTCTCCCTCCTCTCTTCCTTCCTCTTGCTCCATCTCTCCCCCCCATCACTCTCTCTTTCTCTCTCTCTATCCTCCAACTTTTTCACCCTCTCACTCCCTCTCTCCACCCCCTCCCCAACTCTCTCTTAAATTTGATCACATTGTATTGTGTTTAAGAAATTATCTAAATTAGAAAAATTTAATTGGTTGTAAAATATTAAACCTATATTTTGGATCAATTATGTCAAAGAAAATAAAATAATGAAAAACTTTAAAAAATCATGCACTATATTTAATCTATAATAATTAGTCAATTTTCCTCTCATCCCTTGGATTGATCGACTCCGGTTCTTTATATATATATATATAAAGAACCGGCATAGATCCATCTTAGCTTAATTTTATTAAAACCTTATTTAGATGTATCTCAAATTATAACATTTTCCCTTTTAGATTCAATTAAAAAAATGTTGTAAACTTAAATTAAAATAAAATATTTTTACTATGAAATAAGTTATGGTTTTTTGGCATGTAGTATTGATAAGCCATGGTATTGGTCCATGGCATTGTAAAAAAATAGATTTACAAGTTAATATCCATGGTAAAGTGAGGGTGAATATACATGGTTAACAATCTTGTCATATTGTTATAAAATATTTGATTGTGAGATAATTTCTGTTTTTTGGGGCATGTGGTATTGTTATAAAATATTTTTATTGTGAAATAATTTATGTTTTTTTTGGCATGTGGTATTGATAATCCATGGCATTGACCCATGGTATTGTCACAAAAGGCTACTTCTTACAAGTTAATAATATTTACCATAATGTGGGGGTGAATTTTCACGGTTAAGAATCTTGTGATATTGTTGTAAAATATTTTAGTTGTGAAATAATAAATTATGATTTTTGGACTTGTAATATTGATAAGCCATGGTATTGGTTGTAAAATATTAAATCTATATTTTGGAATATCAAAGAAAATTAAATAATGGAAAACTTTAAAAAATCATGCACTATATTATAATTAGTCAATTTGCTTGCTCTCATCCCTTGGATCCTTAACTAAGATGGATCTATGTCGATTATATATATATATATATATATATATATATATATATATATATATATATAAAGAATACATAGATCCATCTTAACTTAATTTTATTAAAATCTTGATTTAGTCCTTGAGGAGATAGGGTTTAGATATATCTCAAATTGTAACATTTTCCCTTTTAGATTCAATTAAAAAAATGTTGTAAAATTAAATTAAAATAAAATATTTTTACTATGAAATAAGTTATGGTTTTTTGACATGTGGTATTGATAAGACATGGTATTGGCCCATGGTATTGTAACAAAGAAGATTTGTAAGTTAATATCCATGGTAAAGTGAGGGTGAATATCCATGGTTAACAATCTTGTCATATTGTTATAAAATATTTGATTGTGAAATAATTTATGTTTTTTGGGTATGTGGTATTGATAATCCATGGTTTTGACCCATGGTATTGTAACAAAGGCTAGTTTTTAAAAGTTAATACTATCTACCATAATGTGGGGGTGAATATTCATGTTAAGAACCTTGTCATATTGTTGTCAAATATTTTGGTTTTGGAATAAGTTATGTTTTTGGACTTGTAGTATTGATAAGCCATGGTATTGTAACAAAGCATATTCACAAGTTAATAACAAAATCAAAATATAACAAATTAATTTTTTTTTATTTTTATTAATTTAACATTTTATTATTAATTGAGTTCATATTTAAATGTTTACACTCATCCCAATATCATTTTTAACTTCTTCTTCTCCTTTTTAATTTAGGGTCTTAAGAAAAATATGGAATTCTTATTAAAAATAAATCATTTAACCCAATTGCAATTTATATATATTATTTTATATTATAAATATTTCTTTTATTTTTTCTATTATAAATATTTTTTTTCTTTTTCATTTCCATTTTAGGGCTGGGTTCAAATAAAATATTCACAGATTACAACATCACATTGTAGCACTGTATTTTTCTCTGCCTTGTCTATATCTACGTGGAAATTCCAGAAGAAGGAAGACCATCAACGTGATCTATGGATTTCATGGCATTCGAACCCCAAATGGAGTTTGCATGGGAAACTCGTTAGGAGAGCATCAACGATTAGATGGAGGAAGGGAAAGGTAACTGGGCGTGGATATTTTTGTAATTTGTACATGGGTATGATTACAACATCATATTGTAGCACTGTATTTTCTCTGCCCTATCTATATCTGTGTGGGGAAGGCCATCAATGTGATCTATGGATTTCATGGGATTAGAACCCCATATGGAGTTTGCATGGGAAACACCTTAGGAGAGCATCAACGATTAGATGGAGGAAGGGAAATGTCACTGGGCATGGATATTTTGGTAATCTGTACATGGGTATGAATTTGGAATCTGTTCTTCCTTTTTATTAAAGAGGATTTTTATTTGTATGGGTAAATAATTTAGAGGGTTTATATGATCAAAGCATAAATTTTATCTAGAGTTGAGGGTTTAATGATTATGACAAGGGAAAGGTCATTGTGGTAATTTGTAGATGGGTATGAATTTGGAATCTGTTCTTCCTTTTTACTAAAGAGGATTTTTGTTTGTATGGGTAAATAATTCTGAAGGTTTATATGAGCAAAGCATAAATTTTATCTAGGGTTGAGGGTTTAATGATTATGATAAGGGCAAGGTCATTGGGCGTGGATATTTTGGTAATCCGCACATGGGTATGAATTTGGACTCTCTTCTTCCTTTTTACTAAAGATGATTTTTGTTCTTATGGGTAAATAATTTCAAGGATTTATATGATCAAATCATAAATTTTATCTAGAGTTGAGGGTTTAATGATTATGATACTTTGGTAATTTGTACATGGGTATGAATTTGGAATCTCTTCTTCCTTTTTAATAAAGAGGATTTTTGTTCTTATGGGTAAATAATTTTGAGGGTTTATATGATCAAATCATAAATTTTATCTAGAGTTGAGAGTTTAATGATTATGATAATGCAGATCTTGATTGCCGCCAACATTTCATCAAAAGGCAATGCACACGTAAGATTTTTGCATGTTATAAAGGGTTTAATGATTATGATAGACAAAGCGCAAGTAAGAATTTGTCATGTCTTTATTGTACAAAGGGTTTAATGATTATGATCATGCAGATCTTGATTGTGGCTAACAATTCATCAAAAGATAATGGACAAGTAAGCATTTTGCATGTCCTTATTGTACAGATCAGTTTGCTCCTCCCTAACTTTTCTAGGGTTAGAATGCATGAAATTTTATTTTTTCTTTTCACCTTTTTTTTTAGTGGTTGATTGTTTGTGTAATCGACTCTACCATGCCTAAATTAAAAGGGCAAGTGATGCAATAAAATTTTCTGGTAGGATGCAAATGCTAGACCTTCCTCAAACAAAATTTCTTGTAGTCATGAACATAAAAACTTTTATGTTTCATCCTTAGATTTTGATCTCAATGCCTACAATTTTAAACCATGTTACTATATCTTATGTAGAACATACTTATATCCTTTAAACCTTACAACTCTTAATGTTAGCTAAAAAGAAGGAACCTGAACCACTTTTGCAATTTAGATTCAATTCTTACAGACAATGATTAAAAATGGAAGAACTCAATGGTTTGATAACTTTTACCCACCCATCAATTTCGAACACCTTTGGTATTATTCTGAACCTAAACAGAGAGAGTAGAAGAAGAAGAGGAGCCTGGATGAGGTGGACCCTAACCTGCTTGATACTTTTCAAGAGTTGGGCATGCCCTTGACAAGAAGAAGAGATTGACCAACGTTGTTGTAGATGTTGTTTTCGACAGTTTTTTCATTGCTACCATGCATAGGTAGACTCTATAGGTAGTTGATGTTATCTTCTGTTTGTTATAAGTGGTAATTCAAGAGTATCTTTATCTAGTTAGGAAGTAGCTTGGTAGGGTAGTTGTTCCTACAGATAACTATTATGATGCATTGTATTTTTATTTTTTTAGTGATAGCTCCTTCTATTAAATATTCAAGCACACTTGGTCACCCATGGAAATATCCACTTATTTCAGGATGAATGAGATGGATACCAAGAATTTTGAGAGGACTCTTATTTTTGTAGATGAGAGGAGTTATGTGAGGTGAGAGGAGTTTTGTGACATATATTAAATGATGAACTACACCATTTTATGACACCAACCATCTCCATGCCACAGTAGTGGATCTCTATTGCATCGAGGCAGAAATGATAAAGTATTCCACTATAAAGAATTAGTATGTCAGGGACGAGGAATGCAGATGTGGGATTTATAATTTTATTACGAAAAGAGGTTTTAACGATGTTGTCAAATCAAGGATTTCATGGACTTGAGTAGAGACTAGTTCAACAATCACCTGGAAATACTCAAGCATTGGTTTGAAAGGCGATGATGCAATTGGAGACTTCTATTATGTTGCCTTGAAAAATAACTATCAATAGGGGGGACAAAGATGATCCATATAGGGAAGAATTGCAGGAGTAGGATTGTTTCTAAAATTATATCTATAGGCAAGTCAAGTGACTACTATAGAGGATTAGTGCAGGTGCAACCAAATTATCATAATGCAAGGAATTTTCCACAATGTGATTTAATGCTCATCGGTGACTAGGAAGTTGCAAATACTTATCGTTACATTCAGGTACAATTGAGTTGCATTCTAAAGTCTCTAATTTAATTTATTGATAGTCCTTCTTGTGTCCTTGTCTCTCTTAATTTCATTGTGGTAGGATTGGAATGGGTTAAAAAATCAAGCATATCATTGAGTCAAATAGACACCCACATGTCACTACATGTCATTGTGCATACTCTTTGTTTTTGATACAGTTAGAAGTGAGAAATATGATGCGTGCACACATAAAAAATCCTAGCATGCATGATGAACCAATTCCATTTTCTATGGTGACATTTTATTTTCTTTGTTTATACAGGTCATCTAGCCACACAGTGGCCATTATCGAATGTTGAGGTATATGTCATATAAAACTTTTATAGTCTACTTTATTTTATATTCAAGTATTCATCATCTTTCATGTCTTATACTCTACATTGTATCTTCTTTCATTTTTAGGAGAGGAACTCAATATTGATGGTAATAAGCAACAATTGAAGAAAGAGGAGAACAATAACACTAGAGCGACAAATGCAAAATGAGAGAGAGAAGAGAATAAGTCTAGTGATATCCTTAGAGCCAATATCTTGCATAAGACACACTCATAGAGACTGATGGCCAAGCCTTTAGAGTTGGTCAATTCACTTGCAATGCTTTGGAAACATAGTGATAATGTTTTGAAATGATGAAACAATATTTCATGTGTAATTGTAGTCCAACCTATATTAAGTTGGAAACTCATATTGTAATACTTGATATTTTATATAATAAAATTTATATGGTTGAAATTATTTTTATTTGCACTTGATATTATTTAGTCTTGTAATTAACATATGTAACTTTTCATTATCATATTAGATAAACATGCACATTGTATGACATTTTCTTAAAATTTAGTCACAAAATCATATTAATTAATTTATGGTGATTAATAATAAACACATAAAATCAATCTAAAACTACTAAATTAATTGTTTATATTAATTAATGATGAACACGAATAAAATGAATATATGACTAAATTAGTCATTTATAATGATTATGAATGAAATTAAATGAAATGAATAGAAACTACTAAATCAGTCGTTTATATAATGAATATGAAAATACCAAAAAAAGATAAATGACTATTGCAAATGATAAAGTTTTTATTATTAGATGATGACTAAATTTTGCATATATACGGCTATTAGTAGCTAATTTACAACATCTTTTAAAACGACTAAAATTTAGTCATATTTCTTTGGTCATTAGTTGGTTTTAAATGATGACTAAAATTTGCATATATATGACTATTAATAGCTAATTTATAGTATCTTATAACATGACCAATGTTTTGGTCATATTTCTTTGGTCATTAATTGGTTTTCTCGAGGATTCATATAGTAATATATTTTGTTATATATTTGGTCATCAATTGTGATAATTAATGACCAAACCAATGAAGAAATTAATGACTAAATATACTACTAGATGGTAAAATTGAGGAAACCAATTAATGACTTAGCTAAAAATGACTAAAAGTTGGTCGTGTTATAAGATACTATAAATTAGATACTATTGGTCACTGATTGAAAATGGTCGTTTATATGCAAATTTTAGTTGTTATTTTAGTAATTAATTAGTCATTTTGTACTAGTGTATGTTGCATTTCATCCCAACAACATTTTATATGTTGGCACTCGAGTTGCATGCAGTACCATTATTCCACTTGTTGACTTGGTACTTTGAGGATCAGTTATGTGACATCTGTGATCAGATATCTCCTTCAGCATCATTGATCAGTTCTTTTATATGTGATATTGTGAAATAGGCTTGATTTGTACTTTTGTGGCTATGATAAGATGTTCCACTATGTATTTATTAGTTTCCTTTGTACTTGTATACATATTGGATCTGCTCTACACTTGACATGCGGACGTGCTTTACTATCTCTGAGCATTGTTATGCCCGCCTCAGACATGAGATTTCTTTCTGATCTCTTCCACTGGTTTGGAAGGCTAGAATCTAGTGATCTCCTCCCAAGTCCTTGCATGATTCTTTTGATACCTTAATACATTTCGACCATCGTGTACACCTTCTAACCTCATATATTAGGGGGAATATGTTATAGCATTATTTATCACCCTTGTATTCTTGATGCTCTGAGTCATGGCCTTGGGCAAACCTTTTCCTTCAAACTTGGTCCTTTTACTAAAAAAACATTATTTTAAATTCCATACACAACTCTGCCCTTCAAAAAGTGTGTGCACACGTGTGTCCAGCTATACCCAACCCGTGAATATAATTTGAAATATTAAAAAAATATAAAATCCCTATTTTATGGGTGGGGTTTGAAAGTTACACCGGAAGCCCACGTACAAGAGCCCATATTGGCCTAACTGTAAACCAACTGAAACAACTATTTTGGGGTGATATAAATACACCTCATGGGAAGGCCTAAGGGGAGAGAAAAGATGGGATATTGATATTATATCCAATTGGTCCTTGATCAAGTCTGATTTATCCATGTGCCTCCTGCACTCCTAGCTATAGGAAACCCTTGTTTCTTCACAGAGATGTCCATCCCCTTTATATGGCATCTATGTGTATGCATTTAAAAGAGGATTGTTGGGGCTTGGGCTGGACGGATCCAGAGGAAGGTTTCACTTGGAGCCATGGTCGAATCAGGTTGTATTCTTACACATTCTTTGTAGACATCAATAAAGAAGCTTTGTCTTGTTCCTGACGTGATGATATTTATGCTTTAACTCATATTATGATCTAATTATGTATGATCTCATGTTTTATATCTATATGCTTATATGATCTATATTCATATATTGAACATGATTTGAACTACTGTTAGTATATATGATTTTCTAGAACGAGTTGCAGGTTTTGAAGCATTGGAGGAAGCAAAGATTTTGGACCCTATGGGAACATCCTCAAACATAGGACCTACGAGTATTATCTATTCATCCTACTTTAGTAGTTTAAGCATTAGGACTATTGTTTGCTTGCTTCTTGTTGGTGTATGCCCTTCTACCTTTTGGGGTTATCAACCCAGACCTTAGGGTGTTCTATCCTATAAAAACAACTGCAATAGGTAAGAGGAAAAAGCAGAAGGCGGATAAGTCTAAGGGCATAGAAACACTTGTCCTCACTAGTGGGGACATCGATGAGATTAGAGAGAAGGTCCAGGAGATCATGACAGAGACCTGGGATAGAATTTATTTTCAATATAGAACGATCTTGGCTAAAGTACAGAAGGCCATCATAGAGTTGAAGGTGTTGCTACAAGTAGCAAAACAACCAGAACAAAAAGATAAACCATTGCAGGTAGAGAAAAGAATAGAAACTCAATTCAGTGTTAGAGTTGTGCAGGTTCCAGTTGGGGCACTTCACTGGTACTCACTGGAGGACAAAGAATGAGCCAAATCAAGGAAGAATGTCAACATAAATATTGTCGCGCTGCCCATTCAGATGCTGCACAAATTCCATCAAAGTTTAACAACTAAGTTGTAGGAGCAGGAACAATGAACCTTGACGATGACAATATAGAAGGGAAAGAAGAAAGATATACTAAAGAAGCAGCTGGAGGAGGTGGCTAAGAAAAGAGACGAAGCATACCAGCAACAAGAATAGTTGGAAAAATCCATCGAGGAAAGTTGCAACACTAATTCTTGTATTTGGTTTGTTTTCTTTATCTGTCTCCCATGTTCCTTTTTAGTTAAGGTTCATTTCCACTATGCTTTTGAATTTATCTTACTCTTATGCATTTTCTTTCTTTATTTTATTTAATAAGACTCTGCATGAAAATGATCAAAATACAATGTGGAAAAACTTGAAAATGGAAATTGTGATGATTAAAAATGCTTGGCTTATCTGTTATTCTCTTCTTTATCTTGGGTTTACATATCCTTAAATTCAATGATGTCTGAATGGAAAATAAAATTCGTTTCAAATAGAAATCGTTTAGACAAACTATGAAGCCCATACCTTTATTAGGATCTTCATTCCGACTCAGCCTTGTATTTGAATAATGTTTCGACCTCTCAACTCAATTGAGTAGATAAGGGAATGGAAAAAAAAATATGAGTATATTTAGTTATCTTTCAAATCCCTTAGAAAAGGAACAACCTATTCTAATATGAATAAGTGGAGATATATCTTCCACCCATTTTACAAATATTTAATAAATGCTTCAAGCATATCTTTAAGAAAATAGAATAAAGGTTGAAGAAGAGAAAGGTTTCCTTTGCAGAGAGGTGAAGCAATAAACTTTGTCGGGGTACTGAACAAGCCTAAAGTGATACTTGTGTCTCTTTGAGGTGAATCTACCAGGGTACTGTCCAAGCTCATTAGCATTAGAGAAACACCAGGAAATGCACTTGAAATCTTGGAATACCTACTATCCTTCTTCCATATCGAAAAAGTTGAGGTATGACTAATCTTATGTTGATGTGTTTGAAGTTGAGAAAGGAATAGAAGGGACTATGTCTTTAACGATGATAAGTGGAAAATTTGGGGAAATATACATGGTAAATCAATACTTCCTGAAAGACTAAGACTTTGCACTTAAGGATTAAACCTGAACAGAGAATTTGGAGTTCTAACAGTGTGTCGCATGAATTTTGGAGCCTACTTATGATCTGATGATCTGCCATTCCTCGATTCTAATAGCCACTTCATAATCAACTAATGTTCTTAACTGTCAGAGTCACTTTCTTACACATGCCTATCTTTCTATGCCTTTAAAAGCATGTTTCTTACAATTAATCCTGTGTATATTAGAGAGTCAAACCCTCCACAATCCTAGCTGATAGTAATTGCACAAACGCTGAGAACAATCATTGTGCAATTCCCCATGGTTGATGACTAAATAATCCCAAGAGGTAGTGCATGTGCAGTCTCCGAGGATAGTGACTATGCAATCCCTAGAGACAGAGACTATACAGTCCTTGTTGATGGTCAATGAATAATCCAAAGATTGATAGTTCCCTCACTATTGGTTGTGATCGTATGATCTCTTAAGTAGTTTTCTCAACTGTCTCTTTTATGCAATTTGGTTTTATTTAGTGTAGCTTCCCTTTTGCGATTGTCATTTCTTATTTCTCTTACTTCTACAAGTGGTGCTTTTATGTATTCTTTACTATAGCATGTATCGCTTTCACTTTCTTTAGATTTTGTAAGTTTCACTTTCATGTTTTCCTTACTGTTTCAAGTGTCCTCATTTTGGTTAGGGAAGTGCCACATTCGGTCAAAGGGAGTCATTTTTACATTCTTGAAGGGTAGTTCTGATGCATTCGCCTACACTACTGTGTTCTATTTGTCATAAATAGAACATTGAACACATTTCCAAAGTGTTGAGCATTGTTTCACCAGTGTCATCACTTGCATCATAAAATGGACCATAAGTGTCGCACATTATAAAAGAGGAGCTATTTTTCATTGTGAGAGGTAGACTTCGTACCAATGGGTCTTATTTATTATATAAACATGTATTAGACCCATTCCCAAATTTTCATGCACTGTCGCTCTAGTGTCGTCATTGTCATCACAAAGTGTACCCCAAGTGTCGCACTTGGAGGTAATCATTGTTCTATCTTTGTTTTGATGAGGAATTATGAAAAGGGGAGAGCATTTCCATCAATGACAAAGGGGGATATTGTTGGATAAAGTTTCCATTGATGTCAATACCATGGAGCATTTTTGAAAACATGGCAATTAGGTGGAAATGTTAAAGATAACATAAACCTAACCTTAAGTGCATATGAAACCCTAACCCCATAGAAACCCTAAACCCTAAATTCTAATTTACCCTAATTCCTAAATGGTGAAACCCTAATTTCTTTCTTTATGAATCCTTAACTCTATATACCCTAAATTAATGGCAAAACAAAAACCTAGATACAAAGCCTAATACAAAATCCTAGAATGGACAATAAAACCCTAAGTGTAATAGATGAAATTATAAGTAACAAAGTATATGGATTACTAAATCCCTTGATACAACGCTATACCATAATTCCATATATGTCCTAAAACACAAACTCTAAGTCATAAATCGTAAATCCCTAAAAGCTATTCATGAAAAAAAAATTATTTAAAAGAGCCTCAAAACATTTTTTATCTCCATCCCTTAACATTCTACTATAACAAATTTATAGATTGATAAAAAAATTATAAAGCTACCTCCACGACATGCATAATTTTTGAAGATATAATATATTCAAAAGAAACATTATATAAGATAATGTTGAACATATTTTCAGCTCCATGTTGGACACACTACATGGCTCCACCAATTCGTCGATCGACTCCACCAGCAGAAGTCGACTTCCTATATAGCCAATTGGCACATATCCTTAATTCACACACACACACACATCTGTGTGTTTTTGTAACATGGATTCGTTGAAGGAAACACCGAATAATTGAAATACAATTAAAAAATAGAGCAAGGAATCACAAAAGACAAGATTATAAGGATATACAGTGCGAAGAAGTAAAATATTTGTTAAGATCATGAAGCTTACACAAGGAAAACATGTAGAACAAAGAAAATAAAATAAAAGAATCATGTGTGGTAACTGAGGCAAAACAGTGGAGAAAATTCATTTGACAAGAAAACAAACCCTTTGTTAAAGGAACTAGAGGTCTGTTGATCAAACTCCTCCATATCATATCTCCAAAGTTGTAGATCAAAAGATCCTAGCACCTGAGAAATTCTCACATACCTGTGAAAATTCATGAACTTGGAGCATCTCTCTGAATCCTGAAATTTTTCAGACTTGTGGTAAAATTTGCACTATAACATGCACATGATTTAGGCTGAACCTCAAACCTATTGCTTGAACTTGTGCTAGCTACCAAATTTGGTTTTGTAATCTATGAATAAATCTTGGATTTGTCACACTTCATTTACATTTTTGGGCATTGATTAAGCTTATGAATCATTCTCTGTTTCAAAGGAGCATGATCTGCAGTTTATCTTTAGCATACTTTTGGATAGTGGTGGAATTATAGTTATACCTTTTGAAGACTTTAAAATTTGCAAAACTTTGTTGAAGAGCTATTGAGGACACTGGTTGGTAGTCTTTGTGCAAACTTGTGGACAAATCTGAGTTGGAGGCAAAGTTTTAGAAACCTTGTTTAGATAACATCCTTTGGACCAAGTACTTCCTGTGAAGGTTTACCTTGGGATCAGAACTTGGATTGTTGCATTTTCCATAATTGTGAAGAAGAAACCTCTGAAGAGTTTATGAATAAGCTTCTTAATGCATGGTTGAAGCCTTGTAAAGAAAACCTAGGATCATGTCATGAAGTAAATTTAGAGCAATTTCGTTAAAGTATTTATTGAGGCATCCCTGGTGAATAGATCTATTAAAGAACCCTTGTAACAATCTTGGATCATCCTGTTGAAGATATCATGATGATCTAGGTGGCTCCAGGGACACATAGAGGACAAAAAGGACTTATGGAAGCTCAAAATTCAAAGTGATCAGAATTTTTTTGAACCAAGACCGGAGCGTAGATCTTGTTGTCCTGATCGTAACAGTGCAAATGGTTCGTCAATCTGAGCTCGTATGAGGGAGAACGAGCTAGTCAAAGTTTTGGTCAAAGTTGGATTGTGGGCCATGTTTAAGTGTCCTACAATTTGACTGACCCCAAGGCATGAAACCTAGCTCCCGAAAGTGGGCGAATTTTTTGGATCATTAATTTGTCTAATATCCCATATATTAGACAAATTCAAAAAATGTGTTTATATATATATATATATATATATATATATATATATATATATATATCAAGTGGCAGGCCACCACCCCCACCACCTCAAACCACATCATAGAAATTTCAATTATTAAAGGGCCAATCGGCCATGATCCCCGTTGGCGCAACTGCACCAAATAACCATAGGAACCAATGGGCCATGACCCCCGCCGATCCACCCTCCAACCAACTCCATATATAAACCATATTACAAAGGGGTGGGCGGGCCACCTCTGGTGGACCTGGCCCACACCCCAACACTTAATGTCGATGTTATGGAGGCTAGCGGGTATCGAGCCCGTGCTAGCCACGTGGGCTAGCCCGCCACCATGGGGTGACCCCATGTCACACGCAACCAAACCATGTACCAACCATTTAAGTCAATACAACCACCACATTCCTTTTAATACCAACAGCGAGCCAATTTTAAGCGGTTATAAAAAATCATATGCCAAAATATATTTATATGCTCGCCTAATTTTAGAGGTTCGAGATTTGATCCCCCGACAGCATGGAGGAGCCAAGAGCGCGCATGGAAATTGAGATGATAATTTTTTTTAATTAATCTATTGCAGGTGGAACCATGAGCCCAGAGAAGAGGTAGGCGGGACCATGATTGGGAAAAATTCTCAAAAGGGTGAAATTTTTGCAGTCTCCAAATTGGACAAACTTTATGTCAATCCTACACCTCTCGACAACATGAACCCAATTGCACTATCAGTTTCCTGATCTGAGCATCAGAGTTTCAGACGACCCGGAGGAGGGAATCTTTGAGGAATCTAGGGGGAATCTAAAAGATTCCTTAAGCCCCAGATTTTCATTTTCTTAGAATTCAGAAATTTGACAATCTATTTTGCACTATTCGACGCCACAAATATGATGGTGCATTCAGAATTTCCATTTGACCATTCTATTTTTTGGACATTTTTCAAAGTGGAGTGTAGGTGCTAGCATTCAATGTGTGAGCAATCATTTCCATGGGATTCGATGCCATGAGATTGATGGTACGACCAGCTTCAACGTTTTGACATCTGTTTCTTCAGATGGCCCCAGGATGTGAGGTATATGCAGTATGTTCATGTACTTATTTTTGCTATGAGATGCATTGTGTTGCATAGATCCCTGTTTGATGTTTGATGTGGGATCTTGTTTTCTTACCTGTTTCATGATTCCTCCTTGATGTGACGTGGAATCATCTGTGTGATGTACTTGTTGTCATGATTCATCATGTTTTGTTTGAGATCCCTTTGTTGTTATGTTGATAGGATACTCATGTGTCTCCATGTATGTTTGCATTGAGATCCCTTTTATGCCATGTTGATGGGATGCTCATTATCATCATGCATGAGTTTAGGTCATACAGATAGGAGTCCTTTTTTACTGATAGTTCCTGTAGTAGAACATCTCTTGGAACCACTCCTGTGTGAGGGAATTTTCCTTGTATGATAGGGATGTCACCTCTTATGTACATCATCACTATTGACAGCACTTAATGCAGCGACCTACACCATATTAACACCAGGGCCCAGAGACGTAGTGCCTCCTGGACGAACTCCGTTATCAAGGTCTTGTTATGTTATGTTGTTGATGATTGTCATGTTCCTTCTTCTTTACAACATGCATATATGTTAAATTATGCTATTTTAAATGAAATTCTAATCACATCACAAAAGTAAAAGATCTTGGTTAAATCCGGGAGTTGAGTTAACTCGGATCAAGTTTGGTATCAAAGCAATATTTTCTTGGATGTGAATTGCAATCATGAACAATGGAACATGCAACGACATAGGATGAAAAAACGATGTACGAGACCATGCTCAAAATTTCCAAAAGGGTGGAAATAATAGAGATAGAGGAAAAGGAGTGGTTACAGCTTCAATTGTAAGCCACAAAAGAGGCCCTGGAAGAACTGAAGCACAACAAATAGAATCTTCAAAGTTGAATTGAAGATGCGTCTACAAGAAGAGAAAGAGGAAAAACAATGTTTTCTACGACAATTGCAAGCTAACGACGAGGCCTTGGAAAAGTTTCGGTATGAGCCATGTGAGGAAAAAAGTAGCTCTTTGAATTCATGTATGTTCTTAATGATGATTTCATTGTTTTTGAAAATCATACCACAGGAATTGGCTCCAAACTATTGAAGAAAATGGGGTATGAAGGAAAAGGCTTGGGCGTTAATGGCCAAGGCATTGTCAACCCCATCAAAGTAGAAGAATTACCCCATCAGACAGGACTTGGGTATGTCAGGAAAGAAGCTGGGGAATGTGTTGAGACAACCATCGAACCACCAACAACAGTTGATGAGCAGCCCTCATCAGTTCTTTCCAACTCGACAGTGGAGGTAAAAGATGTTGATTTCCTTTCAGTTTCATCTTCACATAGTATGATTTTTGTTGGATATTTGGAGATCCCAATTACAGGGACAAACATGAGGCTCCTTACCAGGATGAGGCACAAGGAGGAAAAAGAACTTGGTGTTAATAACCAAGCCATAACTCAACCATTGGAGGTTGTGGAGAGACCTCAACTTGCAGGCTTGAGATACACAGAGGGAGAATGCTCGAAGGTGTGAGATTCTTCCGAGACACTGTCGAAATCATCGAGGAAAGAGAATGATGGGAACACATCCCCATAATCCCATGGTAGTTTCCATTGCAGGGGAAGAGCTGAGGCAAGCTCTCATCACCATACTTACACTAGAGATGGCAAGGAAAGGTATAACTAGTTTCGATCTTTGAATGTTAATTTCAATTATAATCATGTTTTTAATGATGAATGTAAAACATGAAATCGAAAAACTTGTACCTTTTGTGGATTACATAACCATGCATTTTCTAAGTGTTGGAAAAGAATAGCAGCACAAACAAAGAAGAGGCATGAAAGGCCCTCTCAACAGCAGGTAAAGAAACATGGTAAGAAGATCTAAAAGAAGAAGGCCCATTCCAGTCATTGTGACAGAAGTGGCCATCAAAGAGCCACTTGTTGGAGGCTCCATCTAGAGTAGTGCCTTAAAGACAAAGTGTTGATACATGAACTAGGTGAAACAATTGTTTGATAAGAAAAACCACCACAAGGGGACGACCCATTCACAATGATACGTGAAAAATGGTTTCTAGATATGTTAGCTTGTCATGGTCATGCTTTTGTAAATCATTTGTTGCATTTCAAAATGTAAAAGTGATGACGTGTTTCCATCACCTGTTAAGCAACAATGATGTCTGGTCTTATTTTGAGTTGCATGACAAACTGTGAAAGTGATGTCGTGTTTCCATCACTTGTCAAAACAAAAATAGTGTTTGGCCTTATTGTAGTAAATCATGTGTTGCAGTGATGATGTGTTTTCCATCACTTGTTGAAGCAACAATGATATGTTGGCCTTGTTTCGTAGCTGGGGTATCGTTTCCATTTTAATGTAAACTTGACCATCGAGTATGTGTTATAAACTTGTGGCAAGTGTGGGATGTTTGGGTCATTAATTGGTCATGTAAGTCAAGCATGTAATTTGTAAAAAAATAATGTACTACAGGTTGCAGGGTGCAGGTGTCGGCTCATCGCTTAAGAATCCGAAGAACAAAGGTGAAGGAGATGGAAGCGAGACCTTTCCAAGGATGCTTGTGATGCAAACAAGGTACACAAAAGTTGTAGATGTTTTTCATGCTTTTGGAGGACCAAAAGCTCCTCAATGGGGAGGATTGATCCAGGTGGCTCCAGGGACACACACAGGACAAAGAGGACTTATGGAAGCTCAAAAATCAAAGTGATCAGAATGTTTTCAAACTAGGACCAGAGCGTAGATCTTGTCATCCTGATCACACCAGTGTGAAAAAATTGTCAATCCGAGCTCGTATGAGGGAGAACGAGGCAGTAAAAGTTGGACTGTGGGTCAGGTTTAAGTGTCCTACAATTTGACCGACCCTGAGGCATGAAACCTAGCTCCCGAAAGCGGGTGAAATTGTTGGATCTTTAATTTGTCTAATATCCCCTATATTAGGCAAATTCGAAAAATGTGTTTATAACAATATCTATATATATATATCCCCGGCCACCCCAAACTACATCACAAAAAATTCAATTATTAAAGGGCCAACGGGCCATGACCCCCGCTGGCCCAACCGCACCAAATAACCATAGGAACCAATGGGCCATGACTCCTGTCACTCCACCCTCCAACCAACTCCATATAAAAAAGCATATTACAAAGGGGTGGGTGGGCCACCTCCCGTGGACCCGACCCACACCCCAACACTTAATGCCAACATTATGGAGCCTAGCGAGTATCGAGCTTGCACCAGCCACGTGGGTTGGCCCTGTTATAGACATTTTTGTGCCTCGCATCATGGAGCATGGAATGTCAATAATTACAGGGATCCTCAGTCCCTAAACATGTTGTTCTTACCCCTAAAAGAACAAGGTCATCAAACAACAGCACTTCCAATCAGTTCTCCACCTGAAAACACTTCAAAACAGGCTTATTTTGGATCATGTCAGCTGCTTAACTGAGCTTCTGCGCTGTAATGCAACTGTCCCACTCTGTACCTGCGCTGGAAGTCAAAAGTAATGAAGGCTACCTGCGCTGGGCGAGATTGGCCAAGTGGCACAGTGATCCTGCAAGGTGTCAACTGCCCAGGAAGCTTCCAAACTGACACTTGGTTCATGAGATTCGCCCTGTGATGAGTAAGAGGTACTTGATCACCATGTGTAAGCAAGGATCTCCAAGTGGACTCAAGAACTGAAGATTAACTGAAGAGGGAGAGGACACTAGTCAGCTCTATGCCAGCCTCAAGCTGACTCATCCTCTCTTCTTCTCTCCTATATATAGAGCTCTTCTATGAGGTCTAAGGAGGCTGGAATTTTGTGTAAAGCAAGGAGGTGTTGTTGGATTACAGTTAGAGCTATTGGGTGATTGTTTTACTAGAGGTGAAGAGGAAAGTTCTTGCTGCTGGGGAGGTGCTGCTGGATTGGAGCCATCATTGGTTGTAACCTTCTCAGAACCCTGTTACTTCTATCAATAAAGTTTTGCATGTTCTCCTATATACTTGTATTGCATTGATGTATTGTATTTACATGTATATTTGATTCACTCTAATCCATGCATCAGTTATGAGTACATGTATCTTGTAGTTTCCTCTCTTGTTTTGTGCAGGATCTGTGTGTAGCTGGACCGGCAAAGAGAGCAAGGAGCTGGGAACAAGAGACAAAGAGAGAGGACAAAGATCGACTAAGCGAAGGACACCAGGTTGGTTAATCTTTTCATCCTTCTCTCTGTACTTTCATAAAGGAAAACATCAAAGCTTTACTTTCAGTTGTTGCTAAAGACTGTCACCTTTAGAGTAGGGATAGGGTCATCCGCATCGGATACTTTTCCCCACAACAAACTGGCGACTCCGCTGGGGAGCCTAGTATCTTGTTGGTGTTTGTAGTATTTTGCTATTCATTTCCTGAAGAAAAGAGTACCAAATCGAAAAGCTTTTGACTATATCAAAAGCGAAGTAGAGGGTCTGCTACTCTTGCTCATTTACTGAGCAACTTCAAGATTTGAAGAGCTTATCTACAAAAGACTCTTTACTCTTTGTGATAGATCTTCATCCTCTTGATCATCCCTTAGCTTGTACTTGACCTATAGCTTTTGATTTCAGCAAAAACTGTGAATTTTTGAGCATTTTATGACCCGGAAACTGTAGAAAACGCAACTCTCGTCCTTCAGTGCAGGCTGTCCAAAGGCATTCTGCATTTCAGCGCAGGTCCCGTGAAGGCTACCTGCGCTGAATGTCAAACTGACAGTGTATCACCTGCACTGAACCAGTTTTGCCTATTGCTACTAGAGTTTCCTGCTGTTTCTTGCCCTGTTTTCACCATTGTTTTGCTGCTGTTGCTTGTCATTGTACCTTGCTGAAACCAACTGTCCTTGCCATTATTCCACCTCAGTTATGTGATGAAACTGTGATTGTTCTTTCAGTATTTCTTGTTTCATTTACAGTTTCCCATTGTGAAAAGTGAACTAGTCTAGCTGTGACCTCTTAGATCCAGAACTGTAAAAGTGTCGTAGTGATCTTAAGAGCTAGTTTTATTACTGTTCATGGCTGTTTGAGTTTGTTTTTTTTTTCATCTTATGGTTTGAATTCATACATTTTTAGTGTCGAAACAAGTACCTATAAGGTGTCTTTTGATTTTAGACAAAACTTGTTTGTTTACGCTTCAAATTGAATTCGAAAATTATACGACAGTTTCCTTTTTGTCTTACATCAACATTAAGGGAAAAGAAAAGAAATACATGCATCTTTCATTTGCATTTTTGATAAGTTTGCGTGATTGATCTAGGAGAAAGTGCATTAGTTTGTGCTTTGTGCTCTGTGTGGAAAGATAATGTTTTTCTCTCCCCTCAGTAGTTAGGATTTTCAAAGCTAAAAAGATTGTAAAGCTTGCTTATCATTTTAGCTGCATTTAGGAATTTGTACCAATACATCTCGTGGTGATCCTGAAAGACAAACTGCTAAACAAGATCAACTTAAAATATATTGAATGAATCTAAAAACGCTTTGTAACATAACGCTCACAGTAGAGGTCTAGGTAGAGACGTGTTCCGGCGTCGTTAAACGTAGTGACTGTCGATCTCTACGAAGGTGGGTGATTCCTCCTGAGGGACGATAGCACTAATACGGACTTGAGCTCCCGCGTACCGTCGCGTATATTGGGAGACCCCTATAGGATTTTATCCTTTATCCTTAGGAAACCGTGTCGGCCGCCCTACTGATCGCGATGCAGTGAACACAGCATTCACGAAGATCGACCACCCGTACCGTAAAACGTATTCTGTGGTTTCGCGAAAGGTTTGGCACACCCTCTGCCTAGATCTCCAGAGCAGTTTCTTTTGGCCTTTTTCAAACTCTATAACTGAAAAATTCCAACCGAGCATTTGTCACTTCGGGCTCATTAATACATCGAAGGCGACTAGAGTCATCTTTAGCTTTTTCTCGACTCTTAAAACATGAAAAAGCAAAGTTGTGTCTAAAAGCGTCTAATAAAATTCATTCAATACGGAAACATAATTCCCCTTTTTGTATTTTAGTTGATCGAGTAATCCGCAACCGTGGAGGAAAGTCAATTAGAACTCCGTCGTTCGAGGAGACTCGCGAGTCAACCGTCTTTGTCTCCGGAATCGAGAGTAGTACGGACGAAGCAAACTCGCTTGACGGGGTCAAAATCTCCCATTAAAGTTAGAACAACAGTTCCAACTACATCTGAGATTCTGGTCACTCCTAATATTTCTGGAATCCCTGCCTCTATTGAAGAAGTTCAACAGCGACAGAGGGACAGTTGTACTGATCCTAGTCTGAGAACAAGTACTTGCATAACTGAACCAGTTCCATCTGAAACCGGTCCACAGAGTCTTGTTGCTCAAACAACTGTCGCTGTCGAAGCAACCCCTTCTTCGGCACCAGAAATCTTTTACGGACCTGACGGTCTTCCTCTTCCTCCTGGTCTGATTGCAATAGAGGAAATCGTAGAGGACCAGCAAGCAAATACTCCAACTCATTTTGGAGTAGGAATCACTCTTTTTCCTTATGCATCAGAAGTTTGTCCATCGCCAGTGGAAGTTCCTGTAGAATCGTTAGGCAGTTTATTGGATAGACTTAAAATGTCTGAGCAACCGTCGACATCTAGGACTGTGCCAAATGACACGGCGACAGCAGAAGCTCCTGCTGTCACTCCGACGATGTTTGCCGGCATACCAGCTGTCCCGACTAGCTCTCAACAGCTAGAAGGAGTCCACCCAGGGACTATTATGACAACTTGGTCTGTTCCAGTTTGTTCTTCCGGTATAATACCCAGTAATTCTTATGTTGAAACTAGACAAATTGATCCCTTTGGAAATCAGTTTGGACCATCCAGTCCTCAAAGGCAATCTATACCCTTGAGCTCCAGATTGTTACCGTATGGGGGGCAATATGCCCTTTCACTTCCCCCTCCGGGAGGATACCCATACGGCAGTTTTCAACCGCATTCAGGTTTGACTGAAGTTACGACGAGTGGTTGGGTGCCTATGTTGCCCCAACAACCGAGAGTTGTATATTCCATGCAACAATGTGTACCTATGTCTAGCATCCTGACGACGCCAGCAATTGTAACCGTGTCGCAAGTTCAATCGATGCCTGTTGTATGTCAACCCCAATTTGTAATGCAACAGCCCCTTGACCCTGCAACACAACCACAATCGCCAACTGCCGGGACGACACAGATACAAACGGGAACCATAACCCCGCATCTCGGTCCGTCGGTTAGTATCGCACAGCAAAACATGGCTTCGCAACCATGGATGGTGCAATACCAACAACCTCAGTTTCAACAGGTGTACCAGGGATCTGAACAACAGATCTTTGCGAATAGTGGGCAACCCTGTATTCAGAACGGGTTAAATCAACCACTTTATAGTGGCCAAGCCCACCAGCCATATCAATCATATCAACATCAGTTGCATTATGCTGGTATGCAAAGGCCTACTGCTCAGGCGATTCCATCATATCCTGGGTACGCCTCACCAAACCTGAATCAGCAGTTGCCATTCGTGGCAACTCTAGAATTACCAGATTTACATCGATTGACGAACGATCCAATCGCCTATGCCCATTGGTGGCCAGCGATTCCTCACAAACTTCCTTCGGACATTCCTAAATTCAATGGAAATCCTGGCGAAGACCCGTCGAATCATGTGATGACATTCCATCTGTGGTGTTCGTCGAATACCTTGAATGATGATTCGATAAGGCTTCGCCTTTTCCAGAGGACATTGACTGGTCCGGCGGCTAAATGGTATATTGAGTTACCTAGAGCCTCTTTCGACAATTTTAGTTCCCTAGCCACGACTTTCTTAACACACTTTCAGTTACCTATAAGGTACGAAACTGGAACAGAGATCTTGACCAATTTCAAGCAGACAACGGCCACACATATATCAGATCATATACATGAGTGGCGTCGTCGTCGCAGAATGGTAAAGACTTATGTTCCAGATCAGCTTTTAGCTGAGTGGTTTATAAAGTCGCTTCTTCCTGCTATAACAGAAGATGTGGCCAAGGGAGGCGTCGTAACAGAGGAGCAAGTTATTGCTCGTGCCCAGTATTTAGACTTAGTATATACTTAGTCTGGCACGCTCTATGACAAGATACCTGACGCCCCTAGACCGGAATTTTCAATTCCTCCCCCTCCTAGATCAAATAGTGACTCTCATGCCGGCGATGGTGTGATTGGCACTGCAAATGCAAAGTCAACACGGGATTCGTCTAAGAAAACCCGTAAGACTTCGAATCAAAATGCAAATGAAGAACTTCTTGCCTCGGAAGTAAGTGCCGTGTTGGACGACAAGGGCAAACAACTGAAGCAACCAGGAGACAAGAAGAAAAAGAAAGGGAGAAAAGGGAAACCCCCTTCGGGGTGTCATATATGCGACGAGGATCATTGGACAGCCGATTGTCCATGCAAAGCTCAGCTTAAAAGATTCTTTAAGAGTCCGAAAACCTCAGCGGTGTTGACTGATCCGTTTCCTAATCCTGGTCAAAATCTGGTTGCTAATCAAAATGTTTCCCGATCCCAAGTGCTTATGTTGTCTACCTCAAAGCAGCAGAATAATGCTTTGACAAGGAATAAAGATTACGGGAATCCATGGCTGTCGAATAACAAGGCTAATGAACAACCTAGTAGTTCGACGACAGCTTTGACCAAAGTTGTGCCACCCATCGTTCCTGAGCCGATGATAAAGTCGCCAAAGGGAGTAGTACACAAATCGACATTTAATCCTCGTGCCAAAGGAGCACAGAATTATAATATAGTAAAGGACCCGGCCCAATCGCCGTCCACTATGTCGACACTTGAAGTACAACAAAATTGCCCCTCCCAAGAGCAAGCTTTATTATCAGCAATAGGTGGGATTGGCCCAATGGATTCCAATCTTGTGGCCTTTGATCATAAAGGATATGACCCTCAGTTACCAGCTCAACTAGCTTTCCTTATTCAAGTGAAAGCCCTCAACAAAACTGTTCATCGAACAATTATTGATGAGGGGGCATCTACATGTCTTATGTCGATGAGTTGCTGGGAAGATTTAGGCTCACCACCCTTGTCGAAATCGTCAACGACGTTAAAAGCATTTGATGGACGATCATACACTCCATACGGGATTTTAAGTAACTTGCAAGTTGAACTGGGGGGAAAAACAGTAGGAATTGATGTTGAAGTAATTGATGGAAACCTCGATTACAACATCCTACTTGGAAGACCATGGATCTATGCCATGGCCGCAGTTGTGTCAACCTACTTCAGGAAGATTGCATTCCCCTTCCAAGGGGGAATTACAATCGTTGACCAACAAACTTTTCTCCACGACAGTTCACAAGTTACAGAGAGCATTCCAATGATCAATGGAAGGAATCATTTGCTCCAAAATATCGGAGTAGGTCTCCTAAAAGACCCTGCCTTAATGGGTACTTTTGCCCTACCGCCTCCAAGTAATCTGGCGGGAGTGGCCACAGTGGAAACCTACAAAATGAAATCTAATCCAATCTTCTGGTTGGATTCGGAAGATTCCTAGATATTTTGTCGGCTCCGAGGATAGTTCCTATCTTGTGTCAACCTCATTAAAAAATGAAACAAATCACCGAGGTAAACCTTCATTCCAACCACCGAGTTGGATGCAATGAAGCTTGGGGGGCATGCACCTCGATTTGCATTATTATGCTGGGGGCATGCAAACTTATCATCGAGCAGTTTTAGTGCATAGTTCATGCTCGTTAAAAAATAAACATAAGTTGTGAGCAATCTTCCCCTAGAGTTCAAGCTCATTCAGAAAAAATGAACCGGTAAATAACCCTGGTGAAAGTAACTTTTGACAGCCATATTAAAACCCTTGGTCGTGTTCTTGCAGTCTCACCTCCATCCGTTCATTTGGCCAATCGTTCCTCTCCATATGTTTGTTTACCCATTTTGAGGAACCGCTGCGAAGAGTGATTTCACTTAGCCATCCTTGTGACACTGCCGTAATTGGAATATTCCAACTTGTACCTGGAATCTGTTGCTATCCCTGTTTATCACTCGTTCCTCAAAAGACGAGTCTTCTTTGAGCTCTTTTCACTGACTCGTAAAATATGAAAAGTTTGCTGAGTTTTGGCCTTCCAGCTCGTTAAACGACCGGAAGAGCTATCCCTCCTCTAGATTTTAATCTTTTTGGACCTGAGGGATTATTGCACAAAAAGATCGAGCGCTTGTTTTGTTCGGCTCGTTAAAGCAATCGAAAATTCATCCCTTCTGTATTGTTTTATACTTTTTCGGACTTAAGGGATTAGATGACGAAAAAGGAATTCTGGAGTTGACTTTATGTACCTTTTCAGACTCTCTAAAAATGAAAAGGACCGAGTTATCCTTGTCGTTAGACTCGTTAAATTCATTAAATAGTGACAAACTTGTCTTTAGACGAGAACGAGTTTCCCTATCGCTAAGCTCGTTAAATCATAGCGATGGGCTTGCCCGAAGGGCAGGTTATAGAACAAGCATATGTTATCCTCCTCAAGCTTGACAAAAATAAAGAGGTACTGGTCAGAAATGACTGGGGAAAAATTGGGAGAACATCAAAGCTTAATGGTAGCAAGTCGCTCTTGAACATGACAATTTTCCTCCGTACCACATCGGGTTGGGTTGTTTCATTCACCGGTCTCTTCACCATGGTCTTCGCCAAACCATCCACATTTTTGGGGTAATGCTACCGATCCATCGCATCAGTGTCGTTATATGTTCAAGAGAGGTCATTCTGAAAGTGTCAACCGTGTCCCATCCACTGCCATACATTATCCTTCATCCATTCATGATCGCCACCCTGAATCATATGTCACAGTTTGTTTTCACCTCCACTAAAATCATTAGCTCCGTTCCGTATCATTGATGTGGGATTCATTAAGGCCCTCCTTTGACGGATCGCTTCTTGTCGACTTCAGCTCATTATCCAAGAAGTTGATCTAGGAACACCCCCATCAGTACTTTGAAGCTTGCATGCCTCAATGGTAAGTTTCTCACTTCCGGCGACAGGTATACATCAGTGACCTTCGACCAGAAGATTTTGCGTGGCGTTCGACGCCAAGTCCTTATTCACGCCACGTGAATTGTACTGCAGTACCTTGAGGGTCATCGTCATTATTGGTGATTCCTCTCGCGCTTGTTAACGGTTTACATTATTGACCGGTAATCAAGCGATGTCTTTCCATGTTCGACTTCAGCGCAATTCTCACATGGATCGACTTGTACTTAGAGTGAAGATCGAACGAGTTTGAAGACCCCGGATCTAGTTTCATCCATCCAGGCTGCGATATATATTCAGGAAATATAAAAGCATTTGCCATGTACATCATTGCAGCAGATGATCATCCTACTCAAAGGATGATAATTTCAGCAGAAAATTATCAGTCTATCTTCAGACGATCGTCTGTCATATGTACCAAAATGTATTTATAAAAAGCTGAGCATGGGAATGCCCGCCTCAGCTAGATCATGAGAATAATGATGAATGAAAAATAATGTATTGTATTGTATTGTATTACAGGGCACTCTCCTCAGCACTGGAACGAACTTCGGATCCTCTAGATAAAGCATTTCACCCGATAAACGGCCTCATACTTTAGGGGGCAACTGTTATAGACATTTTTGTGCCTCGCATCATGGAGCATGGAATGTCAATAATTACAGGGATCCTCAGTCCCTAAACATGTTGTTCTTACCCCTAAAAGAACAAGGTCATCAAACAACAGCACTTCCAATCAGTTCTCCACCTGAAAACACTTCAAAACAGGCTTATTTTGGATCATGTCAGCTGCTTAACTGAGCTTCTGCGCTGTAATGCAACTGTCCCACTCTGTACCTGCGCTGGAAGTCAAAAGTAATGAAGGCTACCTGCGCTGGGCGAGATTGGCCAAGTGGCACAGTGATCCTGCAAGGTGTCAACTGCCCAGGAAGCTTCCAAACTGACACTTGGTTCATGAGATTCGCCCTGTGATGAGTAAGAGGTACTTGATCACCATGTGTAAGCAAGGATCTCCAAGTGGACTCAAGAACTGAAGATTAACTGAAGAGGGAGAGGACACTAGTCAGCTCTATGCCAGCCTCAAGCTGACTCATCCTCTCTTCTTCTCTCCTATATATAGAGCTCTTCTATGAGGTCTAAGGAGGCTGGAATTTTGTGTAAAGCAAGGAGGTGCTGTTGGATTACAGTTAGAGCTATTGGGTGATTGTTTTACTAGAGGTGAAGAGGAAAGTTCTTGCTGCTGGGGAGGTGCTGCTGGATTGGAGCCATCATTGGTTGTAACCTTCTCAGAACCCTGTTACTTCTATCAATAAAGTTTTGCATGTTCTCCTATATACTTGTATTGCATTGATGTATTGTATTTACATGTATATTTGATTCACTCTAATCCATGCATCAGTTATGAGTACATGTATCTTGTAGTTTCCTCTCTTGTTTTGTGCAGGATCTGTGTGTAGCTGGACCGGCAAAGAGAGCAAGGAGCTGGGAACAAGAGACAAAGAGAGAGGACAAAGATCGACTAAGCGAAGGACACTAGGTTGGTTAATCTTTTCATCCTTCTCTCTGTACTTTCATAAAGGAAAACATCAAAGCTTTACTTTCAGTTGTTGCTAAAGACTGTCACCTTTAGAGTAGGGATAGGGTCATCCGCATCGGATACTTTTCCCCACAACAGGCCCGCCATCATGTGGCGGTCCCATGTCACATGCAACCAAACCATGTACCAACCATTTAAGTCAATACAACCACCACATTCTATTTAATACCAACAGTGCGCCAATTTTAAGCGGTTATAAAAAATCATATTCCAAAATATATTTATATGCTAGCCTAATTTCCGAGGGTCGGGATTTGATCACCTGACCTCTCTCCAACCAAACACCAAATTTACCAACGCGCCAATAGCCAATGTTGGTAACCCCAACCAAAATTTTATATATAAACTCATTTGTCAGTGCACCCAGCAGCATGGAGGAGCCAAGAGCGTGCACAGAAATCAAGATGATAATTTTTTTAATTAATTTATTGTAGGTGGAACCATGAGCCCAGAGAAGTGGCAGAGGGAATCATGATTGGGCGAAATTCTCAAGAGAGTGAAATTTTTGTAGTGTCCATATTGGACAAACTTTATGTTAATCCTACACCTCTCTCTTAGCGACATGAACCCAATGGCATAGTTAGTTTCCTTATCTGAGCAGCAGATTTTCAGAGGACCCGGAGGAGGGAATATTTGAGGAATCTAGGGGGAATCTAAAAAATTCCTTAAGCCCCAGATTTTCATTTTCTCAGAATTCAGAAACTTGACAGTCTATTTTGCACTCTTCGACGCCACAAATATGATGGTGCATTCAGAATTTCCATTTGACCATTCTATTTTTTGGCCATTTTTCAAAGTGGAGTGCAGGTGCCATCATTCAATGTGCGAGCAATCATTTCCATGGGATTTGATGCCACAAGATTGATGGTACGTCCAGCTTCAGCATTTTGACATCTGTTTCTTCAGATGGCCCCAAGATTCGAGGTATATGCAGTATGTTCATGTACTTCTTTTTGCTATGAGATGCATTGTGCTGCATAGATCCCTGTTTGATGTTTGATGTGGGATCTTGTTTTCTTACCTGTTTCATGATTCCTGCTTGATGTGATGTGGAACCATCTGTGTGATGTACTTGTTGTCATGATTCATCATGTTTTGTTTGAGATCCCTTTACTATTATGTTGATGGGATACTCATGTGTCGCCATGTCTGTTTGCATTGAGATCCCTTTTATGCCATGTTGGTGGGATGCTCATTATCATCATGCATGAGTTTAGGTCATACAGATAGGAGTCCTTTTTAAATGAGAGTTCCTATAGCAAAACATCTCTTGGAGCCACTCTTACGCGAGGGCATTTTCCTTGTATGATAGCGATGCCACCTCTTATGTACATCATCAATATTGACAGCACTTAATGCAATGGCCTACACCATCTTGGCACCAGGGCCTGGAGACGTAGTCCCTCCCGGATGAAATCCATTATCAACGTCTTGTTATGTTATGTTGCTGATGATTTTCATGTTCCTTCTTCTTTACAACATGCATATATGTTCAATTATGCTATTTTAAATGCAATTCTAATCACATCACAAAACTAAAATATCTTGGTTAAATCCAAAAGTTGAGTCAACTCGGATCACATGAAGACATCATTGTGAAACAGTCATTGAGCCCTTGCAAAGAATATGATCTTGGAGGCATTCTTGGAGACTGATACATGATTGAATCCCTCATGGATTACCATTGGAGAAGTTGGTTTGGGTAACATGAAGAATATTGGAGACACCTTTTGCAATTGATAAAGTTGTCATTGATGAAATAAGGATTCTTGAACACTAATTGAGAGCGGTATTAAATACTTTCAAGACTTGTTTCAGAAGGTATTGAGGAATACTTTAGGAATGATTGTACTTGCCTTGAAGAGTTGAATCAAAGGGTTAGAGACCTATAGGATAGGAGTCCTAAAGAAGAACATGTTGGAGCTTGTGCCTATGGATATGGTTGGATCCCTAGAGTTTGGAGACTCTTAAACACAAGGTTGGAGCCTTGTGGAAGATAGGGTTGGAGACCTAGAGGTTGGAGCCTCATGAAGTCCAAGTTTTTGCTTGGAAGAGTACAGGTTGGAGCTTGTGCCTATGGATATGGTTGGATCCCTAGAGGTTGGAGACTCTTAAACACAAGGTTGGAGCCTTGTGGAAGATAGGGCTAGAGACCTGGAGGTTTGAGCCTCATGAAGTCCAAGTTGGTGCTTGGAAGAGTACAGGTTGGAGCCTAGTGGTTTGAAGATTGGAGTCTTCATCTAGGGTTGAAGATATGATCTATTATTGTAGTTGATTCATTGTAAAGAGGATTGGAGTCCTTGTCAATTCTTATTAATAAAATTATTTATCTTGTTATTGTTCATTTTGTGATTTATCTAAGTGATCTTAACTGGCATAAAAAATAACAATTGTAAAAGAAATACTAATTCACAACCCCACCCCCCTCAGTATTTCCAACAATTTGTATAAGATCCAATACCTTCACTCACATCCTAACAACTAGAAGGTAGATCCTTAGAACACAAATGGAAAGGTCAAGGAAGAAAGGCTCCAAACCTTCTGAAGATGTCTCCTCCTGAGTAAAAAAATTCAAATGAAAATCAATTAGTCAAAACCCCCATGTTGAATGGAACAAATTTTGAAGTATGGAAGGGTAGAATGGAATTATTTTTGACGACTCAAGGTTTTTAAATTTGGTATTCAGTGTTTTATGGAAGCACTATAGAAGAACAAGAATCCAAAGTGCATAATTCAATAGAAATTAAGGCAATTTTGAGTGGGATACCAAATCATATAGAGGGCAGAATTGAAAATTGTTCATCAACAAAAGAGCTTTGGGAAAAGCTTCAAGATCTTCACGCTAAAGGATTATTGTTAATAACCTCTGATCCAAAAGATGATTACAAAGAGAATCAAGATGAACCAAAGAAGACAAATGAGAAAAAATTAAGGAGCCAATTGTATAAAGGAAGATAATGGTGAAGAAATTATTGAAGTAGAAGTTGAAATAGATCTTAAGACAAATCTTGTGGTTTCCATAGAAGAAATAAGAAACTTGAAAAAGTAAAACGAGGAACTCAAAATCCAAGCACATGATGGTGAAAATGACTTGGATAATACAAGCAAGAAATTTTACCTCTTCAAGCTTCAAGTACAAGAAAGAGATAAGGAGTTCACCAAAATTAAGGTGGAATTGCATCAAAAAAAGAAAGGGCATCATGAAGAAGTCATATCCATGAAAAATTAGTTGGATAAAGGAAATAAAAGGGAATATATTTTGTCAAACCATCTTGAACAAAGACATGAGGACTTGAACAAATTTGAAGCAAAAATTGGTCAATACAAGGAATAGGTCTCCTCTGTTAAATAAAGAAACAAGTATAAGGATCTAAAGAGGTGATGGAAGTTTTGACCCTCACGGAAGGACATTTAGGTGAAGCAAGAAATGACATAAATACCATAACATCCCAACTAGAAGAAAAATATGAAGAAATATTAAGATTGAAATCAGATGTCTCCTCTCTCAAGGCCCAAACATGTGAAGCAACAAGGATGAAGGAAGAAATGGAGAACCATCTAGAAAATAATGATGATGAAAGAAGAAATTGATATCCTAAGGAAATAGTTTGATTATCTGAACAAGAGTCTAAACCCTAGATGAAATCCTAAGTCATCAAAGATCTGCCCTTGATAAATCAAGTCTTGGTTATGCAGGTGAAACCTCAAGAAAAAATTATGTAAATGTAGAAATTCCTTGTAGATTCAAATTGAAAATTGTCATATGCTAAAACAACTTACTTGAATCTACTCTACTCATCATCAAAAACAATAAATGATCAATGAAATCATGAAGCATAAAAGAGGAAGAATTCAATCACAAATAACACTATAATGTTTTGGGGAAAAGCACAACTAAAAACCCTTGCTATATATTTATTGCATAAATAAGAAAATATGAGAAGATTACAATTCTTTTCTCAAGTCCAAGAAACCTCTACACTATCTTAATCTATCTCACCGCTTCAAAAACAAGCTCCAGCCAATACTTAGCCAAATTTGTTGCCTGCCAAGATCCTATTTCCTTGCACAATTTACTAGGGAATTAACCCATATTTAATGGGTAAAATCATCAATAATGAACTGCACAATCCTCATAGGCCTTCCTTTGATTGCATGCACCACACGTACTATTCAAATGATTATAAAACTAATAGTACAATGTCCCTGAGCTCCAATCTCAACTGGGTATTTCTCTTATCTGACATGCATGAGTTAATTATGAGTGAATCTTTAGTTTACTGGTTGAGCAATGCTAGTTATGCTCCACTACTACAAGTTACACCCTGCTACTAGATCTCCCACTAATTCCTCCATCAATTGGAAATAGTTTAATTGAATTTAACTCAATTAAATTGAATTGAATAATTACAGCTGAAAAGAACTCAACTTGGGCCCCTAAAATTTAGGAACCACTCTACATGACTCTAGATAGACTCCCAACTCGAATTAACTGAGCCAACTAAGTAAAATTAACTTTGTTAAATATTACATCTTGCTATGATAATTAGAATTACAATTTAATTCCTAATTTAATTAAAGGACAGAATTAAATTAGGATTTTCTCATTGCATTTTTTCAACACTCCCTCCCATCAAGAAATGGATTATATGCTACCCTGGTCCTGCCTCTATGAAACTTGAATTTACATCTTGATAATGCCTTTGTCAAAATATTTGCATCCTACTCCTCTGTATGAATATACTCCAGCAACATGATTCTCCTATACACACAATCTCATAAATGTTGATACTAGATGTCAATATGCTTGGACTGATCATGAAAAAATGGATTCTCAAAGAGTTTGATACAATTTTTATTGTCACAGTAAATCACTGTAGAATCCATCTGCTGACCAAATAACCCAACAAGGATCTTCCTCATCCAGATAGCCTCACAAGCTGCTTGACTAGCAGCCATGTACTCTGCTTTTGCCGAACTGAGTGCAAATGATCTTTGTTTCCTGTTGTACCAAGAAACTGTTTTTGATCCAATAACAAAGATTCCCCCTAATCTTCTCTTCCTGTTGGATGGAATTCTTGCCCAATTTTCATCTGTGAAGCCTTGAAGCTTCACTCCCTCTGTCCATTTTTACTAAATACTAAATTGAGTGGTGCCTCTAAGTATCTCAACACATGTTTATCTAGTTTCCAATAAATTTTGGTTGGCTTAACGATGGCTTGACCAAGCTAGTTAACTGCAAAATACATGTCTGGTCGTGTGCTCACCAAATGCATAAGTGAACCCACAAGTTGTCTATAAATAGTAGCCTCCACTACTTCACCTAAAGTAGCATCCTCCTTCCTCCAGTTACCTGATATAGGAGTCTCCATGGATTTTCTCCTCTCCATGTGAAACTTCTTTAGTATCTCGTTGGCATATTTTCCCTGAGAGATAAAAAATTCCTCATCTCCTTGACATACTTCCATACTAGGAAAGTTATGCATGAGCCCTAGGTCCTTCATCTCGAGTTCTCTTGAAATATCCTCTTTGCAAGATTTTATCAACTCCTCATCGCCTATTAGAATCAAATCATCAACATATAATACTATAATCAACAATTTACCTTCAACCATACTATGGTAAAGGTTATCATCTGCTTCACTTTTGGTGAATCCCAACCCTGTGAAATAGCTATCAATCCTGGTGTACCAAGCATGAGGTGCTTGTTTCAGTGCATACAATGCTTACTTGAGTCTGCACGCATGCCAATCTCTATTGATGGTCTGAAATCCTTTTGGATGCTCAATAAACACCTCTTCCTTAATCTTACCATTGAGGAATGTTATCTTCACATTCATCTAATATATTCCATCCCACCTACACTGATGGTGCTAGAATAGATTTGATTGAAGAGAAACTTGCTACTGGAGAAAAGGTCTCATCATAATCAATTCCATCCGCACCTAAGAGAACCCTCTAGCCGCAAATCTGGCCTTGTGTTTCTCCACACTCCCATCTTTGACTTTATTTACCTTGTAAATCCATATAGAACTCACCACTGACATGTCTTTTGGTCTTTGGACCACTTCCCAAACACTGTTTCTAATAATGGATTCATACTCCTAAACCATGGCATCAACCCATACTGGTTGTTGCACTGCTTCCTCAAATGAGGATGGCTCAATATTTTCACTCTTGCACATCAGAGCCATGTAGCCAGTGTACCAATCTAGAGACCTCCTCTGCCTACATTATGATGTGGGTGCTCCCACATTCTCTCTAGCATCATGCATCAATTTGCCAGCCTCTCTGATGCACTTCCTTCCATCTCTGGAAGTCTCTTCATGAGTGGGTTCTTCCACTCTCTGCTCCTTTGCATGTGGTTGCTCCACATCATCCTGAGTTTCCACCTTTGGAGCTAAAATCTCCTCATCTACATGTAACTAAAGCTCCCTCTAAATGTTGAAATTTCTGAATCTAACACATCAGAAATCCCTACTGCATTATCTGGTTTATTTCACCTACTTGTTTATTCCTTAACAAGTTATTTATTCATATAAATACTAAAAATAAACACAAATGCAACCTCAACTCATATACAAATCATCAACTTAAATAATAGACAAACACACAAGGGACACCATTATTTTTGGACAATATTTCCTAGAAAAACCCAATGTGGGAAAACCGGTGTAGCAATTCTAAGGGTTTTATTATTATGAAAATTTCTTGAGTACAACGAGGGTGTCAAACTGGCTCACCCAACAGAGATTTTTACCCAGTAGTAATATCTCTTCTCGAAAGCAAATGTTCAACTTCTTAGCACTCATTTTCCCCATGAAAATCTTTCCAACACTTCTCCAAGGCTCTATGTCAGTAATTCTAGCCTCTGCATAGCTATGGAACCCCCAACATCATCCCTTTGCCTCTATGCATCATCTCTCTAGCCTTCTACGTCAGTCACGCAGGCCCCTTAGCCTATGCGCAGTCTCTAGCTGCCTCTGCTTGGCTCCTACTACCTCTGTGTAGCCTCCTCAATCACTGCACTGACCCTCTGGCACAATCTTTGCCTCTCTTCTATGTACTCATTGCCCCTCGTTGCAACTCAAATCACTTGTTCGAATTTTCTCAGCAAACCCCTCTCCAAAAAATCAAATTGACTGATCAATCTTGGTTTATCTCCAACTGACCCTCAATCCTCCTCTTATATTTTTCCTATTGACTCTTCAATGGCCGAGATTAAGTCTCTAATCAATAGATAAGATTATATTTGGCTTGATCCATGTCATTTAGAGCCTTCTTACCCAATTTTATATTAATACCCATTAATATTTTATTTTTCCTAAGTTTAGACTTAAGACCCCATTAAAAATATTAATTATTTTAACATCTCTCTAATCAGGTGGAATTTCCCCAAACCATTTATGGGTCTTGGAGATCACATGTGCTTTAGAATCTTCACCAATTTTCATGGCTAGAGAACATCTAATGCTACCCAAAATCAACACTAAAGAGAACATCTCATGGCCTTCTCTTCATTGAATTTCACATCTCTACAAACCATTGTCATCTTGTTGGATGGAAAGTACACTCTATAGTTGAGGTGTATCATTGTACCCCACAAATATTCCCAATTCAATTGTTGGCTCTTTCTTTTCCATGCATCCTTAGTAACATAACAATAGATTGATGAACCGAATATCCTGAAGTGTGCCGCATCTGATTTCTTACTTGAAAAATCTTCTTTTGGTGTACTCATCCCGAGAATTCGATGAGGGCTTTTGTTTTTCAAATAAATAGTTGCGTTGCATACTTTAGCCCACAAGTGCAATGGTAGGCTCTGATCATGTAACATCGCTTGTACCACTCCCATAATACTTATGTTCCTCCTTTCAGCCACCCCATTCTGTTGTGGGTTATGAGGTGCTATTAACTCTTGTTGAATGCCTTATGATGCACATAAGTGCTTGAATTCATTCAACACATATTCTCCATTGTTATCACTTCTGAGAGCTTTAAATTTCCTACCAGTATCTTTCTTGACAAGTGCTTTAAATTCACAAAATTTAGCGAACGTCTAATATTTATTATTAATGGATAAAATCCAATACTTATGATAAAAATCGTCAACAAATATTACATAATGCCTATGCTTGGTCGTGGATGTTGTCGATAAAAGTCCATACGCATTTGAGTGAACTCTATCAAGAATCGTTTGCGCTCAACTATATTTATCATGAAATGAAGCTTTGGTGTACTTCCCCAATGTACAACCTTTTCATGTGTCTCTTTTCTCTATTGTACCCTAGGGAAGTCTTGTAGAAATTTTCTACATGATATTCAAAGCTCTGTGGTGCAAGTGACCCAATATTCTATGTCACAACTCACCGATGTCCCAACTCTGCACCTTCTCTACTTTTGTGCTCAAAGCAGTGAAATATTCTACATACAATTTGTAGAGGTTATTCACCCAAACCCTGATCCTCTTCACTTGTCCTGAGGCTATGTGACGAAGTAAATCATTTCCATTAATAAATATCATATCATAGCCATGGTCCTCCAACAAGGAAACAGAAACCAAATTCTTCTTCAAACCCAGAACACACATGACTGTAGGAATTTACAGGGTAAGTTCCTCAGACAGAACACCAAAGGACACCGCTCACAACCAGATCACAGATCAATACACCAGTATTTTTGATGTGGTTAAAACCCTCAAAGAGGGAAACAGTCCATGGCCTGAGCCAACGCAACCACTTCAGGCAATTTATTAATAAAAGAATGAAAATTTACATAAGCTTCTCTCATAAATGGATTACCCTACAAATGACCCTCCATGCGCTTTAAATAGAAATCATGGACCAATCGGGTGTCAAGCCATAGATCAAGTGTCGGTAATACCGAGGAGAGAATGAACCGTCGGATCACTACATATCGTGACCGTCGGATTGTAAGTTACAAAATGTACATAGTAAAGAAACACACTTTACCTAACCCTATACTAGACCAAGTTGTACTTAACTATTTCCTATGTGTCGGAATATCCTAACATCCCCCCTTAAGAACAACTTGGGATAGGATTGAAGGGTTTACAAATATGACACAATAGGAGAAGGAAGGAGGCACTAGAGCCTATCCCCCCTTAGTGACAACTTCCTGAACTCCAAGCATAAATCGAAGTTTAGTGAACTTCACCTCTGAGAGATCCTTTGTGAAGATGTCTGCAACTTGATCATCCGTTGAACAATATTACACATCAAGAACATGGTCATGAATGAGCTTTCTGATGAAGTGCATGTGCAATTCAATGTGTTTGTTGTGCTGATGTTGGACTAGATCTTTGCATAGTTGAATGGCACTTTGATTATCACACCAAAGTGTAGTAGGATGCTGCTACTGAAAGCCAAACTCTGACAGGATCTAACGAAGCCACAAGGCTTCCTTACTAGCTTCTACGGCACCACGATATTCTTCTTTTGCTAAAGAAAGAGAAATGGCACCCTGTTTCTTGCAAGCCCATGTAATAGGTCCTGAACCAAGATTGAACACATAACCGGCAGTAGACTTCCGATCATCAGGGTCACCAGCCCAATCAGAATCAGTGAAACCAACCAATAGAGGAGCTGCTTCGGCACTATAATGAATCCCAAACTAAATTGTACCTCGAACATAACGAAGTATTCTTTTAGCTGCTTTCTAATGACTTTCATGTGGTTTTTGCATAAACCGAGCAACAAGGCCAACAGCAAAGGAAAGGTCAGGACGAGTATGGGTTAGATACAAAAGTTTTCCTACAAGTTGACGGTATAAGGTAGCATCAACTTCAGGAGAAGTACAAGTGACTGAAAGTTTGACTCCAGACTGAAAGGGAGAAGGGGCTGGCTTACAATCTTCCATGTGAAAATGGCATAGAATATCACAGGCATACTTGGACTGGGAAAGGGAAATACCCTCCTTGGATTGCAAGACTTGAAGACCGAGAAAATAATGTAAGTGTCCTAAGTCTGTCATTTCAAATTTCTTTTTAAGGCTGGACTTCACATGGTTTATAAGGTTGGGATCACTACCGGTAAGGATAATATCATCAACATAAAGAACAAGAATGATAAGAGACTTGCCCACTTTCTTCGTGTAGACAGTATTGTCAGAATGACACCTAGAAAAGCCAGATTCTAAAAGAAAGCTATCCATTTTGGCATACCAAGATCGAGGAGCTTGCTTGAGACCATAAAGGGATTTCTTAAGTCGACATACAAGGCTAGAGTTTGTTTGTATAAAGCCAATAGGTTGTTCCATATAGATTTCTTCATGCAAGTCCCCATGCAAGAAGGCAGATTTAACATCCATCTGATGGACTTCCCATTTGAAAGAGGCAGCAAGGGAAAGAACAAGGTGGATAGAGTTTATTTTGGCAACAAGGGAGAAGGTTTCAGTGTAGTCAATGCCTTCAACCTGTGAAAAACCCTTAGCAACAAGACAAGCTTTATGTTTATCAACTTTTCCATCTGGTCCATACTTGGTTCTGTAAACCCATTTGCATCTAACAAGTTTTCGTCCCTTTGGTAGAGGAACAAGATCCCATGTGTCATTTTCCAACAATGAATGATATTCTTCATTCATAGCTGCTTCCCAATTTGGATGGCCTGAAGCTTCTGCAAAAGTTTCAGGATCATAATTCACTAGAGCTTGAGCCAGTAAAGAAGAGGCTCTATCAAACTGAGAACGTGTACAACGCTGATCTGTAGGATCACCAGCAAGATCACCTGCTGCATCCCGAGTAGCACAGACCCATCTTGGAAGCTGAGGAGCTGAAGGAGGATCCTGAGAAGGTGGGGGAGGATTGTCATCCTCACTTTCATCATCTGAAGAAGAAATATTTTCAAAAGTAGAAGAGATAGGGAGAGGTGGCACATCCACCGAACTAGGCTCGCAGGCCGATATATTTTCAGCAAATTTTACATCTCTTCTAATGATAACATATTTGGACTTAAGTGGAATAATTCTATAGCCTTTGACATCTTCAGAATATCCAAAAAAAGTACATTTTTCACTCTTAGGTTCTAAAGCTTTATGCTTTTCATCTGGAATATGGGCCCATGCTTCACTTCCAAAAACACGAAAGTGACTTACATCTGGTTTAATTGAGCTCCATGCTTCTTCTGGAGTGATATTCTTTAAAACCTTAGTAGGAGTGTGATTTATTATGTAATTTGCACAGTTAATTGCTTCTGCCCAAAAACTAAGACCAAGTCCTTTAGATTGTAGCATACAATTAGCCATTTCCTTTAAGGTGCGATTCTTCCTTTCAGCTACACCATTTTGTTGTGGAGTATATGGAACAGTATGTTGCATTTGAATTCCATTCTCAGTGCAAAAGTTGATGAATGTGTTTTTAACATATTCTCCGCCATTATCAGATCTTAGCTTAAGAATTTGATGTCCAGATTGTTTTTCAACAAAGGCCTTGAAGGCCAAAAATGTGTTAAATACTTCACTCTTGAGTTTTAAGAAGTATACCCAAGTGCATCTGGAGAAATCATCAATGAAAGTTAAGAAATACTTGCATCCAGAGAATGAAACAATTGGAAGTGGACCACATAAATCACTATGCACAAGCTGTAAAGGGGCTGAGGCGTGCCAAGAGGCACGTTTTTCAAAACTGTCCCGATGATGTTTTCTGAGTACACATCCGGAACAAACACCATCTCTGCAAGATATCATTGGAAGACCTGTCACCATATTTTCTTTACATAGATGTTGAAGGGAGCGATAGTTTAAGTGACCAAATCACTCATGCCAAAGTTTGCTCACTTCATCGTTATGACCAACAAATACTGAGGGAGGATTTGATGACCCAAAGTTGTGAAACTTATACAACCTTGTAGAATCGTCAACAATGCCAGTAGCTAAAATCTGTCTAGGATCTCTTAGATCCTTAATTACAACATCGTGAGGTGAAAATTCAATGATTTTACCTTCACCTGAATGAGTTATCTGATATACAGATAGAAGGTTGCAGGATAAGGTTGGAACACATAATACATCATTAAATTGACCATTGTCTAGATGAACAGTTCCAGTCCCTACAACATTAGGAGATCTATCATCACCAACATATATATTTTTGGTGTTACAATCATTTAAAGAAGAAAACATGGCTTTGTTTTTGGCCATGTGATAAGAAGCTCCAGAATCAACGAGCCACTCATGAGAATGAGAAGAAGAAGATACATTTAATGCATAACCAGACCGAGATGATTGATAACCACATGCAGAAAGTGCCATTCCTGAAGATGAAGTTGAAGTTGAAGAGTGCTCCAAATGGATGGTATGCTTCTTCATTGCTGCTTCCAAGGCTTCCATATTCTTAAAGCATTTGGATTCTAAGTGGCCATATCGATTACAAAAGTTGCAATGTCTATCAGTCTTCTTCCATTTGTTTTTATTTGTCTTATCATTTTGTTGAAATGATTTTTCATTTTGAGGCTGAGAGTGCTTAGGACCCTTGTTTTTAGGATATAACTTCTTAGGATTCTTTGAATTTGGTTGCTGCTGGGCGGCTAACACTTTCTTGGAAGAGTTTCCAAGATTAACAAGACCAAGGTGTAAGAGTTTTTCTTGTTCTCTTATTAAAGAATCACAAAAAGAATCAAAGGAAGGGGACTTGTAGTCTTGTCCTTGAGAAATGAAGGCTTCTCTTGTAGAATGGAAGGTGGAAACAAACACAGAGTAGGCTGGTCCCAACTTAGTAAGGATGGAATAGATAAGGTTACTATCTTGTTTCTTAACCTTAACACCTTCCAAGAGATATCTAAGGGTCTTGAACTTGGACAAGAAATCTTCAATGCAAGAAAAATTATTGGGGTCCAATGTAAGCAACTCATTTTCAAGTTGATGGGCTCTAAGTTCATTTTTAATTCCAAAAACTTTATTGATCTGTTTCATTGCTTCATCAGGAGTATCAAGTTCTGCAATATGGAATCTAAGATCTGGAGAAATAGACATCCCTATCAATCCACGTGCTTGATCTTGCCTATTTTCCCATTTAGCAGCCTTCTCTTCATCTTTCGGTTTGGTTTCTTGGCCTGAGGCTATTCTGTAGAGACCTTTACTTCTAAGTAAATCCTCAATGTAGGACAACCATTGGAAGTAGTTGGTGCTGTCAAGAGTAACTTGGTATTGAATTTCCATTTCAACGGAAACTGAAGCTAAAGATGCTGAAACTAAGTGTTCCAATGGAAAGATCTCGAAAAATTAGGCTGGTTTAAAAAAACGGCTCCGAAAACGGCTTCCGAGTGAAGAAGTTATGGCTTTTTAAAAAAAAGTTGTTGAAGATGCTGACGAAGTGCGAGAATGTGCGGAAATGAAAAATCTGCCCCCACAAAAAGGAGATTTGAACCCAAGACCTCTACTCTCTTAAAATAGCTTTGAACCAATTGAGCTATACAAAAAATTTGAGAGAGAGGGGGGGGGGTTGGTTGATGCTTTGGGTTGCGTGCTTGCTTTGAGAAAGCTCTTTTTCCCTACAAAACAAAAAACACAAAACCCAACACGGGCATAAAAAAAAAACGAACCTTGTGGCTCGAAGTTAGCTTTAGCCGGAAACTAAATATTTTCCTCAATGTTTCTGATTTTCCGAGATCACACTAAGGCGCAGGGAAAAGAGCATACGCATGAGAAAAATCCTTCCTTTCTGTTTCTGATTTTCCCAGATCGCACAAAGTCGCAGGGCAAAGAGCATACGCAAAAATGAAAGGTATAGATCTGGTAATAAAAAAATCTAAATAAACTGAAGTCGAAATAAACAGAGAGAAAATAACTGTAAACTGCAAATAAACATTGTATACCTCCAGATCTTAAAAATGACATAGCTAGGGCTACCGGAAACCTTTTCGCGTGAAACGAAAGGGGTTCCTCACTAGAACAGATGCTCCCAACACAATAGAGCAGTCCTCTCGGCTCAAAAGTAGTCAGAAATAGTAGATCTGGGAAACGACAGTCGGATGCAGTTCTACCGGCTTCAGATTTGGATCACCAACGGACGCGACCCTCAAATAGCTCTGATACCATGTAGGAATTTACAGGGTAAGTTCCTCAGACAGAACACCATAGGACACCGCTCACAACCAGATCACAGATCAATACACCAGTATTTTTGACGTGGTTAAAACCCTCAAAGAGGGAAACAGTCCACAGCCTGAGCCAACGCGGCCACTTCAGGCAATTTATTAATAAAAGAATCAAAATTTACATAAGCTTCTCTCAAAGACGGATTACCCTACAAATGACCCTCCATGCGCTTTAAATAGAAATCATGGACCAATCGGGTGTCAAGCCATGGATCAAGTGTCGGTAATACCGAGGAGAGAATGAACCGTCGGATCACTACATATCATGACCATCGGATTGTAAGTTACAAAATGTACATAGTAAATAAACACACTTTACCTAACCCTATACTAGACCAAGTTGTACTTAACTATTTCCTATGTGTCGGAATATCCTAACAATGACATCTTTTAATGTGAGATGAGTCCTAGACTCCCTCTAAAAGGTAATAGTACTAATTCTGGTCACACTATACCTCCCATCATATCCCATCTAGATTGGCATCTGGAGGTCCTTCTCCTCTAATTCATTGAAGAAATCTTTGTAATGAGGCTCCAATATCCAGATGTAACAACCCTGGTGAAAATTTCACGTAATAAAAGTTAATAAAGGATAAATAAGACCTTGGTTAAGGGAAACTTATTCCAAGATGAATGTTGGGATAAGATATCCTAGTGGGCATCACTAGATGTGTTTATGGATAAGAAAATTAGCAAAGGCATTAAAAGGAAAAAAGGCATTTTTGGCACATTTATTTATGAAAATAAAGGAAATTAGGAAAAAGTAAGGTGAAAGGTCACAGGTTGCATGTGAGGAGGAAATTGAAGGAAAATAATGGAAAATGAAGAAATTAGAGGCCTCATTAATAAAAAGGCTGCTGAGGATCAGTTGATAACTTTTTGTCAGTTGAAGTTTTGGAGCTCTCTCATTATTCTCTCTCTCACACTCTTGGTCACTTAGAGTTTTCTTGGATCACTCTAGCTTTGGATCAAGGAAGGAAAAGCAAGCAAAGGGAAGGGAAGGAAATCAAGGATCAAGGAAGGAAGAGCGGGATCAGGCAACTTCTGAGCAAGAATACTTGTAGGTAACATATTGCATGTGTGATTTCCTAGTTGTTTTTGACATGCATGACTTTGCATGTTGGTGTATGGTTCTCTTGTTGTTGGTGTATGGTTCACTTGCTGTCAATGTTGAATTTCCATAGTAGAGGAGATAATGGTTTAGTGTCTTAAAATCTCTAACATAACCAAATAAAATGCCTCAACTTATCCTACTTTGCACAACGAAAAATAACACATGAGTGAATCATGACATTTTTAAACTTTTTCAACCCATATTTGTTATATTATCAACATATAATAAAAATATCTAGAGCTCTCGTACTAGGAATAACGGCCCTCATACATCCACAAGTTCAAGAGACAAACAAGAAAAAGATACATTGATCATCTAGTTGATGTAGAGCTTAATCATAGCTACCATGATTGTATCCTGCACACATCTGCCTGTACTTTGGCTCCCTATCTACAACATCTGCCTCTATCAATGAACCAAGTCCATATGCCCACTGAAAATAGCTCCACCTACTCTCATGTTGATTGTAACTCCATCTACATATCAACACAACAAGACTCCATTTGAGTTGTTCATAACTCCTTCTACCCACTGCTACTACTTAGCTACATATGGTCTTCTTCCCACTATAGCCTTCCACTGCTGCTATTTGAAGGCTAACACAAGGAAGGAGGGTTGCCACCTATCACTGTTGGAAGTCCTTCTCCAATCAGTGAACATGGACTGATGTGATATTCTCCCTTGACCTCCTTTATTTGTCCTTCAAGAACCACTCCTGAGCTCACCAATTATTCCACTGCTAGCAGTCCATTAGTCCTTCAATGTACTACACTTAGGGCTCCAATATTCATCCATCTTAAAGCTATCAAAGTACTTCTTGACACGCTGATCTAGGACTACTTTGGGTCACCTAATCGCTTCCCTCCACCACCCTTAGGTACCCAATGCATCTATCCACCTGGACCCTTCAGATTTGCCCACTTACAATACCATATGGATTGATCTAAGGCTCTGAGTAAACTTCCCTTTGTTCTGCAATAGAGGATCTATTGCACAAATTTTGGTCTCTACTATGTTGCTGCTCAAAACCTTGAAGCTGCTTCATAAATATGCTCTTATCTAAGGCTTGTACAATCTGCCCTCTATTATGCAATTTGAGTCCTCATATTACACAGATATGGGCTCATGGATCTTCCCTCATATAGGGCACCTTTTTACTATGAAACTCTTCCATCTTTGCATAGATCTTCAGCTCCAAATCTTTCTATTGCTCCATGCCTTGAAATAGACTTATGAATCTGCCTTTTCTCCTTCACTTATGCGAGCCCTATTCTTTGTCCCAGTTGCTCGCTTCACAATGCATCTTCATAGACATAACACTACCTTGTTGAGGGTCAGGCTACTTATACCAAATAGCAGTCAACCCTTCCTTCACACAGGGTCTCAACCTCCATTTCTTACATTGATCTTGAGTTATATTGCATCGATCTATAGGAAAACACATCATGAAGGTGCCCTAAACTACCGTATCCAAAGGTTTTTTTTCATGACTCTTATGAACAAACCTTACCTTAAATCTTCCATCTAACCAATCCATAGTCCTATTACTCATACTTTGCACCATATCTAAGCTTCTTTGAGTTATTCACATAGGACAATTTCATGGGTTAGTTCTAGGCATCAAAGTCTGCCCATATACGTAGTCATAGCTTGAATTTTTTAGGGCATATAGCTATGCTATCTCCAAACCCTTGATACAACCCAACACTTAGTATTATTGTTCATGAGATAGACCTTTAGCCTGTTGGAAATACTGAGGGGGGGGGGGGGGTGAATCAATATTTCTTTTCAATTATTATTTTTATCAGTTAAATACATTTATAATTGGAACACAGAAATAGATAATAGGAATAGATGCTTTTATTAATGTGAATTTTGAAAAAATCAAGTCAATATATATATATATGTATATATGGTTTCAATCAGTTGCCAAGCACCAAGTTGGACTCTTTGTGAGGCTTCAACCTCCAGAGCACCAAATTTGTCTTATCAAGGCTCCAACCTTGAATTTAGGAGCACCAACTCCGAGGACACCGATCCTTTTAGTTCTGTTGTGGTCACCAACAACCCCCCTCTTTGTTTGATATTAGTAATAACATCAAGCAAAGGGGGACCCTTAACCAAAAAATCCAAAAAATATTTTTGTTTGAAAAATCTTTTGTATTAACTCCCTAAGAGCTATATCGCGTCGCAAAGGAAAAAGGAGCGCTTTCCCAAAGCGTATAAACACACTGAGGAGGAGCGACGCGAGAACTCATCGCATCGCGTGCATTAAAAGTGCTCAAAAGGGGAAAACCTAAAGAACCGCCGACGTCCGATATGCGACGTCGCACATCGCAATGTCGCATAATCAGCGCAAAGTGACAAAGCGAAAAACCTTGTGACCTTGCGATATTACGATATGCGATCTGCGACCATGCAAAGCTGCGACCTGCGATCTATGGTGTGCGACAAATGAGACCATCAATTACTGCGATACCACTTATTTACATCGCAACCTTCGATGCTGCGATGCAAATCGCAGAAGCAATTCGTCGCATGCATTCCTCGGCATGATTTGTGAGCCTAAAATTAGGCGCGCACCTTACGGGAAATTAATGATTGTACGCCTGTGTATCCAAAGATGATTATGTTGCGTTTTTTGAAGAGTCAATTCATAATGGGTGACATGATTATGCATTCATTAGAACTTAATTGCTTTCATGTCAATCTCTTCTTCTGTCTCTTTTCGTTTACATGAACTATAAGTCAGCAACTGATATAAATCTATATGCAGGAAACATCTAAGGAAAAGCGCCAGAACTAGAAGAACAGAGAGGAGATGACTTCGCAGATGGATACCGCATACAGCAGGACCGCGGATCCCAGAGTATCACTCAACAAATGCTGATGGAAATAGGCTATCTAGGACTCAGAGTCAAAGGCGCACAAAAGCAAAGCGTTTATGAAAGAACCTGAATCCCAAATTGGGTAAAGCAAAAAGAAAAACGCTTAAGGGGAAAGACGTCTCAGAAAAGCCTGGAACAAAGAATGGAAACAAGTTTCAATTGAGAAAATCGTTCAGGCAACAAAATCCCCAGCTCATTGAGTCATTCGCACGGCCGGAAACCGAAATAGCAACAGCACAATCAATTTGAAAGAAATCTGAGTTGTACTAAGTATACACGCCGTGAAGACACTCCTCCAGAAGAACACTTTCAAAAATATCTTCTAGTTTGTCAGAAAGAGGTGCCAGCGCTTGTTATTTCTAATTTTCAAGCTTGAACAAAAGGAAAGGACAAGCAGCCGACTCTTTCACAGCGAACAGCGCATCGCTTACAGCACTAAGGAGCAGAAACAGAAATGGTTAGAAATTAGATTCAGTTTTTAGAAATAAATTTGTTTTAGTAAAAGGGCGGTCATTTGAAGCCGTTCCCTAAATTTGTGTAATTAAAATTAGCCGGATAGTAGTATTTAACCCTTCTCATTGCATTGGAGAAGGGTCCGGAAATTTGTCAAAAAACTTGTCCTCAGAACATGCACTTTTTCACCCTCGGAGGGGGTTTTTGATGAATGGACGGATCAAGATTTATTTATGTTTGCATTTTAATACCTGCTACTGATGTTGCACTTCTGTACTCTTAGTAGGCATTAGAAGTAAGTAGAAATAGATCATTATTGCTTCAGGTCTGTGAGTATAAAGTCAGTCATAAATGGTACTTTTATCTCTTGACGAAACAACCACCTCAAAGATTTGAAGCAAATCTTTCAAAGATGCTTGAGGTATGGGATTTCGCTCAACCCAAAGAAATCTTTCTTTGTGTTAAGCGAATGGAAATTGCTCGGATTCATAGTGTCGAAATATGGTATTCATATAGAACCCGACAGAATCAAGGAAATTTCCGAAATATCCATACCCCATAACAAGAAAGCCATGCAATCCTTCCTTGGACAGATCAATTTTGTCAAAAGGTTTGTCCCGGATTTTTCACGTATTATTTCTCCCTTACAAAATATGATAAAAAAGAATTCAAATTTCAAATGGGGTCTAGATGAGCACGAAGCGTTCAACTTAATCAAACAAGCTATCATCAATGCTCCATCTTTGGCCACCCCAAATTTTTCGGAATCTTTTACCTTATACACTTTTGCCTCAGAGAAATCCTATGCCGCGATTTTGACCCAAGCAAATCAAGAGAAAGCGGAGGCTCCAATCGCATTCTTTAGCTCGAACTTACAAGGTGCTGAAATTAATTACTCAGACGTAGAGAAACAAGCATATGTTGTTTTCAAAGCGATCAAATATTTCAGACCTTTCTTGCTTAAAGCCCACACTAAAGTCGTAGTACCGTTTCCGGCGGTAAGAAACCTTTTAGTGCAGAAAGACGTGGGTGAAAAGAGAGCTAATTGGATTACCGCTTTACAAGAATATGATCTCGAGATCAAACCAGCAAACATCGTAAGAGGTCAAGGCTTCTGCAAGATGTTAGCCGGAGCATCGCAAATCCCGGAGAACTCATCTGAAGAGGTACAAACGTATGAGGTAAGCCTAAATGATGCAGAATCATATATTCTGACACCATTTATTTTCTTAAGAACGGGTATGCTCCATCACGTCTGGATCATACCAAGAAAAGAGCTCTGAGATTAAAAGCTAAACAATACCAGCTCATAAATGATGTCTTGTTTAAAAGGAATTACGATTCTGTGCTTCTTAGGTGTCTTGAGAAAACTGAAGCCGAAAAGGTTTTGCAGGAACTCCACGATGGACCAGCGGGCGGACACTATGCCGGAGACGCGACTGCACATAAAATCTTGTGTGCAAGATATTATTGGCCCACGCTATTCAAAGACTCATACAATCACGTAAGGAAATGCCAAGTCTGCCAGACTGCTGCAGGAAAACAAAGGAAACCGTCCATGCCGCTACAACCAGTCATCATCGACCAACCATTCAGTCAATGGGGCTTGGACATAATAGGTGAGATCGTTCCTCACTCTTATAAGCAGCATAAGTATATCCTTACGGCAACTGATTATTTTACCAAATGGGTAGAAGCAATTCCTCTCAAGACAGTTCATTCTGAAAATATTATTGAATTCATAGATCAATTTATCATCACTAGGTTTGGATTGCCAACAGCATTAATGTTTGATAACGCTTCATATTTTTCTGGAAATACTATGACTGAGTTTGCGCTTAAAAGAGGTTTCAAACTGAAATATTCTGCCAACTACTATCCGCAAGGTAATGGATTGGACGAATCAACAAACAAGAACCTAATCAGAATTATCAAAAGAACAGTCGACCAAAACCAAATGAATTGGCACAAAGCGTTGGTAAATGCTTTATGGGCTGATAGAATCACAAAGAAAGCTTCAATCGACACTTCTCCCTTTAATTTAGTTTATGGGAGAGAAGTGGTTCTTCCGACTCACCTAGTCATTCCCTCTTTGTCTTTAGTGCAATATATCGATGAAGTATCTACTTCCTCTTTACAATTAAGACAAATGGAAATAATCAAACTAGAAAAACAAAGAGAACAAGCTAGGAAAACCCATGCTCATCACCAAGCGCTAATAAAATCTTCTTTTGACTCAAGCATCATAACCAGAAAAAAAATTCAGATGGGTGATTTAGTTTTGAAATGGGATAAGGCTCATGAAGAAAAGGGCAAACATACGAAATTTCAGAAGTTGTGGCTTGGCCCTTTTCAGATTGTAGAAGTCGTAGGCCCGTCTACATTCGTGTTGCAGGATCTGGCAGGAAGGAGAGATTCTTTACCTGTCAACGGACTGATTCTTAAATTATATTTTCCATAAAAGAGAATTCTTCTAATTTTTGTAGGATAGATTTAGTTTTTAGTTTTTATTTTGTTTTGTTTTTCTCTTTTTATGAATAAAACCCGTTGTAAATGATCATTTAAAAAGGATTCATGAAAGAGCACGCCAATTCTCTATCAGATTTTGATTTCGCTTGTACAAATAGCAAAATTTTTGAAAATCTGAATTTTATTATTGACAAATAGAGTTAACTTCACTTTGATTACGATACTCGTTTCGGCCTCTAAAAAAAAACTTTGACAAAAGCAACCTCTGGTAAAAGAATTGTTTTGTATCAGCACCATGAAAGGTATCATCAATAATAAAATAAGCATTCTCTGCAAAACTGTTGTTTTCAAAAACTCTATTATTGTCGTCCAGAGCTTTCTTAAGGAAAAAATATGCCTTCCTCCCTTCTAAAAGGAAATTACAGCATTCAGAGAAACAATCCAAACAAAACACTATATCTCAAAGAATAAGAGGTCTCATCACGAGCCGACTTATCATGATCACAAATATTATAACTTGCTGACTTTGCCAATACTGTCTATCAAAATAGGGCAACAACTTAAGATTGTTGCAATCAAAAGACAAGAGGTCTCATCACGAGCCGGCTTGTTCAGCAAAATTGTAAATCAGGTGAATGACTGTGTCATAATTTGGCCACCAAACCAAGACATTGTTCTTTAGAGAATTAAAAAAGGAAAAGTGTGTCAAAAAGGATTTTTCTCTGGAATGTTGCGAGTAACCTCAAGCAGGAAAAAGGATCATTGTTGGATAACATGGTAACCCTGTCGAGGCTATGGACGCTTACGGGCAGCAGAGGCTCTACCTACGACAAATGAGCATACTTTTAAGCCAGTACGCAGAGAAGACCTTATTTTATCTTTTTTTTTCAAGACCAAGTAATGTCTGATGCGAATGCAAGAAAAAAAAAACCTGAGGAAGCAAGAAATTGGGATATAAAAAGGGTTGAGACAAAATATCGTCGACAAGGTGAGGGGCAATCTACTCTATCTGTCCATAACAAAATTTAGACATATAAAATTTTTGCTGTTTCGGAAGTGAACGGTCAATAGAAATGCAGAGATAACTGGTTCTTCCACTACAACAAAACCAGCTATTAGCGTCCCTTTTTACTTCTTTTTTTGCATCTAGAGCCCATTTTTGGTGCTATTTGCATCCATTTATCAAATATGGTGCAAAACTTGACACAAAATTTGCATCAAGTTTTGCACCAAATCTTACACCAAGTTTAGCACCAGGTATTGCAATAGGTTTTGCACCACGTTTTGCACCAAATTTTATGCCAAGTTTTGTGTCATCCTTTACACCAGGTTTTGTTCCAGGTTTTGCATCAAGTTTGGCACCTAATTTTGTTTGACATACTTTTGCATGCTCATTTGCATCCACTTTTTGCACCTACACTTGCATCAACTTTTGCATCCTTTTTTAAATCATTTTTTGCATCCATTTTTTCATCCATTTGTGCATCCCTTTTGCGCCAAGTTTTACATCGTGTTTTGTGTCTAGTTTTGCATAAAATTTTGCATCTACTTTTGTTGCATCCACTTTTCCCTCTTGTTTGGCATCCATATTTACATCCTCTTTTGCATCTATTATTGTACCCACTATTGCATCTAATATTTTTGTGCCACAATTAGCGCCTAGTTTGGCACCTCCTTTTGCACCCACTTTTGATTATAATTTTGCATCCACGTTTGCGTCTAGGTTTTCATCAACTACTACATCTATTTTTGCATCCCTTTTTGTATCCAATTTTGGACCGGGATTTGCATCGGGTTTTGTGTCTCGTTTTGCATCTACTTTTGCATCGACTTCTATTGCATCCACTTTTGCACACAATTTTGCATCCACTGTTGCACCCATTTTAAATTTCACTTTTTGCATCCCTTTTTACATCTTCATTTGCATCATACTTTGATTCTTTTTTTGCATCTATCATTACATCCACTTTTGTTATGCCACAATTTGCACCATGTTTTTCACTCACTGTTGTATCCACGTTTGCTTCCAATTTTGCATCCATGTTCACATCCTCTTTTGCATCAAATATTGCATCTATTTTTGCATCCACTTTTATGTCAGGTTTATGCATTGGGTTTTGCATCTCGTTTTGTATCTACTTTTGCATCTACTTACATTATATCCATTTTTTGCATCCAATTTTGTTTTGCCTGTTGCATCAATGTTTGCTTCCACTTTTACATCCATTTTTGCATCTTATTTTGCATATTTTTTGTCTATTGTTACATCCACTTTTGTTGCACCATATCTTGCGCCTACCATTGCAACCACATTTGCTTCCACGTTTGCATTCCTATTGCATCCACTTTTGTTTCATCCATTTTTGCATATACTTTTGTTTCCGTTGTTGCATCCACATTTGTTTCACCACAATTTGTGCCAAGTTTTACACCTACCATTGGACCCATGTTTGCTTCCACTTTTGCCTTCATGTTTGCATCCAAGTTTGCATTGACAACTGCATCTACTTTTGCATCCACTTTTGTGTCAGGTTTTTCATGTTGTTTTGTATCTACTTATGTTGTATCCACTTTTCATCCAATTTTACTTCTATTGTTGCCCCCATTTCTATGTTCGCTTTTGCATCCCTTTTCCAACACTCATCATATTTTCTGCATTGATGATATTCCTTATGGCATTGACAATTATGAACAATTGATGACAATGTCAATAATATTGACAATGATGAAAATGAAGATGATGGCGATGACATGAATTGTGATTATGATGATAAAGACGATAGTGGTTACAATGACAATGATGATGATGGCAATGATTATGCTGATGACGATGCTAATGACGTTGGCGAATCTTCCCAATTTTAGATGTTGTCATTGTCATAATCATAAGCATTATCTTTGGTGTCATGATCATCATTTTCATCTAGGTCATCATCAAAAACAATAATGGCATGAATGATGATGATGCATGATTACAACAATGTCGATAGAAATTACATTAACGATGATGATGGGGATGATAAAAATGACAATGACGATGATAATGGTGGTGATGATCATCATCATCGATCATCTGTCAAAAATAGAGTTGTTATTTCTCTTACGTATATCAATGTGTCCTAAACAACCCTTTTCTAGCACTGATCACATTTTTTGGGTTGATGATATTTCTTACAACATCTACAATTATGAACAATTGCAAACAATGTCCATAATGATGATGATGATGGCATGAATGGTGATTATGATGATAATGTAATGATGGCAATAACAATGACAAGGATGATGGTGATGATGATGAAAATTATTATGATAATGAGAATGACCTTACAATCTTATGGATTCGTGAACAATTACTAGTTTCAATACCATCTTCTGGATACATATTACTATCATACTTTTTAAATTTTCTGTCTCTCTTGAGGTATCTTACTATAATGGTGTTTTCAACACTAGAAAGATATCTTGTTGTAATGGTGGTTCTAATGTTAGCACTAGCAAAGTTTAGTAGGGAGGATGCTACTACAAGAGGAATTCCTTCTAAGTGACTATGGCATTCAAAATGAGGCTTTATGGGCTGCTTGTTAACACATGTTCTCATGCTCATATAAAATTAATGTGAAAATTTGCTTTAATTGGTTCCCATGCATAATTGATATTGATAATGGGGTGGTATAAAATTGTAATGGGCATATCTGTTAGTTAGTTATGATGGGTCAACAACATTGAAACCATCCAAGTGACATTTCACCTTGGAACAATCGTTGCTCATGCGAAAACACGAAGTTTATGTAAATGAAAGTTGTGATTGTAGTGGAATTAAAACCATCGAGAAATATCAAAGAAGACGCTGCCTACCAGTTTTGAAAGACACCCAAGGCATTGAACAACTATTTGCGTTAGGATGTAGTGAGGGAATCGAAGGAAATTTGGCAGCCCTAAGTTGCCATTACTGTTTCCAATCACACATTCAATAGTAACCATAAAAGGTAGCCACATATAAACAGAACCTCGAGGTGTTGACAGTAAGAATCTATTGTAATAGCTTTGACGTATATATAGTTTTGTGTTTAGATGAGAATGAAGTGGGCTTCATCCAGGGTTTAGCTCAATCCTTGTCCATTCCATGCAGTGGTGTTTAATTCGCCAAGCAAGAGAATATTACGTGAGTGTTCAGAGTTAAATCAACAGAAATCAAGGACGTGTGATTGTCAAATTATTGCTCCTCCCTTATGATTGAGCGCTTGATGCGATGGTCATTATCCTTGGGTGATACTTTTATTCCCCATTTTCTATTGAAAAAGTAGCGTTTTTCTGTTCAATTATGATAGGATTGGATGAACACCGGTTTGGGTGGATGTAGACCCATGTTTTTTTGTGGTGATCTTCAAATGTCTTGAGGATAAGAAAAAAATCCTTGACCAAGGTCCATGGTTTTGGGGATGAGTTGGTCTTCTAGTGAAGCCATGGTTTCCCAACTTCAATCCTCTCACTATGTTGCCGATGACTACTCTAGTATGGGTAAGATTCCCAGTTTTCCCATTCACTTTACCCATCTAGATCTCATAGAAAAAGTGGGCAATTTCTTAACACAGGGTTCAAAATTATTACAAAAATATACTCATTAATCACTAAATATGTCATTTGTAGGAATTGCAGTTAGGTGGGGAGGATAACACTCCTATCCATTTTTAAAGCTACACCCAATTAATAAGTTCTCCATGTGCCACAATAAATGCAATTTTTATGACTATAGTGACACATCCCTCGAGATTTCCTTCCACACCAACACTTTTATCCATGAACTAAAGAGTGACTATTTCATTATTATATTATACATACATGTTAATATAAGCATTAAAATTTGTATTCCTTTGTAAAAAATGCTAGTCCAAGAGATACATTTGATCACCTTGTCTTGTATCTAATATCCAATGTTGACCCCTATATCCTTAGATCTAGAGTGAAGGTTTCATTTCTAATGTTGTGTTTGAGCTTAAATTCTAATTAAATATTTGGGTTAGCCAAGGTCATTACTTAACTTAATGGCTTTGCAATATACAATGTATCATATTTTTTTTAAGTTCAATTGGTGAGATATGTCTGGGGGATTGAACTTTCGATCACTTGGATACACAAGGGCTTGCCAACATGCTTTTTTCCAATTGTGCTACTACCCTCAGAAAATATACAATGTATCATATTAACATCCACTTAAACCAAATTGACTTTTGGGACACATGTCTCTTTGATGATGAAGGGAATCCAATTATGTGATGTCAAACACATTCCCTCACAAACACTCACAAAGACCCTACACCTTTTAGGGTTCGAACCTAGGTTGTATGTTATGAAACCAACTCACAAAAAGATAGAAAAGATAGATCAACAACTTATAAATCAGCCTCTTCGAGGGGGCAACCTCCTTTACATTACACAAAAGAACAATTATTGGATGATACAAATGACAAAGCCTCATTTATATATATAGGAGTCTAAGGGGTCACAATATAATCAAAGTCAACATAACAATAATAATATAAGGGCACAAAAATAACAATAGTGGGCTTCTATGGGGCACAATAATAACAATATGGGGACAATAAGGGCACAACAATAACAGTAAGGGCCAAAATGACACTAGTAATGGGGGAATCACTAGTGTTATAGGGACCTAACATTGTCTATATGGAAACACTGTATAATTTTGAATTTATTTATTGTAGATTTGTACATAGATGGATATTCATTTCTTTGCATTTATCTTTTAGACTTCTTGCTTTCACCAATTGATTTAGAGCTTATGGAGTCTCAAGTAGCACCAATCCCCTTGCTTCTATTGGATTGAATAACATGATTTCTCTTTTGAAATCCATAATATCTCATTCACATGCTTCCTATTTCTCCCATAAGACTTTAGCACAGACTCCATGATCATGTTTGTGTCCCTCTTAATAACGCACTCCTTGGAAGGGGCCATAAAATCTTTTATTAGGACTAAACTTGGATGTCTCTTCTTTCTTGCCCTTTGATTCTTCATTCAATCATACCACCCATCAACTTGTTATTTTTCCATTTTTCTTATAATGACCTTTGTTGTTGGGAAGGTGCCTTTCAAGTATTTTGTCTTTGCATATAGATACACATAAAGTATCATTATTTTAATCTAATGGACGTGGTTGTTAAAATCACCAATATTTAATTAAATATGCATTGTTATACCTTTGCTCAAGTCAACTTCAATTCAAATTCTAACACATGTGTGTATACCCTTCCTTGCTTAGTTTGTATATTGTTGTAAGTCCCCAATATATTTAGGTTGGCTTTTGAAAGATCATCTCATCCCAAAATAAGTAGGGGGGATTCAATATTCAAATCCGGCAAAGTGGGGTTGAAGAAATGGATATTGAAGATGGATTCAATTATAGAAACTATCTTTTGAAAAAAAGTTAGTTTTGCCCCAAAAAGAAAGTCCCTCCTTTGAGACCTTGCCACAACTTCCATATTTGTGAAATTTTACAATAATAGAACCTCTAGAGTAGAGGTTTACCATATACTTAGAACTTTGGTTGGAATTGATTTGATTCTTGAACTCTTTAGATGATGACTAGATATTATTAAATACATAGTTTGAAGCGTTTGCTTGTAGTTATTAATGAACTTGTTAACCATCCATAGATGAATACTTCCCTTGCACATGTGCTTGATTTTGTCAATAATGAAAGAATCCTACTATGTTTTTGGTATATTCGACAAGACTACATCTTTAAAATAAAGAAGATTCAATTCTTAATGCTTTGCAATCCTGTAAGAGGGAGGGACAATCGAAGTCACGCAGGAGGAGGTATTCCCTTCGTTTAGCGAAACTCTACAGAGATAAAGCACTAAATGCAAGATTAACCCCTTGTTTATGTGATAATTAGGGAATATATATCTATTCTCTCAAAGATTAGTCTTATATATTCAAAAAGAATTTCTCATTTATTCTAAATAACACTTAACACTGTTTATAGAATAATTTCTCACCATTACAATCACAATAATCATTTTTCAAGGCAAAAACTACATCAAAACTTTTTGAATATGCAAGTAGATAATCTCCACAAATGAAGATGAAAGCATATTTTGAGCATGTTTAAAGTGGATTAAAATATAATAATAAAAGACACAACAAAAATCTTGATACAATAATAGCTCAAATAATTATCTTTAACAAAAATCTATTAAAAATTACTATAAAATTATAAAATGAAATTAACATTAATAAATAATCAATTAATTTATATAAAATCCCAATTTAATAATGAATAATTACTTAATTCTTTAAGTTCCACTTCAAAGAAAGCATTGACACATCAGCTAGAGAAGGGTGCATTATTGTTTTGGAGTAAGAGAAGGGTGCATTATTGTTTCGGAGTTCTATGTCCGTCGCATGAATATTTTATTTGATGTGCCCAATTATTTTTCCAAAGTAAAACTATTATTTAGCTTAAATAATAGAATGTATAATATTTCAACTTCTTTGAAAATCTGTTTTACTGAAACACAAATATATGGTCGTCGATGACATGATCGGACGGTAGATATTCTATCCCACCTTTAAATTCAAATCCTCTTAGTAGTTTGGCACCATTGCGCGTATCCCTCTCAACGACCTCAGTAGCTCGCATATGAACAATCATGGTTTTCAATCGCATAAACATTGCCCCAGAATCGATCCACGAGCCACCAGATCTCTCTCTGCACGACTTCCAACAATTCATCTGCGTTTCTTCGTGGTCAAAACGATTTCAGAAAAGGTATTTTTCTGCAAGAGAGTGCTAAAATTGCAAAGCGCCATTATTTTCTTGTCGCCGTCATGAATCCTCTACGCCTTGTCCTAATGAAATTATTTAGAGTTATTGATTGGAAAAATTTGCCATATTTCAACTTTCTGGAAATATTTCAACTTTTTGCCTTGCAGTTCATTCCCCAATGTCACTTCAGGAGCACGCAGGTAGTGATAAAACTTGGGTCTGGTATGCAACTGATTTCTCAGATGGGGAACTGAAGGAAGAACTCTTCTGCATTCGTCTTGGCTCTATAGACAGTGAGCACTGTTCTTAGACTCTTCTAATCCTTGTTATGATATTTTCTTTCTGTCTTGTATTTTTCTTTGATAAAATCAATGTTTGAGTACCTATATTCTTGGATCATTTCATTGAAGGGTTGATTTTGCATATGTTCTTAGGATGCTTTTGTGCAGATTATAGTGGGTTGGTAATGGATCCCCCTCCCCAAACACCTTATCAGCATAGTTAAGACTTGAGTTTAGGGTGGCTTTAATTATCTCTGGTAATAGCAAATGATACGGAGGATTGTGCATAACCCACCCCCTTTTTGATTCCAATAAGCAGAGGTGGTCACTATGGTAATCCGATTTCAATTTGTAGTTAGAAAATGGGGTCACAACTTTCCATATTTTTTGTTTTGTTTTGTCTTTTTACATCAAACAATAGTATATTTATTAGAACCATAGTCAACTAAACAAACAGGAAACAATTTATTTGACAGGTGGAAGAAGTGATAGGCTTAGAGCAATTGAATTGTAGGCCATGCTTCTTGACAAATTGATGAACAGATGTCTCCTTACTTGAGATTTAGGTTGGCACCATGGCACCATCCTATCCATCATTATACACTAATCTTGTCATTATCTTCTTCACTGTGAATGACTGGCCTGTTCCCTGCAAATAGATCTGGGCATAGAGGAGCCAATCCAAGAAAAATAATCTCTAGCACAAGACAATATTAATGATCTAAATACCTAATCCTGAAGCTTGAGTTTGATTTTTCTCTACTGGTTCTGAATCTCTGATTGAGAATCTCCCACTCGTCATTATCAAACCTTCTCCTTCATCATTGGCATCAGCTGCACTGCTGAGGTACTTTGGTTGGTTGTCATTGGACTTGAGAGCTTGAAGTTTCAAATGATTATAGTAATAGACAGCCAGAAAAGCCAGTCCACACCCACTCAAGTTTATGACTGTAACCTTTTCATTTATTACAGACAAAGATTATGTTATGAGCAGCCAGTCCTTGACAAGACCAGCAACATTCATAGTCAAGGATGAAGTCTTTCCTATCAGAAGAAACACTGCAAGATTAAGAGCCAAGATACAAGCAGAAATGTCATGTAATCCAAATCAAATGAAGAGACCCTGATTATCAGAAATGGGTATTCTACTAAGGCCCAGGGGGTGCTGAGAAAAACAAGGCAACAAGGAGCAACAAAGATGTGATGGGATTCAACTTAATCCCTTTTGATGTTCGTGGAATTTGTATGATAACCAATTAGGTAGTCTCACATGCAATTGCACTTAACTGGAGAATCACCTCCCATGCATTCATCTTGGCCTCCCCATAAGCTGAAATAGTAACTCCAATGGATATGGCCAACATATTGGCCTCGGGCTCACCTTTATAAGCTTCTTTCTTCAGGGAAACCACAATCAAATACACAGCAATGGGAATTAGAGCTTTCAGCATTTGAAATAATGATACTGAGAGGAAAACATAGGTAGAATTTTAAAACCAGAGACCCAAAGAATACACTTATCAATACTATGGGTTCAACGAGCTTGAAGACTCTTACAATAGCAACAGCCAGTGTTGAGTAGAAGCCCATGTGAATCATGGTGGGACTGATCACACTAAAGTTGTCAAGCAATGGCAACTCTAATGGATATGGCTAACATATTGGCCATGGCCTCACCTTTATAAGATTCTTTCTTCAGGGGAACTGCAATCGAATGCATATCAAATGGGCACAAGAGCTTTCAACATTTGAAATATCGATACTTTGAGAGACATGCACCAAGGGCTGCATCATTTAGGATTTGTACTCAGTTTAGGTGTCATATTCAAGGGGAAGTTGTTATGCTTTCCACCACTTCATAGATTGTTAGAGTGATGAAACAAAAGAGGCTCCCTCTTGAGGCTAGATTATGTCATTCATATCAGCTGCGTTGTTGATGTCCTAGCTCAGCCAGGTCTTGCCAAAACTCTGTTGAGGTTCAAAATTTATTATAAACTGAAATGTCTTCACAAGAATTGACCTCATAAAATGCCATAATCACAAGATATGCCATACCTGGCTGTGATTATGGCTCGCAAGACCCTTAGACTTTGAGCAATTAGGCTCGCAACATCACTTATGATTATGCACTCTACAATTCTGTGACCAGCTGAATGTCAAGCAATTGAACCGCGATTTAAATCCTATTTTGTCAGCAATAAGTACTATACTTTGTCTTTATTTAGTGTAGAGAACCAAGCACTTATTCAGCTCATCTATAGAAGGGACAATGGTTGTTTGCCTATGAGGTATAAGGAAATCTTATCAGATGTTTTGTATTTTCGTATGGAATTGAATCATACTCCTGCACACTGTAACATTCATATATATCAACCTGTAGAGGCTTTAATAACACCTGGTATTCTGGTTAGTGATTTTATTGGACCTCATGTGCATATCCTACATGCACAGGATGGACTATTCATATGTTACAGGGTATTATTCTTATTATTTAGGGTGCACATCTTCAGGTGCTCAAGAACGATTACTAGAACAGTCAGTTAATTCTGCAATTTAAAGGATGAAAAAGGAGGTTATAGGAGTCTAGTTTTGGTTCTCATCCACAATGTCACACTAGTCTGCCTAGGCATGGTTCTCATGGTTTAATAGTGACTTGAGGAGTTATAATACCACAGATCACTAAACACGAACAGCTAAGGTAGCCCAAGGACAATAGCCATCTTTCCACATTAATTAACAGGTCTTACATTAATTATCCTAGGGGATTTTAATACTTCCAAATGCTTAAAAAACAGTTAGCAGAGCATTCACATTACACATTCCAACAATATTTTCTATAAACCAACCAAATGCAGTCAGGAGATCCCTCCTTTTAAACTATACAACCTTATTGTTAGTATGACCAAACTTATTTTAATATATAGTGTGACAAACCGTATGTGACAGGTAGGTTAATAGTGTATGTGTTAGACTTGATTTTTCTTCTAGTTGATTATGAGACTTTGTACTCAAGGTCATAAGAAAAAAAAATCCAAAACTTTTTAGCTAGTGAAGTATAAGTTCCTAAAAGTTAAATAGTAACTATCTCTATCCAATTACCCACTGTGTAGGCAGGCATATCATTGATTTTAGCAAGCCTTAGCATTTTCCTGTCTACCTGGATAAGGAAGCAAAATACAAACGAATAACTATCTTATCCCTGGTTGAACAGGACAGGTAAAAACCATTGTTTCCTTAAATTAGTTTCATCTTTTACCCCTATAATAAGTTATTGTGTCAGGTTTCTGAACTCTTCCCTGACACACATGAAAGTCACATGCAGTTTCAACAATGGTATTGATAAATTATAACAAATTCTTGTACAAGAACATTCTTATAGTCGTTGCCTCTCAATGCCAAGCAGATGTTGCAATGAGAATTTTGTCCAACCATCCAAAATAGTAAATGCATAGCTCCTCCTTCTTCCTTAGTCTTATAGCTATTGCAATATGATTAACAGAGCAAAGATTTAATCGTGTCCTTAACATTAGCACTGATATGATATACACTAAATCCTGCCATAGTCACTCTAGCTCTCCATTTTCCTGTAACTTCATACCTCTCAATCCTTTCTTCTCCCTCACAAGCAATTATGTTCACTGTGTCTCAGGCAAGGCATTGTTTTTCAACATTCATACGATTTCTGATATCCCTTTTAAGTGTAGCATCTAGCGACTCAAACACTGATGAGTAATAGTTTAATGCTTCCATGGACTGGGGGATGAAAGGTGTATTATTAGTGTTAACCTCTTGTTTTATGATCAGAAAGTAGAATGTCATGCTTGGAGGCCTTTTTTAACATATTGTTATTCGGTAACCATAAACTGCTATTCACAAAAACCAGGTATCATAATTTCTTTAATTTCAACTTGTTTCTCTTATTGGGGACAATGAAATGTACTGTCTTGCAATCTCTCTCACATGCAAATGAGCTAGCAGGTTTTCTTGAAATACAATTAAGAAACTGCTGCAAAATTAGCAAATTAACTCCATAAGATTCCCCCACAAGACAATGTTGTTTCTTTCCCCTTGTCATAGTTAGTTGCTTGGATTCCACAAAATACTCCCACCTCCTTTAAGAATTCAATTCATCTCCAATCATTCGCTGCTTCTGTGGGGAAGGGTGCATTCTTCTTGTTACCTCTCAAATTGTATGTAATGATAAGAGCCCTAATCCACAATGTACAACTTCAGGGAACTGTTAGGATGGTCACCACCTTCACCTCAACAACCTATCCTCTTCACTTTAGGCTGGCTCTCCTTTGGCTCAAGGGGATATACCTAATACTATTAATAAGACAAAGAAATGAGGCACAAGGTGAAGTTGAGAGAAGCCTTAGTAAAATAGAGTTTTGGAGTTTTTAGGGTTTTAGAATAAGTGATGGAAGGAGAATCAAATGGCTTATGAGGTCAAGAAGAAACTCTTCGGAGAAGTGGCTTATTTCCTTCAAGGATTAGGGGTTTGAGACTAGAGTCTAGAACCAAAAGGAAAGAGTGATCCCTCACTCAATGATGAATAAAAATGAATATCAAGGTCTACAAGAAGGGAACTTTCACTGGAAAACCTTCACCAACAAGATCAAATATGTTTTGATAAATGTACTTAATACTTCTTACTAGGGAACCAAATGAAAAACATAGCAAGGTGCCAAATAATCACCAAATCAATAAAGGAATAATGCAGAAGAAAAACCCTAAAACATCTCCCTTCCAAGTGGTAACATACCCCCTAAATGGATTGATCTTGAAGTCTTGTAGAAGACGAGCATTTCATCATTAATCTGTATGCACCAAAATTCAAATAATAACCAAGAAAGAGAAGCTTCAAGAATTGAAAACAATCATCCACAAAAAAAGAATCCCTTACACCATAAATGCTCCAAGAAAGATATGTCAATTAAGTTCCAAGGAGTGAGAGCTACAAAAATCCAACCATGAGTGAAATTGAGGAAGTGCATCTCTTTACATAGAGTGATGCTAGACTTCCTTTATAATCAAATAATATTATCTCATGTGATTCTTTAGATCTTGGCCTAAGAAAAATAAAATGTACTTCTCCTACAACTCGTTACTCTAATCAACAATAAAATAAAGTGGTCAAGCCACATGTACAATGATCAACATGAAGTAACCCCCAAGGAGAGGGATGTATCCTTTAAAGAATGACGAATGAGGCTCTAAGGTGGCACATCTAGCCTCCAAAGGTTCCCCAAAAGTTGTGTATGCTCAATGTTCCCTTAAGAAAGTGTGGTCCAATCCTCAAAACATGGTGAAGTGATATCCCATGCAAGCAAGAGTACGGTGTCTAGTTCTCAAGTGTGTAACAACCTTCTAAATAAGTGGAATAAACCCTCTAGAAGTGGGTGACTCCTCAAATAGCGCTCATAATCCCTCCAAAGGTGCCTCCAAGGCATGACCATGTCCATATCTCAATTAAAGACACCTCCATGAAGCATGAAAATGATTCTCCATGTCATAAAATAAGTTGTAAAATCGTCAACAGCCATATGGATGTCCAAGTTAGTGGGTCGCCCCACAAATTTAGTAAAAAGAGGCTCAAAACATGAGAGTGCTCTAGGAATTTTCACATGGCATGTCAAGAAGAGGTCCATGTGAGTGAAACTAGCCCATGTGTGCCTTGGAGGATGTGACCTTTGCCTTGAAATGCATGAACTACCTTGAGATCTGTGAATTTCCTAGGGAAACATGAAGATGCTCAAAATTCTGACTTAAGAACATGCCATGCTTGAACCCTATGTGCTCCAACAAAGGGGCTGTACATCATCAAATACTACATCACTGATTAACCACCATGTCATCAAATCCTCTGTCAATGTCCATAAAACCAACAAGCCAAGTCCTTGAGGTTCTTAGTGATGAAAAACACTAGGTTAGTAAGTAAATTCAATAGGGGTACCCCTGTGCAAAATAATGGGTAACATCTGGCTCCTACTTGGGGACATGTGCTTTTCTTAGAAGTGCATGAGAACCTCAGAATCTTGTCATGTACACATGAGATTGACCTCCTCATCAACAAACACATCATTGACAATAAAACCAAATAAAATGCTCAAGGGAGCTTATTTTTGTTACACTACTGCTCAAGTGAACTTATTCATTTTCCTACCCTACTGTAGCATGTACAAAATGCAGCTACTAGGTGAAGTCAGTGATCCAATGCAGCCACCTTAACATCTTGGAAGCACAATGCCCCTTCCCTCAGTGCTTAGTCATCATGGAAAACAGGGAGACATCAAACTCTGAATGGTTACAAGTTGGAATCTCTGTCAATGCCTCTCTGGGAATGAATTTGGATGCCTGCAAATGAAGTATGTCATGAAGGGGCTGTAACTTAGGACATGTTCTGCTACATGATATATCTACCCATCCCTGCAAAGGACTGTTATAATTTTTGTCAAACCATAAGGTGTTTTCTTGGCTCTTGAGCATCTCTTCCGAGAAAACAATATCCCCCTTTACTGCATGTTTTTGGATTCTGGTTTTAAGACTATATGAAAAAGTACAAGACTGTTGTATTTTTTAGTCTTGCACAGATTCAGCAGTTTGCATGTCAAGGCCATATTATCAGTTTTGCACTCTTCTGTTCCATTTGGACACAAATCACTGTTCTTTTGCAAGGCATTCCCGGAACAAATTTCAACAATGTGGTGATCCATATGACCAATTGGTGTGTTCTTCTGCCTTACAAGAGAATCAATTTTATTTTCTAAAGTATGCCAAAGAATGGCACCAATGTCATTCTCAGGGAATCTTCAAGCATGTATTCTTGAGTAGGGCATTGATACATCCTTGAAGGACTGTCCCCAAAAACTATCTGAAAAATGAATACAACATTTACTATAATAGCTACAAGTTGATACTTTCCAGGAATGGTTATTACCTTGCTCAATCTACCACATACATCTTTTTTATTGTAATTTTCTATCATGGTGTATACATTTTTTTCAACGATTTTGAAGTGTGCCCTGCCTTCAGTGCAATGTTGGTTCTAGGAAGGAATATAATCGCTGTCGAACTACCATGACTGCCATTTAATGATATCAGGCCTGTTTCTTCAAAATCTAGCAAGCTCTCACAAGGCAAAGTCCAGACATTAATAGAACAATGAGGTGCATTTCCATTGTCACCTCAGCAATCCTCCTTCTGCTTTTTAGTGGAATTATACCACACAGGAGGATTCCCAATTTTCACTTAAATGATATTCTAAGTTATATGGATCAAGGTGATATATCAGATGAATCAAAGCTAAGTAAAGGTACTTTCAATGGACAAGGGCACAATTGTCTATGTGTAGGAGCAGTGTACCATATACAAAGCCCTAGAGAGGTACTTGTGACCTAGGGTTACATCGTGTAGATCAACAAAGGGATGCCTAGTGTGTAGATCAACAAAGGGATGCCTAGGGATCGTCTAGTTCTCAAGTGTGTAACAACCTTCTAAATAAGTGGAATAAACCCTCTAGAAGTGGTTGACTCCTCAAATAGCACTCATAATCCCTCCAAAGGTGCCTCCAAGGCATGACCATGTCCATATCTCAATTAAAGACACCTCCATGAAGCATGAAAATGATTCTCCATGTCATAAAATAAGTTGTAAAATCGTCAACAGCCATATGGATGTCCAAGTTAGTGGGTCGCCCCACAAATTTAGTAAAAAGAGGCTCAAAACATGAGAGTGCTCTAGGAATTTTCACATGGCATGTCAAGAAGAGGTCCATGTGAGTGAAACTAGCCCATGTGTGCCTTGGAGGATGTGACCTGTACCTTGAAATGCATGAACTACCTTGAGATCTGTGAATTGCCTAGGGAAACATGAAGATGCTCAAAATTTTGACTGAAGAACATGCCATGCTTGAACCCTATGTGCTCCAACAAAGGGGCTATACATCATCAAATACTACATCACTGATTAACCACCATGTCATCAAATCCTCTGTCAATGTCCATAAAACCAACAAGCCAAGTCCTTGAGGTTCTTAGTGATGAAAAACACTAGGTTAGTAAGTAAATTCAATAGGGGTACCCCTGTGCAAAATAATGGGTAACAGCTGGCTCCTACTTGGGGACATGTGCTTTTCTCAGAAGTGCATGAGAACCTCAGAATCTTGTCATGTACACATGAGATTGACCTCCTCATCAACAAACACATCATTGACAATAAAACCAAATAAAATGCTCAAGGGAGCTTATTTTTGTTACACTACTGCTCAAGTGAACTTATTCATTTTCCTACCCTACTGTAGCATGTACAAAATGCAACTACTAGGTGAAGTCAGTGATCCAATGCAGCCACCTTAACATCTTGGAAGCACAATGCCCCTTCCCTCAGTGCTTAGTCATCATGGAAAACAAGGAGACATCAAACTCTGAATGGTTACAAGTTGGAATCTCTGTCAATGCCTCTCTGGGAATGAATTTGGATGCCTGCAAATGAAGTATGTCATGAAGGGGCTGTAACTTTGGACATGTTCTGCTACATGATATATCTACCCATCCCTGCAAAGGACTGTTATAATTGTTGTCAAACCATAAGGTGTTTTCTTGGGTCTTGAGCATCTCTTCCGAGAAAACAATATCCCCCTTTACTGCATGTTTTTGGATTCTGGTTTTAAGACTATATGAAAAAGTACAAGACTATTGTATTTTTGAGTCTTGCACAGATTCAACGGTTTGCATGTCAAGGCCATATTATCAGTTCTGCACTCTTCTGTTCCCTTTGGACACAAATCACTGTTCTTTTGCAAGGCATTCCCGGAACAAATTTCAACAATGTGGTGATCCATATGACCAATTGGTGTGTTCTTCTGCCTTACAAGAGAATCAATTTTATTTTCTAAAGTATGCCAAAGAATGGCACCAATGTCATTCTCAGGGCATCTTCAAGCATGTATTCTTGAGTAGGGCATTGATACATCCTTGAAGGACTGTCCCCAAAAACTATCGGAAAAATGAATACAAAATTTACTATAATAGCTACATGTTGATACTTTCCAGGAATGGTTATTACCTTGCTCAATCTACCACATACATATTTTTTATTGTCATTTTCTATCATGGTGTATACATTTTTTTCAACGATTTTGAAGTGTGCCCTGCCTTCAGTGCAATGTTGGTTTCACTGTCGAACTACCATGACTGCCATTTAATGATATCAGGACTGTTTCTTCAAAATCTAGAAAGCTCTCACAAGGCAAAGGCCAGACATTAATAGAACAATGAGGTGCATTTCCATTGTCACCTCAGCAATCCTCCTTCTGCTTTTTAGTGGAATTATACCACACAGGAGGCTTCCCAATTTTCGCTTAAATGATATTCTAAGTTATATGGATCAAGGTGATATATCAGATGAATCAAAGCTAAGTAAAGGTACTTTCAATGGACAAGGGCACAATTGTCTATGTGTAGGAGCAGTGTACCATATACAAAGCCCTAGAGAGGTACTTGTGACCTAGGGTTACATCGTGTAGATCAACAAAGGGATGCAAATATTAGGAAGGACTTTGAGAAAGGATTGTCCTTGATTTTCGAAAATGGAGTTGTTCCTTTCCAGCCATATGCCCCAAGTGACCATCAAAGGGAGAGCTCATATGGTTTTTGGATTTTTTCTTTATAGCCATTTTTTTACACATATCCATAGAGTCCCCATGCCATTGATGTGAATTACTTGTTCGGCTTTTTTTAACCAAAATTTTTAACCAAACAAGAAAAATTAAAAAAATGCCTCAAGATCAAAGACTGAAACAAAGACCTATTGACATACCTTTTAAAGTATGGAAAGAACTTGTAAAATCATATGAGAAGTTGGATGCACAAAGAAAAGCCGACAATGAGAGCATTCAGGTATTGAATTTTTCATTAAACATTATTTAGAATGTATTAATACTTATAAGTATCTTAGAAATGTATTTGTGTGAAAATAAATTGAATTGGTTTATGTTTAAGGACAAGGCATCCAAGGCATGGTTAACCAAGACAAAAGTCACTCATTGTAGTGGCCAGAAAGGTTTAAAAGCACTGATAACAACCTTTGTAAGTATAGTAAACATGTGATATTTTTTTAATAAATTTTGTACTAGAAGAAAGTCATTGTTATCTAATTTCTCCCTATTTACTGATTGATAGGAACTAAAATATGGAAGACCTCCAAATCATTTGGAAAAGGAGGTGCTGCAGCAAAAGAGATGGGTTGAATTTGTTGTTTGGATGGACTCTATGGTATGTAATCTTAGTTGGATTTCCAATATACTTTTAAACCATATTTTCATTTTATTTTTTAGTACTATTAGATATTATATCTTACCTCATTTTATGGTTAACATTGTATAACAAAAACATGCGTTGTGTTATGTAATTAATACTAACATGTAATATTGATTTTTTTTGTCAGAATGCTATAGGTAATGATTGCCAAGACGATGATCCAAATTATGTTCAACATATATCAAGAGATGATGAGGATGAGGATGAGGATGATGGTGGTGAAGGAGGAGATGATGATGATAGTTGCGGTGTTGGTGATGATGTGGATCAGAGTAATGAGGATGGTCAAGATGATCATGAGGATGATCTTGGTGGTGGTAGCTAGGCATGCACATGCATTGTTTTTTATGAAGAAATTATTGTGTAGAATGACATGGTTATGTTTAGATGGGTGTTGTGAATTTACCCTATATCGATGAGACATTTTGATTTTGTAATCATACGATGAGTTTGATTTATGTATGTTGTTAATTTATCGTAGAATAACGATATTCATGAAATATTTTGATTTGTTAATCATATTTGAATTTTACTTGTTTTGATTAAAAATAATACTGATTTTATTAGTATTATGTTGCTATTTTATACATGTTTTGAAAATTGTTAATGACACATTGTTATTTTTTTGGATGGATGTTGTCAATTTCTCTTAAATTTCTTTACAAATGATTTTGAATTGTGATATCTGCTTTAATGATATTTAGAAACTATCATATATTTCACTATGAATCTATAAAGGGGGTAATATATGTAAAGAAAAATATACTCTATATAAGAAGTCAAATGCGGATGTAACCATGGATGCAAAATTGAAAGTAAAATTGGATGTTAAACTAGGAATTAATACAAAATGCAAACAATTGACATACAAAGTGTTTTAAATTAGAAGTGAAAAATTGTGCAATAGTTGACACAAAGAAGGGAACAAAACATGGCATACAAAAGGATATCAAATTGGGCAAAAACAAGGACACATAAATGGGCACCAAATTAGATGCAAAAAAAGACAACAACTAGATGTAAAATAAGATGCAACGTTGAGCATTAAAAAGAAGCAAAAACCATTACAAATTAATATGCCAAATGATGATGCAAATAATGGTGTAAATTTGGGATGCAAACTTGGGTGCAAAAAAGGAAAAAAAAAAGATGTAAGAAAAGACATAAAACAAGATGCAAAATGGGGCTGAAAAAAGGTGAAACCAAGGATGCCATATTGGATGTAAAAAATGATTCCTAATCACATGCAAATTTAGGCTCGAACTCAGACACAAAATTATATGCAAATGTGGACACAAAATGAGGCAAAAAAAGATGCAAATTTGGATGGTGAAAACGATGTAAAACTAGACACCAAAAAAATGCAAAATTGGATGAAAAAGTCGGTGTAAATAATGGTGCAACATTGGACACAAGTAGACACAAAAAAATGGTGCAAAAAGGGGCATAAAATAGCTTAAAATTGGATGCAAAACTTGGTGCAAAAAAAAATACAAAAGTAGACGTAAAAAATGGCTCTAAATTGAATGTACCATTAGACACAAAATAAGATGCAAAGGTGGACACAACACATGACTCAACATAAGATGCAAATATAAATGCAAATTTGGATGCTCAAAATGATGTAACATTAGATGCAAGAGATGGTGTTAAAAATGATGCAAAATTGGATGAAACAAATGACGCAAAATATGGTGCAAAATGAGATGGGAAAAATGGAGACAAATCAAACGTAAATGTGGATGTAAAAAATGGTCCAAAAAAAGATGCAAAAATGGGCACAAAAATGGATGCAAAATTTGGTGCTAAATCAAATTCAACACATGGTGCAAAGATAGGCACCAAAGCTGGTGCAAAAATAGAAGCAAAAACTAGTGTAAGACTAGATACAAAACCTGGCGTAAGACTAGATGCAAAAATTGACACAAAATGGATGCATAAAAAGACGTTAAATTGGATTCAAAATACAGTGTAAACTTGATGCAAATGATGGTGCAAAAATGGAAGCAAAGAATGACACAAAATAGGAAGCAAAAGAGAATGAAAAATAGATGCAAAAAAGGACACAAAACTAGAAGCAAAACCTGTCATAAAACAAGATGCAAACTTTGGTTCAAAATTTGACGCAAAAAATGATGCATAGTTTGGTGTAAAAAATGATGCAAAATCTAGCGTGAAAAAGGATGCAAAATCAGGTGCAAAAAAGGACGCTTTAAAAATTGTACAATAGAGCCAGATTTAGCGCCAGGTTGCTCATCACAATTACAAAAAAAATGCACTAAAATCTGGCGCTAAATCTGGCGCAAATCGCTGGTTTTGTTGTAGTGTTCACAGTGAATCGCCATATTGTTGTGGTCACAAACAACCCCCCTCTTTGTTTGATATTAGTAATAACATCAAGAAAAGGGGGACCCTTAACCAAAAAATCCAAAAAATATTTTTGTTTGAAAAATCTTTTGTATTAACTCCCTAAGAGCTATATCGCGTCGCAAAGGAAAAAGGAGCGCTTTCCCAAAGCGCATAAACACACTGAGGAGGAGCGACGCAAGAACTCATCGCATCGCGTGCATTAAAAGCGCTCAAAAGGGGAAAACCTAAAGAACCGCCGACGTCCGATATGCGACGTCGCACATCGCAATGTCGCATAAGCAACGCAAAGTGACAAAGCGAAAAACCTTGCAACCTTGTGATATTGCGATATGCGATCTGCAACCATGCAAAGCTGCGATCTATGGTGTGCGACAAATGAGACCATCAATTGTTGCGATACCACTTATTTACATCGCAACCTTCGATGTTGCGATGCAAATCGCAGAAGCCATTCGTCGCAGGCATTCCTCGGCATGATCTGTGAGCCTAAAATTAGGCGCCCACCTTACGTGAAATTAATGATTGTACGCCTGTGTATCCAAAGATGATTATGTTGCGTTTTTCGAAGAGTCAAGTCATAATGGGTGACATGATTACGCATTCATTAGAACTTAATTGCTTTCATGTCAATCTCTTCTTCTGTCTCTTTTCATTTACGTGAACTATAAGTCAGCAACTGATATAAATCTATATGCAGGAAACATCTAAGGAAAAGCGCCAGAACTAGAAGAACAGAGAGGAGATGACTTCGCAGATGGATACCGCATACAGCAGGACCGCGGATCCCAGAGTATCACTCAACAAATGCTGATGGAAATAGGCTATCTAGGACTCAGAGTCAAAGGCGCACAAAAGCAAAGCGTTTATGAAAGAACCTGAATCCCAAATTGGGTAAAGCAAAAAGAAAAACGCTTAAGGGGAAAGACGTCTCAGAAAAGCCTGGAACAAAGAATGGAAACAAGTTTCAATTGAGAAAATCGTTCAGGCAACAAAATCCCCAGCTCATTGAGTCATTCGCACGGCCGGAAACCGAAATAGCAACAGCACAATCAGTTTGAAAGAAATCTGAGTTGTACTAAGTATACACGCCGTGAAGACACTCCTCCAGAAGAACACTTTCAAAAATATCTTCTAGTTTGTTAGAAAGAGGTGCCAGCTCTTGTTATTTCTAATTTTCAAGCTTGAACAAAAGGAAAGGACAAGCAGCCGACTCTTTCACAGCGAACAGCGCATCGCTTACAGCACTAAGGAACAGATATAGAAATGGTTAGAAATTAGATTCAGTTTTTAGAAATAAATTTGTTTTAGTAAAAGGGCGGTCATTTGAATCTGTTCCCTAAATTTGTGTAATTAAAATTAGCTGGTTAGTAGTATTTAACCCTTCTCGTTGCATTGGAGAAGGGTCCGGAAATTTGTCAAAAAACTTGTCCTCAGAACATGCACTTTTGCACCCTCGGAGGGGGTTTTTGATGAATGGACGGATCCAGATTTATTTATGTTTGCATTTTAATACCTGCTACTGATGTTTCACTTCTGTACTCTTAGTAGGCATTAGAAGTAAGTAGAAATAGATCATTATTGCTTCAGGTCTGTGAGTATAAAGTCAGTCATAAATGGTACTTTTATCTCTTGACGAGTTTCTCCTTGCATTCTTAGAGTAATATACAGCTGATGTTGTTTATATGTTAACGTATGAATGAATGGACTACCATTTGGCACTTTTGTACGGTGGAGTCATTGATTTGTGCTTAATACATGAATAACTGATTATGCGATATGCTGTTCACAACCGTTTTGCTTAACGTTTTATGCAGGATGGTTCATCTTAATTGATTTATATTCTCATAATAGCTGAATAATCTTCATTACCAGTTATTGTGTGAAATCTTTCTAGATCGCATAATGGAAAAAGTTATATCCCGGGTTAGCGTAGATCAGATGTGTTGTTCTTGATAGATTAAAGTAGTATGAAATTTAGTCTCAGAGTTTAGAACTAGATTAGCTTAGAAATAATTCCATATTTTCATTATCATATTCTACACACACACACATCACCAAACTCTACACACACACACCCCTTAGAACGGGAAGCTGGTCCCGTTATCCCCAGTCGGACCCGCTACACCAAACGGGCACGGAGCCGCCAACCAGGTTCCCGACCGGGTGGGTATCCCCCTTGTTGTTGACCCGATTTCAGGGCCCTCAACAAGTTCTGAGGCACCAACCTCAAGGGCTCCAACCGTATGTTGTAATTGTCTAGATCTGTTTGGTTGTAATTCTCTACTCCCAACCTTGCTAGACTTATGATTTACTTATGTCCTCCTGTTCCTTGCATTTCTGCCAGAACTTTGGCTCCCTTTTTTTCTTACAGTTCGCCAGCACTTTAAAACTTTCCTTGTTCTCTGTTTTATATGCCTGATACCCCTAACCTTTGGCTTTCTCCTTGCTTGCTTGAGCTTCTGCTTCCTCAACGCTCTCTCGACCTTTTGGATTCCCTCCTCAGTGACTTGAGCTTCAGCTTCCTCTGCGCTCGCTCGACCATCTACGTTCGCTTAATTCTTTGGCTTCTCGATCTATGGCTTCCTCTGTATATTCGGGTTTACCAATATTCACAGGACATGCTAATTCGAAACAGAGGCCCAATTAATATAGAAAACGTTGCATATTAAAACTATATTAGAGAGGCCCTTTTTCAATATTTATACAATAGATTCAACATTTATGGAGCATTTCATAGGAGAGGCTCTACCAATAGGGAAGTCCCACATGCCACGTCACAATCTCAATTGCAATTGCAAGTTCTGGAGGTCTTTTATAAGTCATGCCCAAAACATAGCCGATGGTTGATTCCCCTTCTGGATGTGATATTATATTAACTCACAACTTTATTGCAATCGGCAGATTTGCACATAACATAGTCAATTCCCCGATACCCGAACACGATATTATTATAAACTGTTTTTAATAACTCCGTCGGGTCCATATATATATATATATATATATATTACATTCAGCACTTTCAATGTGGCAAGGCTTTACAAGAGGCTTGCGATATGCGACATATGCGATAATATATTAAATCATATTGCAATGGTCCAGTCGGGTCCGTATACATGCACATTTTCCGATGTTGCCTTTTTCGGATCAATCCTCCACCATAGATCTTACCATCCCATCTGACGGATGATATTACACCCGAAGTTTCAAACAATTCGTTGATCCTCTATCATCGATTACCTCCTGTAAGATCCAATGGTTCACAAGGATTTCAAGTTGACAAATAGCTCTAGGATTACCCACCTGAAAAACTGTTTCCTCTCTCCTCCTCGCTGCTACGTGTCACTCGATAAGTGGAATTGGGAGCTCACCCTTCAATACCACTTCTGCCTCAACCGAAATACCACTCCCTATTGCAAAAATGCTTTCCTCACGATTTAACACCCTCACATCTATGTTATGCGATGACCGTTAGATCTGTCAATCTATCGATTGGACGGTTCTCGCTTACTTCGGGTTTAGCTCAAGTTTTTTCAGGTTACCCTCTGTTCCTCAGCAGATTGATCTGGACCATTGATCTCTGAGATCCAACGGCCCTAATTCATTCGGGTCCATAATATATCACATCTATATAATATATATACTCCTCCACTCTTTTCTTCTCGTGGTTTCAAATGAATCTTCCTCTATGCTTCTCTTGCTTCATAACCTGCTTCTTTGAGGGCTTCCAATGGACTCTTCCTCTCACTTTTTGGGCATACATTACACGCAATACTCCCAATATGGATCGTCCAATGTGGCTCCTCCTCAATCTTCCTCTCTTACACTTGCTTCTCTTCTCTGCTTTGATAGCTTTGTTGCTCTTTGTTCTTCTGATAGCGGTTTCCCTTGGACATATCTCTCTATGACTTTCGATGACTCTATTTATGTACCTTCGCTGATGCGATCATCTTTCCAGTGGCTATACTCTTGTTCTTCACAAGTATTCTCTGCTTCTACTTGGCTTCATATTGACATTAATGAAAATCTATATCAACATAGCCTTCAGTCACACCCGCCCATGTTGTTGTTCCTCTAATTCGAATTTTTGTGCACAAATCTGAGCACAATGACCTTCTTTCAGATGCATATAACCCAAAGATATGTGTCTAACTTCTGAAGCAATGTGGCCTCTTATTTCAGGAATGTTTCAATATATATGTAGTCTCCTAGGGTCTCGACTCTTTTGTATTTGACACATGAATATATAGCGAATATCTGGACATCTAAACAACTCTCGGCATGATAGATCATCCCACACTAGGGTATGACCTATTCACAGAAGTATGACCTCCTTCCTCATGCGTAGATCTGCCCTCTTGAGGAACAAGGGTTTTGGATATCCTTCTCCAAATTTCTTAGCAACATCGAACTTATATCCCAAGTCAGATCAGACTTCTCATGCTCCCTCTTAGCCTCCTTAGCTTACTATGACTGGTGAGGTACTCAGACCTCCTTCTAGGGCTACATCTCTCCCACAAACTTCCTTGATCAAAATGAATTCTTCATTTTATACTTAGCCTTATGCTAAGGCCTCCTTTAAATAGATTTCTCAAGCCTTCTTAGGAATTCTCTAGACCTTAGGGTTTCGATCTTCCTTTTAGACTTAGGAATTTAATTTTAATTTCCCTTTAATTTTTCTTTTTGAATTTTAAACCCCAACTAGGTCTAAAACACCTTCACTTGGATATTTCTCTCACAAACCCCTTTTTTTGACCAAAATTCTCACAAAGGTGCCATGGTATGTTGGTATGTTTATCTTAGTTTTTAGCTTTGGTTTGATTGATGGATTTCAGAATCTAGGCAGAGGTGGTCTAAATCTTCATTCCCAAAGGCCTAGGAATCCCTTTACTAGTTGTAGCGGGATACACGGTAAAGCCTGAGGGAGAAGTCATGATTTAGGGCCTAGTGATCTGAGTTTGGATTACAGTCAAACCTAAGAGATTGGTCTTGGTTTAGGGCCTAAAGATTCGAGATTGGATTGTGGTAAATCCTAAGAGACAAGGATATGGAAAATTCCTCAAGGATAGTGATGGATTCTGAATGGAATTCCAAGTTCGGTCCAGTTGTGATCGGAACACCGGTTTTGGTATGATCAAGGTTTGGTAAGGGTGGAGGTGGTTTAACATTTGGATTCCCTTAGTCATTTTCGGATTATTTTTTCCATGAGATCCCACATTCATGCTTGGAATATGGCATGGGGTGACCGGCTGAAAGAAATATTTGGTTCAACCATTTCTACGGTCGGGTGCTACGTGCAAGTCCTGAAACTGGTCATATTTGCCTATGATTAATGAAAGATAAGTTATCTTGATTTTTCACTTGTTCATATGTGGATTTAACGACTATTATATCTATGTTATTTACATGGTTTTATGCTGGTTATAAGCATAGTTAATTGAGTGGTTCATGTCATGGTCGTTTCATGCATTTACTTGTAATTGATAAAATTATGGATGCAAAACCCAATTGATGTGATAACAGTTCAAGGGAGAAGATGGTGATCCTTCTTGTCATGATTCATAAGAGTTTTCAGTCATTCATGTTATGTCTTGTATCCTAGACTTGTAGGTTTCATTGATGCCAAGTGTTGGATAGAATGTCAGTCCTGGTTGGGGATGGCTATGCCTAGTCCTCGGGTTGATTTTACAAGTTTTGGGTAGTGGCCAGAATTCTGGGCTAGAAACATGCCTTGAATTCTGTGGATGCTGGCACAAGTCTGCTAGGAAAAGTCCCTGGATGCTGGCTTGCAGGCATGTGAGAGTGTCCAAAGGTCCCTGGATGCTGGCATGCCCATAACTTGATAGCATCCATAGGTCAAGAGGTTCAAATTATTAGTGGGACCTAGGGGAAGGATGTCTAAGTGGCTGGGATGTCTCCTAGGGGTGTTGTTGCTGATGTGGAAGGTATGGTTGATGTGTTTCGTCGATACCATTTCCTTAAGGTCACCAAGGAGGTTAAATCCCTTCATAGCACCCTCTCTCATCGTAGTTTTACCCTAGTTGGCTGGTTACTTGGGTAGATGTTGAAGGAGGGTGGTTACAGATTGGTACCAGAGTGTGCTTACGCTCTCCTTGGGTGAATGTTTTTTTCATGCATTCATGTCAATTGTACATGTGTCAGTAATACTTGTGTTCTATGTGCTTATTTCATATGCATGGTGTTGGTCATTTCATAGTGATGTCACCATGGGAATAAGTATGTTGTTGTGTGAAGCATGTTGTCATGAGTGTATGACTGGTTATATGTTGTTATATGTCACTTAAATTTGTCATTTTTTATGCATGTTGTCATGAGTGTATGACTGGTTATATGTTGTTATATGTCACTTAAATTTGTCATTTTTTATGCATGGTTACATTCTCGTATGTTTGGTTACATTCTTTCATGCTTGGTTACATGTATCATTCCTATAGGTTTGGTTACAAGTATCATCATTCATGCTTGATCATATGCATTTGTGCGTGTGTGTGGTTGATTACGCATTGCTTGTGCATGTCAATGTTTGCATGTTGTCAAGTATATAGTGTTATAATGGTTGTTTTTTTCATGCATATAGTCATGGTATGTGTGTAGTTGATATGGGCATGCATTGATGACTGGACTCTAGCTAGACTGATGGTTACATGGTTATGTCCTTATGTATCATATTTATATATTCTATTATGATTATGTTATACATGTATCACAATGATTTGACGATATTGTGGATGAGATATCCTCCCTGAACTATGCTAAGGTACGTTGGTTTATTGTGATTTGGTTCAGCTGACACAGTATGCCTTGTAAGAGAAAGATCAAAATGAATAGAAAGATGGTAGATTACAAAGAATCTCCTTATGAATTGAATGAGCAATGTGGTGTTGGGCTCTCTTCTGATTTGGAAGATACATTGAGAAGCTTGAAGGAAGAAATAAGGAGTTGTAAGGTGGACAATGACAAAATCATACAGGCACAAGAGAAACAAGCAAAGGTTAATGCAATACTACTTCATAGTTTTTCAAAATTGCAGTGGACCACTTTGGATTAGCCATGAGCAAAGAGGAAAGAACTAATGGGGCATGTGGAAACATGTATTATGGTGGTCACAAGTCATACATGGATGACACGGTTAGAGATGGTAGGTTGTTGGACACTACGGATAGGAGAGGTTATGGACACATGTACTATTCTAGTTCTGGTTCAAACATGCATCATGATCGTCATCGTTATCATCCTTACATGATAAGTGATAGGGAATACTTGCTGCATGAGTTTAAGAAAGAAAATCCACCTACCTTTGATGGAGAGATGAAGAAATCACTTGACATAGAGGCATGGTTTCTTGGTATGAGGAAATTATTCAAATTGCATGATTATTCAGAAAACATGAAAGCAAAGATAACCACTTTCAATCTCAAAGGTAAAGCAGATATTTGGTGGGAAGATGTGAAGAATGCTAAAGGTATACATGAGGACAATTTGACTTGGCATGAGTTTGAAATGCTCTTCAAGAAGAAGTATTTATTGGAAAGATACTTTGATGACCGAGCTACGGAATTTTATGATTTGTAGATGGGTTCCATGAAATATGATGAGTATACTAGCATCATCTTGGATCTGTTGAGATATGTACCTTACCTCAAGGAGGAGAAGGCAAAGGTTTGGAGATTCATCAGTGGACTACCAGTAGGGTACATAGACCAGATTGAGTTCGATGAGCCTAGATCATTGGAGGAGGCCATCCGAAAGTTGAAACATTCTTATGAGAAGTCGAAGCACAAAGTTGAGACTAAGCATGGCTTGAAAAGAAATGAGAAAGCTAAAGGAAAATGGCCACCAAAGTGGGGAAGACAACAAGATAAATGTGAGAATGAAAATTTAGTTCCTTACAAGAGGTTAATTACAATTGATAAAGGACATGGAGAGCAGCAGGCTAAAGGCGGTGGTAGTGAACCATTGTAGTGTTGGATAGGTGGTAAGGATCATCGTAAGAGGGATTGTTTGCAGTATTAGAGTGGTTGTAGACCCTATATCTACAGTGCTCAGGAGGTGCATACAGTTGGTGATGTTGGTCATATTATTCCTCGTATCTATGCAGTTGTGGACAATAGGCAGGTGGATCATCAAGCAATTATCATTGAGATGGACAGTAAGCTTTGTGATCAAGTTGTTTCTATTTTGATTGATCCTGGATATAACTATAGTTATATTAATCCTAACCTGGTGGATAAGTGTGGTTTGATAAAATAAGTGCATGCAAAATCTTGGTTGGTGTAGTTGGATACAAGTACAAAGAAGAGAGTTCACCATTGGGGAAGATCTTGTGCATTTGAGTTAAATGGTATGCCTATAGTAGCACATTTGAATGCACTGCCATTGGGTTCGTATAGTATGATTTTGGGTATGGATTGGTTGTACCTTCACAAGACTAAAGTGGATTTCTTCAACAAGACCATTGAGTGTGTGGATGATAAAAGTTAAATTTGCAGGGGAAGAAGAAGCCTGCATCAGTGATGATGGTTACCTCTATGCAGGCTAAGCATAGTTTTAGAAAATGTTGTGTGATGTTTTTAGTGCACATTTATAGTGACAAAGGTAAGGAAGTTGGGGATGCAGATGTTTTGAGCAGATACCCAGTTCTACAACAGTTTCAGGATGTATTTCTTGATGAAATTACAGAGTTGTCACCTCACAACGAGATAGATGTTTCTATTGAGATGGTGCTAGGGGTAGATCTGAGATCAAAAGAACCTTACCGAATGAGCACACCTAATTTGGTAGTGTTGAATTTCCAGTTAAAGGAGATGCTTGATATGGGATACATTAGGCTAAGTGTATTGCCTTGGGGTGCACCAGTTTTATTTGTAAAGAAGAAAGATGGTACTCAGAGATTGTGCATTGACTACAAGCAACTAAACAAGGCAATGATTAATAACAAGTACCCATTGCCGAGGATTTATGCTTTTTTTATCAGTTGAAGGGAGAAACAATTTTCTCTAAGATTGATTTGAGATTGGGATACCATCAGGCATGCATCAAGGAAGAGGATATCTTCAAGACTGCGTTCAGGACTAGGTATGGGCATTATGAGTTTGTTGTAGTTCCATTCGATTTGACTAATGCTCCAGCTACATTTATGTGTTTGATGAATAGTGTGCAGTGTCCTCATCTGGACAAGTTTTTTATTGTATTCATTGATGAGATACTGGTATATTCTAAAAATGAGGAATAATATGCCGAGCATTTAGCAACAATGTTGAGATTTCTAAGAGAGTATCAGTTGTATGCTAATTTTATCATGTGCAGCTTCTTATAGAATGAGGTACATTACTTGGGGAATGTTGTCTCCAAGGAAGGCATAACAGTAGATCCAGAAAAGATAAGGGCCATCATGGAGTGGGCAGCTCCTAAGAATGTGGATGAGGTGAGATCATTCATGGGATTGGTAAGTTACTGCAGGAGGTTCATCAGGAACTTCTCATGCATTGCATATCATATCACATCATTGTAGAGGAAAGGTAAGAAGTTCATACAAATAGAAGAATGTGCAGCTAGTTTTGAGCAGCTCAAGCAGTTGTTGACACATTCACGAGCTTGAAAGATTGTAGATCTAGACAAGGAGTTTGTAGTGTGTACACATGCTTGCAAGAGAGGACATGGTGGATTTCTCATGTAAGAGGGACATGTAGTCTGATGTGAGTCATGAAAACTGAATGAGCACAAGCATAATTATCCAACGCATGATCTCGAGCTAGTAGTGATCAGACATGCATTGAAGATGTGGAAGTACTATCTTATTGGAAGGAGGTTTGTACTGATGAGCGACCAAAGTGGGTTGAGGTATTTGTTTGACCAGTTGAATCTAAATCCCAGGGAAGCTATATGGTTGGCCACCCTCAATGAGTTTGACTTTGAGATCAAATAAATCAAAGGAAAGGAGAAACGAGTTGTAGATTCTTTTAGCAAGAAGGTATAGGAAAATCATATAAAAGCTATGAGATCTTATGGGACAGAGTTAAATGACAGGATCTTGCAAGCAGGATAACAGGATGACAAGTAGATGGAGATCATGCACATGTCACAACAAAATACAGTTATAGGTGTAGGTACAAGTACATGCACAGGTGTGGGTGTAGGTACAAGTGATCGGGATGCATATTATCATCTCCTGATAGATGGTGTGGTGAGGTTCAGGGATAGGATCTATGTGTCGAACTGCAATGATCTCAAGAAGCTTGTCTTGAGAGAATTTCATGTCAAGCTATACTCGGGTCCCCCGAATATTAGAATACATTGACAGAAGTGAAGAAGTTCTACTATTGGCCAAATCTGAAGAAGGAAGTGGCAAAGTTTGTGGCTAGATGTTTATATTGTCAGCAGGTAAAAGAAAATTTTAAGCATCCAGGTGGTCTACTATAGCCTATAGTGATTCTGAAATGGAAATGGGTGGTCATTTCCATGGATCTCATTATAGGTCTTCCAAGGATAGTGAGATAACATGATTCTATTATGGTCATGGTCAACGGGTTGAGAAAGTTAGCCCACTTTATTCCAATGAATACTACATATTCATCCAGTGAGGTAGCACAGGTTTTCATTAGAGAGATAGTGAGATTACATGTTGTTCCAAAGAAGATTGTGTCATACAGGGATGAAAATTTCACTTCCAAGTTCTGGAATGATGTATTTGTAGGTTTGGGTATAGAGTTGGCCTTCAGTAAAGTTATCATCTACAGACATATGGACATTTAGAGAGTGTCAACATGATCTTGGAGGATATGCTAAGGATGTATGTGATGCACCAATAGAGGAAATGGGAAGAGTATCTTCCATTGGTCGAGTTCGCATACAACAATCGTTATCAGGAGTCATTGAGGATGAATCCTTTTGAGGCATTGTATGGATGGAGTTGGAATATTCCCATCACGTGGAGTGATCCATTGAACAAGATACTTATTGGACTAGATATCTTCGCAGATATGGAACAAGAAATGCAGGTTATAAAGAAGAACCTAAAGGAAACACAGGATAGACAGAAGAGCTACCCATACCGATACAAGGTATTTAAGGAGTTTCAAGTTGGGGAGCATGTGTATTTGTGCATCAATGCCAATAAAAGCTCTATGAGGTTTGGATCATGTGCCAAGTTGGAAACACGGTATTGTGGGCTTTTTTAGATCCTTGGGAGGATTGGACCAGTGGCCTATCAACTTGCACTGCCTCCAACAGTGAAAGTCCATAATTTTTTCCATATTTCATTGCTTAAGAGGCATATAAAGGATGTTTATCATGTTATTGATTGGTCTGTATTGTAGGTGCAACAAGAAGGAGAGTTCCAGTTGAAGCCTCAGTGCATATTGCAATGAAAGCATCTCATGCTCAAGAATAGAGGCATAGAGAAAGTTAAAGTGCACTGGAAGTACTTTGGGGCAGAAGAAGCTACATGGGAGATGGTATATCAAATGTGGGTCTTGTATCCTTCGTTGTTTTCTAGTTGAGGTAAACCAATTTTTTTTTTATGTTTGGTATATATTTGGAATATATTTTGTGTTAGCCTTGCAGGGTAACCATCGTTTTTCATAACGGTCGGCCAGCTTGGCCATAAAGCGACGTGCATTGGCATAAGGTCCAGGGGAGCGAGAATTAAGGGGTGAAGTTGATTGTTGATGTACTCTCATATTAAATAAAAACATATCTTTTCGTAAGGAGATTATAGGTACACTTTGTGTTGTGAATGTGCTTGCATGATTTGAGTCAAATTTGGAAAACACTCTCTTTATTATGCTTAAACAAAACAACTACATGCACATAAGAAAGTTTACATATACAAGTCATTGATCAAGCCGCTGCAATCAAAGCTTCCATAATCAATTAAGTTCATAAGCATAAAGCGTGACATCATCGACTTGATAAAAGTAATATTCTGCAACAACATTTCACATCATGTAATCAAAGCAATCAAGTTAAGGACACTACAAATCAAGCATTTCAAGCCAAGACGACATCAACATTATCAACACTTTTTGTATCACTTTCAGATACACATTTTTTAATTCAATTGTACGGGTGCGATCTCAGTTGTAACCGACACCCTAATTTGCATTGTTAAGGTGAATACATTAAGTCAAGTAAGTCTTCAACTGATCCATCACGATTGAACTTGTCATTTGTCACTTGGGGGGATTTTCGATAGTGTTCGACACCCTTCCTTTTTTAAAATCAGCACATTTAGTGAGTACATTCAAGAAAGCACAAAGTCTCAGTAATCAATCAAGCAAGTTCAAGAAAGCCATCTAGAAAGCAAGCATCATTCAAAGCAAGCAAGCGTGAGAGAAAGCAAGTGTGAGTTCAAACAATCAATTGTTAAAAAAATTTCAAGCGAGCATGCAACAATCAATCGAACATCAAGCGAGCGATTTCTAAAAATCCAGCAAACATTAAAAGTAAGCGAGCGTGATTTCAAACAAGTTCGCATGGCGAAAAGCATTCAGTTATTATAGATTATTAACAATTTGATCCTCTCAACTGCTGAAGACATAGTGCAAATCAGCAAAACAACTCTTGCTGACATTCAAGTGCATATTCAACATGCACATGAAATGATTGAGTTCCTTCAACTAGAGTTGCAACTACAGAGAAATGAGTTGCAAGAGAAGTGTGTTGCTTCCAATTCTTTGACCAATCCAGAGACAGCTGATCATTCAACTTCATTCATTCAACCAACTTCAAGTGTTGAAGTTGTTCTAGTTCAACTTTCTTCCAAACACATTATCAATCCATGGGAAGAAATTCAAAGTAATTGAAATCGACGTGGCTTAGGATATGTCAAAGGTAACGACAACTTACATATCCCTGATTATTCAAAGCCCATTCATTTCTTCAGTGTCGGATTACTTGAACAAATCACCTCAGCAAGTTCTCAGCAACTTGTAGACTGGCGTCAATGCACACAAGTTGCAGTTGCAAACAAACAGAAATGCACACAAACTCAAATTGCAAACAAACTGAAATGTTCTCATCGTCAAAGAACCAGTCATCTAGAAAATCAATGTTTTGGTCTCCATCCTTGTAGCCATTGCAGCAAATCAAATCATACATCAGAGAAATGTTGCAACCAACGACAGCCAGCCAAATTAAAGATAAATTATTCATGGATTGATCCCTGGGAATGGTCATCCATAGCCAGAATATTGTACAAGTTTTACAATCAGATTCACTCACACATATTGCAACCAACAGTCAATTGAAGATGGTACTCTCATGCACCTGAAAGAGGGAGTACCACAGTGAAACTCTCCTACACCTGAAGGGGGGAGTTCAGAGTTGAGATATAATTTGGAGAATATTGCCTCTCCTTTCAGGTGACAAAGGGGGGAAAATGTCAATGAAATTGACAAGTGGTTGTCAGACTGAAAGTCTCAACAACATCAGCGAAGCAACCAGTGGGCGATCATCATCAGCAAATACGCCAGTGGGCATTCATCAAATTGTGTCAGTGGACACCAGATGTTGTTTTCAAGCAAAGGACAGTTGGATCCTTTTGTGGCTTGGCACATGATGGAGTTGTCAAGTGACATTCATAGATGATTCAGTCATGCAACTGACTCATGGTCTCTTCATATTTCAGTTTCTTCAACATCCAGCTTTGGCGGTTTTTCAGGAAAATGTTTTTTGAGGATCAACTTGAGAACTTGGAAGATGGTTCCTTGTTCATTTTGGATTTATCATTGAGGTGGGGAATGTTAGCCTCACTCTCTTAAAAATAAATAATAAATCCAATTATTAAATTAAATAAATAAAATCATGAGAATTATTCAAACTAAGGAGTCTAGTTTGGATGAGAGATCCTCTCCAACTAGCTCTCCTAAATTAGTTTGTAAGTTGAGAAATTGTCTCAACCAAGTGAGTCTAAGATAGACGCACTATCTTAAGACCACTTACTCATGTATTTAAATGTATTATTAAATTATTTGAATAATGAGAATTACATGAGCAAGAGAGACCACATGATGGCTCTCTGCCTTTTCCACCAGTTTAATTTTTGTGTGTTAATTTGTTGTGCATATGGTTATATGGTTTTGTGATTCTTCTTCATTTTTATGATGTTTTGGTATATATATATATATGTATATGGATGTAAATACCAGCATGAGCTATGTTATAAAGCTTCAATAACCGGTCTAGTTGTTATCTTGTCATGTTGTCATGATGTTTTGGTTTTGAGCAGGTCTTTCATTGTAAATACTGCAACAAGCTAAATTATAAAGCTCCAAGGGAAGTATGTTTTCTTTTCGACGACTTAGCTAAGGTCTTGGTGTGGTTCACCGAGGATGATGTTCCCCAAGGAGGAGGGTTCTATAACAACCCTGGTGAAAAATTCATGTAATAAAAGTTAATAAAGGAAAAATAAGACCACGGTTAAGGGACACTTATTATATGCTGAATGTTGGGCAAATATATCCTAGTGGGCATCAATGGATGTGTTTATGGCTAAGGAACTTGGCAAAGGCATTAAAAGGAAAAAAAACATTTTTGGCACATTTATTTATGAAAATAAAGATAATTAGGAGAAAAGTAAGGTGAAATATCACAGGTTGCATGTGAGGAGGAAATTGAAGGAAAATAATGGAAAATGAAGAAATTAGAGGCCTCATTAATAAAAAGGCTTCTAAGGATCAGTTGGTAACCTTTTTTTAGTTCAATTTTTGGAGCTCTCTCATTATTCTCTCTCTCTCACTCACTCTTGGCCATTTAGAGTTTTCTTGGAGCACTTTATCTTTGGATCAAGGAAAGGAAAGCAAGCAAAGGGAAGGGAAGGAAAGCAAGGATCAAGGAAGGAAGAGGAGGATCAAGAAGCTTCAGTAGGAATAATTGCAAGTAACATATTGTGTGTTTGATTTACTAGCTCGTTTTGACATTCATGGCTTTTCATGCTGGTGTATGATTCTCTTGTTGTCAATGACATGATTTTTCAAGTTTATGACAGTGGTTTTCAGCCTAGCCTTCCCTTTTTCCGGATGTGATGGTATGTTGGGATGTTTATCTTGGTTTTGAGCTTTGGTTTTTCAGATGGATTTTAGAATCCGAGGCAGAGGTTCTCTCAAGGTTCATTCTTTAATGCCTAGGAATCCCTTGATTGGTTTTCGCGGGATATATGGTAAAGCTTGAGGTAGAAGTCTTAGTTTAGGACATAGTTATCCAGGTTTGGATTGCGGTAAACCCTGAGAGATTCATCTTGGTTTAGGGCCTAATGATCCGAGATTTGATTGCGGTAAATCCTGAGAGACAAGAAGATGAAAAATTCCTCAAGGATAGTGATGGATTCCATATGTCATTCCAAGTTTGGTTCGGTTGTGATTGGAGCATTGGTTTTGGTGTGATCACGCTTTGGTGAGGGTGGAGGTGGTTTAACCTCTGGATTACCTTGGTTTTTTTGGATCGATTTATCCATGAGAAATATCACATTAATTCTTGGAATATGGCATGGGGGTGACTAGCTGAAAGAAAGATTTGGTTCAGCCATGTCTACGGTCAGGTGCTACAAGGAAATATCGAACCTAGTCTTATTTTCTTATGACTAATGAAAGCTAAGTTCTCTTGCTTTTGCATTTGTTTATATGTGGATTTAATTGTTGCTATATCTCTATTATTTACATGGTTGTATGATGGTTATAAGCATGGTTAATTGACTAGTTCATGTCATGGTCATTTCATGTATTTACTTGTAAGTGTTAAAATGATGGAGGGAAGACCTAATTGTTGTCATAAAATTTCAAGGGAGAAGGCGGTGATCCTTCTTGTCATGTTTCATAAGTGTTTTCAGTCATTCATGCTCTGTCTTGTATCCTAGACTTGTAGGTTGCATTGATGCCAAGTGTTTAATAGAATGCCAGTCCAGGTTGGGGATGGTCAGGCCTAGTCCTAAGGTTGTTTTTTGGTTTATTAGTCTTGTTATCATGTCTTTCATGGATTCTTAAAGGTATAAAAATTTATGGGCGGTGACCAGAATTCTGGGCTAGAAACGTGCCTTGAATTCTGCGGATGTTGGCACATTTTTTCTAGAAAAATTCCCTAGATGTTGGCTTGCTGTCCCGTGAGAGCGTCCAAAGGTCCCTAGATGCTGACATGCCCATAGCATGAGAGAATACAAAGGTCAAGAGGTCTAAAATATCAGTGGGACTAAGGGGCATGATGTATGAGAGGCTGAGATGTCTCTTGGGGGTGTTTTTGCTGATGTGGAAGGTATCTTTAATTTGTTTCATCAATTCCATTTCCTTAAGGTCACTAAGGAGGTTGAATCCCTTCATAGTGGCCTCTCTTGTCATATGTTTACCCTAATTTGTAGTTACTTGGGTAGATGTGGGAGGAGGGTGGTTACACCAGGTACAACACACTACCCATCACCGATGTCACCATGCAAGCGATGAGGGTGAAATCCAGTTCAAAATATGAAGCAAGAGCTTCACCTGGCGCTCCTCCTAAGGGCTTCTTACCGAACTTATTGTGTGGAAACATTGTGGCATAATTTCCCAGCTCATGACAATGAAAACATTTAATATTCAACATGTCATTCTTCTTTCCGCACTAAATGGAATCTGATTTGGAATGGGATTACTTCCCTTTCCCTTTCTTTTCCTTTCTAGCTAAGGTACAATTCTCCTCATCATCATGCTTTGATGAGGATCAATATCTGATGTTCCCCTGAATATCTTCTTGCACGAAGTCAGACCACAATTTCTCCCATTCTGGTAGCTTCTCCCTCCCATTAACTGAGTCTTGATAGATTTTCCAGGTCTTGGGAATTCCTAGAAGTGTTAGGTTCATCAGATCGCCTTCAGGAACTACAAAATCGACACTTCCAAGCTCATCCTGACATTGGGTGAACTTGGTCAAGTACTTCAGTATTGTGTCGCCCTTCTCTATCTTGATCTTTTTGAGCTTGTCCTTCAACACCAACTTCCTGTGGTCACTACTATTTTCAAACAAGTATGTCAAGTCCTTCCACATTGCAAATGGAGTTTCCTTACCATGGAGGTTCGAGACAATATGATGTCAAACTCCTGCGGGGATAATCCTTCTCACCTTTGCCACACACTTTCTCCACGCTGCCATATCCTTAGCATCAACTGGTTTAGGAATATATTTGTCTATGAATTCCTTAAGCTCGTTGTCTTCCAACACTACTCCATCTTTTCCTTCCAAGAAATATAGTTCGAACTACTATCAAGGGAATATTCGAGTCTCAACCCGTAGAACGACATATTGCTAGCTCTGAAGTATGACACTGCAAATTCGATTTCTATTACAAAAGACAAACTAGCCATTAATAACTAGTCGTTATAAAAATAATTTAATAATTTTTTAAATAATTTTTAAAACTTTAAAAATTTAAAGTTTTAAAAATTTATTAATTTAAAAATTAAACATGTGATCTCTCTAAAGAAGCTGGAGAGATCAAAACTAAGGGATGTTGTTGAAATATGTCAAGTCCGAGGATCTTAGATGCTCATGATGAAGGTTCCGAGCTTGCATGGATTTGTCCAGGGAATCAGAGGTCTAGCAATATGTTGTAACAAAGGGAAACACTGGAAGTCTCCATGTTGTTTAGGGTTTAGGGTACCCCCAAGGTTTAAAGCTCTAGTGGCTTCACAGAAGTCCAACTTTAACACCAGGGGGGCCCTTTCGAGCCCTGTATAATGAAGAGGACCCCATGCATAGACCTGCTGCAAGATAGAAACCCTCTGATCCCAGTGAACCTATGAGAAGCAATCCTAAATAAAATCAGGCGGATATCATCTGGATCGAAGCCGAATGTAGAAGAGTCTCCTGAGCTCCAAAAAACCTGTCTGCCTACTTTCACAAAGAAGATATCGTTGTAGCTCATTAACCACAAATGCCACTTTCTGGTGCCAAGGGTGCGAGGAAGTGAATGGAATGTAGTGGATGCATTCAAAGGCTTTTGATAACACTTTATGGAAAGCTTCCCAGAGGTCTAAAAATCTGGACCTTTGAAGAGCTCTACATCCAGCAAGTTCACACTGGTGGAATAAATACAAGAGGTGATCTTAATGTTATCAAGATAGATGGACTGATATGATCCGGATTTAAACAGGAACGCAACAAATTACAGAGATAACCATATACACAAAGATGCAGCGGAAATAATACTTCATTTCATTAATGGAAAATACTGAAATATGCTTACAAACAGAAATGGCAATAAACTAGCTAGGGCGATGGTAGCTTATCTCTGAGAAGAGATGTGATGGCTACATGCCTCTGAAGTGTGTTACAATGAGGCTCGAAGGCCTATTTATTGTTGAGAAACAATGGACAACCCTTAACATTCCAAAACCTAACCCTAGGAGATGAAACGCCAAACTGTGGGCCCCGTTTGGGTAAATTGGTACATCAACTTCCCGGGGTCGTAACTTTGGCATACGATCTCCGTTTGACGCGTACAATAGCTCGTTAGAAAGATCTATCCGAGCACTACCACTTTGGGAAGAGAAACATTGGTCCATGGATCCATGTTGCCCCCAGATTTCCCAAAAAACGTCATTTAGGGCCTCAAAACGGCTCCGGAAGTTCAGGACCCGAAAAACTGCTAAAAATAGTAAGTTGTGCTACAATTAAGGAAACTGAAAATGCTGAGAAAGACAATGGTGGGGGTCCAGGTGGACTTGGCAGGTGGCCACCAATATCCACCTGGATCATTCCTCCCCCCTTAGGAAGCAATGGTCCCCATTGCGTTGAGCTCCTCCATGAGATGAGGAAACTTCTGCTGAACTTGTTCCCTGGTGAGCCACTTGCCCTGCTGAAGGAGTTGGCCCGCTTTGACAACTCGATACAGTTGGATATTCTGTTGGCGAGTGTTCTTGATCTGTGTGTCCATGATCCGATCAGTTGCAGCTTGTTCCATGCAATCTGGATTTAATTCTGTGGGTTTGAGCTGTTCTGCAATGTCGGATGTGTCTAGCAATGGTGGAAAGTATGGCCGAAGGCGGTCCACATTAAATACTGGGTGCAGGCCAAGGAATGGGGGAATGCTGAGCTCAAATGCATTGTCTCCCATAGCCTTAGTAATGGTGTAGGGACCATATCGGAGTGGTCTCAATTTCCGATAGGCTCCAGTAAGGCGTTCCTTTCGCAAATGCAACCAGACTTTGTCGCCCACCTGAAACTTGTGTGGCACCCGATGTTGATCATGTCGCTGCTTGTACTTGGCATTTGATTTCTCAAGAATGTCATGGACCTGCTGGCGAATATGTTGGATTCGCTCAATGAAGCTGGTGGCCTTATCTGTTTCGGACTGGACATGAGCTGAATTCATGTGAGTAGCTGCAAGTGGCATGGCCACATCAATGGGGCATAGTGGCTGGAATCCCAAACCCACCTGAAAAGGGCTATGGCCAGTGGAGCTGTGAAGAGCTCGGTTGTAGCTGTGCTGAACGTAGGGGAGGCTCTCGTCCCATGTGCGTGGATGCTTTGAGTTATACATGCGCAGAATGTGCACAATCATCCTATTGACAACCTCCGTCTGGCCATCAGTTTGAGGATGGAAGGCTGTGGACTTCGTGAGTTTGGTGTCCAGCATTGACCAGAGACTGGACCAAAAGGTGCTGAGAAACCGACTGTCCCGATCTGAGATGATAGACTGTGGGATCCCAAAGTGCACCCACACTCATTCAAAGAAGAGTTTAGCAGTGGCTTCTGCTGTGATATTCTTCTTGCAGGCCATCATAATGGCCATCTTTGAGAACCTGTCGACGACCACAAAAACACAGTCATTTCCATGCTTAGTGGAAGGAAGGCCTGACATGTAATCCATGGAGATGGATTCCCAAGGTCGACTAGGGGTAGGCAACGGGGTATAGAGGCCTTGCTTCTTAATGGTCGGTTTGGCAATGGCACAGGCAGTACATGATCGGATGTACTTCCCAACATCCTGTCGAAGATTCGGCCAATAGAAATAGTTTTGCAGTACTGCCACTGTTTTCTCGACCCCGAAATGCCCAGCAGCCCGACTGTAGTGTGCTTCCCAAATCATCTTGGCACGCTCGCTTGAAGGAACACAGAGGTGACCGAGGTGGCATAATAGGGCATCCTGGAGGTGAAAATCTGCAACCTGCCGACCCTCCAAGAGTGTCTGGTATGTGTGGCCGAATTCTGGGTCGCTTTTGTAGAGAAGTGGCCAATCAGAAGTCTCGTGCCCGCAAGAGTTGAGCACGGTGGTTAGCGCCATGATCGGTGGTCGACTGAGGCAATCTGCAACATTATTGGTGCTGCCCTTTTTATACTTGATATTCAAGTGAAACTGTTGCAGATATGTAGACCACTTCTGATGGCGATCATTCTGCAATTTCCCTTGGGTCTGTATGAACTGCAGAGGTCGGTGGTCTGTGTGGATGACCGTTTCCTTCCCCAAAATGTAATGCTTCCATTGTCGGCAGGCCTGTACAATGGAATACATCTCTTTATCATAAGTGGGGTACTTCCGGACTGTGTCTGAAAGTGTTTCACTGTGATATGCCACTGGATGTCCATGTTGAGTAAGGACTGCCCCAATAGCATAGTCAGAGGCATCTGTCTCGACCTCAAATGGTTGTTGTAAATCTGGTAACGCGAGCACTGGTGCCGTGCAGAGGCGATCCTTCAACTCCCTGAATGACTTCTGTTGAGATTCAGACCAAAAGAATTTTGCTTTCGCCCCGCCCTTGGTGACTTGACTCAAGGGCCAAGAAATATGAGAAAATCCCAACACAAACCTGCGGTAGAAGTTGGCAAGACCTAGAAAGCTGCGGAGCTCTGTTAGAGTGGTTGGAGAGGGCCAATCCCGAATGACTTGGACCTTGGCTGGATCGACATGAACCCCCTGTTCATCAATGATGTATCCCAGATACTGAACCTCGGTCATGCCAAAAGTGCATTTCTCCAAATTGGCACATAGCTTGTGTTGCCGCAGTGTTTGGAGAACCTGTCGGATGTGGTGGAGGTGCTCTTCCCAACTCTGGCTGAAGATCAGAATGTCATCCAAGTATACTACTACAAAGGAGTTGGTGAATGGCCGCAAGATGTCATCCATTAGCCTCATAAAGGTTGCAGGCGCATTCGTCAATCCGAAAGGCATGACCAACCATTCGAAGAGGCCCTCCTTGGATTTGAAGGCAGTCTTCCACACATCTGAGGGTTCAATTGGTACCTGGTGATATCCTGACTTCAGATCGATCTTGCTGAAATATTTCGCCCCCTTTAGTTGGTCTAGGAGGTCATCAATCCGCGGGATCGGGTACCTATTACGGACAGTGATCTTGTTCAGCGCCCGATAGTCAATACAGAGTCTCCACGTCCCATCCTTCTTCTGTACCAACACTATCGGGCTCCCACAGGGTGAAGAACTCGGACGGATGTGACCTTTCTGCAGGAGCTCCTGAATCTGTCTCTTGATTTCATTGTTCTCCAGAACGGAGCGCCGATAAATTAGTCCATTGGGTAGCGGCGCACCTGGGGTCAGATCGATGGAGTGCTTGACTTGACAGTGCAGAGGAACCCCTGCCGGGGAGGTGAAGATGTCTTCGTACTCCTCCACAATCTTGTCCATCTGTAGCTGCCGTGCAGAGGAACCCCGTTTGGAGGCCGCGGCCACTGTCTTCTTCTTCCCTTGAGGGCGTATCATCAGGAAAACAAATTTCCTGGTTTTGGAAATGATCTTACTGCATTGTTTTGCAGTAATCAAAGAGATGGCGGCAGGTGGTGCTACCTCTGGTATCCTGAACAACTTATTTCCCAATGTAATAATAACAGCACGGGGCCTTGATTCATACACAGCATGTCGCTTCCACAAGTATGGTTGTCCTAGTAATACATCACAAACTTCAAGGGGAGCAATGTCACACAATACCTCATCCGTGAAGGGCTTGATGTTGTATGGAAGGCGACACTGCTGGCTCACGCGAAGATCTCGCCCTTGGTGAAGCCACCCAATGGTGTATGGTTGTGGATGTGCTGTGGTCGGTAAGCCCAACCGCTTCACGACCTCTGCCGAAATGAGGTTCTTTTGACTCCCGCTATCAACAATGAACTGTATCGGGGAGCCCTTTACCCACATCTGGGAGTGGAAGAGACGCTCCTCCTCCTCTGGATCTTCGGGTTCATTTTTCTGGATCTTTGCGGTAGCAACAGTGGCGCTGGGATCCGCATCAATGATCTGCTTCCCTTTTTCATACCCCTTATCGGGTTCTGACTCAGAGTCGGAACATGCATCTGATTCTGAAACCTTTAGCTCAGCCACCAGTGACTGCTTGGCCCGACACTCACTTGTGTTGTGAGTGGAGCTCTTATGGAACTCGCACCATTTTCCAGTGTCCTTTCTCGGCTTCGCGGCGTTGCTCTTTGCTTGCAGTTTCGGCTGGTTTTCTTGGGCTGTCCCGCCTTGGCTTTGTCCTTTGTTCTGTGGTTTAGGGGCACCTTTCCCCTGCTTTGGATTCGCAGATCCAAAGTCTCGCTTCTTTTGTTTAAACTTCTGCTCGACCTTGACGGCATACCGGTATGCTGCGCCGAGCGAGGGGATGTTTAAGAACTGTATTTCTTCCTGGATGTACTTGTGCAGGCAGCCACGGTATTTGAGTATCAAATGTTGCTCCGAATCCTTGATACCCAACTTTGTGCGAAGGGTATGGAAAAGATTGGTGAACTTCGGCACGTCTTGGTCCCTTCCCTGCCGCAGCGTGGTCCACTTTATGTATTCATCCTCATAGCTTCCGACAGGGTAGTACTGCTCCTTGATGGCATCCCGGAACGAATCCCAGGTGGGTGCGGCTGAAAATAGTGAGCCAGTACTTTCATCCTTCTGCTCGCAGTAGGTTTCCCACCAGTCCTTGACGTGGGGGGCTGCTTTGAGAAGAGCAAAAACAATCTTTTCCCGACTCGAAAATTCATGAACAGAAAAATAACCCTCTAGCAGATTTAACCATTTATCTACGGCATCGGCGTCTATCTGACCCTCGAATATGGGGATTTCAAAATTAACTTGTACCTTAAAGGGTGTGGCGTTTCCAGAGGAGCTACTGGAAGCCGATGCGCCGCTTCTGGGTAGCCGCTGAAGGATCTGCGCAAAGCTGTCCATCATCGCGTTCTGTTGTCGCTCGAGCGCTTCTTCGATGGGATCTCCTGCCCCCTCGTCTTTCTTCTCGTCCGCCATGGGAGGCCGTCGGGATTTGCGAGGCTGGTCTTGCAAAGGTTCAACCAGTTCAAGCCCTAACTCCTTATATCCCGACCTTGTTGGGGACATGCAAAGAAAAACAGAGAAAAAGCAGACCGCTCTGATACCACTGATCCGGATTTAAACAGGAACGCAACAAATTACAGAGATAACCATATACACAAAGATGCAGCGGAAATAATACTTCATTTCATTAATGGAAAATACTGAAATATGCTTACAAACAGAAATGGCAATAAACTAGCTAGGGCGATGGTAGCTTATCTCTGAGAAGAGATGTGATGGCTACATGCCTCTGAAGTGTGTTACAATGAGGCTCGAAGGCCTATTTATTGTTGAGAAACAATGGACAACCCTTAACATTCCAAAACCTAACCCTAGGAGATGAAACGCCAAACTGTGGGCCCCGTTTGGGTAAATTGGTACATCAACTTCCCGGGGTCGTAACTTTGGCATACGATCTCCGTTTGACGCGTACAATAGCTCGTTAGAAAGATCTATCCGAGCACTACCACTTTGGGAAGGGCAACATCGGTCCATGGACCCATGTTGCCCCCTGATTTCCCAAAAAACGTCGTTTAGGGCCTCAAAACGGCTCCGGAAGTTCAGGACCCGAAAAACTGCTAAAAATAGTAAGTTGTGCTACAATTAAGGAAACTGAAAATGCTGAGAAAGACAATGGTGGGGGTCCAGGTGGACTTGGCAGGTGGCCACCAATATCCACCTGGATCATGATAACACTCAAGATACTTAATCAATCTATCTTTAGAACCAAACCAAACCATACAACCTTCATCGATGAACCGCTTGAAGGGCTTTATTTCTGGAGAAGGCATTCTTCTGTTCACATCTTGCTCAAGGTGGTAGAGAAAGATACAGGCATAAACCACAACAAAGTTTCTACCCATAGTTGTGCCTCTAATCTGCTAGAAGAAGGAGCCATTGAACTAAAGGAAGTGCCATCTGAGAACTAGCTCTGCAGCGCTGACCAGGGAATCGATATCTACTGGAGTGAAGAAAGTTGTCGTGCTTTGAGTGAGAATTTCACGCAAATCATGAAAACCCTCTTGAGTAGGAATACTCAAATAGAGAGACTCAACATCGAATGTTACCAGAAATGAATCAGCTGGAAAGCGTTCAGTTTCTATAACATGCGAGTGAGAGAGTCTGGCAAATGATTTGGTTGTGCCAGCAAAGTGCTCAAGAGTTTGTGATGCAAAAATTTGGAGATAGGTTCAAGCATAAAACCATTATAAGATCAAATTGGTCGACCCACAGGAGGGTTTTTCTACACTTTCCAAATAAAGTAAAGTGAACAAACTCTGCGATGCTGAATTTTAACCTGCATAATATAGTCCCACTTCTGAATAGAAAGTAAATTTCTGAATCTGGCTTGGATTTGTCTGAGAGAGTCTCGGATCAATCCCCAAGGAAACTACTGCAACTGGTCTGTAGACATTGAGATCAGATAGTTTCCTATGAGCTTTGGCAAGATATTTGTCTATGTCAATGATAATAATGCCCAGATTTTTATCTGCTGATTTTATTACAATTGGGAGTTGGCGAAGACTTCTAAGAGCAAGAAACTGAGATCTAGAAAAACTGGGTTTAGAAATGAAAGCAACAGAATTGAGTCTAGAATGCAGAATATTTAAACCATTAAGAAGAGCTGGGTTTAAATTGGGATCATTAATAGGCGATTCCCAAGTGGGATTTGGCAATCTGAAAGGATTATATGAATTCTCAGCAAAAAGTCTAAAGAAACGCCTAAGCCTACAAAGTCTGGAAAAGATAGCATACTCTTTCAAAATGTCATCCATGGCCATTTGGGGAGGCTTGGGAATGTATTTGTGCCCTAGACCCAATAATTTTACTTGATTGAAAGTTAAATGAACAAAAGAAAGATTGTGGATCGCAAGATTGCTCACCCTACGATCTAATTTAGAGGGAGTCATTTTTCCTAACAAATGTAGCAAGTATGAGAAAGGGTTTACCAAGGGCAACCAATACAGATGACGATGCTTGCTCATTTTTGAGGAGCTTTGCCTTTTTCGAGAAATAAAACATGATTCCGAGGTTTGCTTGACTGCTATGGAGCAAATGCTGCAGCCTCTAGATTTAAACCAAAATTCTGGAAATGCAGGTTTAGATGAGAAGTTGATTTTCCAGCAACAGATGGAGTGAAGTTTTGATTCTGCTTTCCTCTGTGGTAGCGATCCCGGCTACCCCCGTTTTTTGGCAGAGGTTGCCAAGCCTATTGAGGATGATGCTAATGTTGCTGATGTTGCTGGACAGGCTGACTGAGCAGCTGGGCAAGATGCCTTGGCTGTCTTTGCTGACTACGCAACTGAGAAGGTTGTATGCGCAGAGGTTGCTGGGGCTACTGATGTAGTTGTCTGGGCTGCTGATGCAGTTTATTTGGATGTTGGGGCTATTGCTGATGTTGCATTACTGAAGTTGGGTCTATAGAGGCCATACCATCAGTCTGCATGCTCATGAAAAAATCCAGTTGATCTTGTAGAGGTTTGAGGGTTGCATCTAGTTTCTGTTGCTGGGCCTACAAAAATTTAGAAACTTCTCTTTGCACCAGAACAGAGATGGCTTCCTCACGAGGGATGTGATTGGCATGCTTGGAAATGTCCTCTTGAGCAATATTTCTGGCATTTTTTGCTGCAGTTCGAGCAGCCCATCTCTCAACCAATTTTGTTTGGAATTGATTGACTTTTCGATTGTAAGAAGCAACAGCAAGTGTAATACATTGATCAGATATAGTTTGTCCAGAAATAGGACCGGATGAGTTGGAATATTGGATGTTGGCAAATGGAGCAACAAGTTCACAAGAGATTGTCGTGAAATGTTGTGGAAAACCTTTGGAGATTTTCCTCATTCTTTGCAACAACATCTCTTTCATGTTGAAGATAAAAAGAATGATATTATTTTCGGTAAGCTGCAGTAATACTCTCCAATCCAATCTTGAGTTGAAAGGAAGAATCTGGGTCTATAGAAACCAGACCGGGAGTCTTGACCATCAAACTTTGAATCACCCAGCCATCCTGTTCCAAGGATTCAAGTTTTTCTACAAGAGATTGAGAATGTAGAAATACTTCAGAAGCTTTTTGAAAATCTTTGACAGCAACAAGAGTAATTTCTATCCAGGATTTGGGCATGGGTGGAAATTCACTATCAGGCAGTAATTGACGAGCAAAGGAAGATTCCAGGGCTAGATCTGCAATAATCTTAGTAGCAGACTGATTTGCCGGTGGGATCTCTGCTTTTGCTGGATCTTCTAGAGGCTAAACTGCGTGGTGGAGGGGATTGGTGATGTCCAGTTCCTCTGCAGCGCTGGTGCCTCTCCCTACTACTCAGCTGACTCTCCCAGTTGCGTTGTTTCTACCAAACCCGCTCTCGATCCAAAGAGAGTAAGAGGATCCCGTGGTGGGACCTTGAGCATCTCTCATCAGAGTTGCCTGAGATCTGTTAATGGGGCTGACAGAGTCGGTAACCTGAAAAGTTTCATTTTCGGTGATTCTCCACGTATTCACCATGGACTGAGTTATAGTGTTAAAAAAAAACAAGAATAAGGCGTATGTAGAAAATAGTGAAACAGAAACAAGATAATGAAATGTTGAAATGCTAAGTGAATAAGAACATAAGTAAATAAATAAATAAACTACAAAGGACACTTAAAAAATATTATGCAAGAGACACATAATAAAGAGGAAATGATATTGTATTATCAAACTAATTTCATCCTTAGAGGACTCATCAGCAATACAAATGTTTCCAACACAATATGTCCTTATGTACGAGCAACACTCATAAAAAACTAGCTGTTAGAAAACTAGTCGTTATAAAACTAGCCGTTAAAACTAGTCGTTATAAAAGGTATTTAATAATTTTATATTTTTTTAAATAGTTTTTAAAACTTTAAAAATTTAAAGTTTTAAAAATTAAACAATTAAACATGTGATCTCTCTCAAGACGCTAGAGAAATCAAAACTGAGAGATGTTATTGAAATATGTCAAGTCTGAGGATCTGAGTTGCTCATGATGAAGGTTTCGAGTTTGCGTGGATTTCGCCAACAAATCAAAGGTCTAGGAATATGTTGTAACAAAGGGAACCACTAGAAGTCTCCATGCAGTTTATAGTTTAGGGTTTTATGGTTTAGGGTTTTAGGGTTTAGGGTTTTAGGGTTTAAGGGTTTACGGTTTACGGTTTTAGGGTTTAGGTTTTAGGTTTTAGGGTGTAGGGTTTAGGATTTAGGGTTTAGGTTGTAGGGTGTAGGGTTTAGGGTTTAGGGCTTAGGGTTTAGGGTTTAGGATTTAGGGTCTGGGTTTTGGGTTTAGGGTTTAGGGTTTAGGGTTTAAGGGTTTAGGGTTTAGGGTTTTAAGGTTTAGTGTTTAGGGTTTAGGGTTTAGGGTTTAGGGTTTAGGGTTTTAGGGTTTTAGAGTTTGGGGTTTAGGGTTTTAGGGTTTAGGGTTTAGGCTTAGGTTTAGGGCTTAGGGTTTAGGGTTTTAAGGGCTTAGGGTTTAGCATTTTAGGGTTTAGGGTTTAGGGTTTACCAAAAATTAATTGAGGTGAAAATAATAATGAAGTATGATCCGTTAAAAAAACCCAAGATAAAAAAATTGAATTAAAAGTAAGGAAAGTAGAAAATGCACATGAAAAACTTATGTACTTTATATCAAACTAGTTTCGTCCATAAGATAGGACTCATCAGTGATACATAAGAATAAGTGCAAGCTATCCTTATAAAATGAAAAGGATCAGTGCTAGCTTTCACAAACTAGCCGTTACAAAAATCTAGCCGTTTCAAAAAGTTAGCCATTTACAAAAGCTAGCTATTATGAAAAGCTAGCCATTATAAAAAGGCTAGCCGTTACAAAAACTAGCCATTAAAAAAGCTAGCCATTTCAAAAAAATAGTTGTTATGTATCATAATTTTAATTAATTAATTAAAAAAATATGAAGAACTGTAAACAAAGAATAATGCTCCTAAGAATGTCAAAATCGAGGGTCAGCACTTCTCATGTAGAATGTGCCAATCTTTCTAGGGTTTTGCCAACAGATCAAAGGTCTAGGTATATGCTGCAACTGAGGGAAGTTCTAGAATTCTCCATGAAGTTTAGGGTTTAGGGAAACCCCAAGGTTTAAAGCTTTGGTAGCTTCACAGAAGTCTAGCTTTAACACCAGGGGGGCCCTCTTGAGGCCGGTATGTACTAGACCTCACGCATAAACCTGTTGAAGAAGAGAAGACCTCTGATCCCAGTGAATCTTGGTGAAGCAAGCCTGTAGAAAGTCAGTAGGATACCCCCTGGACTGAAGCCGATAGTAGAAAGATCTCTGTAGCTCCAAAAAACTTTCTTTACAGCTTTCGCGAAGAAGAGATCGCTGTAACTCATTTACCACAAAGGCAACCTTTTGATGACGAGGGTGCCAAGAAGAGAATGGAATGTATTGATAGGCATTCTGTGGCATCTGAAAGCACCTGGTGGAGAGTTTACCAAAGGTTTCAAACTCTGAACCTTTAAAAAGAATGAGGTCCAAAAAGTTGATTCTAGTGGAAGAGATGCAGTAAGTAATATGGATGTGCTCAGGATAGATAGACTGATAGCAATCCAGAAATTTGAGAAATCTATCTTTGGAACTAGTCCAAATCATGCCGCCGTCATCGATGAAGCATTTAAACAGCTCAATCTTTAGTGAAGGCATTTTGTTGAAAACCTCCAGCTCAAGATGACAAAGGAAGAGACAAGCATAGACAACATCAAAGTTGTTTCCCATAGCAGTCCCCCTCACTTGTCGAAAAAAGAAACCACTAAACTGAAGAAAATGCCAAGAAAGCACAAGTTCGGTTGCAGAGACCAGGAAATCAATATCCAGAGAACAGAAAGATTCAGCAGAGCTATGAAGCAGCATTTCCCTCAAGACATGCAAGGCTTGTTGGGTGGAAATGCTTGGATACAGTGATTCTATATCAAAGGTAACAAGAAGTGAGTCAACAGGAAAGGTTTTTGAATCAACAACTTGAAGCAGAGAAATAGAATCAGGTAGATGAGAAGGTTGAGCAAGTGAAGTACTAAGCAACTTATGATGAAGAAGCTTAGAAAGAGGTTCAAGCATGAACCCTTTGTAGGAACAAATAGGTCTTCCTACAGGAGGGTTTTTGTGAATCTTCCAAAGAAAGTAGAGCATGCAAGCTCTAGCTTTATGGAGTTTGACTTGTTGAATATATTCCCACTGCTGAACTGTAAGGAGATTGCTGAATCTGTCTTGAAGATGGTTGAACTTTCTCTTGATGGCGGTCCAGGGAACTACTGAATAAGGCCTGTATACATTAAGATCATATAGTTTCCTGAGAGTTTCTGCAACATATTTGTCTTTTTCTAGAACCACAATACCCAAATTTTTGTCCGTTGGCTTGATGACAATAGGGAGTCAGCAAAGGCTCCTTAAAGAAAGCAATTGGGACATGGAAAAATGGGGTTTGTGGGAAAAATCAATAGAGGCAATATTATTGTGCAGAAGGGTAAGACAAATATGAAGAGCATGATTCAGATAAGGATCACGGATAGGAGGTTCCCAAGAGGAGTTTGGCAATCTAAAAGGATTGTAAACATCATCTGTAGAAGGACTGAAAAATATCTTGAGATGACAAAGTCTAGAAAAATAGGCATATTCATTTAGAATATTTTCTACAGTCATGGGAGGAGGTCGGGGTATAAATTTGTGCCCTAAGCCCAAAATCTTTTCTTGGTTGAAGGAAAGAGAGACAAAGGAAATATTATGGATAGCTAAGTTGATAATCTGACTATCTAACCTAGAAGGAGTCATATTTCCAATCAGATAAGAAAGATAAGAGAAAGGGCTAATAGAGGGCAGCCAAAAAAGGGTTCGGGATTTGCTTACTCTAAGGGGGATTTTCCCTTGGTTTCTACCTGGGCATGGTTCTGAAGCATGTTTTAACTGTTGTGGCAGAAATGGAACAGTCCCCAGATTCAAACCAGTGTTCATAGAAGCTTGGTTTTGAATGGAGGGCGATGGCCCAACAACAGATGGTGTGGACCTCCTTCCCTGGCAGAATCTCTCTCTGTTTACCCCATTTTTTGACTGCTGGGCAGTTTGGGGGTATTGCTAATGATGTTGCCTGTGATGCTGCTAGGGCATCTGCTGATGCTGCTGCTGAGATTGTTGCGGTTGCTGCCTTTTCTACTACTGTTGTTGTTGTTGTTGATGTTGCTACTGCCCTCTGTGTTGTGGCTGTTTTTGTGGCTTCTGTTGTTGCTGCTACGGCTTTTTGTGTTGTTGCTACTTTGGCTGCAACTGCTGCTGCTACGACGGAAGTTGTTTCTGCTACTACTTAGGAGAGTAGGAAGATTGCAAATCTATCAAGAAACCAATTTGTTCCTGAATAGGTTTGAGAGAGGCATCCAACTTTTGTTGCTGGATCTGAAGAGATCTAGCAACCTCTTTTTGGACCAAGACAAAGATAGCTTCTCCCGAGGTATATTATTGGCTAATTTAACCAAATATTCTCTGGAAGCATTTCTGGTAGCTTGGGCAGCAATGCAGACGGCGCGACGTTCAACCATTTCAATCTGGAAATGATTGATTTCTCTGTTATAAGAAGTAGTGGCAAGAGAAACCCACTATGCAGAAATAGTGCTACCTGAAACAGGACCTGAGTAGCTGGCGAACTGAATATTGGCAAATGGTTCAGTAAGCTGTTGGAGATTGTCATGAAAAGATGAAGCAAGTTGATCAAGTTTCTCTTCATTTTTGGTGACAATGGATCTCTCATGCTGAAGATAGAATGCATGGCATTCTTTCCTGAATTTGTCAGTGATGGATTCCAGTCCCTAAACCCTAAAATGGTTCGCGAAAACTGGATCACGAAAAATGTGTTACGAAAACTGTGTCGCAAAGGCTGTGTCATGAAAAATGTGTCGCGAAAAATCTGCAACAAAAAATCTTTCGCGAAAAACTTTCGCGAAAAACTGTCGCGAAAAACTGTCGCAGAAAATCTGTCGTGAAAAATCTACCACAGAAAATCTGTTGCAGAAAAACAGAAGCACTAAAAGCTGAAAACAAGTGCTTAGGGTTTAGGGTTTTGGGTTTTAGGTTTTGGGTTTGGGGTTTGGGGTTTTGGGTTTGGGGTTTGGGGTATGGAGTTTAGGGTTTTGGGTTTGGGGATTGGGGTTTGGGGTTGACAGTTTTAGGGTTGACGATTTGGGGTTTGTGGTTTGGGGTAGAGTTTGGGGTTTGGGGTTGAGAGTTGAGGGTTTAGGGTTTAGGGTTGAGGGTTTGGAGTTTGGGTTTTGGGGTTTGGGGTTTTGGGGTTTAAGGTTTTAGGGTTTGGGTTTATGGTTTAGGTTTTAGGGTTTAGGGTTTAGGGTTAAGGGTTAGGGGTTAGGGGTTAAGGGTTAGGGTTTTGGGATTAGGGTTTGGGGTTTGGGGTTTTGGGTTTAGGGGTTTTAGGGTTTAAGGTTTAAGGTTTTAGGGGTTTAGTGGTTTATGGTTTTAGGGTATTAGGGTTTAGGGTTAGGATTTAGGGTTTAGGGTTTTAGGGTTTTAGGGTTTAAGGGTTTTGGGTTTAGGGTTTTTGGTTTAGGGTTAAGGGTTTATGGTTTTAGGGTTTAGGGTGTAGGGTTTAGGGTTTAGGGTTATGGTTTACAGTTTAGGGTTTAGGGTTTAAGGTTTTAGGGTTTAAGGTTTTAGGTTTTAGGTTTAGGGTTTAGGATTTAGGGGTTTTAGGGTTTAAGGCTTTAGGGTTTAGGGTTTAGGGTTTAGGGTTTTAGGGTTTAGGGTTTAGGGTTTACAGTTTAGGGTTTTAGGTTTAGGATTTAGGGTTTAGGGTTTTAGGGTTTAGGGTTTAGGGTTTAGGGTTTATGGTTTTAGGGTTTAGGGTTTTAGGTTTTAGGGTTTAGAGTTTGGGGTTTAGGGTTTAGGGTCTAGGGTTTAGGGTTTAGGGTCTATGGTTTAGGGTATAAGTTCTAGGGTCTAGGGTTTAGGGTTTAGGGTCTATGGTTTAGGGTTTAGGGTCTAGGGTTTAGGGTCTAGGGTTTAGGATCTAGGGTTTAGGGTTTAGGGTTCAGGGGTTCTCCTGATACGAGTCCCATTAATGGGCCCCTCCTCTCCTTGAACCAACCAACCTTGTATCCCTTAACATTGACCAAAAACTCCTAACATCACCTTCTCCCTTCCCTTGCCCTTGGTGGTGGTGCTAGTTTAGGGATTAGGGTTTTAGGGTTTAGGGTTTGGGGTTTGGGGTTTGGGGTTTGGGGTTTGGGGTTTAGGGTTTAGGGTTTAGGGTTGAGGGTTGAGGGTGAGGGTTTAGGGTTTAGGGTCTAGGGTTTGGGGTCTAGGGTTAAGTTAGGGATTAGGGTCTAGGGTCAAGGGTCTAGGGTTTAGGGTCTAGGGTCTAAGGTTTAGTGTTTTAGGGTTTAGGGATTAGGGTTTTAGGGTTTAGGGTTTAGTGTTTAGAGTTCATGGTTCAGGGTTTAGGGTTCAGGGTTCAGGGTTTAGGGTTTAAGGTTTAGGCTTAGGTTTAGGGTTTATGGTTTAGGGTTTTAGGGGTTTAGGGTTTAGGGTTTTAGGGTTTAGGGTTTAGGGTTTAAGGTTTTAGGGTTTTAGTGTTTAGGGTTTAGTGTTTAGGGTTTAGGTTATAGAAATAATTACAGTGAAAGTAAATTGAAATATTCTCAATAAAACCCAAAAAAAATGTTGAAAATGCAACAAGATGATGGAGCTTAGTGAAAAGAAGTCGCCTTCACTAAGTGGGCCCGCAGGCTATTTTTGGCGCAAAGTCTATTTTTAGACTATGTCTATTTTTAGACATATGAATCATGGTCTATGAGTTGTAGGATGCTATTTATGGATGATTGGTCATGTTGGTAAAAATAGATGGACTTCTATTTTTAGACATATGGGCGGAGTCTATTTTTAGACTGCCAGTCTAAAAATAGAACAGTCAAATATTATTAGCTCTTAATAATATTTGGACTATAAACATTATCTTATCCTCTTGCAGCACTCCAGTTCGAGCTACGGATGTGGCACATGCAACTGCCAGAAGGAAATACGCTTTTCCTATGGGTTAGTTGAGCTATTGCATGATTGAGTTGTGTTCAGTTTGACTTAGTTGAACTAGTTGTATTTAGTCTAACTACCAAATACACTAGTGATGAGTGATGTGAATTAATTATTAATTAATTACTAATTATTAACTCATAAATCAACTAAAAAAAACATCAGTTAACTCAGTGCATGGACAGTTCAGTGGACACAAGTGTTAGAGGTGGGTGAAAGGGTGAGTCTACTATCAGTTGTGACTATAGTTGTGCATGAGATTTGCACAATCATTGATTGAGATTGCCAATGAGGATTGCGCAATAAAATCCAAGGGAATTCGAACTTGGATCAGACCTATTCTCAATGTGGATTGTGTAGTAGAGGCAGGCAAACAGTGGAGGAGATTTGAACCCATGACTTGTTCAGATCTGAGCTAGTTTGTGTGTACCAGGTGGAGATAGTACTGAGTACTTGTGAGGAGTATTGTACTATGTATTGTTACATGTTCTCTATCATTATAACATACAGATAGTTGGGGGTTTTCAGCTGTATGCTTTCACCATTACATACTGTGTTGATATGTGTGATTGATGTTTCAATGTGCGCATGTGATTGCTTTTTGATTCCGCAAAATTGATGATCAACGTAGAGGAGGTTATGTATTATGCATCATTTCGCAAATAGTGTATATTCAGGATAATATCTGTGAATGTGTTATATTATTCAAAATTTCTACATGGTATCAGAGCAGAGTTGATCATCAGATCTATTATTCAGAAAGTGATTACATTTTATTTCTTCAGGCAGAGTCTGTAATCGGGTCAGGTAGCCTCTGGATTCATCCTTATTTTGGAAGGTGAGATATCCAGTAAAAGCCCATACAATCAATCTTTGTACGAGAAATAATTTGTTCTCACAAATTTTAGATCAGAAGCGGTTGAGTTTTGAGCTGGTGGAATTCGAATTTGCAGCAGTGTTTTCTTGGTGTCGAAGTTGAAATGTCTTTCAACGGATTGCGATTGGAGTATGCCCTTGAAGGCAGCACGAACTATATTGCATGGAAAGACAGGATGGAGGCGGTGTTAGATGATAATGAGTTGAAGGAGTTCATAGACGTTGAAGTCCCAAAGCCTACTGATGCTACTCAAGTTGAGGCTTGGAAAAAGAAGACATCAAAGTGTAGAAGGATTCTGTTGGAGGGCATAAAGGATCACATTGTATCCAACTTGCATGGAAAGGTTTCTCCATACTTGATGTGGAAAGCGTTGACAGATTTATTCCAAAGAAAGAGCGACCAAAGGAAGTTGGTGCTCAAGGATAAACTCAGAAACATTAAGTGTGAGAAAGGAGATAGTATGCCCAAGTATCTCACGAAGTTCACGAAGTTCACCCAATGCCGGGATGAGCTGGGAAGTGTGGGGGTGACTGTCGATGATGAGGACTTGGTGAGCTTGGCTCTCCTTGGTCTTTCGAAGAGTTGGCATTCCTATCAGGCCTCTGTCAATGGTCGGGAGAAATTTCCAGGATGGGAGAGACTTTGGTCGGATCTTGTGTAAGAGGAGATCAGGCGGAATACCAGGGACGGATCTTCATCAAAGGCATCTGATGAAGAAAATTGCGCTTTGGCTGCCAAAGAAAAGAAGGGGAAGAACAAGAAAGATTCTCATTCCGGTGCGAAAGGCAAGAAGTAGGACATGTCCAAGGTGAAGTACTTTCACTGTCACCAGCACGGACATTATGGCACAAATTGTCCGCAGAAGAAGAAAAATAAGCAAGTTGCTGGAACTGCAGTGGGAGAGGCCTTAGCCTCACAGTTTGAGCTAGATTTTTCGCTGATCACATGCTTGGTATCAAGTATGATGGGATCGGTATGGTTCTTGGATAGTGGTGCGTCTTTTAACATGACAGGAGATCGAGATTTGTTTTGTGATCTGGATGAGAAAGATCTTGGAGTGCACATCGATATGGGCGATGATGGTAGATACAGTGCGACCGGTATTGGTACCATTTCCTTTGAGAGGGAGTCTGGTAAACCCTTCGTATTGAAGGAAGTGATGCATGTTCCAGGATTAAAGAAGAATCTTATCTCTGTGGCGATGTTAGAAGACAAGGGATATGATGTTGTTTTCAATGAGGAAAGGCTTTCCTGCGCAGTAAGACAACTGGAGAAACCCGGAAGATAGGGGTTCGAGTCAAGAACCTTTATCAATTGCATGTAGATGACTGCCCAGCAATGGAATGCAAGGCAGAAGGATTGGTGAGCCAGGATGATGGCAAGCTTTGGCACCAAAGATATGGCCACCTTCACCATGGAGATTTGAAGATACTGCAGCAGATTTCTACTGGGCTTCCTAAAGGCACTCTTGCGCAGTCAGATCAGTGCAAGGGGTGTACTTTAGAAAAATTTGTGAAATCCACCTTTCACAAGAAGGCTAGTCACGCCACGACGATCCTTGAGAGAATTCACACAGATGTGTATGGACATTTCTCAGTAGCTTCAACAGCAAAGCACAAGTACAATGTGATCTTTGTTGATGATTTCTCTCGAAAGTGTTGGATCTTCTTCATGCAGAAGAAGAGCGAGACATACTCAAAGTTATGTGAGTTCAAAGCACTGGTTGAGAAGGAATCGAGGAAGAAAGTGAAGGCTCTTAGGAGCGACAATGGTGGTGAATTCATCTATGGCGAGTTCAAAGACTTCTGCAGCGCAGAAGGGATTCAAAGAGAGCTCATAGCTCCCCATAACCCACAACAGAACGGGGTTACTGAGCGGAAGAACAGAATGATCGTGGGTGCTACACGAGTGATGTTGCATGATCAGGGCCTACCCCTTCACTTGTGGGCGGAGGCATGCAATACTGCAGTATATGTGTAGAACCGTTGTCCTCACAAGATACTTGGCATGAGTACACCCGAGGAGGCTTATTCTGGTAAGAGACCTGATATTTCCCATTTAAGGATTTTTGGTTCTCTTGTTTACATGTATGTGATGAAGGATGATAAGAAGAAACTGGAGCTGATCGCGGAGGTTGGGATATTTATGGGGTACACTGATACGCCCCACAACTATCGTGTGTATTTGCCAGATAGTCGCAAGACTGTTGTGCGACAGGATATCAAATTTCAAGAGGAGAAAGCCATGAAGTGTTCACTTGAGAGGGAGCCACACTTGCATGCATATGAGGAGCTATTAGTTCCTAAGGATGAGCTTCAGGACGTGGATCAGCCACAAGATGAAGTTCATGGAGTGGAAGAGACCACTCATGCAGCGCCAACCATCAGAGGGCGAAAGCGCACTACAAAAGCTGAGCGACTGGCTCAAGATGTAGAGAAGGTTGTAGGACCACCTACAGGACAGCATAGACAGAGACAGTCACCTGATCAGTACACTAGATACATGGCTCTTGTGAGCAAATGTGTTGTGACTGAGCCATCCTCTTTCGAGGAAGCTGTGGAGGATCCCACATGGGTAGATGCCATGGTGTAAGAGTATGATTCAATTGTCAAAAATAGTGCATGGGAGATTGTCCCAAGGCCGGAGGGGAAACCAGTGGTGGGTTCGAGATGGATCTACAAAGTCAAGCATGCAACTGACGGGAGTGTGGAGAAGTATAAGGAAATATTTGTTGTCCGAGGCTTCTCACAGATAGAGGGGATCGATTATGAGGAGACCTTTGCACCTGTCGCAAGGTATTCTTCCATACAGACGATTCTTGCTCTCTCAACGCAGATGGGGTGGCACATCCATTAGATGGATGTGAAGACTGTGTTCCTCAATGGAGTCATTGAGGAGGAGGTGTACATAGAGTAGCCCGAAGGTTTCGAGATCTTCAGCAGTGAGTCGCATGTGTGCAGGCTCAAGAGAGCTCTGTATGGATTGAAACAAGCACCTAGTGCTTGGTACACACGAATAGACAGTTATTTCACCGGACTTGGATTCTCCAAGAGTGAGGTGGATCTTAACCTATACCAGATTGTGGTGAAGGGTAAGTTGTTGATCATTGTACTCTATGTAGATGATTTGATTTTGACGGGAGATGAGCTGTTGATACTTTCATGCAAGGAGGATATTGCTAGAGAGTTTGAGATGAAGGACTTGGGCCTCCTTCATTATTTCATGGGATAGGAAATTTGGCAGCGCAGTGATGGACTATTTGTTTCTCAGGGTAAGTATGCCTGGGAGATACTGGACAAGTTCAACATGCATGGCTGCAAGCCTGTTGATACTCCTCTTCCTGGAGGTTGGAGGAAGGAGGATGCTACTTTAGCGGAGGTAGTGGATGCCACTGTTTATCGACAGTTCGTGGGGTCGCTTATGTATCTGGTCAATACACAACCCGATATATGCTATGCTGTTAACCAGCTTTCACAAGCTATGATTAAGCCAACCAAGCTCTTCTGGAAGGCAAGCAAGCATGTATTGTGTTATCTTAGAGGCACATCAGGATATGGATTGTGGTACAGACAGGAGGATGAGGTGAAGTTATGTGGCTTCACGGATGCAGATTGGGTAGGGAGCCCAACAAACAGAAAGAACATCAGGTACCATCATATCAAAGATTGTGTGCAGCGGAGAATCATGTTACTTTCATACATTCCCACGGAGGATCGGGACGCTGATATCTTGACGAAGGCGCTCACCAGGAGCAAATTTGAATACCACAGAGGCAGGATAGGGGTTGCAGATAATCCATATTTTGTTGAGAGGGAGTGTTGAAAATGCAACAAGATGATGGAGCTTAGTGAAAAGAAGTCACCTTCACTAAGTGGGCCCGCAGGCTATTTTTGGCACAAAGTCTATTTTTAGACATGTGGATCATGGTTTATGAGTTGCAGGATGCTATTTATGGATGATTGGTCATGTTGGTAAAAATAGATGGAATTCTATTTTTAGACATATGGGTGGAGTCTATTTTTAGACTGCCAGTCTAAAAATAGAACAGTCAAATATTATTAGCTCTTAATAATATTTGGACTATAAACATTATCTTATCCTCTTGCAGCACTTCAGTTTGAGCTACAGATGTGGCACATGCAACTGCCAGAAGGAAATACGCTTTTCCTATGGGTTAGTTGAGCTATTGCATGATGGACTTCAGTTAGAACTCAAGTGATTGAGTTTGGTGGAGTTGATTGAGGAGTTGATAGAGTTGTGTTTAGTTTGACTTAGTTGAACTAGTTGTATTTAGTCTAACTGCCAAATACACTAGTGATGAGTGATGTGAATTAATTATTAATTAATTCACTAATTTTTAACTCATAAATCAACTAAAAAATACATCAGTTAACTCAGTGCATGGACAGTTCAGTGGAGACAAGTGTTAGAGGTGGGTGAAAGGGTGAGTCTACTATCAGTTGTGACTATAGATGTGCATGAGATTTGCACAATCATTGATTGAGATTTCCAATGAGGATTGCACAGTAAAAGCCAAGGGAATTCGAACTTGGATCAGACCTATTCTCAGTGTGGATTGCGCAGCAGAGGCAGGCAAACAGTGGAGGAGATTTGAACCCGTGACTTGTTCAGATCTGAGCTAGTTTGTGTGTAGCAGGTGGAGATAGTACTGAGTACTTGTGAGGAGTATTTTACTATGTATTGTTACATGTTCTCTATCATTATAACATACAGATAGTTGGGGGTTTTCAGCTGTATGCTTTCTCCATTACATACTGTGTTGATATGTGTGATTGATGTTTCAATGTGCGCATGCGATTGATTTTTGATTCCACAAAATTGATGATCAACATAGAGGAGGTTATGTATTAGGCATGCATTCCGAAAATAGTGTATAATCAGGATAATCTCTGTGAATAAGTGTTATATTATTCAAAATTTCTACCTAAAATTAAGACTTAAGAAATTAAGAACAAAGGACAGAAGAGATGCACATAAAAACTTATGTATTATACATCAAACTAGTTTTTTCCACAATAAGACTCATCAGTGATACATAATAAAATCGTGCACGATGTCCTTATAAAGTGAACAGGAGTAGTGCTAGCTTTCAGAAAACTAGCCGTTATAAGACTAGCCGTTACAAAAAACTTAGCCGTTATGCATCATAATTTTAATTTTAATTATTTAATTAATTAATTAAAAAATTATGAAGTACTGTAGTCAAAGAATGATGCTCCTGAAAGTTAAGTCAAGATCGAGGGTCGGCACTGCTCATTTAGAATGTGCCAATCTTTCTAGGATTTCGCCAAAAAATTAAAGGTTTAGGCATATGCTGCTGTCAGGCCAGGCAGTAACTCCAATAGGCAGTAAAACTGATTCGATTCATTTCATTAGGTATGTTATTATTATATACAAAAGGGTGTGATTGCTCAGTTCATCTCCTGATGACGGTTCACATTCCTAATTTAACTATTTACATAAATTCACCCAATCGTGAGGATTAGGTGTCAACATTCCCCCCTTAATCTGAAGGGATTTTGGTGAGTCCAAGCATCATTCTAAATCTTTCAAGCTTTTCTCTTCCAAGCGCTTTGGTGAAGATGTCTGCAATTTTCTCATTTGTGGAACAATGACGGAGATGGATTGTTTTGGTCTCAACGTGATGTCGGATCAGATGATATTTAGTATTGATGTGCTTTGTTCGATCATGGAACTTTGGGTTCTTGGCCAACTTTATTGCAGAGGTGTTGTCAATCATGAGTGGAGTTGATTGTACTTGTTTTACCTGCAAATCTTCAAGAATTTTCCTGAACCACACAATTTCTTTTGTTGCTTCTGCTGTTGCCACGTATTTACTTGTAAGTGTTAAAATGATGGATGGAAGACCTAATTGTTGTCATAAAATTTCAAGGGAGAAGGCGGTGATCCTTCTTGTCATGTTTCATAAGTGTTTTCAGTCATTCATGCTCTGTCTTGTATCCTAGACTTGTAGGTTGCATTGATGCCAAGTGTTTGACAGAATGCCAGTCCAGGTTGGGGATGGTTAGGCCTAGTCCTAAGGTTGTTTTTTGGTTTTTAGTCTTGTTATCATGTCTTTCATGGATTCTTAAAGGTATAAAAATTTATGGGCGGTGACCAAAATTCTGGGCTAGAAACATGCCTTGAATTCTGCGGATGTTGGCACAGTTTTGCTGGGAAAATTCCCTGGATGTTGGCTTGCTGGCCCGTGAGAGCGTCCAAAGGTCCCTAGATGCTGACATGCCCATAGCATGAGAGAATACAAAGGTCAAGAGGTCTAAAATATCATTGGGACTAAGGGGCATGATGTATGAGAGGCTGAGATGTCTCTTGGGGGTGTTTTTGCTGATGTGGAAGGTATGTTTAATTTGTTTCGTCGATTCCATTTCCTTAAGGTCACTAAGGAGGTTGAATCCCTTCATAGTGGCCTCTCTTGTCGTATGTTTACCCTGATTTGTAGTTACTTGGGTAGATGTGGGAGGAGGGTGGTTACACCAGGTACAACACATTACCCATCACCGATGTCACCATGCAAGCGATGAGGGTGAAATCCAGTTCAAAATATGAAGCAAGAGCTTCACCTGGCACTACTCCTAAGGGCTTCTTACCGAACTTATTGTGTGGAAACATTGTGGCATAATTTCCCAGCTCATGACAATGAAAACATTTAATATTCAACATGTCATTCTTCTTTCCGCACTAAATGGAATCTGATTTGGAATGGGATTACTTCCCTTTCCCTTTCTTTTCCTTTCTAGCTAAGGTACAATTCTCCTCATCATCATGCTTTGATGAGGATCCATATCTGATGTTCCCCTGAATATCTTCTTGCACGAAGTCAGACCACAATTTCTCCCATTCTGGTAGCTTCTCCCTCCCATTAACTGAGTCTTGATAGCTTTTCCATGTCTTGGGAATTCCTAGAAGTGTTAGGTTCATCAGATCGCCTTCAGGAACTATAAATTCGACACTTCCAAGCTCATCCTGACATTGGATGAACTTGGTCAATTACTTCAGTGTTTTGTCGCCCTTCTCTATCTTGATCTTTCTGAGCTTGTCCTTCAACACCAACTTCCTGTGGTCACTACTGTTTTCAAACAAGTATGTCAAGGCCTTCCACATTGCAATTGGAGTTTCCTTACCATGGAGGTTCGAGACAATATTATGTCAAACTCCTGTGAGGATAATCCTTCTCACCTTTGCCACACACTTTCTCCACGCTGCCATATCCTTAGCATCAACTGGTTTAGGAATATATTTGTCTATGAATTCCTTAAGCCCGTTGTCTTCCAACACTACCTCCATCTTTTCCTTCCAAGAAATATAGTTTGAACTACTATCAAGGGAATATTCGAGTCTCAACACATAGAACGAAATATTGCTAGCTCCAAAGTATGATACTGCAAATTCAATTTCTATTACAAAAGACAAACTCATCTTTTCCTCTTTTATAATAATTTTAGCTCTGATACCATGTAGAAATTCCTTGTAGATTCAAACTACATATTGTAATATGTTAAAACAATTGACTTGAATCTACTCTACTCATCAACGAAAACAATAAATGATCGATGAAATCATGAAGCATAAAAGAGAAAGAATTCAATCACACATAACACAATAATTTTATGGGGAAAGTCATAGCTAAAAACCCCTGCTATCTGTATATTTCATTAATCAAAAAATATGATGAGATTACAATGCAATGCTCAAGCCCGAGCAACTTTTGCACTATCTCAATCTATCTCACTGCTTCAAAAACAAGATTCGGCCAATACTTAGCCAAATTTATTGCATGCCAAAATCTTATTTCCTTGCACAGTTTCCTAGGGAATTAGGGCATATTTAATTGGGAAATTCCTCAATAATGAACTACACAATCCTCATAGGCCTTCCTTTGATTGGATGCACCACTTGTACAATTCAGATGATTATACACTGATAGTACACTATCCCTGAACTCCAATCTCAATTGGGTCTTTCTTTGATCTGACATGCATGAGTTAATTATGAGTGAATATTTAGTTTATTGGTTGATTAGTGCTAGTTACACCCCACTACTGCAGGCTACACCCCGTTACCGGATCTCCCAATAATTCCTCCATCAATTGGAACTATTTTAACTAAATTTAACTCAATTAAACTGAATTAAACAATTACAACTCAAAAGAACTGGACCTGGGCCCCTAAAATTTAGGAGCCACTCTACATGGCTCTAGATAGCCTCCCAACTCAAATTAACTTAGCCAACTAAGTCAAATTAACTTAGTCAACTATTACAAGTTGCTATGAGAATTAGAATTACAATTTAATTCTTAATTTAAAGTACAAAATTATATTAGGATTTTCTTGTTGCATTTTTTCAACAACAAACTCTAATGCATCAAGCAATAAGGATGTGGAGAAGCTTGGAAGAAATGTTGATGTCCTTAGTTCCAACAAAAGCAAAGTGATTAATCAAGATAACCTTAAAAGGAAATCTAGAAGGTGTGCAGAATGTGTTAAGAATGAAAGAGGCAATGGATATCATCAAAGGATCCTAATGCATAATGACTTCAGAAGTACATCAAGGCAATATCCATCTTGCAGGGACCAAAGTATATTTTTTGGCTTTTGTTATTCTTGTAAAAAATTTGGGCACATGGAAAAGGATTGTAGGGCATACAATAAAGACAAAAATTATGGTCCCCATCAACCTCTTAAAAGCAAATTTGCAAGAAGAAGTTGTGCTTCCTCATTAATGAACAAGATGGAATGCTTCAATTGTCATAATATTGTTCATATGGCTCATGATTGTAACTGGATTTGGGTTCCTAAACAATCTAAAACCATGACAACCAAGCATGAAGGGAAAGTTACACAAGTTTGGATAAGGAAGCAAACTAAATCATAAGGAGACCATTTGGAAAGTGCCTTGGAAATTCAAGGCATCAATTCATGTTGTTTATATGATGAATGCATCATTGACAAATATGATATTTCAATTTTTTCTACCTACTAAGAAGACAATCATGCATATTGTTAGGGGAGCTTGTGATGTTTATTCTTATGCAGCCCTTTGATGAGTCACATATGGAAAATTATTCCATTAAACACATAGATATCTCCCTCTTGATGATTATGATGAATCATCTCTCATCCAGATATTTGGTGGGAAGATTTGAATAATTTTAAAGGTATACATGAGGACGACTTGACTTGGCATGAGTTTGAGAGGCTCTTCAAGAAGAAGTATTTGTTGAAAAGATACTTTGATGAAAAAGATAAGGTGTTTTATGTGTTGCAGATGGGTTCCATGACAGATGATGAGTATACTAACAGGTTCTTGGAGATGTTGAGATATGTGTCTTACCTCAAGGAGGAGTGTGTAGAATCAACTAGCTTTGATACCATGTAGAAATTCCCATTGTAGATCAACAGATTATGCAATATACTAAAACACAATACAAGATCTACTTCTACAACACTTTGCGGAAGCTTAATCGAATTGAGCAAGATCAAGAGAACACATATAACTGAGAATGAGAAATCAATCACACATAACACAGAAGAATAACCTAGAGAAAACCTCAGCCTAAAACCCCAATCTTTGTATTATCATACAAGTGGAAATATGTTCAGATTACAAAAAGAATCAGCTCACAAGCTATCCTGCTCTCTCTGCAATCCAACTGCTACTCATAGACAGTCAAAGGCTTCTCACAAACCCTCTCCTCTGCCCTCCAAGCCTCCTCTTTCCTTGTGCAATTTTTCTTGGGGTCCAGTGCTGCCACCTATTTGAATTGGCCTCTTCATACACTCACTAACCTCTTATCTTATTGTGAAATCCTAAGGGAGATAAATCCTTTTGCATAGGTGAGTTTCCTTCATTGGAAAAATCCATCCAACTGATAGTACATTGTCCCTCCTCTGATTTCAACTAGGTCTCTATCTGAACTGACATGCATGAGTTATTTATGAGAGAATATTCAGTTATCTGAAGTGCAACAGTTACATGCATGCAAGAATTAGCTAACTGAACTCGCAATTAATTCAAAAAACTATTTGAACTAATCTAACTAGACTTGACTCAGTTAACTAAGCCAACTAATTACAACTCATCCTTATATCTTTAACTGATGGATAAATTCCTCAATTAATGGAGAAACTATTGCATGTCCCCACATAGACTTCATGTTTGATTTTCTACAACTAATTAATTCAAGATGAATTAATTAATTATTTTACAAACAGCTGCTAAGATCAAATTCGAATTTTACTTCACTATTTGATTTTAAGGACTAACTAAAATAGGAATCTATCCCGAACTACTAAAAATAGCAATGCTATTTTTATCACTTCCATTTTTCATTCCTTGTTGCTTATTCCAGCACTGGTACCTGAACTACTATTTATAGCAGTGATATTTTTAGCATTTCTTGTTTCCATTTTCAACACTCCCTCTCAACAAGAAAGGCTTCAACTCGAACCCGATCCTGAACCTTTGGAATGTTCTGCATGCAACACTTCTTCCAAGTGTTGTTACTCAAGCAACTCTAGAAACAAAAAAAAACTCCCAATTGACCTCCTTGTTGGGCTAGAAACATACTGTGATGCTGAAGCTCCCTCTGCCGCTGACAAGTGCTCTCCCTCTAACCTCCAAGCTACTGCAACACTCCATGCATCTCGCACCATTGCACACCTCTCTGTGCCATCCTGCACTGGTGCAACACTCTTGTGCCTCTCGCATTGTTGTAGTTTGCTAGCTCTGCACTGTCTTGGGATTCCTGCACAGTAGCTCTCTCTGCCGCTCCATCTGCATCTGTCTCTACCCACTCATCCAGTCTTGCTACTCCTCGTTCGGGCTCCCGTAACAAGGTCTAATCAAAGAGGTTGGGTACCTCAATGATCCTGCCCCTATTCCAGCCTTGTTGGGACTGTCACTCCACATCGCCCCACCTCCGACCTGAAGGTATGTATGCATGTGATCCCTTTGCCCACCTGGCTAGAAATTTCACCCTACTAGAGGTCTCTGCATGAGTAGATGTCTTTAATCGATCTCCTCTCGGCTTCTCTAGTTGTGGCTGCTCCACAACCTCTTGAAGTTGCTTCACCAATTATGGCTCCTTCACAATTGTCTGAGACTTCTCCTATGGGTGCATGCTGAGAGGTAATGTACTCTCCCTCTCAACCACCAAGTCTTCGTTAGTTGCCTTTCTCCTCAAGGTTTTGCATGCATCTTGAACCTTAAGACCATATAGGTTCTTGACTCGTGAACTAATCTGCTTCACCTGTCTTATGGTGATGTGTTGAAGGAAAACATTTCCCTTACTAAAGACTACATCATAGCCCTTGTCTTCTAGCATGGCGATCGACACCAAATTTTTCTTCAGTTGTGGCACAGAACTTTGGATGGATACAGGAATGCAGGAATCTTGGTCAAGTCACTTCGAACAAGCTAAATGGTTTAGGTTCTCGGATGAGTAATAGCCTCTATGTTTTTGAATGGAACTGTAGAGATAATGTCTTGGTCTCTTCACTCACTATCTCAGCATATCACTCAATCATATTCTCAAGCATACATATGATAGGAAAGATCTCGGCAACCACTCATTGTCTCAGCATATAACTACAGTCACAAACTATTTTAGCATACTAAACGTGGTTACAACCTTGATATTTTGGTGATGAAAGGATCTATGTGATCACACAATGATACACTCTATCTCGGCTTACTTCCTAGATATAGTCATGATCCCAGCATAGATGCAATTTTGGTCTCGGTGGTGTCTCAATGAAGATATCAGTGGTGTAGTAATTATGTTAGTGCAACAGTGATGATGATGTCAGTAAGAGTGCAGTAATGCTCTAAGTGAATATGGAGATATGATACAAGAGTCATCTCAGTGAAGGTGAAAGAATAATGATCAAGGTAAAGAAGCAGTGTTGATGATGATCTCGGCAGTAAGAAGAAGATTGGTGTCATATTCTTGGAGTGGCCTAGTAGGTGAAGGGTCATGGCCTTGGTATTCATCAATTGGAATCTCTATAAAAATAATATAGTGCGGGTTTTCCTCTCCAAGAGAGAGAGGTTTTGGCCCTGGCAGGATGCCAACATCTTGTGTTCTTGTCTCTTTGTTTTGGTATCGACTTGATGAACTAATGAAGATGCACTCTAATAATAATAAGTGAAGATTGGAATAAGAAAAATTGAAAAACACCTTACAAAAAGTTATCATGCCTAGAAGAATCTCCTTATCTATAATTTCCCTAGATTCTTCAACATTTCTGAGGATTGATGATTTGTTTGATCAGTTGAAGGGAGCAACAATGTTCTCTAATATTGACTTGAGATCAAGATAACATTAGGTACACATCAAGGAAGAGGATATCATCAAGACTGCGTTCAGGAGCAAGTATGGGCATTATGAGTTTGTTGTAGTTCCATTTGGTTTGACTAATGCTCCAACTACGTTTATGTGTTTGATGAATAGTGTGTTTCATCCTTATATGGACAAGTTTTTTATTGTATTCATTGATGACATACTGGTATATTCTAAAAATGAGGAAGAACATGCCAAGCATTTAGCAACTGTGTTGATATTTCTAAGAGAGCATTAGTTGTATGCTAAGATTAGCAAGTGTACCTTCTTTCAAACTAAGGTACACTACTTGGGTCATGTTGTCTCCAAGGAAGGAATAGCAGTAGATCCAAAAAAGATAAGGTCCATCATGGAGTGGAAACTCCTAAGAATGTAGATAAGATGAGATCATTCATGGGATTGGCAAGTTATTACAGGAGGTTCATAAGGTACTTCTCAAGCATTGCATATCCTATCACATCATTGTAGAGGAAAGGTAACAAGTTCGAATGGACAGAAGAATGTGTAGCTAGTTTTTAATATCTCAAGCAATTGTTGACACATGCACCAATGTTAAAGATTGAAGATCTGGACAAGGAGTTTGTAGTGTGTATAGATGCTTTCAAGAGAGGACTTGGTGGAGTTCTCATGTAAGAGGGATAGGTAGTGTGCTATGAGTCGTGGAAACTGAATGAGTATGAGCAGAACTATCTGACGCATGATCTTGAGCTAGCAAGGATCATACATGCATTGAAGATGTGGAGGCACTATCCTCTTGGCAGGAGGTTTGTACTAATGATCGACCACAGTGGGTTGAGGTATTTTTTTGACCAGCTGAATCTAAATTATAGGCAATCTATATGGTTGGCCTCCCTCAATGAGTTCGACTTCAAGATATGATACATTAAAGGAAAGGAGAACCAAGCTGTAGATGCTCTTAGCAGGAAGTATAGGTAAATCATATAGCAGCTATGAGATCTTATGGACAAAGTTACATGATATGATATTGCAAACATGACATTGGGATGACAAGTACAAGGAGATCATGCACAGGTTACAATAGAGTACAGGTAGAAGTTTAGGAACAAGTACAGGCACAGGTGAGGGTGTAGGTACAGGTTGTTATGCTCTTAACCTGCAAAGTAATACCCAAACACAGAATATGCGAAGAAAAGATACCCAGAACACAAAATAGCAATGATTTTATTATTCAGATAGAAATGTTCACATGCCTCTTCGAGGGGGCAACCTCCAATAGAGCAGAGCTCGATTACAAAAACAAGACACGATGCTTCTCGCAGGGAGTCTCTATCCTTTATATATGACTCATACATGCAATACCACGGGTCAATACCATGAGTTTTATTAATACCATCTATCTAATACTACGGCTACAACCCATTTGCAACTAACTGTGGTCCTGTCATTAATTTCGGGTTAACCACTTACAAAATATATGGGCTTTATTGACTCTTTAACTATGACGTGATCCCAAGACATAAATAAGGGGGTTAGGGTGGGACCCTAACATGCCCTCCCCCTTAAGACTAGCCTTGTCCTCAAGGCTGAAGCTGCGGAAACTGCTGAAGAATAGTAGCTGGTTCCCAAGTTGCATCTTCCGGAGAGGTGTCTTTCCATTTGACGAGGACTTCCTTAATCATGCGGCTGCGCAGGTGCTTGTCTCTTGTGGCGAGGACCTGTTCGGGTTGAAGCCAGATTGACCCTTCGTCGTCCAGTTCAGGTAGATTGGTTTGAACTCGACAATTGTTCCCAATTACTTTCTTGAGGCATGATACATGGAAAACTGGATGGATTTTTGTAGTAGGTGGCAAAGCCAACTTGTAAGCCACTTCTCCAATGCGCTGAAGTACTTGGTAGGGTCCGTAGAATTTTGGAGATAGCTTCTGACAACCCTTGTCTTTGAGTGATGTTTGCTTATATGGTTGCAGCTTCAAAAAGACTTGGTCCCCTTCTTGATGTTGGTCGACCTGTTGCTTCATGCGGTTCTGAGCTTGATGAAGATTCTCTCTAAGATGGGCGAGCATGGTGGCGCGGTGTTGTAGGAGTTGATCCACTACTTGTACTTTGGAGCATCAATGGAGATAAGAAATAGGGGAAGGCAGAAGTGGACCATACACTGCTTCATAAGGAGTCATTTTAGTAGTGGCATGATAGTTGGTGTTATACCACCATTCCGCCAGAGGTAACCACTGTACCCAAAGGTGTTGCTTTTCTGAAGTGAAACACCTGAGGTAGGTTTCTAGACATTTGTTGACGGCTTCGGTTTGACCATCCATTTGCGGATGATAGGAAGTGCTGAGTTTTAGTTGAGTGCCCTGTATCCTGAAGAGTTCTTGCCAAAAATTACTGGTGAAGATCGGGTCGCGATCAGACACAATAGAAGTGGGCATGCCATGTAGTTTGAATATCTGATCCATGAAAGTTTGCGCAACCAAAGTTGGTGTAAACGGGTGGGGTAGGGCACAAAAATGAGCATACTTTGACAAGCGGTCCACCACCACCATGATGACTGACTTGTTCCCTGATTTTGGAAGACCTGTAATGAAATCCATGGAAACCTCCATCCAAATTGATGTCGGAATGGGCAATGGTTGTAATGTGCCTGGTGTGTTGACGGTTTCTCCTTTGTGGTGTTGACAGACATCACATTCTGCGACAAAAGTAAGGATGTCCTTTTTCATGCCGGTCCAAAAAAATGATCTTCTGGTGTGAGCATAAGTTTTCTGAAAGCCCGAATGTCCTGCAACGGGAGATGAGTGCAATTCGGCCAATATGCGACTTTTGAGGGTTGATGTTGGTGATATTACTACTCTGTCCCGGTAGAGAAGAATATCATCCTGCCAGGAGTAGCCCTTGATGGAATTTGGATCGACCTGCAATTGAGAAATGAGTTGGGATAGCCCTGGATGTGAAAACCATTCTCTGCGAGCTTCTTCAATCCATTCTGGAATGGTAGGGAAATTGCTAGCAGAGTACTTTCTTCCTCAAATTGGCGAGATAATGCATCGGCTACCCTATTGTCTTTCCCTTTCTTGTAAATGATCTCATAATCATATCCCAGCATTTTAGCTAGCCATTTATTTTGTTGTGGGGAAGATAGGCGTTGCTCCAAAAAATATTTAAGACTGTGATGATCTGTGCGGATTTGGAAACGTCGCCCCAATAAGTAAGGGCGCCAGGTGTCGACTGCATGTAAGATGGCCATCATTTCTTTTTCATAGGTAGATTGGCCCAGATTCTTCCCACTTAGTTGTTGGCTTGTGAAGGCCAAGGGTCGCCCTTCCTGTATTAAGACTGCCCCAATACCTGTCCCTGAAGCATCACATTCAATGACAAAATATTTGTTGAAGTCAGGTAGTGCTAAGACTGGAGTGGAACACATGGCATTTTTCAGGGCTGTAAATGCCTGTTGGGCTTCCTCATTCCAGAAGAAGGAATTTTTCTTTAGGAGTTGAGTGAGGGGCTTTGCTATGCGGCCATAGTTGCGGACAAATTTACGATAATAGTCGGTGAGTCCCAAAAATCCTCTCAAGCTCTTCAAGGTCTTAGGTTGAGGTCATTCTTGCATTGCCTGGATCTTTTTGGGGTCCACCTTGACACCTTCCCGCCCCACAATGTGGCCCAAATACTCAACTTCTTCCATGCCAAACGAACACTTGGACAATTTGACAAATAATTTATGTTGGCGGAGCAGTTGCAAGAGTAGATCTACATGGTGAAGATGTGCAGCCCAAGTGCCACTATAGATGAGGATGTCATCGAAGAAGACCAGGACAAATTTCTTGAGATTTGTTTTAAGAAGGTGATTCATAAGGCTCTGAAAAGTAGAAGGCGCATTACAAAGACCAAATGGCATGACCAGGAACTCATAATGGCCTTCATGAGTTTGAAACGCCGTCTTGGGAATGTCGACTTCCTTCATGCGAATTTGGTGGTAGCCTGATCGAAGATCCAACTTAGTGAAGAATTGAGCCCCATTGAGTTCGTCCAGCAAATCGTCAACCACCGGGATGGGAAATTTATCTTTGACTGTCAACTTATTGAGGGCCTTGAAGTCGGGACACATCCGCCACTCTCCGTCTTTCTTGAGCACCATGACCACTGGGGATGAATAAGGACTAACGCTGGGACGAATGACACCTCCTTCCAAAAGTTTCTTGATTATCTTTTCTATTTCATTCTTTTGGGTGAATGGATATCTGTATGGTCGCACGTTTGGGGGTTGGGCCCCTGGAACCAATGTGATGTTATGATCATGTTCCCCTCTCGATGGTGGAAGCTCCTTAGGCTTGTCAAAGACCTGTCGATGTTTATTTAAAATTTGTTGCATCTCAGGATGAATTTGCAGGGACTGGGTTTCAATGACCTGGATGGCATTGAATTGAGCTACCACGCCATGATTGCCCTTTTTTAACAATTTTTCCATCCAATGCGAGCTGATGATCGAGGGGGCTCCCGCCTGGAGGCCACGAAGGGTATATGTGTAGTTGTTTTGCTTAAAACTCATATATAACTCCTGGAAATCCATTGTGATTGGCCCAAGAGTGCGAAGCCATTCAGCGCCGAGGACAATGTCGCATCCGCCCATGTGGATGGCAAACATGTGTGTTTTCAACTGATAATCCCCCATTTGAAGTTTGACATTTTCACAGCGGCCTTCACATTTCATTGTGCCCCCATCCGCGATTTGGACTTGGAAGTTAGAGACTGCGTGTACAAAACAATGCACTGCGTCGGTGACTTTTTGATGGATGAAATTATGGGTACTTCCACTATCAATCAAGACTACTACTGGGCGATGTTTAAGAAAACCCCTGATTTTGAGTTTGAGGTGAAGAAATTCCTGCCAATGCATTTAGCGAAATAACTGGTTCGTCAGATACAATCTCCTTTTGGTTGTCTTCTTCTATCGACTCAGGTTCCTCAAGTGGTGGATCTTCCTCGGTTGAGCTGTAGTCAGTGGCATCTATTTGAAAAAACTTGGGCTCCTTGCATTTATGACCAGGGGAATATTTTTCATCACAGTAGTAACATAGTCCTTGCTTCCTTCTTTCTGCCATTTCCTGAGGTGACACCTTTTGGACTTTAAGTGTCTGAGTCATGTTGTGAGCTTGTGGGGGACGACCTTTAGTGGGGAAATTGGGGCGGCTGTATTGGGCTGTTATGGCACGTTCCACCTTACGAGCTACCTGGCAAGCCTCCGTCCATGTGGGAGGGTGGTGGAGTAGAACTTGAGCATTGATGGCTTCTTTAAGACCACTGATAAAACATTCCGTGTAGAACTCATCTGAGAGACTCTGAGTGCGGAAGGCTAAGGCTTCAAAAGCGGTGATATATTCATCCACTGTACCCATCTGTCGGAGCTTAGTGAGACGTCCCAAAAAGAAGTCTCCCTGTTCAAAGCGATCTCGAAGAGCTTTGGCAAATTGGGCCCAACTCTGAAAAGGTCCATTGCGACGTTGATGCCATTCCGCCCATTGCCATCATTCATTGTCCAAGTACATGGTCCCCACCATAAGCTTAGTCCAATCATCTAGGAGACGATTCAATTTGAAATACTGGTCCATTTGTGCTAGCCATGCGGACGTGTGAGAACCGTCAAATTTCTGCATATTCAACTTGGGAGGTCGCTGACTGGGTGGTGAATGGGTGTGCCAGACGTGAGGAGAGTGGCTAGACTCACCCTCATGGTGTTCATGGCCATTATACGGTTCCTCGAGGGTTGGCTCCTTGCCCTTATCGAGTGCTTGTTGTACCTGGCGAGTTAGTCCGCTAATCATAGTTTTGAGGTCGTCCATATCTGCTTCAATTTTGTCTAGCCTTTCATTGGCCATCGCTTGAGTTCGTCGTCCTAATGCTGATGGGCTAGATCACAAATAAGCGCTTCGGAAGATCTCAGACTCTTTTTTTTTTTTTTTTGGAAAACTCCTAACGGAGTTTTACTCCTTCTTCATCAATACTGCAGTCGCCAAATCCTCAAAATGTCAATGCTACCAAAAGTCCTGCGAAAAGTATACCTCGGCACAGGAACCCTTCACAACAACTCCGATCTGGTGGATCTGAGAGATCTGAATGGTGGAACAACTGCTGCTGCTGATCTGATGGAGTTGCAGGACTGATGTCTGCTGCTGCGGCACTTCTTTGCACACGCGGATCTAGAATAGATGATGTGTGATCCCCCGATAGAAAGGGAACTATGGTCTTGAGGAGTTTCAGGTGCTACAGATCACAATATGCATAAGGGTCTGGTAGTAGTACTCAGCCCAATGTTTCAGGGCTCTAACTAAGGAGGATCGACCGTACCCTTAGCCGTACAACCCGACTACCCTATCGTATGGGCGAGTAATCTCTCCGAGTGTTGTTCTCGGTGTACTATAGCCACAAGACGGCCGAAGGTTTATCTATGGCGAGGTTTCAAGGGAGCCTAGGGGGCTTCCTATATACCCAGAGGGTATGTGGAAGACAGTCCGTGCGCGGTTCTGTCTAATGCGCTACTACTCGAAGGGGTACCCACAGGGGTTACAAGGGAGTCCAACAGACGTGACCACCTCTTGTATTTCCTGCGTGCATGCCTCCCCAAATCCGCAGGTTTATGCGCTCAACGACAAATCCCGTGGTTTAAAAACACCGGAACACGTCTCTAGCCTAAAAAAAAAAAATTGCTAAAAATTGGAGATCCCACCGAGCCCTGGAAAGTGCTATGATACCACTTATTATGCTCTTAACGTGCAAAGTAATACCCAAACACAGAATATGCGAAGAAAAGATACCCAGAACACAGAATAGCAATGATTTTATTATTCAGAGAGAAATGTTCACATGCCTCTTCGAGGGGGCAACCTCCAATAGAGCAGAGCTCGATTACAAAAACAAGACACGATGCTCCTCGCAGGGAGTCTATATGCTTTATATATGACTCATACATGCAATACCACGGGTCAATACCGTGAGTTTTATTAATACCATCTATCTAATACTACGGCTATGGCCCATTTGCAACTAACTATGGTCCCGTCATTAATTTCGGGTTAACCACTTACAAAATATATGGGCTTTATTGACTCTTTGACTATGATGTGATCCCAAGACATAAATAAGGGGGTTAGGGTGGGACCCTAACACAGGTACAGGTGATCAAGATACAGATTATCATCTCACGACAGATGGTTTTGTGAGGTTTAGGGACAAGATATATGTGTCTAATTGCAGTGATATAAACAAGCTTATATTGAGAGATTTTCATGTCAATACATACTTAGATCACCCAGGATATCAGAAGACATTGACGGAAATGAAGAAGTTTTACTATTGGCCGAAATTTAAGAATGAAGTCACATAATTCGTGGCTAGATGTTTAGATTTTCGGGAGGTAAAGGTAGAATGTAAGCATCCAAGTGGTCTACTATATCATATAGTGATTCCAGAATGGAAATGAGAGGCCATTTCCATGGATTTCATTATAGTTCTTCCAAGGACAGTGAGACAAAATGATTCTATTATGGTCGTGGTCGATAGGTTGAGCAAGGTAGCTCACTTCATTCCAATGAAGACTACATATTCAGCCAGTGAGGTAGCACATGTTTTCATCAGAGAGAGAGTGAGATTACATGGTTTTATGAAGAAGATTGTGCTAGATAGAGATGCAAAGTTCACTTCCAAGTTATCAAAGGAACTATTTGTAGGTTTGGGTACAGAGTTGGCCTTCAGTACAATTTATCATCCACAAACATATGGATAAACAGAGAGGGTCAATAGGACCTTGGAGGATATGATGAGGATGTATGTGATGCACCAACAGAGGAAATGGGGAGAGTATCTTCCATTGGTTGAGTTCACATACAATAATGGTTATCAAGATTCACTGAGGATGAGTCCTTTCGAGGCATTGTATGGACAGAGTTGTAATACTCTCATCAGCTGGAGTGATCCAGTGAATAGGGTACTTATTGGACTAGATATGTTAGCAGATGTGGAATAGGAAGTGCAAGTTATAAAGAAGAATCTAAAGGCAACACATGATAGATAGAAGAGTTATGTGGACCAACACAAGGTGTTCAAGGAGTTTCAGGTTGCGAATCATGTGTATTTTCACATCAAGCCCAAGGACATCGCTATGAGGATTGGATCATGCGCCAAGTTGGAACCATGGTATTGTAGTCCTTTTTAGATCCTTGAGAGTGTTAGGATATTCCGACACATAGGAAATAGTTAAGTATAACTTGGTCTAGTGTAGAGTTAGGTAAAGTGTGTTTCTTTACTATGTACATTTTTAACTCACAATCCGACTGTCATGACATATTCTAGACATGAAGTGATCCAACAATTCATTCTCTCCTTGGTATTACCGACACTTGATCCGTGGCTTAACACCCGATTGGTCCATTATCTCTATTTAAATAGCATATAGGGTCATTTGTAGGGTGACTGTTCATGAGAGAAGCTTATGTAAATTTTCTTTCTTTTATTAATAAATTTCCTGAAGTGGCCACGTTGGCTCAAGTCATGGACTATTTCCCTCTTTGAGGGTTTTAACCACGTCAAGAATATTGATGTATTGATCTGTGATCTGTTTTTGAGTGGTGTCCTTTTTTGTTCTATCTGAGGAACTTACCCTGTAAATTCGTACATGGTATCAGAGCTATTTGAGGGTCGGATCCATTAGTGATCCAAATCCAAAGCCATTGCAACTGCATCTAAATGTCGTTTCCTAGATCTATTGTTTCTGACTACTTTCGGGCCAAGAGGGCTACTCTATTGTGTTAGGAGCATCTGTTCCAGTAAGGAACCCCTTTCGTTTCACGCAAAAAGGTTTCCGGTAGCCCTAGCTGCGTCATTTTTAATATCTGGAGGTATACAGTTTTTATTTGTAGTTTTAGTTATTCATCACTCTATTTATTTCGGTTTATTTAGCTCTTTGTTTTTTATCACTGGATATATACCTTTCACTTCTGCATATGCTCTTTACCCCGTGATTTTGTGTGATCTGGGCAAATCAGAAACAAAAAGGAAGGATTTTTCTCATGCGTATGCTCTTTCCCGCCACACCTTATTGTAATCTCGGAAAATCATAAACATTGAGGAAAATATTTAGTTTCAGGCAAGATCTAATTTCAAGCCATAAGGTTTGGTTTTTTTTGCATGTTCGTGTTGGGTTGAGTGGTTTTTTGTTTTGTAGGAAAAAAAAAAAATTCAAGTAAGCACGCACACCAAAGCTTCAGTGACTAAAAAAAAACATAACCTTCCTCTTTTCTAAAAATTAATAACCTTTTAAACTAGCTTACTTGGTCCAAAGTTACTTTATAACAATAGAGGTCTTGGGTTCAAGTCTTTCTTTTTGTTGAGTTACTTTTTCAAAAATCACATGTAACTTATGTTTTAAAGTTACTTTATATAAAAGTGTTCTCACCCATTATAAAAAGTGAGTCACTTATAATTCTAAAGCCTCTTTATCTTTTATTTAAATTACAATTTAGTGAGTAGCTCATAAAGTACCATTGTAAAAGTGACTTTCACTTATTTATAAAAATGGGTCACATAAAATATTTTTTGAAGTGAGCTAATAACCCATTAATATTTTAAAAAATGCATAAAAGGGTTAAAATAACCCATTAATATTTAAATGCATGAAAGGGTTCAAATAACCCATTAATATTTACATGCATGAAAGGGTTTAAATAACCCATTAATGTTAAAAAAATAGTAAACTTAATACAAAAGTGTTCAAAAAAGCTTTAACAAACTAAGCTAAGATAAAGGACAACTAAATTTGTGATCTGTAGCAACAAGAACTCTTGACTGTGCTCCAGATTGATTCTTCATTTGCTCACTAAGATTGTATGTCTGTGAACGGCTTCAGTTGGGGGTGATCCAGATTTAAACAAGAATGCAACAAATTACAGAGATAACCATGAACACAAAGATGCAACGGAAATAATACTTCATTTTATTAATGTAAAATACTGAGATATGCTTACAAACAGAAAATGGAAATAAACAGTTAGGGCGATGGTAGCTTATCTCTGAGAAGAGATGTGGTGGCTACATGCCTCTGAACTGTGTTACCATGAGGCTCGAAGGCCTATTTATTGTTGAGAAACAATGGAAAGCCCTAAACATCCAAAAACCTAACCCTAGAATATGAAACACCAAACAGTGGGCCCCATTTGGGTAAATTGGTACATCAACTTCACGAGGTCATAACTTTGGCATAAGATTTTCGTTTGATGTGTACAATATCTCGTTAGAAATATCTATCCAGTTTTCCCAAAAAATGTCGTTTAGGGCCTCAAAACAGTTCCGGAAGTTTAGGACCCGAAGAACTGCTAAAAATAGTAAATTGTGCTACAATTAAGGAACTAAAAAGCAAAAAGAAACAATGGTGGGGGTCCAAGTGGACTTGGCGGGTGGCCACCAATATTCACCTAGATCATTCCTCCCCCCTTAGGAAGTAATGGTCCCCATTGCGTTGAGTTCCTCCATGAGATGAGGAAACTTCTGCTGAACTTGGTCCTTGGTGAGCCACTTGCCCTAGTGAAGGAGTTGGCCTGCTTTGACAACTCGATACAGTTGGATGTTCTACTGGCGAGTGTGCTTGATCTGTGTGTCCATGATCCAATCAGTTGCAGCTTGTTCCATGCAAACTGGATTTAACTCTATGGGTGTGAGTTGTTCTATAATGTTAAATGTGTCTAGTAATGGTGGAAAGTATGGCCGAAGGCAATCCACATTGAACACTGGGTGCAAGCCAAGGAATGGGGGAATGCTGAGCTCAAATGCATTGTCTCCCACAACCTTGGTAATGGTGTAAGGACCATATCGGAGTGGTCTGAGTTTCCAATAGGCTCCGGTAAGGCGTTCTTTTTGCAAATGCAACCAGACTTTGTCGCCCACCTGAAACTTGTGTGGCACTCGATGTTGATCATGTCACTGCTTGTACTTGGCATTTGATTTCTCCAGAATGTCACGGACTTGTTGGCGAATATGTTGGATGTGCTCAATGAAGCTATTTTCCTTATCTGTTTCGGACTGGACATGAGCCGCATCTGCTTGAGTAGTTGCAAATGGCATGGCCACATCAATGGGACATAGTGGCTGGAATCCCAAGCCCACCTGAAAAGGGTTGTGGCCAGTCGAGCTTTGGAGAGCCCGGTTGTAGCTATGCTGAACATAGGGGAGGCTCTCATCCCATGTGCGTGGATGCTTTAAGTTGTACATGCATATAATGTGTACAATCATCCTGTTGATAACCTCTGTCTGGCCATCAATTTGAGGATGGAAGGTTGTGGACTTAGTGAGTTTGGTATCTAGCATCGACCAGAGACTGGACCAAAATGCACTGAGGAACTTGCTATCCCAATCTGAGATGATAGACAGTGGGATCCCAAAGTGCACCCACACTCATTCAAAGAAGAGTTTAGCAGTGGCTTCTGCTGTGATATTCTTATTATAGGCTGCCATAATGGCCATCTTCGAGAACCTGTCGACGACCACAAAAATACAGCCATTTACATGCTTAGTGGAAGGAAGGCCTGACATGTAATCCATGGAGACGGATTCCCAAGGTCGACTAGGGGTAGGCAGGAGGGTATAGAGGCCTTGCTTCTTGACTGTCGGTTTGGCAATGGTGCGGGCAGTGCATGATCTGATGTACTTCCCAACATCCTGTCGAAGATTCAGCCAATAGAAATACTTTTGTAGTACTACCACCATTTTCTCGACCTCAAAATTCCTAGCAGCCTGACTGTAGTGTGCTTCCCAAATCATCTTGGCACGCTCGCTTGAAGGAACACAAAGGTGACCCAAGTGGCATAACAAGGCATCCTGGAGGTGAAAATCTGGAACATGACGACCCTCCAAGAGTGTCTGGTATGTGTGGCCAAAGTCTGGGTCGCTTTTGTAGAGAAGTGGTCAATCAGAAGTCTTATGCCCACAAGATTTGAGCACGATGGTTAATGACATGATCAGTGGTCGACTGAGGCAATCTGCAACATTATTGGTGTTTCCCTTCTTATACTTGATATTCAAATGGAACTGTTGCAGGTATGTGGACCACTTATGATTGCGATCATTATGTAATTTCCCTTGGGTCTGTATGAACTGAAGGGGTCGGTGGTCTATGTGGATGACTGTTTCCTTCCCCAAAATGTAATGTTTCCATTGTCAGTGGGCCTGCACAATGGAATACATCTCTTTGTCATAAGTGGAATACTTCTAGACTGTGTCTGAAAATGTCTCACTGTGATATGCCACTGGATGCCCGTGTTGAATAAGGACTGCCCCAATAGCATAGTCAGAGGCATCTATCTCGACCTTAAATGCTTGTTGCAAGTCTGGCAATGCGAGCACTGGTGCCAAGCAGAGGCGGTCTTTCAACTCTGTGAATGCCTTCTGTTGAGATTCAGACCAAAAGAATTTTTCTTTCCCTCCTCCCTTGGTGACTTGACTCAAGGGCCAAATGATATGAGAAAATCCCAACACGAACCTGCGATAGAAGTTGGCAAGACCTAGAAAGCTGCAGAGCTCTGTTAGAGTGGTTGGAGAGGGCCAATCCTGAATGAGTTGGATCTTGGTTGGATCCACATGCACCCCCTGTTCATCAATAATGTATCCTAGATACTGAACCTGAGTTATGCCAAAAGTGCATTTCTCCAAATTGGCACGTAACTTGTGTTGCCGTAGTGTTTGGAGAACCTGTCGGATGTGCTGGAGGTGCTCTTCCCAACTCTGGATGAAGATCAGGATGTCATCCAAGTATACCACTACAAATGGGATGGTGAATGGCCGCAAGATGTCATCCATTAGTCTCACGAAGGTTGCAGGAGAATTCGTCAATCCGAAATGCATAACCAACCATTCGAAAAGGCCCTCCTTGGCATTGAAGGTAGTCTTCCACACATCGGAGGGTTTGATTGGTAGCTGGTGATATCCTGACTTCAAATAGATCTTGCTGAAATATTTTGCCCCCTTCAGTTGGTCCAGGAGGTCATCGATCCGTGGGATCGAGTACCTATTACGGACAATGATCTTGTTTAGCGCCCGATAGTCAATACAAAATCTCCCAAGTCCCATCATTCTTCTGTACCAACACGATCGAGCTCCCACTGGGTGATGAACTCGGATGGATGTGACATTTCTATAGCAGCTCTTGAATCTGCCTCTTGATTTCATCGTTCTCCAAAATTAAGTGCCGATAGATTGGTCCATTAGACAGCGGCGCACCTAGCGTTAGATCGATGGAGTGCTTGACCTGACAATGCAGAGCAACCCCTGCGGGGGAGGTGAAGATGTCCTCATACTCCTCCACGACCTTGTCCATCTGTAGTTGTCATGCAGAGGGGCCCTGTCTGGAGGTCATGGCTACTGTCTTCTTCTTTCCTTGAGGGCATAACATCAAGAAAAAAAATTTCTCGGTTTTGGAAATGAGCTTACTGCATTGTTTTGCAGTAACCAAAGAGATGGCGGTAGGTAGTGCTACCTCCGGTATCTTGTACAAATTATTCCGCAAAGTAATAATAACAGAACTGGGCCTTAATTCATACACAACATGTCACTTCCACAAGTATGGTTGTCCTAATAATACATCACAAACTTCAAGAGGAGCAATGTCACATAATACCTCATCCGTGAAGGGGTCGATGTTGTATGGAAGGCGACACTATTGGTTCACACGAAGATCCCGTCCTTAGTGAAGCCACCCGATGGTGTATGGTTGTGGATGTGTTGTGGTTGGTAAGCCCAGTCACTTCACGACCTCTACTGAAATGAGGTTCTTTTGGCTCCTACTGTCGACAATGAACTGTAGCATGGATCCCTTTACCCACATCTGGGAGTGGAAGAAACGCTCCTCCTCCTCTAGATCTTCAGGTTCCTCCTTCTGGATCTTCGTGGTGGCAATGGTGGCGTTGCACTCTGCATCAATAATATGCTTCCCTTTGTCATTCCCTTTGTCGAGTTTTGACTTAGAGTCGGAACATGCATCTAATTCTGAAACCTTTAGCTTAGCCACCGGTGACTGCTTGGCCCGACACTCACTTGTGTTGTGAGTGGAGCTCTTATGGAACTCACACCATTTTCCCGTGTCCTTTTTTAGCTTCACAGTGTTGTTCTTTTCTTGCAGCTTTGGAGGGTTTTCTTGGGCCACCCCAAATTGGCTTTGTCCTTTGTTCTACAATTTGAGGGCACCTTTCCCTTGCTCGGATTTGCAGATCCAAAGTCTCACTTCTTCTGTTTAAACTTTTGCTCGAACTTGGCGACATATCAATATGCCCTGCCGAGCGAGCAGATGTTCAGGAATTTTATTTCTTCCTCGATGTACTTGTACAAGCAGCCACGGTATTTGAGTATCAAATGCTGCTCCGAATCCTTGATACCCAACTTTGTGCGGAGGGTATGGAAAATATTGGTAAACTCTGGCATTTCTTGGTCCCTTCCCTGTCGCAGCATGGTCCACTTTATGTATTGATCCTCATAGCTTCCGACAGGGTATTACTTCTCCTTGATGGCATCTCGGAATGAATTCCAGGTGGGTGCGGCTGAAAATAGTGAGTCGGTACTTTCATCCTTCTGCTGGAAGTAGGTTTCCCACCAGTCCTTGACGTGGGGGGCTACTTTGAGAAGAGCGAAAATAATCTTCTCTCGACTGGAAAAATCATGAACATAAAAATAACCCTCTAGCATATTTAACCATTTATCGACGGCATCTGCTTCTATCTGACCCTCCAATATGGGGATTTCAAAATTAACTTGTACCTTGGGTAACCACTATAGGATCTAGGCAAAGTTGTCCATCATCGCATTCCTTTGTCGCTTGAGGGCTTCTTCGAGCAAGATTTTGATAGGATCTCCTGCTCTCTCGTCTTTCTTTTTATCCACCATGGGAGGCCATCAAGATTTGCGAGGCTGGTCTTGTAAAGGTTCGACCAGTTCAAGCCCTAACTCCTTATATCCCGACCTCGTTGGGGACATGCAAAGAAAAACAGAGAAAACGCAGACGGCTCTGATACCACTGATCCGGATTTAAACAGGAACGCAAAAAATTACAGAGATAACCATAAACACAAAGATGTAGTGGAAATAATACTTCATTTCATTAATGCAAAATACTGAGATATGTTTACAAACAGAAAATGGAAATAAACAGCTAGGGCGATGATAGCTTATCTCTGAAAAAATATGTAGTGGCTACATGCCTCTGAACTATGTTACAATGAGGTTCGAAGGCCTATTTATTGTTGAGAAACAATGGAAAGCCCTAAACATCCAAAAACCTAACCCTAGAAGATGAAACGCCAAACTGTGGGCCCCTGTTTGGGTAAATTGGTACATCAACTTCCCGGGGTCGTAATTTTGGCATACGATCTCCGTTTGACACGTACAATATCTCGTTAGAAAGATCTATCCGAGAACTACAACTTTGGGGACCTATGTTGTTTTCAGTTTTCCCAAAAAACGTTGTTTAGTGCTTCAAAATGGCTCCGGAAGTTTAGGACCCGAAAAAACTGCTAAGAATAGTAAACTTTGCTACCATTAAGGAAACTGAAAAGCTGAAAGAAACAATGGTGGGGGTCCAAGTGGACTCGGCGGGTGGCCACCAATATCTAGCTGGATCAGGGGGGGATGCATCAGCTACATGCAAATTTGTCCCATAAACACTGCATCATTAAACGCTGGAAGAAATTGTACTTTTGTGTTTGAGCGACACCTCAACATGAGCCACTGACTATGAGGTTTCACTAGAAAATGCCAATAACTTTCAAGGTTCCCTTGCGATATACTATGAATGTCTTAAACCTTCCTTTTACATGTTTCTTGCTAAGATTCTTTCAAATCTTTGACATCTGGCAAGGTGTCCTTTGGGAATTCTTGAATTATATTGGCTTACAATAAGGTATCTGGGATGTATTCAGTGAAATTTGAGGCAATATTTCTGGCTCTGATAATAGCCATTTATGCCCATTTCAATTTGATATTCCAAACACCAAACATGATATCCTTATGTGATTATTCAATCTAAGGAAGATCAAATGATCTTCCCTTAGCATTGTCTTGCCAATCTATATACTTAGAGATTTTCTCGTCGATATATTCATAATAAGTCCTTAAATCAGACAATTGATTTACTAAAGAATCATTGGTCTTTAACAAGTCATGAATTAAGGCCAATTTGTGACTGAAGATGGCTTGCTGCTTTGTTAAGAGTGTGTGCAGTTCTAATGCTTCCTTGCGGACTTCATTTATATCTCGATTTTCTCTCAGCTAGTCTATCCTTTGTTTCCATTGCAGTGCTTGTTCATCCTTGTCCTTCACTTCATATTCAAATTGTATTTTTAAATCATTAAAGCTTTTATGCAGCTCGATAAGATTTTCTTGAAAAGTTTGTTCCAATTGAACAATCCTTTGATCCTTTTCCTTCATTATCAATTGTATTTTTATAGCCTTGTCAATGGTAGCACTAGAATAAGCTCTTGCGAACTGAGATAATATGTTCAATCCTTTTCTGGGGCTGTTTGAGTTCATTTCCAAAGAACTTGAAAAGGAGTCTCATTTGTAACTAGCGCTTGCAATTGTTCTAGATTTCTTTTATTCCTTGACCTGCTCATTACTGCTTTATGTTTTGGACTGTAAAATATGTCCAAAGGCAATATTTCTTCAATCTTGAGGACTATCTCGGCAGTAGGAAAATGCAAGAATTATCTCCATATCATCAACAACAATTGATTGATTGACATTCTCATCATTAATATTATTATCGATAGTTTTAGGAATATTATCCCCTTGAGAATCCTCAACAATAAACGAGGTTGTCCCTATAGTCTCTAGAATCTTCTTTGTCTCTCTACTCACTCTAACTTGCTATGCTTGTATCGCGGCCGAGACACCTGTAACCCGAGCTTCTTCTATTGTCAAAACACGGTTGAACTCCTCCCATACTTCATCCAATTTGTTCTCCTCTTTAATTTCACTTGTTTGTTCAACAACTATAGTAGGTGTTTCAGAGACATGGGAAATAATTGGAGCTTTCGAGGAGGAAGCTGATGTATCTAAATTTTATGAATTCTGTCAAAAATGCTTTAACATGGATTCTGGTAAATGGGCTATTCTTCGCTAACGATATTGATTGAATCTAGTCAATTCATCAGGACTTAGATGGTTTGCTGCTAATTTGTCTACCATATAATATTCTGGAACCATTTCAAACAAATCATCAAACCTGTCAGGCTCGTTTGAAAAAGGTTTGAGCTTAGCCTGTGTTGTAACATATTTAGCTATGCCATGTGGGTCATATGGTCTGTTTGGTATGGTTGGAAAATTAAAGGATTTTAATTGTTCAATTTCAATTAAGGAATGTTTTAAATTTTCTAAGAAATAGGTACAACAAGAAATGGGAAAACATGGTCAGGTGAATTTCTTGGCATCTTTAGGTACTTTAGTTAAGCCCTTACCAATTGTTTGATAAGCGACTTCCTTGACTAACAACTTATCTTGGACAAAAAGGGGCAAAACATGAGGATGGGCAAGGCTACCAAAAACCCAAATGTAGGTAAACGACTCTTCCCCAAACCATTTGCCTATAGGCTTTAGGTATTTATTAGCTTCTTTAGTAATTCAAGGGGATTTTTTGCCAAAGCCCTCTTGGTGGATAGGGAGAATGTCCTCATAACAGATATTGTAGAAGTGAGCATGGTATTTCGATTCCCAAAGGATATCGAGATAAACATATATAGAGGTAGGAAATTGGTCTGTCCATTTCCATCGAAGAGAAGGAAAATCATAAGAAAAACAAATTGCATCCATGACATATGCGCTCATAAAGAAAGGAGGAGTCGTTCTTTCAATAACATTGCACATTTGTCTGTAATTGCGGATTTGGGTGGTCAAATTGTTGGATAATATAGTCACCCAATCCATGATCTAGCCATTAACAAAGGCTTCTATCAATGGCGCCCATTTTTCAGAGAATTTATGCTTATTTGGATAACCATAGAGGAAACATAACATAGTAGCAATATGAGAGAAAGGGCCAATAATGGAGGCTAATGAATACATACCCCTGTCCTCTCGCTTGTCATTGTTCGGGTCCCTTCTCCATTCTCTGATTAGGTCCATAGGGTTCGGATAATCTTGCATGAATTTCTGGACGAATAGTGTATCATACCTCTTCTGAGGTGGAGGTAGATGATACATTTTCCTTAAATCCTCGTCTTTAAAAGACCCAATAACTGTCTTCTTCGACATTATAAACATTATATCTGTAGTATCAAGCTAGTCGACAACCCATCGCACCATATTTGTATATGGTAGAATTTTAGGGTGGGGAAAAATTATGTGAAGAAATGAATTGGCCACATCATTCCATGCGGCATCGTTACTTGGAGGAGAGTCATTATCAGTAGCAGTTTGTTTCACAATTATCCTCAGATTTTCATCCTCAAATAGTTTGTATATCACATCCTAGGAGGTGGAACCTGCATCCGGAGTGCATGTAGTATCTGTAAACAATGGAGACATCTCAGACACTTCTTTAGGTGGCAAGAATGGTTCTTTATGTACTACAGACTTCCTCCTTGCCTTGATTTTTCTTTAGATGTCCTTTATCTTCTCTTTATTAGAATTTGCCTGTAAAGAAACAAACCAAGATAAGCAGCAAGAGCTTTTATGGATGCAAATAATCATATCAATTCAATGCGAGTTATATGGAAATCCTTTCACGTTAACTAAAAATTATTACAAATCAACAAGAACCTCGAAATTAGAACTATGCAATGTGGTCATTCAATTTCCAAACATTTTCTCACGTGATACTGACACTTGTCATTATATTGGAAAATATTTTATTGGCATGTGGTATCGGGTGATATTACATAGCTTAGCGATCTACGATTTCTGAAAAGTTATATACGTGCGGGATCAATATTAGCGAAATACAGGATGTTAATAGAACGTGATATCGGCGTCTGTCAATTGATGGAACGCGATATTGACTCTTGAAGGATTGCAATATCGGCTCTTGACGGATTCCGATATCGGCTTGACATTTCACATTTCGGCTTATCGGCTTTTCGCATTTCACAATTTCGTATTTCGAATTTTTGGCTTTTCGCAATCTGCTCATTGCTATTCTGTAATCGACTTTTCACATTTTGCATATCGGCTTATCGCAATTTCATAATTTCGCTATTTAGCTTTGCGGTTATCTTTTGAAATCACTGACACCATGCATACATTTTAGTAGGACCAACCCTTCATAGCTTTTTCATTTATTTGTTTTGATTTTGAGATTCAATTAGACTTGTAATTCATCTTTTAAAACTACAAAATGATTCCTAAAAAGGTTTTATGACCTTATTCATAAACTTTCTTGTTTTATTCAAAAATCAAAGAGTAAAATAAAACTCATCATATTTTATCTAAACAAAGAAGGATTATATTCTCAAAATTTTAAAAGGTCCCCATTATTCTTTCTCCTAAGTCTAAAGATAATGGGAGGTTGTTGAGTACCCCAACAATTGGTGACGCACTAGACAAAACAATTAATCTTTGTATGATGTCAATCTTTAATAATAATAAAAAAAATAGAAAGTTTAAAAATGATTGAAAAGTAGATCAATATAGATAACTTTGAAATGAAATAATTCGTCATATCGTAAAGCTTCTCAACGTTTGTGATAGATGAAAATAATTTTTGTGTAAATCAGTAACTAATAGTTTGAAAAGATAGAGTAAAGACTATTATAAGCTTAGCGTATTGAATAAACTTATTATTCGTTGGTAGAGCCACTGCGTTCATAGCCTCGACAACGTTACCATTTAACCAAAATGAACTAGTATCCCATCCATATTATAATAGCATTCTTTAGAAGCAATGAAGTTCATTTTTTCTTTTACTTATAGCTATATATATATTCTTTTAAAGTCATTATCCTGATTTGGTAGCCAGAAAATAATAATTCCATTCACAAGTTGTAATATAATTGAACAAGCTGACTCGTGATGAGATATCTTGTCTCAAAGCCTAGTGACTAAGAGCCACTATCTTGGTTTGTTTCCCAATAGTGATAATGCCAATCTTATTGCTTTCCTATGATCATGGTAAGCAGGCTCGTGATGAGACCTCTTAACTTTTAAATTTTTTATATTTTTGAATTACACTCTGATTTTCTTTTTAAATAAATGGATGGGGAGGTTTCATTTACTCTTTACGAGTCTTTGATGACCTCTTTATGTAAAAGATGATAAAAACATTCATAGTAATTTCTGCTTTTATAAAGATAAATTTTCAAAACCAATTCATGACAAACAGATTTTTTTAAGAGTTTCAAACCAAAAGATTTCAAAACTAAATGGTTATCTTATTTCAAAGTTTTAAAATAGATTCAATACTTAGATTCCAATTTGTAGCTTTTGTTTCTAAATTGTTCCTTAAATGAGTTTAACAATTCAAAAATAAAGAGAAACTTCCAATGTGTTTTTCAAAAGTGTAGTACTTTTAGTAACAAAAGGAAATGATATATAAAAAATATTTACATATTGTACAAAAGAACTTATGTTCCTTCAAGAAAAATATTTTTTGAGTATAAGTCCATTAACAGGAGAATTTCCTTCTTTCCTTGTAAATCTTGCAAAATGAAAGTTGATGGACCTATCTTCTCAAAAATATGAAAGGGACCAAGCCATAGTTTTTGAAATTTTGTATGTTTTCCTTTGTCCACATGCACTTTATCCCATTTCCAAACTAATTCTCTGATTTCAATTTTTTATCTTTGACTGAATTGACATCAAATGAAGCTTTGACCAATTGTTGATGGTGAGCATGGATTAACTTAGCTTTATTTCTTTCTTCTTCCATCTTTAGGATTTATAACATTCATAATTGTAAAGTAGAAGAAGGTTGTTCTTCAATAAATTTAACTAGGGCTGATGAGGGATAGCTAGATTTCGAGGTAAGATAACTTCTTTCCCCTATACCAAATGAAGCGGATAAGTACCTATTGAGGTTTCCTCGGTTATTCTATCAACCCATAAAGAAAATATTAAATATTTGTGCCAGTTCTTTTGATTTCGGTCGATAGTTCGTTTGATGATCCTTATAAGATTTTTATTAGTGGATTCTGCTAAGCCATTTCTCTGAGGGTAATAATTTACAAAATACTTAAGTTTAAATCTTCTATGTAAAGAAATTTCAGTCATTCCATTTCTAGAAAAATAAGAAACATTGTCAAAAATAAGAGCATGAGGGATACCAAACCTGGTAATAATAATTTGGTCAATGAATTCAATGATGCTCTCAAAATTGGTTAGCTTCAGAGGTATTGCCTCTACCCATTTGGTAAAATAATCTGTTGCAGTCAAAATATACCTATGTTGTTTGCAAGAATGAGAAACGGTCTCACCTATTATGTCTAGTCCCCATTTCTCAAAAGGTTGTTTGATGTTCACTGGTTGCAAGGACATGGAAGGTTTTCTTTGTCTTCCTAAAGCGGTTTGACAAATTTTACATCTTCTTACATATATGTGGGTATCTTTGAATAAAGTTAGCTAGTAATATCCAACATGCAAAATTTTGTGAGCCATTGTATCTCCACTATAATATCCACCTGTCGTTCCATCATGTAGTCCCTGTAAGACCTTTTTTGCTTCAGTTTTTTCCAAACATCTTAATAAAACATAATCATATTTTTTCCTAAATAACACATCATTGATGAGTTGATATTGATTGGCTTTCAATCTCAAGGCTCTCTTTTTCTTAACATCTAGTTCAAGTGGAGCATAACCATTTTTCAAATAAAATATTAAGTCAACATATTGAGACGGAGTACTAACAAGGAGTACCTTTGTGATTTTTTCAATATTACTTGTTACTTCATCTATCGATGTATCATTCATTCTTGTTACTAACCTGCAAAAACATTGACCTTTTACAATTTTAACAGGTTTAATTTCTAGATCATATTCTTGTAATGAAGTTACCCATTTAGCTCTATTTTCTCCTAACTCCTTTTGAATTAGAAATTCCCTCACTGTTGAGAAAGGAACAATAACTTTAACATGATTTTTAGAAGAAAAAGTCTAAAATATTTGATAGCTTTGTAAACTGCAAAGGCTTGCTTTTCTACTCTGGAATAATTTAATTCAGCTCCTTGAAAATTTGAGCTGAAAAAAGCTATAGGAGCTTCAACTTTCTATTCATTTGGTTCCGTTAAGACCAGTGCATATGATAACTCCGAGGAAAAAGTATACAAAATAAATTGATTACGAAAATTCGGGGTTGATAGAGAAAGAGAATCAATAACAACTTGTTTGATTGCTTTAAATGCTTCTCTTTCATGATCATCCCATTTAAAAACTGAATCTTTTTTTATCATTGTTTGTAATGGTAGGACAATTTGAGAAAATCTGGGGACAGATCTCTTAACAAAATTGATTTGGCCAAGAAAAAAATGCATTCATTTTTTGGTATGTGGTAATGGAATTTCTGAAATGGTTTTAATTCTTTCTGGATCAATATAAATTCCATGTTTGGATATAATGAAACCAAGGATAAAATTGATTTCTTGTGGTTTAGATAAATTCCATGTCTTCTGCACCTTTCAAAGATCTGCTTTAAATCATGCAAATTATTATTTCTCTTCTTTGAATATATGGTAATATCATCAAGATATAACACAACGGTTTTTAATAAACCCTTTGAAAGCAATGTCCATGGCTCTTTAGAATGTAGCTCCTCCATTCATTAATCCAAAAGGCATTTTATGATATGCATATGTTCCCCACTTCGTTTTGAATGTAGTTTTTAATCGGTCTTTCGGATGAACAAGTATCTGATTTTATCTTGAAAATACATCTAAAAAAAACATTAATTAAGAACCAACAACTGATTGCAGAACTTGTTCCATTGATGGGAGTGGAAAATTATCCTTTTTACATGCCTTATTTAAATTCCTGAAATCAATACAAATACGAATATCACCATTTTTCTTTCTAACCGGTACAATATTAGAAACCCATTTAGAATGTCTAACTGGAAAGATGATTTTAGCTTTTAAATTTTATTCAAATCTCTTTTAATATGAGTTTCTAAATTCGGATGTATCTTCCTAAGTTTTTGTTGAATGGGTTTAACATATGGTACCATTGAGATGATGTGTTGAATGATGGAGACATCATACGTTTTCAGATCTTGATAATTCCAATCAAAGATATCTTTATATTTCTTTAACATACGAATAAATGCATTTCTTTCTTTAGATGAGAGACCAAGACCTAAGTTAATATTTTGGGTTTTTAAATCATATCCTAGGTTAACTAATTCAAATCTCAAAGTTGAACTTTGAAGTTGTTGACCTTTTTAAATCTGTCTTTAAGATCATAAAGATCCTCAAACTTAACTACAGGCTTTGGCAGAGTAGTTTTTTCTTTTTATTTATGTAATTGAGAATCTTGTTCATCCTCACCAATTACTTGGTCAAGATAGAATTCTTCGGATGTTAAAAAAATCTAGGATATCATTGAATACTCGCCAATTCGTGACATTATCGGGAATGGATGGACGAAAAATCAACTCTATAGAAAATCTGTCTAGACTAAAATCTTTAGAAGGGATTAATTTGCATGCAACGTTGGGCAAAATATCAGCACTTGTGTTCTGTATTCTTGGTATTGGAGAAATATTGAACGCTACAAAATGTGAAGATTTTGAATTAAGGATGGATAATGTCTAAGGTGATTTGAAATACAATGAATCTTGTTTTTGACTTGTTTTATAACGATTTCATAATCACCAAAGACTTGAAGATATTCAACACCAAGATTTATCGCTTTATGCAACCCTTGTTCTATTGCTTCATATTCTGCAATATTATTAGTACATCAAATTATAGCCTACATTGTTGTTGGGAAAAGTATCCAATACGGAATGACTCTATCCCACTCTAAGGGTGATAGTACCTCAGCAACAATCAAAGCAAAGCTATTTGAGATTACTTCTTTATGAGATGTAAGAGAGGGGAGAAAGAGATCCACTAACCGATGTCTTCCGCTAATGATTGATCCAGTCTTCTCTCTTTGTTGCTTGCTCCCAGCTCCTTGCTCTTTCACTGGCCCAGCTACACCAAGATCCTGCAAAATGGCAAGAGAGGGAAACTACAAGAAGCATACATTCATAATTGATTCAAGGATTAGAATAAATCAAATACACAAGTATAACAACACACCATTGAGACACATGCATATAGAAGAATCTCAAATGCTTTATTAATGGAAGAAGTAAAGTTCAGGAAGTGATACAACCATAAAAGGCCCAATCCAGCATCACCTCCTAGCAGAAAGAAATCTCCTCTTCACCTCCTTCAAGCAAATCACCCAATAGTTCTATACTCAAACCAACAGCACTTCCTTACATTCACAAGATTCCAGCCTCCTTAGACCTCATGAGAGAGCTCTATATATAGGAGTTTTGGAGAAAGGATGAGTCAGCTTGAGGTTGGCATGAAGCTGACTAGTGTCCTCTCCCACTTCAGTTATTCTTCAGTTCTTGAGTCCACTTGGAGGTTCTTGCTTCCACTTGGAGATCTAGACCCTCTTACTCATCACCAGTCGAATTCCCTGATCCAAGTGTCATTTTGGAAGCTTCCTGGGTATTGACACCTTGAGGAATGACTGTGCCACTTGGCCAAACTCGCCCAGCGCAGGTAGCCTTCTTTGCAGTTGACATTCAGCGCAGGTACACAGTGGAGCAGTTGACATTCAGCGCAGATGCTCAGTGTAGCAGTTGACATGATCCAGAATTAGCTTGTTTTTGAGTGTTTTCAGGTGGAGAACTGATATTCAGTGTTGTGGTTTGTTGACCTTGTTCCTCTAGGGGTAGGAACAACATGTTTAGGGACTTTGGATCCCTTAGATTATGGACATTTCATGCTTCATGCTGTAAGGCACAAAAATGTCTATAACAGTTGCCCCTAAAGTATGAGGTCGTTTATCGGGTGAAATGCTTTATCAAGAGGATCTGAAGTTCATTCAATCGCTGACAGGTGACCTGTAATAAAATACAATACAATACATTATTTTTCATTCTGCTTTCATGATCTAGCTGAGGCGGGCATTCCCATGCTCAGCTTTATAAATTCATTTTGGTACATAGAACAGACGATCGTCTGATGGTAGACAGATAATTCTCTGCTGAAATTATCATCCTTTGAGTAGGATGATCATCTGCTGCAATGATGTACATGTCAAATGTCTTTATATTTCCTGAATATATATCGCAGCCCGGATGGATGAAACTAGATCTGGGGTCTTCAAACTCGTTCGATCTTCACTCTAAGTACAAGTCGATCCATGTGAGAATTGCGCTGAAGTCGAACATGGAAAGACATCGCTTGATTACCGGTCAATGATGTAAACCGTTAACAAGCGCGAGAGGAATCACCGATAATGATAATGACCCTGAAGGTACTGCAGTAAAAATCACGTGGTGTGAATAAAGGACTTGGCGTCGAACACCACGCAAAATCTTTCGGTCGAAGGTCATTGATGTATACCTGTCGCCGGAAGTGAGAAACTTGCCATTGAGGCATGCAAGCTTCAAAGTACTGAGGGGGGTGTTCCTAGATCAACTTCTTGGATAATGAGCTGAAGTCGACAAGAAGCGATCCGTCAAAGGAGGGCCTTAATGAATCCCACATCAGTGACACGGAACGGAGCTAATGATTTTAGTGGAGGTGAAAACAATCTGTGACATATGATTCAGGGTGGTGATCATGGGTGGATGAAGGATAATGCATGGCAGTGGATGGGACACGGTTGACTCTTTCTGAAAAACATCTCTTGAACATATAACGACACTGATGCGATGGATCGGTAGCATTACCCCAAATGTGGATGGTTTGGCGAAGACCATGGTGATGAGACCGGTGAATGAAACAACCCAACCCGATGTGATACGGAGGAAAAGTGTCATGTTCAAGAGCGACTTGCTACCATTAAAGCTTTGAGGTTCTCCCAATTTTTCCCCAGTCATTTCTGACCAGTACCTCTTTATTTTTGTCAAGCTTGAGGAGGATAACATATGCTTGTTCTATAACCTGCCCTTCGGGCAAGCCCATCGCTATGTTTTAACGAGCCTAGCGATAGGGAAACTCGTTCTCGTCTAAAGACAAGCTTGTCGCTATTTAATCATTTTAATGAGTCTAACGACAAGGAAAACTCGGTCCTTTTCATTTTTAGAGAGTCTGAAAAGGTACATAAAGTTAACTCCAAAATTCATTTTTCGTCATCTAATCCCTTAAGTCCGAAAAAGTATAAAACAATACAGAAGGGATGAGTTTTCGATTACTTTAACGAGCCGAATAAAACAAGCGCTCGACTTTTTTGTGTAATAATCCCTCAGGTCCAAAAAGATTAAAATCTAGAGGAGGGATAGCTCTTCCAGTCCTTTTAACGAGCTGGAAGGCCAAAACTCGGCAAACTTTTCATATTTTACGAGTCAAGAGAAAAGAGCTCAAAGAAGACTCGTCTTTTGAGGAACGAGTGATAAACAGGGATAGCAGCAGATTCCAGGTACAGGTTGGAATTTTCCAATCACGGCAGTGTCACAAGGATGGCTAGGTGAAATCACTCTTTGCAGCTATTCCTCAAAATGGGTAAACAATCATATGGGGGTGAACGATCGGCCAAATGGAATGGAGGTGGCAGGTGTAAACACGACCAAGGCTTTTTATGGCTAATAAATTTACGATCACAATGGTTATTTACCGGGATAGGTTCATTTTTTATTTAACGAGCTTGAATGCACCAAAACACTGCTCAATCTTATGTTTATTTTTTAACGAGCATGAACTATGTACTAAAACTGCTCGGATCTCGCTTTTCTATTTTTAAACGAGCATAAATTCCGCGGTAAAACTGCTCGATTATATGGTCAAATTTTGATTTTTTACCATTACTAGCTTTTCTCTTTTCAAGGATAGTACTGCATTTTCAACTGCTCTCATTTACCATTTCATTTGCATTTGGTTTGTTGGAGCTCTGGAGGTGCCTCTTCCCCTTTGATTTTCATCAGCTGATTCCGGGAGATTCTGCGGACGATTTTCGGTGCCGTCTGGACCAGGTAGGAGCTAAACCCTAGCTCTTTCTTTCATGGTTTTCTTTTCCAGTTTTATGCCTGTTTTTCAGTATTTCTGAGCCCCAGGGGTTTTGCCAGGGCGCCCTAACTTCAGCGCAGGTTCCCCATTCGAAACCTGCGTTGAATGTCAAGCTGTCTTAAGGCAGCCTGACCCTCAGCGCAGGTGGGACACTCTCTGCCTGCGCTGGGCTCAGAAAAATTGAGTTTCAACTCATTTTTTGATGAATTTTCGCCAGTTTTTCATCAAAATCAGGAACTTACTCCTTCTCTTGTTTGCTTTGCAGGGAACTTTGAACAAAATGTCCCTTACGTGGCGAGAATGAGAACATGAAGAGGAGGACATGATTGCCCTCCACGACCCTGTCACGGTGAACGCGCTGCGGAACTGTGGCCTGCTGAAGTTTTTCCGTATCTCTAGCATGAGGGCACAGATTACTTTGCTGTAGTATATGCTTGATGCTTGGGATCCTGTTAACCAACTATTCCAGATTAGGGGAAAGTCCATCCCCTTGACCATAGAGGACATGTACTTCTTGATGGGTTGTCAAGACGAGGTGCCCCCATTTCCTTGTCAAGTACGGCCCGGGGGACCGATTCCACCAGAGATTATGTCCGCCAGTATTGCAGGGAAGGTTCTCAGCCGAGCAGAGACGGCAAGATTGTTATCCATGAGATTACTGACAGGTCTCTCAGGTCCATTCTGTATACCATTGGTAGGATGGCCGGTAGCGCAGCTCTACATGTTGCCAACAGATCTTATATGCAGCACGCCTTGGAGTGTCTCCAACCGAAAGTATTCAACTGGTGTGATGCAGTACTTGTTCAGATGAAAAGTCAATTGACCAAGGTAAAGGACGGGAAGCTGAAGAACTTTGGATTTGGTTCTATTCTGACTGCCTTTGCCTTGGAGAAAATCTCACTGATGCAGCCTCAGTACATCATACTCGACTTGCCTTCTCCGACCGAGCCACGCATGCAGAGTTGGGTTGATCACATGTCTAGGCATGCTGGTCAACCTCAGATTACTTTCACTGAGGCCTTCTTCAGGTGGTTCGAGCGCCAGGAGATGGTCTTCTCCGAGTATCCATATGTGGATATGGATTTCCGAGGTGATCCGGATTTGGTGTTACCGGATGGCGAACAGTGGGGCGCTATTGGTAAGCTCTTTGACCATATCACTGTTTACTGTTTTATTCATAATGTTGTTGTGCTTTATTTTGTCAAGACTTTTAATCATACTCTTGGGTGCATGCAGATGTTGGTCCTGTTCGTCCAGCAGTTCGTCTGAGACCGCCAGTTGCTGCCCCGGCAGTGGAGCCTGCTAGGAGAGCTATCCTCCACGACCATGACGATACTGAGACCCTTACAGCTGTGCAGGAGCAGGTTGAGAGCCTTACTCTCGGCATTCCCGACGTGAGGATTGATGAGTTACCTTTACAGCTGCAGTGACACACTACTGGTGTGCCTAGACGATGGACTCGTCTGTTGCGCATGATTGCGCAGGCCGTGACGTGCTATCATGAGCACCACTAGGCTAGAGTGCCCCCTAGCGCTTTTTGAGTCATATGACCACTTTTGTCTTGGCTACAGAACATTATGTATGAACTATAAACAGCTTATATATATTTTGATTTTCGAGTTTTATTCTGTTTGAGTTATATGATCCATATGTACAATCTTTGACGATGTGTCCTTTTTATAAATGTTGCAAATATCTATCTAACACATAGTTTTATAATGAGTCGGTTAATGTGTTTAAGTTTCTAGAAATATGTTGATATTGAATTGAATCAAATCATCTTTCCAAGATCTTAACCCTTAGGAACATGCGATAAATAGCTAGATTGCGAACGGAGTATATACCATTGAGTTGTAGTATTACGAGCTGTGAGTCTAGCCTGACAATTAGTCGGTGTATGCCACGTGTGATGGCATCAGAGAGTAGTTCTATCAACGCGCTATACTCAGCGATGTTATTCGTTGATTTCCCAATACACACACCTTTGAAACTTACTAGCTCGCCGCTTGGATCAAAAGTGGCCCAGGCTGCGGAGGATAGGTTCCGCGAACTACGACTCGCTCCGTCGGCATACCCAACACATGTATCCAGAAGGTTCGACATCTGCAACAAAATAGAAAAGGTGGATCACTCAACCAGAACAAATACTTTAGCGAAAACAAAATACAACAAAAGCATGCAGGTTACTATTTAAGCATAGTAACGCTTGAGGTACAGCCCGTTGCGGCGCTGCGCCAGTGGAATTCCGTCGTAATCCATTAACTCGTAGGCTCCTTTTGCTAACACCCTTTTAACAATATAGGGGCCCATCCATAAAGACTTGAATTTACCTACTCCCAATTTATCGGATTCTTGGTCATAAAGCAAGACCAAATCACCTTCTGAGAAGACACGGGGTTTGACACTTTTGTCGAACTGAGCCTTGACTCGTTTCTTATGAGCTTCGTTAGCCAAAGCGGCATCACGATGGGTTTCATCCAATTGGATTAATTCCAAGAAACGAGCCTCTTCTTCTGAAGTTCCGGGGAGGAGATCGATTGCGAGTTTAAGCGACGAAATTTAGCACTGGATTGGCAAGACTGCTTCCAGGCCATACACCAGTTGAAAAGGTGTGAACCCGGTTGCGTTCTTTACCGATGTTCGGTAAGCCCACAAGGCTGAGTACAGGATTAGGTGCCACCTTCTTTTATGAACCCCGATCATCCTTTGCAACATACGCTTCAGGACCTTGTTGATTGCTTCAACTTGTCCATTGGCTTGCGGATAATATGGGGTAGAGCTGTCGTGAGATAGCCCTAGCTTGGCAGCTAATTCGACCATCATGTGATTGCGAAAATGCGACCTGGCGACTACATGATTGAAAAAGAAAAGGGCAGCGGTTTCACCAGTGTTATCCAATGTAGGCATCGCCTCGGCCCATTTGGTAAAATAGTCAACGGCGACTATAATATACCCATGCCCCCCGGTCAAGGTGGGGTTACATTGCATGAAATCGATGCCCCACTTCGCGAAGGGCCCAACAGCAACTATCGGCTGTAAAGGTGCGGGTGGTCGTCTGGTTTTGCTATCAAAAATTTGACAAGCATGGCAACTTCTGACTGCGGTTATGCAATCTTTGAACATGGTTGGCCAGAAGTATCCTGCTCGTAAGATTTTTTTGTGTTGTTTGCAAATCCAGATTGATGCCCCCCACACCGCCTGAATGACATTCATTCAGGGCTTTT